>WOAB01000652.1:3001327-3602655 GCA_027886185.1 Rheum nobile | reverse complement strand
AGTGATCGGAGTTGGGAATCAGAAGATACGGCACTTTTACTGAGGTGACCCATGGTCACATCCATGCAGCTCGGTTGCTTCTTCCTCTTCATTGAACCGATCTTGATATGTCTTTGAGATGACCCATGGTCACATCATCCTCCCCTCCTTTAAGAAAGATTCGTCCTCGAATCTTCGTTGGCTTTGCTTGCGAAGAACTCATGGGGAAGTAGACATTTGGACCTAGGATTTGCATCTTCAACGTTTTCAAGAATCGACAGCAACTTCCCAGAAAATCGTCCTGACTTCAAAAGGGTCGTTCTCCTTGCTCCGAACTTCAAATTGGATGATTCCGGCGACAGTAGTTAGATAATGAAGTCTAGTTTCTGTCCTAGAAATTTGAGAGCAATTGGATCATGGAAACGAAAGTTATGACGATTTTACTGAGAGGTCACGGTCGCTGCCTGAGATGCCGCGGCGCGGTTTTCCTTTGCCTTTGGTGTGGGCGTGGCTGTTAAGCCTTCCTCGCGCTCTCCGAGCACACGAACATCCCCTCGCCTTGAGATGGCTCTGATACCAAATAATGTGTTCAAGCACATGCCAGGATCCAAATCAGTACAAGGTGAAGGGCGACGAGACTTGGTTTAGCAAGGTCCCGACAAAATGCTCAGAGTTGATATGTTTTGTGTTTCTTTTGGAAAGAGAAAGATATAACTCTTCTAGACGGTTCTAGACGAGTTTGGGATATAACTCTTCAAGTATGATCTTGAAGAGTTTGGGATAGGCAACTCACAATCCTCGGATACAACTCACCAAGAAATATGAGAAGATATTGATTGACCATGGATGTAACGCACCAAGATCAAACAACCTTCTTTGGATATAACGCACCAAAGGGCGTCTTGGATATGACACACCAAAACAAGAACTTAAGCATTCTAGGATATGACACACCAAGAAGCCATCATTCACGTGAAGCTTGGAATTCAAACAAATCTGTTTTCTCTCAATTCAAGCTTAAGGAATTACAATGCATGACCACCATTATATAGGTGCCAAAATACAAAATAAGAAAATCAACTAATTAATCCACTAACTAACCACTAGTACTACGTAGGCCACTAACTTAATAACTAAGCCTAGCACTACGCCACTAACTTAACAACTAACTAGCTAAACCAACTTGCTAATTAATTAAAAACAGAAATAACAAAAACAAACAAAACACAATCATCTTCCTAAATAGCTCATGATGCCATGCAGCGAGGTCGAGCCTTCATCTTCATTGAAGCGACTTTGGCATGTCCTTGAGGGGTGACCCATAGTCACATCACTTCGTCTTCGATTTGTTACTTCAAGGCATCCGAGACCAACCACTGATGTGCCGTATAGGACGGATGACACCAGCCACCCATGCAAGGAAAAGAAAGGTTGGTTAGTCTAATCAAAGACTAAACAAGGGCTCAAACAGAATGGTTCTGGTGATTGCATTTGGTTACTATCATTGTCTCTCGAATGAAAACCGATAGACGATACATAACCAGATACTCTCACTGAAATGGGAGAATAGGAATGCAATAAGAGAAGACTCCAAAGGAAATGATTCTTATAAAAAATACTTATGATTGTTTGTGAACATTATATTTCACACAAAGTTTGAAAACGAACTTGACTATTTGGGTCCACGACCAACCTCACCGCATAATGCGAATCCAGATTGGAAAGAGTACTTACTTTAATACAAGATTCCGGGCGGGTTCCACGTTGTACTTCTCGCCCGATGGTATATTAATTATGTGCAACAAGGCACTTGACAGGCCTAAAGTCTTCGTGCCTAATCAAAGAAATACTAATGTACCTACTAAACAGAGTATATCAAGCAAGTCAAGATCGAACCCAAGGGAATCAGTTTATCAGTTCTTGTAATTCGCAAGTCACCAACTAGAAACTAGGGGGGGGTTATAGTATTTCGAACCAAGTAAATAAAGCAAGAAAAGCAAAGCAAAGGATGTGAATATGATATGAGGAAAGTGCCACACCTGACAAAGATCCACACAACAAGAGATATGGTTGATCACTGAATTCTATTATTCTCAAGTTCTTATCTTTCCTTTGGTTGTTCTTATCCCGATCATATGTAACTATTAGTTCTACCAGCCCTAATAGTACTTATTACTGAATCAAATCTGAAAACCTTCAAGACTCAACAAAGCAATAGCATTCAAACAAGGATTCAACAAGATACATGCAATAGAAACAACCTGTTACGATAAGCATGCAATTAACTCTCTCTCACGATGAACACTCACAACCCGCTTATATAAATCGTGTTTGCTACTAGATATGCAACCCGAACCCGGAATTGACAAGTCCTAGCTATATGGATAATATCAATAAACCTAGGTGATCAGTCTAGATAAATCAATAAGATTCAATAAACATTCAAGCGCAAGAGAATTAATACAACTAGATAGGAAATCGAACAAGAGTAGAAAACTCACAACCAATCAATTGAAGGCTTCAAACGTCAAGTGCAACAATGGAAGTTTAGTTCTCCATAAGGTTTTGAGAGAAAAAACTATGAAAGATGGAACGAGGTTAACCTAACCAAGTCTAGGTTAAAACCTTTAAAAAATAGGAAAAAAAATAGTTTAGAAATAAAGAAAAGGAAAATAAGATAAAACAAGATCTCAGAATAAAAGATAAGGAAAGAAAGATCTCGGATATAAAATCCGAGAAAAAGCTCCAGCTCGGCACCACCGCGGGTGCGGTCATCCCACCGCGGGTGCGGTCATCCCACCGCGGGTGCGGTGGGTCTTCGATCGGCTCCTCTCCACTTGTCTTCAGCAAGTTCACTGCGGGTGCGGTGAGTATGGGCGCGGGTGCGGTGAAGACACCAGAAACTCTTCTTCTTCAGCTGCTTCTTCTTGCTTCTTTTGTGCAGCTCTTCAACTCTTCACTTCAATGTACTTCAAATCTCTGTAAATCTCATGATTTCTTCACTTCTCGTCTTCTCTTCCAGATTACAGAATTACAATCAAAACATCTCTAAACATCATCTAAATCATGCTAATAACCACTAGATGCGCTATACAATATATCGCATATCAAATTCCCCCATACTTAGACATTTACTCGTCTCGAGTAAGATAAAAACTGAACTCACTCCATCAATCATGCTCCAAGGCCTCAGGAAGTATAAGAAAATATGACACTAGTAGTTACAACACATCAACAATAAGCTCCAAGACAACCAAAACAAGTGATGCAAGACTAATCTAATCCTAACTCCCATCTAACACCTTATCACTCCATAGTGGCCTACCCGAATCCTCCTTATATCACCTCTTCTTATGTCACCACGCCAAGAACAATGAGGAATCCTAAAAACCACTCTTCTTGTTTTCACTCATTTTGCCAAGGCGCCCTTCCGGGTTTTCACCAAGCCACTCGTTTCATTTTCCAATAGATGTGCTCACATAATCTCACGTCACTCTTGACCAATTATTACCCCAGCCTAATGCTGGTCCAAGCCACCTGCTTATTACCTAGGCCGCCCTTTCAGGTTTTCGACCTATCCCATGATTTCTATTTTAGCCTTTTATTCAATTTTTTGGCTTTTTCTTTTCTCCTCAGCGACATAGCAAGTACAAAACTCTCCCCCATGCTTAAACATTGCATTGTCCTCAATGTAATGAAAGACAAAAAAATAGAAGCACAGGGAAGATAAAGAAAGAACTCACAAATGTCGCCGAGCTGCTTGGACACTCCCGTTGTTGCTGGTGGTATAACAATAAACGCTCAGGTCTCTGGTGTTGCGGCGAGTGTCTTCATCAACTCCATAATCTTCATCTACCGTGCAACCAAAAGGAAACCACTTTGGTGAATAGTGGTAAATCAAAGAATTCGGGGCTGCACAGCCTTCAATGAACACAAAAAATGGGCCCAGATGTGTGTGGGCCCTGGTGTTCTTCCTCTTCAACTGTCGACTGTAGGGCCATCATCGTTGCCAAATAATGTGTGGGGCGAATGTCTCCTCCTTGACAACATGATGCGCACCTTCTCCATGGGGAACCCGGACAGCTGGCTCCGGTAGAACTCTTTTTTGTTGTGTTTTCGATTTTTATTTTATTTTTTTAAATCCGTTTAAGGTTTTTTCGGTTTTTTTTTTTAAACAACAGAAATTAAAGGGATGCCCACCGCGGGTGCGGTGGGCTGCTCTCCGCGGGTGCGGTGGGCTGCTCTCCGCGGGTGCGGTAGGCTGCTCTCCGCGGGTGCGGTGCGGCTGGGCTCTCCGCCTTCTTCCCTGCAGAAAAAGTAAAAGACAATTAAATTGAACTAAAACAATACAAAAATTTAACCTACCTAACTTGGGTTGCCTCCCAAGCAGCGCCTTATTTAATGGCGTTGGCTCGACATGAGACTCATACAACCTCAACCCACAACATAGGTTCCTTAGGAACCCTCTCATTCAGCACCTCTTTTCTGAACCAATCATGGAAATGTTTGAACCTTAGACCATTCCTCTTCTTAACCGGCTCTTTCATCTTGACCTTCTTAGTCGCCTTTCCCCCATACTTAGATCGATCAGGGGGGTGTTTAACCTCCGACTGTTCATTCTGCACAACAAAAGGGAACTGCTTCTTGCCCCGTGGAGTCAGTAAGGTGGGGGCAACTGCCCAAAAGAGAAGTAGGAGACTCACCCTTCTCATCCAATAAAGCCGTGACTGCTTGTAGATTAGAAGATATAGTAATACCGATAGGCAAATCAACTATGGAATCCTCTATTATAGGTTACAATTCATCCAAAGGGTTAGGACTCATTACATCAACAAAGTTTAAAGAGGTGTTAATGACAAGTTTCATATCATATATGTTATATTCAACTCTATCCCCATCAAATTCCATAGTTAATTTCCCACTTCTGACATCAATTGTGGTATTCGCAGTTTTCATGAATGGTCTCCCTAACAGCATAGGTGCACCTGTACTACTACCCATATCAAGCACATAAAAATCAGTGGGAAAAATCAGCTTATCTACCATAACAAGGACATCTTCAACAACCCCTTTTGGATAGACATTGGTTCCATCAGTTAATTGAATAACTAGCCTAGTGTCCTGTAATGGTGGCAGACCAAGAGACTCATATAATGACAATGATAAGACATTAATAGCTGCACCAAGATCTAGCATAGCTTTATCAATCTTTGTCTCACCGATGATGCAAGGGATAGAGAACATACCTGAGTCACTGCACTTCTTGGGCTTACGCCTTTGAAACACAACAGATACTTGCTCGCTCACCTGGACCTGCTTCTTTTGCTTCTGCTTCTGTGTCCTCTTGATTTTGCAAAGTTCCTTCAAGAAACGAGCATATTTGGGAATACTTGTAACAAGTTTGAGTAAAGGGATGTTTACGTCGCACTTGCTAAAAGTCTCGAAGAGGTCCTTGTCGTCGATGATCCTCCTCTCCTTAAGCGCCTCTGGGAATGGGGCGGGTGGCTTCTCGGAACCGAGAGGGGGAAAGTACGGACGAACATAGGCGTCCATGTATGGCTCTTTAGCAATTCCAGAAGTCTCACCGCGGGTGCGGTCAGATTCCACTGCGGGTGCGGTCATCTCAACTGAGAATTCTCGGACTTTCTCGATACCGTCACCGCGGGTACGGTCATCCACCGCGGGGTGCGGTGATGTCAACAGAGACTTCTGTTGCTCTTTTGAAGTCCCACCGCGGGTGCGGTCATCCCACCGCGGGTGCGGTTGTGTTGCAGGCCCATCTGTTGCTTTCACCGCTGGGTGAGCCAAGGTGGGCGCTGGGTGCGGCAAGTTCTCCAGAGCTTTTGTAGACGCACCACGGGGTACGGCGTCTTGCCGCGGGTGCGGTGGTGTGGGTTCAAAGAGCTCTTTTTCGGCGTCGTCCTCTTCAGCACTAGGAACGACGTTCAATTGCTTACCACTTCGAAGCATCACAACACTAACATTTGCCCGTGGGTTAACTACCGTTTGAGATGGTAGATTTCCCGAAATCTTTGCATCGATCTTTGTGATAGCTTCAGCCATTTGTCCCATCTGCTTCTCTAGATTCTTGATGCTTGACTCCGTAGTTTGAACATGAGTTGTAAAGTGCTTAGTCAAGGTTTGGAGCATATCTTCAGTTGAAGCAGAAGTACCGGGTTGTTGACCTTGTGACCTTTGTAGAAGTTGAGGTTGTTGTTGGTTCGGTTGATCCCTCCATCTGAAATTTGGGTGGTCTCTCCATCCCGGATTATAAGTGCTGGAGTAGGGATCGTTCCGAGGTCTTGGAGGTCCATAACCTCCTACAGTGTTCACCTCAGCATTCGGATCATCTTGCAATTGAGGACATGCATCGGTGGGGTGGAATTGATCAGCACAAATCCCACATGCTTTGAGTTGTTGAGGAGTTCCTTTCAGCGTTAGTCTCCTCACCATGTCCTTCAATTCAGCAATATCGCTTACTAGCTCAGAGCGTCCGGAGTCCACAGCATTGACTCCTCTCTTGGTAGAAGTTCTACTGAAATTTCTTGTCCCTTCGGCCATCTCCTGAATCTTTTCCATGGCTGCCCCCGGAGTTGTGTTAAGAATGTTTCCACCACATGCAGCGTCAACAATCCTTCTTTCATTGTCCAGCAGACCATTGTAAAGATGAAGCACTAGATCTTGATTCGTGTAACCATGGAATGGACAGCTTGAGCAAAGTCTCTTGAACCGCTCGTAGTACTCATATAAGGTCTCGTCAACCTCTTGCTCGATGTTGCTTATAGCCTTTTTCAAGCTATTCGCCTTGGCCTTATGCAGTTTGTTCCAAGTATCTATGCTTCCAGTGGGTAGATGGTAGTACCAATCATCGGCTGCGTCCTTGAGGGTGAACCCGAAAGCTCTCATCTTGATTTGTTCCTCAGTGACGTTAGCCGGTTTCATACTCATGCAGACAGTGTGAAATTTACCCATATGCTTGATTGGGTCCTCTCTGCTCTGTCCATGGAATGTTAGGAGCAAATGAATCAGCCCCGACTTCAACTCAAAGTTGACGCCTTCTCCTATGGCCGGAATAGCCACAGCTAAAGGTTGTTGCATCAGATTAGGTGCAGTCAATTGCCGAAGCGTTTGGTCACCCTTTGCAACTTGTGGTGTAAAGTGTTCTCTGCGATTCCTGTGGAATGTTCTGTCAATTTCTGAATCACAATCAACAAGAGGTGTGTCAGTAGCACGAGTGTGGACCATAAGATAGGTCCATACCAAAGTTGGTAACAAACAAAACCACAAAAACAGAAATTTTGATTCCCCGGCAACGGCGCCAAATTTGACAGGCCTAAAGTCGTCGTGCCTAATCAAAGAAATCCTAATGTACCTACTAAACAGAGTATAGCAAGCAAGTCAAAGTCGAACCCAAGGGAATCAGTTTATCAATTCTTGTAATTCGCAAGTCACCAACTAGGAAATGGGGGGGGGGGGGTTGTAGTATTTCGAAACAAGTAAATAAAGCAAGAAAAGCAAAGCAAAGGATGTGAATATGATATGAGGAAAGTGCCACACCTGACAAAGATCAACACAACAAGAGATATGGTTGATCACTGAATTCTATTCTTCTCAAGTTCTTATCTTTCCTTTGGTTGTTCTTATCCCGATCATATGTAACTATTAGTTCTACCAACCCTAATAGTACTTATTACTGAATCAAATCCGAAAACCTTCAAGACTCAACAAAGCAATAACATTCAAATAAGGATTCAATAAGATACATGCAATAGAAACAACCTGTTACTATAAGCATGCAATTAACTCTCTCTCACGATGAACACTCGCAACCCGCTTATATAAATCGTGTTTGCTACTAGATATGCAACCCGAACCCAGAATTGACAAGTCCTAGCTATATGGATAATATCAATAAACATAGGTGATCAGTCTAGATAAATCAATAAGATTCAATAAACATTCAAGCGCAAGAGAATTAATACAACTAGATAGGAAATCGAACAAGAGTAGAAAACTCACAACCAATCAATTGAAGGCTTTAAACGTCAAGTGCAACAATGGAAGTTTAGTTCTCCATAAGGTTTTGAGAGAAAAAACTATGAAAGATGGAACGAGGTTAACCTAACCAAGTCTAGGTTAAAACCTTTAAAAACTATGAAAAAAAATAGTTTAGAAATAAAGAAAAGGAAAATAAGATAAAACAAGGTCTCGGAATAAAAGATAAGGAAAGAAAGATCTCGGATATAAAATTCGAGAAAAAGCTCCAGCTCGGCACCACCGCGGGTACGGTCATCCCACCGCGGGTGCAGTGGGTCTTTGGTCGGCTCCTCTTCACTTGTCTTCAGCAAGTTCACCGCGGGTGCGGTGATTATGGGCGCGGGTGCGGTGAAGACACCAGAAACTCTTCTTCTTCAGCTGCTTCTTCTTGCTTCTTTTGTGCAGCTCTTCAACTCTTCACTTCAATGTACTTCAAATCTCTGTAAATCTCATGATTTCTTCACTTCTCGTCTTCTCTTCCGGATTACAGAATTATAATCAAAAAATCTCTAAACATCATCTAAATCATGCTAATAACCACTAGATGCGCTATACAATATATCGCATATTAGCACTTATCTTATTTAATTTTAAAACGTGCATTAACGTTGAAGCTTTTAATTTCACATCTCGCAATGAGATATAGATTGGGAATAAATCTCGAAGATTGGGAATAAATCCCGAAGATTGGCACTAGCTAAGTGCACCACCACCTATATTCAGATAGGGGTAGGTCATGACCAAAAGTGTTAGTGCATTTATCCTTCTAACACAAAGTTATAAAGAAACGACTAAACCTCACAAGGAAATAACGTTCTTACGAATACTCGTGCTAAACTAGCATTTATAAGTCAACACCAATGCACAACAAGTCCACACCAATTATAACTAACACCCTATAATAATATATATATATATATAAGGGTCATAACTAGCATATTATACAACCTAATAATAAGGTTTAATTAATCACATCATTTATTCACACAAGTTCCCAAACAAGAAAAGAATTATTTATCCCAACTTAATAGCACAACCGATTCATTGGCAATTAAGATAAAAATGGAATAAATATACAAGAGCGAACCGCCACTTGCCTTGAATCACAGAAGAGGAACGGTATTGCGGGGATGGTTGTTTCCAAGTAGCAACTTGAATCCCTGCTCTATTTCCGTTCCAGAAGCGAATCCGAGACGTACTCATATCACACACAAAATAAATTATAATTAGATAATTTATTTAAAACTGAATTTTGAAGGGTATATGTCTCAAGATTGAATTAATACATCTCAAATTAACTCAATTTTCAAGGGTTAATCGATTATCTATACGATTAAATATCAATTAATCATATATTCTAAATAATCTTTTCATACATAAATAAATATCACAATTTATTTATAAATCCACAAAATACCCGATTCGGATCGACGCGTAGGGGAGGTCGCGGTTTTCCGGCTAATGCGGTGGCCGGCGGTGGGTAATCGGAGGCGAGACCTTAGGGCTTTGGAAGCTAACTTCCAGGCGCAACTTTTGGTGGTGGTGGAGACGCCAATGGTGGATGGTGGTCGCCGGATTTCGTCGATGAACAGGCACGGCCGAAGAACGGGGTTGTAGGACTTTGGGGATTTTATTGGGTGCCTAAACCTAATCGTTTGGTGTCCTATTTATAATGGTTGGATAGGTCTTCGTTTCCATATAAAATTTGGACGAAATCGATCCCGGAATGGCCCCGATTTCCCTTAGTTTCCAAAACGTCAAAACCGAATACACACTTGCCTTAAATGGAGAAATTCGATCCCATCCTTGATCGTTTTCTTCCGAATCCACTTGGATTGGGTGCGTTTAATCCTACACTAAAAATCCCATGAGGTAATCGGACGAAACGAGGCAAAAATGGGGCCAAATCGGCCAATGGCAGCCATGGGAGGGAGCTCGGCCGAGTGGTGCTAGAGGTAAGAGAAGGAGTTTTCAGAAATTACGGTCGTGCCCCTCCAACTTTTGGTTTATGGCAAAGGTGCCCTCCAACAACTTTTCCTAAATTACAAAAATTGCCCAAATGCTCCCAAACCTTATTATTTTAATAATTATAAGTTTCCAATATTATTTTATCCCAAAATTAATATTAGAAAAATTAACCTAGGCTAAAATAGACTTAACTTAGGCTAAGACAAGCTTAAGTTACAATTCCTATGGCTTTAACCATATTTAAATCCTTTAACAAAAAATGTTAAACTTGATTTAAATATTCCAGATTAAATTTTATAAGTTTTATTTAAATTTAGGATCAACATAATGTTACCCAAAAATTTAAATAGCTCACAACTTTATGGTTATAACGGCTTATATTAAAATTCTCCATTTCATTTATATTTTTGGAATTATGAAATAAATACCAAAAATCCTTTATTAGAAATAGAGTTGGGTAAATTACATAAATACCCTTACCAAAATTGAGGGTTATTACATTCATATCCATGATGGGTGTAAGAATCTCGTTCATCTTCTACGATCATATTATGTAGAATGATACAAGCCCTCATTATCCTTCCAAGCTTTCCAAAATTCCTAGAGAGTGCTGGTTGACGAACTATTGCGAATCGAGATTGCAACACTCCAAACGCCCTCTCCACATCGTTACGAACAAACTCTTGGTGTTGGGCAAAGAACTTGGCTTCATTGCCTTGGGGGAGGCGAATTGATTGAACAAATGTTGCCCAAGGCGGGTAGATGCCATCAGCGAGATAATATCCCATCTTATATTGATTTCCATTAATCGTGAAATTCATGTTTGGAGCTCTACCATTCAAAACTTCATCAAAAACAAGAGATCGCTCAAGAACATTTATATCATTAACCGTACCTGGTACCCTGAAAAATGCATGCCAAAACCACAAGTCGTATGATACAACAACCTCCAAAATGATTGTTGGATGACCATGATCTCCACGGGCATATTGACATTTTCATGTAATTGGACAATTTTTCCACCCCCAATGCATACAATTGATGCTACCTAACATCCCAGGAAATCCACGAGACTCCCCCACACTTAGTAGGCGTTGTATGTCTTCTACGGTGGGGCGCCTCAGATACTCATCACCAAAAAGGTAATTATTCCATCAACAAAATGCTCCAAGCAATGCATGTGGTTCCTTCGGAATGACGAAGATACTCATCACAAGCATCAGTAGCAGTTCCATATGCCAACATATGTATGGCACTAGTACATTTTTGTAATGCAGATATACTAAGCCTACCTCTTGCATATGGCCTTTGTTGAAAGTACTCCATTCCATTCCCTAGTCTTTCCACAATGCGCTTGAAAACTTCCTTGCTCATTCTGAACCTACGTTGGAAGACATCATCTGGATAAGTTGGTTGATCAGAGAAATAATCTCTATAAAGCTGCTCATAGCCTTTTTTTCCTATTTCTTTCAATATAGTTTCGACGACGTCGAGCACGTCCTAGCTCTGCATTGTTTCTGCGATGTCGAGCACGTTCTTGAAGTACATCACACGCATCAAGCGCTCCTTGTGTAATTCTTTAGTATTCACCATCTTCAGAGCTATCGCTAGAAAGTAAATGGTTTGAGTTTGAGGATGAACTAGACATTTTTAGAGATTTTAAGACATGAGGAGTGACTAAACCATTGTAAATACTCACTTATATAGATCTCTACAAATCTAGAAAATGCCAACATATTAAAGCATCTCTATGCTTAGTACAAAAAAGAAGAAGCATGGTATCACATGCTATGTTTGCAGATGCAATCAATTGCTTTCTCTGCATGATTTTACACCACATGAAAATCTAGAAAATGCCAACACATTAAAGCATCTCTATACTTAGTAAAAATAAACAAAAAAAATACGGTATCACATGCTATGTTTGCAGATACAATCAATTTCTTTCTCTGCATGATTTTACACCACATGAAAATCTAGAAAATGCCAACACATTAAAGCATTTCTATGCTTAGTAAAAAAAAACATGGTATCACATGCTATGTTTGCAGATACAATCAATTACTTTCTCTGTATGATTTTACACCACATGAAAATCTAGAAAATGCCAACACATTAAAGCATCTCTATGCTTAGTAAAAAAAAACATGGTATCACATGCTATGTTTGCAGATGCAATCAATTGATTTCTCTGCATGATTTTACACCACATGAAAATCTAGAAAATGCCAACACATTAAAGCATCTCTATGCTTAGTCAAAAAAAAAGTATGGTATCCCATGCTATGTTTGCAGATGAAATCAATTGCTTTCTCTGCATGATTTTACACCACATGAAAATCTAGAAAATGCTAACACATTAAAACATCTCTATGCTTAGTAAAAAAAGCATGGTATCACATGCAATGTTTGCAGATGCAATCAATTGCTTTCTCTGCATGATTTTACACCACATAAAAATCTAGAAAATGCCAACACATTAAAGCATCTCTATGCTTAGTAAAAAAAAAAACATGGTATCACATGTTATATTTGTATATGTAATCAATTGCTTTCTCTGCATGATTTTACACCACATGAAAACGTAGAAAATGCCAACACAATAAAGCATTGGTATCACATAAATAAACTTGCATTACATTAAGTAAAGCTTTCATTACAAGATCAAAAGATGCATTACAATATTGAAATATGCATTACAAGATTGAAAGATACATAACAAGATTGAAACATGCATTCGGAAATAAAAACATGCAAAGCTGAAAACTACAAAGACATCTTCCTCACAACTACATGGATAATACTTAAGAGGTGAATTCTTGCATCAATTGCATCTTGAGAACTTCTTGCTCCGGTGTGCAATCATACTTCCCTATCAAATAATGGATCATGTCCCACTTTCTGCTCCAATCGATATTCTTTTGTTCCATCTCCTTGGTCTTTTGTTCCATCTCCATGGTCTTGATATGAAGATATTGTGCTTGCTTCTTCCTCTTTCGTGCCTCCTTTACCATCTCCAATTCATGCACTCTATTCTGGATGACAATTTTTTCTCTTTCGAGTGTACTTTCTCCATTATTTTCAGCAAAACTTGTGGATGCAATATTTTTTCTTCCTTTCGTTTAGCCTTCTTGATGCCCTCAGGACGCTAAAAAATCCCAGTGAAAGCACTCGTTGGAGTATCTTGATTAGAGCCTTCTGATGCGACCCTGCTCCCCATGACGGCCATAGAAGAAGAAGCCATGACCGTGAGCTCAAAAGTGCCAAGTACGAAGACCGTGATCTTCCTCTCACTACTCGCATCGAGCATAGAGACTGCGATCTTCGTCATGTTTCTCGCATCTGGTACAGAGACCGCGATCTCCTTCAAGCGTCTCCAGCCAAGCCCAGAGATCGCGTTCTATCTGAAGATTCTCGCATTCAATGTTGAACGCATTCTTTGAATATCTTTGTAAATGTTTGAACATTATTTATTTCCAGTGTTTTCTTTTGGGGTGTATGTTCCACGCGTGTCGCGTGGGCCAGCCCATTAAGCAAGACTCGGCCCATTTGAGTCTCGCTATAAAAGGCCAACTCAGCCTTCTGTTTTAGGTTATGTCATAATTTAATCTAAGCTTTTGTCGAGAGCCATTTGCCTCCATCCTTAGATCTGACGTCAAACTCCTCTCTTACTCCTCATCCCCATTCCCCCGCTGCCGACGCTACGGCCTCCACTCGATCTTCATCGAGTTTATCCAACCCCGCTGCCGACGCTACGGCCTCCACTCGATCTTCATCAAGTTTATCCAACCCCGCTGCCGACGCTACGGCCAATCACTCAATCTCTTTCGAGCCTATCTCCTCCGCTGCCGACGCTACGGCTTGTTCTCCATCTCGAGTCCCCAGTCCAACAACGCGTTCCACCGTCCCAAACCCCACTCTCGATGCGTGCGACTTCCCACCAAGATCAGAGATCCGACATCACAAGCAGGGACGCATCAACTGGTATCAGAGCCTTTGATCTTGTAAGTCGCTTGTCAAGATTGTCATTTGTTCACGAAATTTTTTTCTTTACATCATCCTTGCTTCCGCCATTGTTACTCAAAATTTTCTTCTTCACAACTTGCTAGTCCAATCGGTTTCACAAGGGAATCCCTTGGCCGAATCTTGCTTGATCCTATCCAAGATTAGTGTGATTTGTTAGCATTTAATTATCCAAAATTGCATGCTTAATTTGTGTCATTAATTGCGTGATTTATGCTAATCATATCTTGCCAAATCTAGAAGTTGTTGACCAAACCAATCTGCATATCTTTTCTCTCTCCAATCACCATAAATCTCGTGATTTTCTTTCTAATAGTTACTTAGCCGATTTGACTGTGTTTGTTATATCTTATCTGATCCATCTAAAGTCAAAAGGATCTCAGATTTGAATTTGAATTTCAAAAATTAAAAAGTCAAAGTCGAACTAAAAAAAAAGACTCGACTTAATTCAAAAAAAGAAGAAGAAAAGAAGTAAAGCCAAAATAAGGCAACCTTCTTCCCCACTCTCGGCTAGGCTCATCTTCTTCACCCCTCCACCGTCTAGGTTCACGCTTAAAGTTTTGGCTTGTGTGCTTGTGTGGTTGCGTAGTTGGTTCACAATTAATCAATTGATTTCGCTTGGTTTCGTGCTTGCATATCACACTAATTTTGTGCATGCCTTAGCCGCCCTCACGGCCATAAGCCTTAGCCTACCTACGTGAACTTTTCTTTCTTGTTAAGTGCTTGCTTGTTCTTTGGTTTTTGGTGTCTTTGTTCGTTTTTACTCGCGATGTCTGATTACATTGTCTTAGGAACTGAGAACGCGACAAACCCACCCTTAGTGCCACAACAAAATCAACAAAATGAAGCCCCTAGTCTGGAGCTCTCCGCCCCACAACGCGAGATACAAGAGTTACGGCGCCAAGTTGCTCAACTCCAAACCATATAGGAGTTACGGCGCCAAGTTGCTCAACTCCAAACCATACAGGAGTTACGGTGCCAAGTTGCTCAACTCCAAATTGTTCAACGCGATGAACCACCCTCCGCACCGCAAGACAACAGATCGCGCCACAATGCGCGAGAAGCTACTACACCGCGACGATCACTTCGACGCCCATAGCGCGACGCCCACAGCGCGACGAACATCGCGTGAGAACACCTGCCACAAAACACATCACGTTCGACGTCCGTGACCACCTTGGCCACCAGAGTGTGCGCACACTGCGCTATGACTACTATGGCTATGGCTACACGACGCCAACGATCCATCATGCCTTTGAGGAGTTCGACGATGAGGAATTTGAGGACTCAGGTATGTTCAATTCCGACTCTTATTACCCCTATCTTAGAGATCCACTTGATGTGTAGGACCATCATTCGGATTGGATTCCTCCATCGCGTCTCCAAGTACGAAGAGATCGTGATCATGGCATTGGCGGCGAGCGCCGCGATGTCATGCCCAGAGATGTTCGCCGAGTCGATCACGGAGCCCAGCCGCGACAGTGTCGATGCGATGACGCCTACGCGCCTAGGGAAGATTTTCCTCGCGGCGAAGCACAATAAGCACGCGAGAGGCGACGCCATACACGCATTGAAGACCCTGGCGTCCGCACCTCTGAAAACCCTCTCTACGCCGCCGTGCCACACAACGCGCCCTAACCAGCCCCGATCGTGGAACGCTACCACTGCCATGAAGTAGAGGTGCACCACCAGCTCAACCGTCGCACACACTCATCTTGGCAACGTCAAGGCCAACGCAGGTATGATCCTAACACTAGTCCATCCCTTACTACTGATGTACGTGCTCCAGTCTCAGGCTTCACCGCATACACCCAAGGCCGTGACGCCACAATCGCGACGCCCATTTGCACGGCGTCTCGCACGGCCGCGTCAAAGGCCCTAGCCCAGGGCAATGAACCCGCACATGTTAGTGAATGCATCAAGTGTGGAGGACGAGATCATTACCAAAGGGATTGTCCCAAACAGAAGCATGTCCTCTTCTCCACTGTTGCCGCGGAAGATGAGTCTTACGAGGAGGAGACCCCGCTTGAGACAATTGAAGGATGCAACGACAACACCGAGGAGGCCGTCACGTGTAAAGCTACCACGCGCCATGCAAGCACACCACTGAGTCTCGTCACGCGACGCATTCTCAACGTCACGAAAGGCAACCTTGTCGACCAGCGCGAGACTCGCGTCCACACGCGTTACTTGGTTAACTCCACGTCGATAAGTGACATCATCTATGGTGGCAGCTGCTTAAAGATCAACCATGAGAAGGTGGTCTACCCTCTCAGCCTGCCAACCACACTTTACCCACAACCATATGACCTACAAGGGATATCTTCAAGCTCAGGTAACACTGTCTCACGATAGTGTCTTATACCCTTTTCCATTGGTTGCTACCATGACACCATTTTCTATGATGTGATTGCAATGGACGCCACCCATCTCCTGCTTGGGCATCCATGGCAATCTGATCGTCGCGTACTTCACGATGGGTATCTAAACACCTATGTGTTTACCTACCACGTGAAGCGCGTGACTTTCTTACCTATGTCTCTCCATGAGATTTTACAGGCGCAGGTGGAGCGAGATCGCCACAAAGCTTTGCCATCGACCATGACTGCGGCCACAACACCGCGATCCTACCCCATATCTGGCGCATCTTTAACTACCCTGAATCCTGGCGATCAAAGGACGCGTCCTCCATCAGTCCACCACAACGCTTCCCATAATGACGCGCCCAAGGATAGCACGCATTACAGTGAAAATGGGAGTACCGCGCCTATGCCACCAGCTTTCACTGCGTTGCAACCGGAGTTCACCGCGGATTTGCCAGAGGCGCCACCAAACAGACTACCACCCTTGCGTAGCATGCAACACAAAATCATCTGGGTGTATAGTGCCTATTCGCCATACCATGGCCGCCCAAGATTCGTGTTCGACACCGGAGACCTCGCGTGGGTGCAATTGCACGGGCATGTAGAGCACAAGATCAATGATGGTGAAGCGGGGACGCTTCACAACCAAGTGGGGGAGGGTGATGCGACCCTGCTCCCCATGACGGCCATAGAAGAAGAAGCCATGACCGTGAGCTCAGAAGAGCCAAGTACGAAAACCGCGATCTTCCTCTCACTACTCGCATCGAGCATAGAGACAGCGATCTTCGTCATGCTTCTCGCATCTGGTACAGAGACCGCGATCTCCTTCAAGCGTCTCCAGCCAAGCCTAGAGATTGCGTTCTATCTGAAGATTCTCGTATTCAATGTTGAACGCGTTCTTTGAATATCTTTGTAAATGTTTGAACATTATTTATTTCCAGTGTTTTCTTTTGGGGTGTGTGTTCCACACGTGTTGCGTGGGCCAGCCCATTAAGCAAGACTCGGCCCATCTGAGTCTCGCTATAAAAGGCCAACTCGGCCTTCTGTTTTAGGTTACGTCATAATTTAATCTAAGCTTTTGTCGAGAGCCATTTGCCTCCATCCTTAGATCTGACGTCAAACTCCTCTCTTACTCCTCATCCCCATTCCCCCGCTGCCGACGCTACGGCCTCCACTCGATCTTCATCGAGTTTATCCAACCCCGCTGCCGACGCTATGACCAATCACTCGATCTCTTTCGAGCCTATCTCCTCCGCTGCCAACGCTACGGTTTGTTCTCCATCTCGAGTCCCCAGTCCAACAACGCGTTCCACCGTCCCAAACCCCACTCTTGATGCGTGCGACTTCCCACCAAGATTAGAGATCCGGCATCACAAGCAGGGACGCATCACCTTCCATATCAGTAGACGATCTTTTCGAGCTTGGGGCACTTCCTGAGCTTTGGTTCGTCCCGCTGGCCTTGTGCAAATAAGAATAGCTCCATTTTGGCTCTTATCAAAGAGGCTCCCATGCATGCTCATATAAAAACCCTTTTCCTGTTTCATTTAAAAACAACTCATGTGGATTCTTAATAACATCATCCTCCGACTCCCCACTTTTTTTTAGTAACACATGCATCCCGATACGTATCAACAAACTTATTCACACAAGGATTCATTGTATTCCATCTATTCTTAACACTTTCAAAGTTCGCTCACCTTGATCTGGTTTTTTGTAAGTATTCCAGTAGCCTTGAATTCGCTTCCAGAATGCCCCGGATGTTTGATTGGTGTTGGTTACGGGGTCCTTAGTGGTGTTTAAGTACCCACTGATGATGAGCACATCATCAGCCTTACTCTAGGGGGATTTCATGGATTTAGGGGTGTCACCGGCACCACCACCACAAGCAGCACGACCACGACTCTGACCACGACCACAACCACTGCTTTGAGTTTGATCGGGTGACTCAACAACATGTTGAGGTTGTGTGCTAAAGCTTGGGATCTCCATTGACTGAGATGGACCTCCGTATGTGTATTGGTTTTGTGAATTTTGTAAGAGGAGTTGCGTGTGGTTCATATTATAAGGATCATACTTATCTAATGAAAAATCCTCAAAGTTATTTGGGATGTCGTCTTGGTTTTGATTCAGGATGAAAGAATAGAAGAGAGAAATGAGAGGTTACAAGAGATAAATGATAGATTGAGAATAAAGGATTGTGTGAGTTTTGTAATTGCAACTATATCTTATTTATAGGCAAATAAAAAATCATTTACATTTTTTTCTATTTTGTTAAATTATTAAAAAAAGTAGTTAATACACCAACAATAATTCACCCATAATCTTATCTACCCTTTATTTACTCTATAATAGACCTGGCAAAAACCGACCCGACTCGACTTTTTTGGGTCGAGACCCGGCCTGAAAGTCACTAGGTCAAGAAGGACTCGAACCCGAAGGACCCGACCCAAATAGTGAATCCGACCTCGAGGGACCCAGTTATTTCATATATTTTATTTCATTTATATTAAATAATTTAAAATACTTTATTAAATAATTATATAATATATTTTTTTTAATATAATTTTTTTATTAAATTCTAAAATCATAATATTAATCATAAAAAAATGGACACCTTCGACCCGCTGGGTCAACCCGAACCCGACCCGCCCGACCCGGAAATTTTAACGGACTTGATCGACCCAAACTCGAATTGACTCGAACCCGACTTGACCCGAACCCAACCCGCCCGACCCAGTTGACAGGTCCATACCTACCCTTTACTCTCCCACTATAAATTAGTATCAATGGTTTTAGTTAGTACATATTTATAATTTAAAATTATCCTAAATAATAATAATATGGTTTATTTGGACTTAATTATATTAAAATTTGTAAAAAAATAAATAAATTTTATAAAAGTTATTTACAATGTAATTTTCATATAAAGAAATTAAATTGGTATTTATTTTATTTTAAACCACTAAAAATAATAATAAAATGATTTATTTTCACTTAATGATACCTATAATACAAAAAAATATTAAAATCTACCAAATTTATCCAAAATGGATGTCTATAGATAGAAAAAAGGTAATTAAAATTATGGTAATTTTTTTTAACCAGCCAATTTTTATATAAATCAATTTTTTTTTTAAATAACGGACGACCAAGAATAAATCATGGACGTCCGTGACGTGCCACGCGGCACGCATCAGGCACACAAGCGCGCGTCAATCAGCGCGCGCCGCGTGGCACTTTCCATTCCAGCTGAAAAAGGGGCGCGTTTGAGGTTATGCCTGAGCGACGTCGTTTTTTATGTAAATCAAGGCAAAAAAAAACAGGCGGGCCAAACAAGCCCTTATTTATATTAGTATGGGACGATCCCAAAATTGGGCTGATTCTTAGGACTCTTGTTGGGTCTTTTAGCCCCTTTTCAATTTTTATTATATTCACTCTAAAAGCCCCATGCTATGGGACTCGGTTAAAATTGCCCTAAGGGTTCGAGTTTTATGGTATTTCAATTTAGGATTTTGAACTCGGTTCTGGTAAAAGTTTAAGAATTTTAGATTTTGGATTATTGTGGAAAGATGAAAAAAATACAAAGCAATCTTCATATATTAGCTTGTAATTTTCTGAAAATTTTGGGCAAATTAAACCGATAACTTCTTGTTTAATTTATTTTGTTTGTTAATGGTGTTTCGATGTGATAATAGTCATAATACACATGTTTCCTACCTGATCTCTAGTTGATATAGTGATGGTTTTGTTGACGATTTTGTGTATTTTATCTTAAATTATATTTGTACTGAACAAATAAATAAATAGATTATACTTGTAACTCACATATACTAAAAAAAAGGTGATTTACAAGAAGTTAAAGGGTTTATTAATATTTAATACTAACTAGTTCAGTGCCCGTGTCAAGCACGAGATTAAACTTATTGAGTTTTTCTAATAATATGAATGCGGATTTTTGAAGTTGAATAAATTTTGTGGTACTAACATTTTTTATAAATCAGTGTTCATAAAAAAATGTCATACTATAGGAAATATAACAGTAATACAAAATGTCACCATAGTTTCTAACCCAAATTTAGACATATATTCAACTATGTTAGTAAACTTTTGGGAAATGAAATTGTTAACCTAATATTTATTACATATTGTTAATAAAATTTGAGTGCATATTTGTAAGAAAAAATAACTTAATATATTAAATTAATAAATTTATAGAATCTAAACAATAAAATTGATTAAAATAAAAGAAGAAGAAAGTATTTTGGTTATACGTACAACTTAAAGTATATAGTTTTAAAAAAAAGTTTAGATTCATATTGGACATATAATTAATTGAGTTATATGATATTATATATACATATATGGTGGAAGTTGATTTATGAAATACATCTATGTATTGTATTTTATGAGTTTGTTGCAAGAAGTTAAGTGCACATTTATTCTTGGATTTTTCAAGCAGTTTTCCAACAAAAAACAAATATCTAATGATTGATATGTATTGCACTTCTAGAAAATTGAATATGAACAAATGACCTATACAATTGAGTAAACTTTTGACGAGTAAATATTCAATAATTCTTAAAGAGACTACACTATACAAATAATAGATAACATGAAAATATACTTGAAAATAATGAAGATTATAGCCATAATTATCATAAAATTATCAATAAACTAAATGATATAACTTGTATTTGTTGTAAAATAAAAGTAAAAGGCTAAACTATAGATATAATTATCTTAGTTAGAAAATGACATCTCGACGTTATGGGCCAGAATCGTTCTGATTACTTAAAATGTGTTACGTTTAATATATATTTATAGATTTAGAATACTATCAAACTAAAATGATAAAATCAAAATTTTGTTAACCATATAATAAAAAGATGTAGAATATATCAAGATGTGCGGATAGGTTTAGGATTTAATTTTTTTCTTTCAATGTAAATATTACATTAAAAAACTTAAAGCCTTATGAACACCTTAGTTCAAATTGTTTAGTCTTAGGAGAGTAACAATATATAGAGTATGTTAACATACATATTTAATTAATTGGTAACAACTCACTGACAAAAACAAATTAACATGTGGTTATTTGATATATGTGAATTTATCAATGAAAATATTAATTAAAAATATCAACTTATTTCTGTGCAATATAGAAAAATGACAATCAAATTTTTATTGAAACTGATATTAGAGAATCTTACTTCAATTTGCATCTAATTAGACCACTTGATTTAAATTAATATTTTGGTGAGTAAAAATGTGGTTATCTCCTAGATAGTAGATTAAATTTTAACTAAGAAAATAGTTTGTTAACATATCTGATTTCAAATATTAAGGTTTAAAGTTAGCTAAATTATTAAAACAAAATATATACTAAACCAAAAAAAGAAAAAAAAATCATAATTCAACACATCGATATTGCACCAGAATTGTTCTAATTGGTTGAAAGGGGATAGATTTTATATATAAAAATTATATAGTTGTATTTTTTATTCTACATATGACTTATATATTGACATGTTATCGAATAAATATATTATAATATCTTTGTTATTGCAGTTTAATTATAATCTAAAAAGAAATAACAGTTATAATTAAACAGCAACACCATATTTATTAAAAGTTTAAAACTAAATTAATATGGGTTAATTTGGATAACTATTTGATTGTAATTTTAAATCATGTATATCAAACTCTTTCAAGAGATTTAAATTTTTTTCACAGAAGCCCACTGTACCAATCATGTACGAGCAATCTTATCATAATAAAATAAGATTGTACAAAACATTAAGGGAAAATGTTAATTCATATATTCGTATTAAAAAATGAACTATCGATAATCACCAAAGAGTTGCGACTTGGTGCTTAAAAAAATGTTAAAATAACAAAAAATATATTAAATTAATAATAATAACATTAGCAATTGAAAAATTCAAGTAAATGTTTTGACACATACATTCGTGATATCCCTATTAAATAGGTTAAACCACCTAGATTCAAGTAGTATTTTGTTAAGATACAACCATTTTAATATAACTTATTTATAACAAAAAAATTAATTAATATAAATTTATAATTTTTTTAAAATAAAATACCATCTACAAGTTACAAAAAATAGATCAGATTTCTTTGTGCAAATTAAATTAAGGTTTAACCTTATGCTTAAAATATAGTTTATAAGATGTTAGTAAAACAAATATTTAAACTGGTAATGCATTAGTAATTTTGTGTAAAATAATATGCATGATAACTTCGTAACACATTTAGTTATATTGTATAGAAAAATAAAAAATGTTGTTAAAGATTAAGAATACAAAAAGATTTAAAGTTAATTTAAACAAATAAAGGATAAAAATACATAATTTACAAATGGGATTTGAAAATTGATAAAATTACAACTTATAAAAGAGAAAATTCATAATAACTTAAATGAAAACATCAAACTAATCATACTAATTTTATCAATAAATACATTTATGAAAAAAAATATAGATTGTAAAATAATTGGTTACGAATTCATCTAGTTTGAAGTAAGCTAAATTATTAATGTGTTATAAATGATTTTAGATTTTAAAGCTATTTAACCTTTAAAATTATGAGGATTTGTTAAGATTATAGGATTTAGAGTTAACTAATTTAAAAATAAATAAAAATTATATAAAAAAAAGAGTTAACCACAAAATGACACCTCATTATTGTGGGCCCAGAATCATTCTGGTAGCTCGAAAGTGGAAGAGATTTAATATATAGATATAAATGAGTTTTATTCTAGGTAAAGAAAAAAGTATTGAAGTTGATCCAGCAAGAATCTTTTACCACATGTCAAAGGTGTATGAAACTTTTCTACATCAAATATAGGTGTATCATGGTCCATAAAAATGTCTTTATATTTGTATAACCGTTAACAAGCACATCCAACATGAAATTAGGGAGACCACAAAGCAGACCGAGACACTCGAATCCGATTCCTGCTGGAGGCGTGTATGGAGACACTGATGTTGAGAGAGGTCAATACTTCGTATGTCAATAATATTTCGAACTGAATATAAATTGGTTATAATCGATCGGACCAGACAATCAAGACAAAAAACAAAAACAAAAACAAAAATAAAAACAAAAACAAAAACAAAGCCGACCTGGACACTCACGAATTAAAACAAACTCTGCAATTTGGATTTTTGAAGTTTGGTAGTCTTGCAAAACCACCTCCTCCTAGTAAACAATCTGGATCGGTTGTGGACCAGAGGATCTGGTGTGCTGCTAAAATGCATTGGCAAGCCAAATCAGGGTGGGTCAGAGGATACGTGTTACACAGAATCCAATGCCATAAAATATGACAACTCCACAACTCCACATGAGCAGAGCATGTTTATAACAAAAAATAATACCCCTAATACAAAGTTATTGCCTTTTTTTATATATATATACTCCAGTTTTCACTTAACCCTGTAGACATAAAAGGTACTCTCTCCGTCCCATAATGTTTGTCCTGTTTTAACTGGGTATATTTGTCGAAGTGGGTTTTGTATTGTTAATATCTCTAATTACATATTAATAAAAGTTATAATTTTTTGATATTACCAAAGTACTCGTTGAGACGAATTAAACAAGATCTCACATGACTATGTTTTTTCTTATATATTGGAAGAAATCTTAAAAATTCTTTTCAACTATAAATAGTGTATAAAAACGAAAAAGGATAAATATTATGATATGGAGGGAGTAGAAAACATTCGAAGGGTGTTTTCTTCCAAAAATGAAAAAACAGAGGTAGGCTAAAGGGCATTATTACCAGTTTACCACTTTGGCTTTGGTTGTGCTTACTTTATTAAGTAGAGTGTACTAGGAGTACTAGCTACTGGACCCACCACAGACATCCGCCATTGGTTTAGGCAAAAGGGCATCTTCCAGAGTGCGCCCTACAACCGTTGAAAGCAGAGCCCGCAAAAGCAACAAACAATTCGGTGAATATCTGCGACTAGTGAATAGCTTTGTGAGAGACAAGGAGTGTGAGATGGAGAGAGAGGAAAAAGATAGAGAGAGAAATGGCGGAGAAGAGGAAGAGGAGTCCATGGGACTGAAGCTAAAACGCAGCGTTTTGGTGGGGAAAAGAGGAGGGCCCTGCACTCCACCACCTACTTGGAATTCCCAAACCCTTCACGCAGTCACAGCAAGGCAATTAGGCGCTAATCTCTGGGAGATTCTTCCTCATCTTCATTCCCTTTCTAACATGAGCAACCCTGCCTCGTCTTCTGCCCTCCGCCGCCGCCACCATAGCCGCCATGGAAACCACCACAACAGCAAGAACAAGGGTTTGCAGATACAGCCTGTTCTTGCAGAAGAGGTTGGCGACTCAGCTGAGTGCAGTGATCTTCCTGACCAGGTAGGTGTTTGTTTTATTAGTTTACTTGATGTTGCTGAATTTTTTAACTTGCTTGATTTTTAGTTTTAGGGCTTCTCTGGGTGTCCTTTTCCACTTTTGGCCTTTGTTTCCTGTTGGGTTTATTTGGGTGTTTTAGGAATGTTGCCAAGGAAATTGGACTGTTTTGCAAGTGTTTAATTTAGAAATTGGAAAAAGATTCTGAGATGATTTACTTACCAAGGTTATCTCACAGGAGAGTTGAACTTGCTCCAAAATTATGCTTATTACTTTGTCTTAGTCAGCATTTCGCGTCTTAACAATACTGTCTTTCCACTCATCCTAAAAGTGTGAGCTAGAACCCTAACTAGTAGACCATGGACTTTATATTTTCCTTTCCTGTGGCAGTCCTTTTTCTTCTATTTTGCTTCTTGGAACTTGAGGGCTGAATTCAGCTACTATTTTGTTCGCAATGAATATGGAAAGTCTGTATGTATGGAGTAATTTACTAGTAGGATCCGTCGAAGTTGAATTAAATTACTGAAAAAATGTCAAGGATGATAATAGGTGTTTTTGATGATAGTTTGGATTTTGCATATGGTTGAGCTGAGTCATTTGATAAGGCTGTTGTTAGAGCTTCTAATTGTGTATACGTCTTGGACACTGGAGTTCCGTCTTGTAGAAACAAAGTTAATCAGATTATCTAGTGTCAGTTGCAGGTGAATAGTGTTTGTATATGATCGTTTTAATAAGATTGAGTTGTGTATACCATACATATTTATCATTCCATCTTATAGAAGCATAATTGATGATTCCATCTTATGTTGGTGCCTTTTTTAATGTGCCTGCCCTTTTTGCAGCCAGGAAGTACAGGGAGCTTCCACAGGCAGATTGCGGAATCACTGAGAAGACATCATAGATCAGTGAACAGGAATGGGCGTGCCATACAACCAGTATCTCCTGCAAGTTTTGGCAGTTCTATGGAGGTACTACATCGTTTGCTCTTGCTATCATACGAGAGACCTCACAATAATTCTTTTTTGAGTTTTAAAAACATATGTAGAGTTGACGTAAGTAAGTTAATTGTTCCTGGAGAGGTCTAATTGTACTGACATCTTGACCGGATTGAGTTAAACTGGAATCAAGATACTAAAATATTGCTTGCATTACTATTTTGGTGGGCTAGAGAAACTATTTTCATTGTTTTCACGACTATTGAGGACGATACACTAGAAAGTGTAATATCTTAATGCGAGGAAGAGATTCAATGATCCTACATATTATATTTTGCTGTTCAATCTTCATGAATCATTTTTGCATTTTCTATGGTGTGATCCTCAGCAGAATCTGTAGTTTTTATTGTTAGTTTACTTGTGCAGTTAGATCAATTGAGTAACTCTTTTAAGGCTGTTATCGTTAATTTACTTTTTTTCTTCTTTTCTTGTGGGTTTACGAGTACAATGCTCTCTAGATCTTGTCTCATTAGTTAGAAGATGCTAAGTTTCATGTTTTCTTCCTGCGGCAGGTGACACAATATAACCCTGGAGCCACCCCGTCTAGCTCTTTAGAATTGAAGGGCAGGACTGGTGTTTCAAATAGTCTGAAAACATCTACTGAGTTGCTCAAAGTACTCAACCGGATATGGACTCTCGAAGAACAGCACGCATCCAACGTATCACTCGTCAGGGCACTAAAGACCGAGCTTGATAACTCAAGGGTGAGAATCAAAGAGTTACTTAAAGAGAAGCAAATGGACAGGAAGGTAATAGATGATCTGATGAAGCAACTAGTTGAGGGTAAACACGCTAGGAAAAACACAGAGCAAGAACGAATAAAATCGGCTATGCAGTCCTTACGGGAAGAGCTAGAAGACGAGAGGAAGCTGAGGAAACGGTTGGAGAGTTTGCACCACAAGCTAGCCCGTGACCTTTCAGATGTGAAGTCTTCGTTTGGCAAAGCCATGGGCGAGCTTGAACGAGAGAGGAGAGCAAGGGTGCTCTTGGAAGAATTGTGTGATGAGTTTGCTCTCGGCATAAGAGATTACGTGCAAGAAATGAGATGTATTCAGTACAAGACTGAGGAAGATGAAGCTTGTGGTAGAGAACACGTGGACAGCTTGGCTCTACATATGTCGGAAGCATGGCTGGACGAGCGTGTGCAGATGAAACTAGGTGAAGAGTCGGAGAAGGGGATGGTTGCTGAGAAGCTGAGCTCTGAGATAGAAGCTTTTTTGAGAGCCAAGGAGCAGTCTACTATCAACTCAAAGAAGGCAGACAAATTCTTTCCCAACAAACAAGGTATAAAGGATCATCATAGTAACATACGCCGCCGCTCTTTAGAGTCCTACCACTTGAACGAAGCCATGAGTGCCCCAAAAATTGTAGAAGACGATGAATCTTTCGATAGTGAATCTAATTGTTTTGAGTTGAGCAAGGCTGTGAATGATTTTGAAAGCTCGGGAGCTCAGAAGACGACTTCTCAAGGGATGTCAAGATTGCAAGAAAGGTTCCAGGAACACATGATGAAGACTATATTGAGCAATGGGAAATCTCAGGCCACAAGATCCGAGAACCCGAGTAAAAGCACGCGATTTGGGAGCACTAGTCATACGGCGGAGTGCTTGGCTCGGAACAACTCCTCGTCAGTGGAGGGTGATAGAATCCACCCAGAAGACGCCCTGGTGGAGGGGTCCCACGGGCATCTCGTGCTGGTGGGGCCCACTAGTCCGGTGAAGAAGTGGGAGTCGAAGATCGGGTTGCAAGACCCCGAGGTGTCCGAGTCTTTTTTGAAGAGGGCGTCAAAGGACAACACGTTGAAGGCAAGGCTGCTCGAGGCGAGGTCGGAGGGCAGGCAATTGCATCCTCACTCAAAGGCTACTAAAGGGTGAAGCTCCAAGAGTTGGATTTGAGAGGGGAAGATGGCAGAAATGGCATTTTGCAATTCTATGCTCTTTGGAAGAATTGCAGGAACATGGATAAGATTGCCACTCTTTTTTAATCTTCTCTTTTGTTAAGGCAATTAGTGTACTACTACCAGAGAAATGCAATTTAACATGCTACAAATGCAGGATTATGTCTTAGGGGTAATCCCACGTTAATAGTGTACTAAGTTCGATCGGCCAAAGACGTTTTACGTTTAGACCGGAGTACTGTTGGCACACGAAGTGGTAGATCCTTCTTAACATCAGTGTCTCTATATACATTTTCAGCAAAAATCGAATTCAAAACCTCTGAATAGAACGCTGAAGGAAGCTTAGTGTTAAATCACTAGATTAACTGAATGTTAGTAACTGAATTGGATTTTATAGTGCCTTCATTTGTTAGACTTTTGCTCATGCTTTTATTCTTAGTCTTAGGCTCTATTCGATAAAGCGATGTTGATACTTATTATGTTGATGCTGATGTTGAATTATATTGTACTTATGCTTGATGCTTATACTTATTTTGTTTTATATATGTTCGGTAAACAATACTTATATATACTTTTATTTTATTTTTAAATGTAAAATGGCCAAAAAGCCTAAAAACTGATAATATGTTACATGTGCATGTGATATGCACGTGATACATAATTAAAAGCCCCCTCCCATACCCCGATATCATCATCATCTGCACCTTCTCCCTCCCTCACATCTCCTCCCTCACCGATCTTCCTCGACTCCTCCCACTGCGAATCCTCCCTTGCCGATCTTCCTCGACTCTTCCCACTGCGAAATACGTCGAAGTAGCAGCCATCGTCGATTGTAGTAGGCCCGATTTCTGCCGTCGTCGCCTTCTGCCTGCGTGTTGCACCTCGAAAAGGAAATCGCTCAAGGTTCATAAACCCTAAAATTAAAAGCCCTAAAATCGATTGAGCCCAAAATGGATTCAAATCCAATCGAAATCCATGGGACTCACGAAACCCTAAAATCAAAAGCCATTTATGGGCAAAATCGAGGAAGAAGAACAAGGGGGAAGAACGGCGAAACGAAAATACAGCCAGCGAGTCGTCGAGCTGAAGAGCGAGGGGAGGATAGGAAGATGAAGAGCAAGGAGGAGAGGAAGATGAGCTCGGGCAAGAACAATCACAAAAATTGTCAAGCTTTCGGGAAATGTCGGGGCAATTTGGGACCTTCTAGTAGAGAAATCCTCCAGAAGTATAAGAGAAGTACCAAAAGTAGGGGGATCCAACTTTTTTTAGGCATTTTTGAGTAGATGGAAGCATTCTAAAGTATTTTGAAGCTTGAATGAGTATGTTCACCCGAACAGACCACCGTATACTTTTTTCTGGAAAATGAGTATGAGAAAGCAGGTGAAGTAAAAAAAAAAGTAAGTAGCCGAACGGACCCTTATACTTTTATTTTTGGACTAGTAAGTAACACATGTTAGTCATCCAATATGTTTTCAGGTGGCACAAGTAATAAGCATATATTAGAATAATTCAACCGCTCATCAATCTCGCAAAGAGAAGTCAAAGTAAAACAACTCATTATAACGTACTCTAGTAATTTTTTTTTGATAAAACGTACGTACCCTAGTAGTTAAAAACTTAAAATGCACCCTTTAGTGCAACAACCCTTACTCAACCTCCTAACTCATACACTTTACATATTTAGTGAAAGAACCCTTACTCAACCTTGCAACTCATACACTTTACATATTGCTCCCCAACTTGAATATGAAATTATAAATTTCTCTTAAGATACAATTTTTTTGTGAAAAGCCTTTGGAGATAATTTGTCTACAATAAAACATCTGAATCGACACTATGCTAGGGTCCCTTCACAATGCAGCTTGTGTAATTTAGATACTGAAGATCTATCTCATCTTTTATTTACATGCCCCTATAGTAGACAAATGATACACGATATCGAAACTAAAATAAGCAACAATTTCGTTTTTCAACATACTTCAGACTTTTGCACTGACATCCAATTCTTTAGAACATCTAATACATCTCTTGAACTCATATATTTCCTTTGGCGAATGATATGAAAACATCGGAATTCTATATATTTCGCAAGGACAACGGTCTATGATATTTTAAACCGCCCGACCTTTCTTCAATATCAGGAAAGGAAAGGTAAAACAATAACTTCCCCGCAATGCACATCTTACAAAAATAAATGACTTCTTTACACATACAAAACTTGGAAAAAACAACCCCACAATGAACAAAACTTAATTTTAATGGATAGAGAATATTTGACAAATCTTATCATATTGGCTTTATTCTTCTGAACCACCAAGGTGAGGTCCTCTATTTAGATAGAAAACAAATCTCTTATATGTCTACTTTACAAACAGAAGCTCATGCAGTTTTGGAAGGTGTTCGCAAACAATTTCTTTACGCGTTAATGAACTTATAATTGAAAGTGACAATTTAACAATTATTAGTTTCATAAAGGAATTTGGAATATATCATGGTAAATTCGAATAATTATCTCATACATTCGGTCTTTACTGAATTGCTTTGATTTTATCTCAGTTTTTTATTGTTATAGGGACTCTAATAAAGAAGATCATATTACGACACATGATATTAGCCCTATGACAGTCAAGAATGTCATTCAAACAACTACAACGTCGGGTGCTACATCATCTGACACATACATTTTTTTTATTAGGTAAAAATTAGACTGGAAACCACAGAAGAGACGGTGTCTCAGTCTATAGCATCCTTACGGATGAGAATTACAAATTCTAGACTATCTCGAATATCTTTCAAGGAACTCCGTTGGACCGTCTTTACAATGAAGTCGGCCACCACATTTGTTTCTCGAAAGACATGAAAAATCTGCACTGAAGAAAACAGTTGTAAAACACACAGGATATCAGAACTTAACATTTCAATATCCCATGGACAGTGTCAGATTTGATTAAGAACATTCACAATGGTAAGGTTATCACATTCAAGTTGAATGTCGGTAATACCTAATTCATAGGCCTTTACCAGGACATTTCTTACTGCAAGTGTTTCTATTTTTAAAGGGGTTGAGATACCACATTTATCCCTAAAGAGGAAGATTGGTTTACCCGTGTTGTTCCTGAAAATATAGTCAAAACTAGATTCACCATTAGTTTTGGTGGATCCATTTGTATTGATTTTAATTATGTTATCTGGTGGTTTTTTCCATTTCTTTATTAGTCGTCTAACATTGTTCATTTTATGTATTTTTTGTTTGTCCTCTTCTAAACAGTCAGGGTTCCAACTCTTCGTATTATTCCAATTCTCAATTTGTTTTTTTTTAATATTAATTGGTACATCATTTATGGTATCGACATCATCGTTTGTTCTTCCAAAGCTTTGTTGGTTTCTATCTATAAAACCAAATTCCCCACCAAGAGACCATTAATTCTATAAGTTGTGATCTATCAGTTTTTTTATTGAATTTCCTCAATGATTTCATTGATTTTTTTATTTCCTATGTTTAGGGATCTAATGATACCATAGGTATGATAATTCATTTTTTCTAATGTTTTTATGGTATGGTTACATTGGAATAGGAGATGATTCAAATTCTCCAATTGAGCATTACAAAGAATACCACCCCGGGGGATTGCTATACATTTTTCTGCTAATTAGCTTTGGTTAGAAGTCTGTTTTTCATTATTTTCCAGATAAAGTTTTTAACTTTGGGATATGTGTCCATTTTCCAGATCCATGAAGAATCATAGGCATTATATCTTTTGTTTCTGTTAATTAATTCCATAGCAGAATTCGTAGAAAACCAACCATTTTTTCTAGTTTCCCAGTACATTCTATCATGAATATCATTCAAAGGTATTGGGATAGAGATTATTTTTTTGGCTAAATCATGTGGTAAACATTGTTCTATTAAGTCCTTGTTCCAGGTTTTATTTGACAACATAAAATCAGCTACCAGGGCATCCTTATTCAGAATTAATTGTGTGTTTATGATATCATATAAAGGGGTTTTCGAGACCCAATTATCCGAACAGAATTTGATTGTTCTGCCATTACTAACTTGCCAAATTAGTCTAGATTTGAATTCATCCATGAGTTCAATCATTTTGGACCATTGCCAAGAGCAATTTCCTTTTTTCTCGTAATGAAATATATGGATTGTTTTCAAGTATTTTTCAGTAACAGCTCTAACCCAATAATTATTCGGCTCTGCTAAAATTTTCCATAATAATTTGAATTGTAGGGCTTTATTCATGTCCTTTGATTTTCTCAATCCAAGACCTCCTTACTGTGTCAGTTTACATATTTTTTCCCAGCCTATAAGAGGTTTATAGGAGCTGTCTTTGTTCCAAAAAAAATCTATTTAACTTGTCAAGTTCATTATGTGTGTGTGTAGGTAACATGAAGCTTTGCATAAGATAGTTTGGTCTTGATGCCATATTGGCTTTTATTAGTGTTGTTCTTCCTGCTTGGGAAAGAGAGTTTGCTTTCCATTTAGACAGTTGTTGTTGGGTGCTAATTAAGAGATCAGCAAAGGTATTCGAGTTGACTCTACCATTAATGATAGAGCAACCACGATATTTTTTGAGAGATATCATATTTGTGATTGTGAGAGTACCTTGTATTGCTAATTTCTTATGATTGGTAACCTTTTTTGTGACTTAAAAAAACGATTTATGAAAATTTACTTTTTGTCCTGAGATTTTGCAATATTCATTAACAATATCCTTGATTTCCTTGCAGTTTTCCTGTTTAGCTTTTGAGAAGATCACAATGTCATCCGCAAATGCCAGGAACGGAATTCTTGATCCTTGTTGAGTAATTTGAAATCCTATTGGATTTCGAGGTCTTTCTGAAGCTTTTTGGAGTTTTCTTGCAGGGATTTCAGATCCTAGAATAAACAAGAAAGGGGAAATGGGGTCACCCTATCGAAGTCCTCTTGATGGTTTAAATAATTTTGTGGGTCCGTTGTTTACAAACACCGAGAAAGATACCGTTGTAATGCATTCTTTTATCGAGTTGATAAATTTTTCATGAAATCCAAATTTTTCCATGGTTTTAAAAATGAAATTCCATTCAATTCTATCATAAGCTTTTTCCATATCTAATTTTAGGGCAATGAATCCTTCAGTTCCTTTTTTCAATTTAAATGAGTGAAAAATTTCATGAGCAATCAAGATATTATCTTGAATGACTCTATTAGCAACAAAGGCACCTTGTAGGGGGTGTATTAATTTTTCCATGGATCCTTTAAGTCTTGTTGTTATGATTTTCGAGATAATCTTATAAATTGTAGAACACAGACTTATGGGTCTATACTCTATAGTGATTAGTAGAGTTCAGATTGTCACATTTTGGAATCAAAGAGATAAATGTGTGATTAATTTGTTTGAGCAATTTCCTAGATAGAAAAAAGCTTTTAACTGCTTGAATAACAGAAGAACCTACAATGTCCCAATATTTTTGATAGAATTCTACTGTCATACCATCATGACCTGGTGATTTATCCGAGCCGATGTTAAAGACAACCTTTTTAATTTCTTCATTGGATATGTTCCTTATTAATTCTAAATTGTCCTTTGTAGAGATTTCATAATGAATTAATTCTAGATTTTCCTGGAGTAGTCTCTGGTTCATATCCTCACTTCTGAACCTTTTAATGAAATCATTTTTGATTTCATTTCTAATGTTTTCTTTTCCAGTAATACTTGTTCATTCTTGGGTTTTAATTTCTTTTATAATTTTTCTATTTCTTCTTCCACTTGCTATTTTGTGAAAATAGCTAGCATTCGTATTAGTAAATTTGATGTGTTTAACTTTAGCTCTTTGGTTCCAGTAAATTTTCTGGAAGCAAAGAAGTTTTTCTTTTTTTTTCTATGATTCTTATTTGTTTATTAATGAGATCATTTGTAGGGTGAGTATAGATCTCAGTTTGAATTTCAGAAAGCTATTTTTCTATAGTTTGTAATTGAGTAAATACATTACCAAAAGTACTTTTATTCCAGATCTTGGCATGTTTCTTAAGTAATTTTGTTTTGGATACAAGATTATACAATCTAGATCCATGATAGTTAGTTCTCCAAGCTTGTTTTACAACATTTCTAAAGTCCTTTCTGGTGATCCAGATTTTTTCAAATTTAAACGGCTGATTTTTAAAAGGTATTGCTGAGTCGATAGAGATGGGACAGTGGTCTGAGCTGGTAAAAGCAAAGTGTTTAGTACAGATATCAGGATACCATTGGAGGATTTTGTGATGAATAAGTACACTATCCAGTTTTTCATATATGTTATCTATTTCTGTTATGTTCTTCCGTCAGGTATAGATGTTTCCTTGAATATGGGTCTCCAGTAGTTCACATTCATTCTTAAAATGTCGTAATCTTGCAAATTTTGTCAATAATACCACCTAATTTTTCAGATGAGGCTTGTATTTCGTTCAGATCTCCCATAATAATGCACGGAAGAGAACAATTTTTAATAAAGGAAATGAATCCGTCCCAGAACACATTCTTTGCAGATTCATTTGGTGGAACATAAGTTTTATGTTCGTGAGCTGATTTGTATACTTGATACTAATAAATCTTGTATCAATTTGATCAATTTCGAGGATTTCATTTGTAAGTTGGTAGGTCTTTCACATTACACAAATGCCACTCGAGAAACCCGTAGCCGAAACATAGTAGAATTGATCAAATCCTGCTTTTTTCCACACATTTTCACTTGGTTCTTTGTTTGTTCTTGTTTCAAAGAGTGCAAATAATTGAATTCGTTCAATTTTGCAGAAGGATTCAACATCCATCCAAAAAGTTTTATTCCCGATTCTACGACAATTCCATGTTGTAATCTTCATAAAAAACCAATTGAGTGATTGCCCCATATCCAATGACAGTTAGGGGTCTTGTTCTGTGGTTCATAGTATTGACAGTTATGACGAGTGCAAACCGTCAAAGATTCATAATGATCATCCCAAAACTTGGTTCTCTTAGTAAGTTTACGAGTTATCTCATCAGTAACAATGAGAAAACACATAAAATAATAATCCATTCTTCTCCGGTTCGTGTGTATCACATTTCTTATAATATATTGTTCAAAATTGCCCATCAAAGTAACAAATTGCGTACTCATGGTTAAAACCCTGAGATCTTCACATGAGTAATTCTTATTGTTTTGGTCAACAGAGTAGAAACTTCAAAGGTGCACTCCATAGATGATGCAAGCATCAATCATAGAAGATCTGTACAAGATATAAGAATAGGATAAAGGGATACAAATTTTAACAAGGATCCAAGTTTCAATGTTAGTGTTGTTCACATAGTATCTAAGACTGAGAAGAGAAGTCCCAGTCTCACATAACAAATAAAACAACAGTTTATAGCTATTCATTGATACATAGTTCAAATTTAAATGTGTCATGGAGATGAAACTCCACATATAGTTGTTCATGGAATAATAGTTTGTTCTGTTGTTTGCTTTTCTCAAGCGGGATTGTTCTGCGGATTTGTGGGGGTCACCCATTCCAGATATCTTGTCTTGTGTTCTGGCACACACATATTTTTCCTTTAAGAAGCAATGTTCCCAAGTGTAGAGATTGCAAAAGCTCCTCAAATATTTATTCTGGCAATACAAGGGATAAATCAGCAGAGAAATATCCAAATGCCATCTATTTCTATACTTTTCATCTATAAAAGTCATGAAGTTATAGTAAGAAACAAAGGGACTACTACAGAGAAATAACCAACCTAGTATAGGATAATCAGAATCATCATGCAGGTATACAAAAAAACTCTTGAGCTTGCAATTCAATGGACTTTGAGTCCAACAATAACAATGCAGATAAAGGGGTTCAGCCATGTTCAAGGGGTAGTTTAAAGGAAAGATAATACAGTCAGGCAAACAGGAAATACTAGAGAGCCAGCGAGGAAGAAGACATCTCAAGTGTATCAGGCTAAAGGTTCTTGTACACCAGGAGATGACAACCAAGAAATTGTTCAAGGGTTTCAAGCAGTTTTCATAGTCGTAAACAAAGTTCACCAAGCAAACAAGGTCAGTAAAATGACCAAACACATTCCAGAGCTTCCAGACAAATATCCAGTCATGCCGACAACAGGAAGACATAGAACGAGCAGAGTCAAAGGTAAGGTTGCACACATAATCAAGATACAGGTATATCCACCTAAGAAAGTAAAAGCACTGAAGATCAAGAATACATAACCCAACATCACTACACTTAGTAAAGGGGTAGTATAGAGGGTTCAAAATGTCAAATTTACTGATTCTCACAAAGTGATTATGGTTCACATAATCCTCCAATTCATCCAAGTCGTCGGATAAGGAAGGCAACCAAAGGGCGAGATTATCACAGATCCACACCCAAAGGTTAAGGTTCAATAAAGCAGTACATACAAAGGATTTCAAAGGGGAAGGGTTCGCAACAAAAGGATCAAGCTCAGAAAGAAGGGACACAAACACATAAAGCAAATAGCAAAAAACAGACAGCCATACAAGCAAACCCAAAGGGGGGGGGGGGGGGAGAACAACTACACCTGGAAAGACGATGTAGAACCCTCTTGAGATTGCGGTCGACCAGAAGATTGAGAAGGAGTTGATGTTGGTTTGCATCATCGGAGTGAAGAAACGGCTTCACAACATTCTCCAGGAGCACGAGAGTTGACGATAGCAGAAGGATGGAAGGAGAATGACTCTGCCGTCGTCCAGCCAGCAGATTCAAGGTATAAATCGGAGCCACAGCCGAAGACTCAGCTTCGACGTCACCGCTACCTTCGCCGGCGGAATTGGAAAGGTTGTTCTTCGGATCGGAATTGTAAGAGTTGGGTTGAGAGGGATCTGAGTGCAGATTAAGAGGACATATTTTGGTTGGAGCGACGACGGAGCCATGGTTGGTGGCCGACTTCATCTCCTTGATCGACTCCCTAAAATCCGCCACATCGCCGGATATCACGGAGCACACAAGATCGAGGAGAGGGAGGGAGTTATCATCGTATTGGTCATGGCCGGTCTGGGCAAACGGATCGCAACAAGGGTTCAAGGAGTAGCGGCGACGGCTGAGTTGTTGCTAGGGTTTCTTTGGTATTTTCTAGAGAGTGTTTTCATGTTCGCTTTTCAGTTTATTGTTTTTTGACACGTACACTGTTAAAAATGAACTCGAGATTTATAACACTTTATACAAATCAACTATTATAATGATTTGAAAAAAGAGTCCATGTTCGTCGTGTAAAAAAAAGGCAGTTTCTTTATACACTATAAAAATTGTCTTCGTACACTACACTTTGAAACGCAAAATTTTTGCTTAAGCTATATACCCGCGTTTGAGTCTAAATTGTACCCAAAAACTGAGTTTTTGTACTAGAACGAAACACAGGTAATTTGCTTAAGCAAAATACCTGCGTTTCATTTTTTTTTAATCGAAACGCAGGATCCCTGCTTAAGTAGAGATCCAGCGTTTCGCTATTTTTTATTTTTTATTTTGAAAGAGAAACGCGGGATTCCTACGTTTCAAAGAACTGAAAATTTTGAAAATTTTACCGTTGTGAAACACAAGATTCCTGCTTAAGCAGGATTCCTACGTTTCACAATGGTAATATTTCCAACGGTCGAATTTCAGCCTTTTATAAATACTCCCCATCACTTGTAGGTTGGATACACCACCACAACTGAGCACAAAATCATTACGAAAATGTCTAGTAGTGAAGAAGAAGAGGATTATAGCACCGAAGAAGAGTTCGAATTTGAGAGCGACCACGAAGATGAAAATTTGCCGGATGGCGAAGACGATCCAAATTTCGATATTTTAAACTTTTCGGTTAGTAATGCGTTTTATTTATCATTATATTATAGAAATGCGTTTATAGTTGGAGTATATAGATTTCGATATGAATATTAGAATAGGAAATAAGTTTACATAGTAGTTGTACATATGAATGTTTACTTTTGTAGATATTAATTCGTATTTGTAGTAGATATGATCTTGTATTTGTAGATTTAGATATAAATATTAAAGTTTTTAGATATAAATATTAAAGTTTTTAGATATTTCGATATAATAGTTAATTTTTGTTTGTGTATGTTTAAGCATTAATTAAATGTTGGAAATGGATAAAATAACAGGGGGAATTTTATGGAAAGGAATTTGCCACTAATCTGAAGTGGAACAGTCGAGATGAGTTGGTTGACTAGGCTAAGAATTTGGGAAAAGACTTGATGATGTGTTTAGTTATTAGCCGAAGTAATGTGAGACATGTTAGTTTGACTTGTGAACATTTTGGGAAGCAAAAAGATTTAGAAAGGAGAAATGTGATTCAGAAGATGAGGAGGCTCGGGAGATTGATGTTGCTAGGCGTCCAGGAACAAATTCGAAGAAGTCAGGATGCACATTTGAGCTTATAGGTGTCCCGGAGAAGAAGAAGAAGTATGAGACAGAGAGTCGTAAATGGATATTTCGTGTATTGAGTGGTGTACACAACCATAAGTTGCCGCTTAGCTTCGATGGTCATGCAATCATTGGTCGATTAGCCGAGGTAGAGAAGACTTTGGTGAGGAGTTTAGGTGAGTCATTTGTCCCCCTCTCTGCTATTTGTAAAGCGTTGAAAATCTCCTTCACAGGAAATGTGACATTGGCAAAACAAGTTTCCAACTACCTACAAAAGTTGCAATTCGAGGATCGTGGGGAATTGACGGTCACCCAATGGACACTCAATTTTATGAAACAACACAAATATGAAGTGTTTCCATTGAGGGAGAAGCTGACTAATGAGGTGGATGTCTTATTTTTTGCCCACCCTGACTCACTGAAGCTTCTTAAGAGGTTCCCGTATGTTATCATCATCGACGCCACATACAAGATGAACAAGTATGTAACTTATTGAAGCAATAATTTTAATTATGAATATGCTAGGAAATTTGGATATATATTTTGTTGCCTTTGTCGTTAGGTATAACATGCCTTTGGTGGAGATTGTCGGTTTTACGTGTACTCACAAGACCTTCAACATCGCCTATGCATTTACGAAGAAAGAAGAGATTGTGCATTACACTTTCATCATGAAGAAGCTGCGTTATTTGTGTGAGGAGGCCGGAGTCATGCCAACGGCGATAATGACCGATCGAGAGAAGTCCCTCATCAATGCAATCCATTTGATCTTCCCAGAGGTTAAACACCTTTTGTGTTGGGTGCATATAAAGCACAACATTGAGGCTTATAGTTCCCCTCTTTTGAAGAGTAAAGTAAAGGTAAAAGCTTTTTGCGGGCAATGTTGGGGACTCTTTTGCTCAACCATGGAGGAAAGCTACTGATAGCTCCATGATCCCCTCGATGACGGCGAAGGACGAAGAGGAAGCAATGAAGGAGTGTTCGAATGGCCCGGTGACAAGAGCCCGCGCAAGGGCAATGGAGCAAGCCACACAATCATTAGTCTCGCGGGCGCACGCAAGTGATGCGGGTTCATCTAGTCCTAAATGGGTCCTCCTCTTGACCTATGAAGGATTAGGTGAGGTTCCGCCATAGCCAATCCCGCCAAGAAGACGAAGACGACGAGTTCACGGAAGCAGGACGAAGCAGCCAAGAACTCGGCCCAGAACTCGACCGAGTTCTGGACCGAGTTGTTTCTCCAGCCAGGAACTCAGCTCAGAACTCGACCGAGTTCTGAACCGAGTTATTGCTCCAGTCAGGAACTCGGCCCAAAACTCGACCGAGTTCTAGACCGAGTTGTTGCCCGCGTCTGCGATCTCCATTGCGTCGTTTTGCTGAACAATTTATTATATTTTATTATTATTTCTTTTATCACTTTTTAAACCCCGAAACCCTAGTTTGTAATCTTTTACGTTGAATTTGAGTAGTAAATTTGAGTACGCTCCTTCCCTTGAGTTCTAAAGTCAACTCTTCGATCCCACGGATCGTCTATCCCGTAGCTCGTCGCTTTGAGAAATTGGTCATCGTTTCTTTGGTGTTCGTGATCATCTCTTTGATCCTTTCGTTCATCACTTTGAACGCGTTTGAGGGTTATCTCTTTAGCCCTAGGAAAGCCATCACTTTGGCTACGGAAGAGAAGGAATCGAATTCAAGCTTGAGGAATCAAAGATCTTGCGTTGCAGACAACACTTCAGGGGTTGTTCGCATCAACTGGCATCAGAGCCTATCCAAGCTAAGTTTGTTTCTTCTCTCTTATTGTGATTCTTGAAATTTTTCCGCTTCCAAACCCTTGATTTTTTTTCCCTCACCCAATCGCCGGAATCACTACCACCACCACCCCACCACCACCATCCGCCACCACCACCAGCCGCCACCACCACCCCGTTCCGCCACTCTTCACGGCTAAAACCCTAATTTTCCCTTAGGTTTTGATTACTTTTCCTACAGCCCTAATCCTTATCTTCTAGCAAAATCTTGTTTCCTTAATTGCATATTTGATTTCCTTGTTTCTTGTTGCTCAAGTCTTGCTTCATCTTTGGATTAATTGCTAGATTAGTTGTTCGATTTTATTCCCTCATAGTTGCTTTGTCTCTTCTTTCTTTTCCTGCACTTGCTTGTGTGGTTCTTTCGTGCTTGTTTCAAAATCATATCAAAAAAAAAAAAAACAGTGTGACCGTATAAACAAAAACAAACATACCATTCTCACCTTCCATCAAACAAAACAAAAAGGTTTGGGAAGACGGAAGCCTCAAAAACAAAAAGAAACAAAAGAAAAGGCAGATAACGCACCATACGGTCATACTCCATCTTCTCTTCTTTCATGTCTCTATGCAACTCTCATTGAAAAGGGCAAAATTTTCAACTCTCTTGTGATTAATTCTGAGAAACTTGATTTGATCTGCTTGCACTTGGAAATTTGTGTATTGTTTGGGATGTGATTTTCTAGTTTTTGCTTTATTGCCTTCCGTTCAAGCCTCTCCCTCCTCACGAGCAACCAAAATTAGTACGCCCAGCGGAAAATTTCTTGGTTCACTTTTGAGACAAGGACTTGGCTTGGACTTGTTCTTTTGCTTGGTGCACCTTACTTCTAGTGTTGCATGCTTCGTATAGGTACTATGGATGTCCCTACCTCGAGCGTCTCTCCTTCTACGGGCCACCGCATCCCCAGACACATGGACTCCGCCTATGAGCAGATTGACCAACTTTAGGCATTGAATGACGAGAAAGACCGCCTCATTGCCGAGCAGGCTGCTGAGCTTGCGCACTTTCGTTGGGCAATGAGTAACATGAAGTTGCCCACGGCTGACCCCTTGTTGAACCCTACGGACTCCACAAGCCAACCACTGGACCGCAAGGGTAAGGGCGCATTGCCTACTCCACAAGATCGCCTTCACTCTCAAATTGAAGGCTACCATCCTAAGCGTGGCGATTCCCGCATCCGGTACAATCCCACCTTTGCTTCGAGAGTTGAGGATTACACTTCGGATCGCTCCCGTGATAGTGTTCGCGCCTCCAAGGATCCCCTACCGTATGTCAACACCAAGGACCGTCGGGAACGAGGACGACAACATACGCGGTATGACGATTCCGAGTCCGAGCGTGATGATGATGATGACCGTGCCTCAGACCACTCCTGAAACAGATTTGCTGACGAGGATGCATATAAGATGGAACGCCTCGAGGAGCTGCGCCCCACGCGTCGCGGCTACCGACGGCACTCGCAGGAATGGCGCCGCCTAAGCCCCGGGCGCTATGGACCGCGTCGCCCTGGCATCAAGGTAAAACTTCCAAACTTTTTTGGTGAATTTGATCCTCTTAAATTTCTTGATTGGCAGCAGTCCATGGAGTATGTTTTGAACCATTATCGCTACCCGGAAGAAGAACGGGTTGCAACCGCCGCTTTGCACTTCGACGGCGCCGCCAAGGCTTGGTGGCATCGTTTCTGCGCTGACCGTGAGCATCACCGTGAGCGTCCAATCACTTCTTGGCGCCATCTTATGCGGATCATGCGAAAGAAGTATGTCCCCAAGGACTTTACTTCCGAAATGCGCCTCAAGATACAACTCACGGCCCAAGGTAACCGTTCTCCCCTTGATTTCTATGTGGAACTTGAAGAGTTGTCCCATAAGGTAGGGATCCATCACACCGACGAGGATTTTTGGAGTATGTTCCTTCGTGGCCTGCATGAGCCTATTAGAAACCAACTTCGAGTGCTTAACATACGAGACCTCCAAAATTGCGCACATACGGCACAAGAGATATGGTCGCAAGCTCAAGCGGCCAAACGAGCGTCTTGGTCTCGCACTAACTCCAGGTATGTTCCTTCCCCTAATTCAGGTTCATTTCCTTCTAATGTACGCCCCTCTTCACAGTCCGCTCCCGCGATTACAACGCCGGCGCCGGCCACTCGGTCGAGCAACACTCTGGCGCGCATCAACGAGCCACCACAGCGTCGTGCGCCTCCTTCCGATGATAGGGCAAGGGACAAGGTCTGTTTTAAGTGCCAAGGGCATGGACACATACAGCGGGACTGCCCCAACAACAAGCGAGTTCTCTTCTCGCACACCTCCGGCTATGAGTCCTTTGACGAGGACACCACCGACGTCGGGCCGGTCCTTGACACGTACGGCCAGGGTGAGGAGGAGGAGTTGGACGGTTACATCTACAGTTCCATGGATGAGCAAGGCAACGTGCCTCTTAGCTTGGTTACACGCCGCGTTCTTACCGCTAAAGAAGGTACCTTACTTGACCAACGTGAAAATTTATTTCATACTAAGTGTGCGGTCCAGGGTGCTTCTTTGAGTGTCATTATAGATGGTGGAAGTTGTTGCAATATCATCAACGAAAAGGTGATCAAGCACTTCAAGTTTGACACAACTCCACATCCATAACCCTATAGTCTACAATGGATCTCCGAGGGCGATGATTCCAATGTTGTGAAGCGATAATGCACTATCAATTTCAGCATTGGCCATTACAAGGATTCGGTGCTTTGTGACGTAGTACCAATGGATGCAACTCATCTTCTCTTAGGGCGACCTTGGCAATTTGACAAGAGATCTCTTCATGATGGATTTCTCAACAACTACGTCTTCATGCACAATGGAAGAAAGGTGACATTGCTTCCTATGAGCCCTCAGGAGATTATGCAAGATCATGTTGAAAGGAACCGCGTCAAGGCACTTGAACAAGCCAAGGGACACCCGCTACCCTCAGCTGACCGTGAGAAGAAACCGAAATCAGCCCCAACACAGCCCCCTAAGCCAACTCACAACGGCATTCAAGGGTCCTGTGAAAACCGGCTTCTCTTGGCTAAGTCTCGGGATGTCTCTCTAATCATTCAGGGACGTCTTCCCTGCTTTTTACTTGTTCCTTTCGCGTTTCTTCTAAATGTTAAAGATCTTGTTGATTTACCCCCTACAGTGACTTCTCTTTTGCAGGAATTTGAGGATGTGATGCCCGAAGAGCTGCCCGAAGGATTGCCACCTATTCGTGGAATTGAGCATCAAATCGACTTTGTGCCCGACGCCTCTCTTCCTAACCGAGCTGCATACCGCGCGAGCCCAGAAGAAACCAAGGAATTGTAGCGTCAAGTTCAAGAGTTGATGGCTAAGGGCCACGTCCGAGAGAGCTTAAGCCCTTGTGCAGTATCGGTCATTCTAGTGCCTAAGAAGGACGGCAGTTGGCGCATGTGTGTTGATTGTCGGGCAATCAACCAAATCACTGTAAAGTATCGACACCCTATTCCTAGACTTGATGATATGCTTGATGAATTACATGGTGCTATCTTATTTTCTAAAATTGACCTTAAGAGTGGTTATCAACAAATTAGGATGCAGGAGGGTGATGAGTGGAAAACTGCTTTTAAGACTAAGTACGGCCTTTATGAGTGGTTAGTTATGCCTTTTGGTTTGACCAATGCTCCTAGCACTTTTATGTGATTGATGAATCATGTTTTACGGGTTTACTTAGGCAAATTTGTAGTTGTCTACTTCGATGATATCCTTGTTTACAGCAGGTCATTAGATGAGCATGTTAAGCATCTTAGGAAGGTCTTAGAGTGTCTTAGAAATGAGAAACTTTATGCTAACCTTGGTAAATGTTCTTTTTGCTCGGATTCCACTATTTTTCTTGGTTTTGTTGTTAGCAAGGATGGGCTGAATGTTGACCAAGAGAAGGTCCGTGCCATAGAGGACTGGCCACGCCCCACAACTCCAACCATGGTTCGTTCCTTCCTGGGCTTGGCTGGCTTCTACCGCCGATTTGTGCGTGATTTCTCCACCATTGCAGCCCCATTGCATGATCTTACAAAGAAGGCTGCATCCATTGAGTGGACGACCACACACGAGACTGCCTTCACCACCTTGAAGGACCGGTTGTGCCACGCTCCTTTGCTGAAATTACTGGACTTCTCCAAGACTTTTGAGGTGGAGTGTGACGCCTCTCATCATGGAATTGGAGGGGTTTTGCTGCAGGATAGGCATCCCATTGCTTACTTTAGCAAAAATCTCACAGGCGCCCAACTCAACTACCCCACGTATGACAAGGAGCTCTATGCTCTTATTCGGGTGTTGAAGACTTGGCAGCACTACCTATGGCCTAAGGAGTTTGCCATTCACTCAGACCATGAGGCGTTGAATTACTTGAAGAGCCAGTACACCCTCAACCGGCGCCATGCACGATGGGTAGAGTTCATGGAGACCTTCCCCTATGTGGTCAAATACAAGAAAGGTAAGGAGAATGTGGTTGCTGATGCCCTTTCTCGCATGTATGTGTTACTTACCCATCTTGATGCTTCTATCTTAGGCTTCTCCTTGATTAAAGATGTGTATATGCATGATGATGACTTTGCTATAATTTTTCAAACATGCATGGAAAGGGGAGAGTCTAATGGATTCTATGTTGATAATGGATACCTCTTTAAGGCCGGGAAATTGTGTATCCCTAAAACGTCTATACGTAGGTTGCTAATTCAAGAAGCTCACGAGGGTAGAGGACATTTTGGTATCCCTAAGACTTTGGCTGCCTTAAAGGAACATTTTTTTTGGCCTAAAATGTTGCATCATGTTACACGTTTTTGCAAGGCTTGTGTTACTTGTGTGCATGCTAAGTCTAGATCGAGTCCCCAAGGATTATATACCCCTTTGCCTATCCCGGACGTCCCATGGGAAGATATTAGTATGGACTTTATCACTGGGTTGCCCATGTCTAAGAAGGGGAGGGACTCGATATTTGTAGTAGTTGATAGGTTTTCTAAGATGGCTCACTTCATTGCATGCAAGACTACTAACAATGCTTCTGAGATTGCTTCCTTATTTTTTGAACATGTCGTTAGATTGCATGGTATCCCTAGAAGTATAGTGTCGGATCGTGATGCTAAATTTGTGAGTTACTTCTGGAAATCTTTGTGGTCCAAGCTGGGGACTAAGTTGTTGTTTTCTACTAGTTATCACCCCCAGACGGATGGCCAAACAGAGGTTACTAATAGGACTTTGGGTGCTTTATTGCGTACTATGTTAAGGTCTAACCTTCGCAAGTGGGAAGAGTGCTTGCCTTTTGTTGAATTTGCTTATAACAGGTCCATGCACTCGGCTACACAAAAGACGCCCTTCCAGGTTGTCTACGGTCTCAATCCGCTCACCCCTCTGGATGTAGTTCCACGGCCAATGAAGGAAAAGGAAAGCATCAAGGGCGTGGAGCATGCGGACCAGGTCAAGACCCTGCATGAGAGGACGAGGCAACAGCTGGAAAGGAGGTCCGAGCAAGTAGCCGCTCAACGCAACAAAAACCGCCGCCCGGTTACATATGAGCCCGAAGACTTGGTGTGGCTGCACTTGCGTAAGGAACGCTTTCCATTGAAGCGACGCCACAAGCTGGACGCGAGAGGTGATGGTCCTTTCTAGGTGCTACAACGCCTTGGGGCCAACGCCTACCGCTTGGATTTACCCGATGACTATGACGTACATCCAACTTTCAACATCGCTGACCTTTCTCCTTATACGCCTCCTGCTTTTGACGACGAGGATGAAGCGGGGACGCTTCGCAGCCAAGAAGGGGAGATTGATAGCTCCATGATCCCCTCGATGACGGCGAAGGACGAAGAGGAAGCAATGAAGGAGTGTTCGAATGGCCCGGTGACAAGAGCCCGCGCAAGGGCAATGGAGCAAGCCATACAATCATTAGTCTCGCAGGCGCACGCAAGTGACGCGGGTTCATCTAGTCCTAAATGGGTCCTCCCCTTGACCTATGAAGGATTAGGTGAGGTTACGCCATATCCAATCCCGCCAAGAAGACGAAGACGACGAGTTCGCGGAAGCAGGACAAAGCAGCCAAGAACTCGGCCCAAAACTCGACCGAGTTCTGGACCGAGTTGTTGCTCTAGCCAGGAACTTGGCCCAGAACTCGACCGAGTTTTGGACCGAGTTGTTGCTCCAGTCAGGAACTCGGCCCAGAACTCGACCGAGTTCTGGATCGAGTTATTGCCCACGTCTGTGATCTCCATTCCGTCGTTTTGCTGAACAATTTATTATATTTTATTATTATTTCTTTTGTCGCTTTTTAAACCCCGAAACCCTAGTTTGTAATCTTTTACATTGAATTTGAGTAGTAAAGTTGAGTACTCTCCTTCCTTTGAGTTCTAACGTCGACTCTTCGATCCCACGGATCGTCTATCCCGTAGCTCGTCGCTTCGAGCAATTGTTCATCGTCTCTTCGGTGTTCGTGATCATCTCTTTGATCCTTTCGTTCATCACTTTGAACGCGTTTGAGGGTTATCTCTTTAGCCCTAGGAAAGCCATCACTTTGGCTACGGAAGAGAAGGAATCGAATTCAAGCTTGAGGAATCAAAGATCTTGCGTTGCAGACAACACTTCAGGGGTTGTTCGCATCAACTGGCATCAAAGCCTATCCAAGCTAAGTTTGTTTCTTTTCTCTTATTGTGATTCTTGAAATTTTTCCGCTTCCAAACCCTTGATTTTTTTCCCTCACCCAATCGCCGGAATCACTACCACCACCACCCCACCACCACCGTCCGCCACCACCACCAGCCGCCACCACCACCCCGTTCCGCTACTCTTCACGGTTGAAACCCTAATTTTCCCTTAGGTTTTGATTACTTTTCCTACAGCCCTAAACCTTATCTTCTAGCAAAATCTTGTTTCCTTAATTGCATATTTGATTTCCTTCTTTCTTGTTGCTCAAGTCTTGCTTCATCTTTGGATTAATTGCTAGATTAGTTATTCGATTTTATTCCCTCATAGTTGCTTTGTCTCTTCTTTCTTTTCCTACACTTGCTTGTGTGGTTCTTTCTTGTTTGTTTCAAAATCATATAAAAAAAACAGTGTGACCGTATAAACAAAAACAAACATACCATTCTCACCTTCCATCAAACAAAACAAAAAGGTTTGGGAAGACGGAAGCCTCAAAAACAAAAGGAAACAAAAGAAAAGGCAGAGAACGCACCATACGGTCATACTTCAGCTTCTCTTCTTTCATGTCTCTATGCAACTCTCATTGAAAAGGGCAAAATTTTCAACTCTCTTGTGATTAATTCTGAGAAACTTGATTTGATCTGCTTGCACTTGGAAATTTGTGTGTTGTTTGGGACGTGATTTGCTAGTTTTTGCTTTATTGCCTTCCGTTCAAGCCTCTCCCTCCTTACGAGCAACCAAAATTAGTACGCCCAGCGGAAAATTTCTTGGTTCACTTTTGAGACAAAGACTTGACTTGGACTTGTTCTTTTGCTTGGTGCACCTTACTTCTAGTGTTGCATGCTTCGTATAGGTACTATGGATGTCCCTACCTCGAGCGTCTCTCCTTCTACGGGCCACCGCAGCCCCAGACACATGGACTCCGCCTATGAGCAAATTGACCAACTTTAGGCATCGAATGATGAGAAAGACCGCCTCCTTGCCGAGCAGGCTGCTGAGCTTGCGCACTTTCGTCGGGCCATGCGTAACATGAAGTTGCCCATGGTTGACCCCTTGTTGAACCATACGGCCTCCACAAGCCAACCACTGGACCGCAAGGGTAAGGGCACATTGCCTACTCCACAAGATCGCCTTCACTCTCAAATTGAAGGCTACCATCCTAAGCGTGGCGATTCCCGCATCCGGTACAATCCCACCTTTGCTCCGAGAGTTGAGGATTACACTTCGGATCGCTCCCGTCGTAGTGTTCGCATCAGGTACCAAGAGAGGCTTGAAGCATTGAAGAAGTCATGGAAGAGAGGGTTGATTAAATATGTTGAGAAGCAGTGGCTTATACCTTACAAGGAAAACATAGTTAGAGTGTGGACGGACCACCATCTCCACTTTTTCACAAGGACATCCAACAGGTATCCCAACTTCAAATCTTATATATATATTTGCATAAGTGATCTATAACATATTAACCTCATTGTTATATGATTTGAAAGGGTTGAGGGTATGCACAAGGTGTTGAAGAAAATTGTGGATTCAAGTATAAGCGGATTTAACCGAATGTCGGTGAGGATCCGCTCAGCGATTGAGAGCCAAGTTTGCAAGGTTAGGGCAAGCATGGAGATGTCACGGATCAAGATGCCCACATGTTACAACCGGATGGATCCAATAAACCGGATTGTGTTTTCTAGGCTATTCTACAGAGTGTCAGATCGAGCCTTGAGGAAGTTGTATGTCATTTATGAGCTGCTACTGGACGGTGATTTCAAATAGGAGTGCGATGATTTCTGGATGAGAGAGTGCCTTGGCCTACCGTGCCTTCACACAATTACTTTTGCTATCATTGATAAGAAGCCAATCATGCCTTCTGAGATACACCGCTTTTGGAAGCAGATTGAATGGGATAGGATAGTCCGTTCCGACGCAGTCGATGTTGTTGGTGACAATGTCAGTATGCCAGTTTCAGAGATGAGGTGCAATGACTTTTCCCAGAAGTTGCAAAGGGGTGAGCTGAAGAAATCAACAATAGATCAGATGGCGGAGGTTTACACTGACTTGGAGTATCCGCATGAGTTAACACTGCTGCAACCCACAATGATCAAGGCAAAAGGAAGACCGTCGGGGTCATTCAAGTATTCCACCGAGAGAGATCCGATTAGGGTTGAGTACGCAAGGGCGGATCTTGATAACCTAGAGAAGGAGAAAGAGCAGGAGAAGGGCAAGCAAAAGGGAAGCCAAGGAAGAAGTCGGCCTAGAAATGGCCAAGAAGAACCTGTTTTTGTTGATGTAGAAGAACATGTTCATGTTGATCAAGAACCGTGTGGATCACAGTTTCCCGGGGAACCCATCAGTCATATGGGAATGGACTTTGGAGTCAACAACATTGACTACTTTTGGTATCCGTTCATTAGGGAGGTGAGGGATGTAGTTGGAGACAGACATTGTGGCTACCGCTCACTATGTGTACTTTTGGGCAAAGGCGAGGGGAACTACAAGAGGATTCGATTCAATTTGGCATCTCATTTGGTCGACAACAGAGTCTTGTACGAGCCCGTGTTGGCAAGACTAAACCCGGGGAAGTCATTTGAGGGTTATGCAATTGAGGTGAACTACTTCTTTAGTCCTTGCGGATCGAGGTTTTGGTGCGACATGCCCATGGTCGGTCTAGTGTTTGCCACGGTGTATCAGGTTGCTTTGGCATTCTTGTCTTGGAATGGTCCGTGCTTATGCTTGCCGATGATGACATCGCAAGCAAGTCTCAACGGTGATGGGCTATGGATATTGACCATGGCTCAAGTTGGAAATCGAGACCACTTCATACCGGTATGTTTTATTGTTTTAAGCTTCTTTACTTATATAAATACGCTTCTTTACTAATCTTTGCATTTTTTGATAAATGAAGTTATGGCTCAAGGATGGAAGTCCTCTGCCTCCAACTCCATTAGCTTGGCGCGAATTCAAACATATAAGTGTCGAAGGTTGGGATACACCATTTGCCTCAAGGATTTCAATGTTTCGGGAGTTTCGCATACCATATGGTCGTTCACCCCATACTATGGCTTAGGGATATGTCATGTGATATGAGTTGTGATTGTAATATTTTAGTACTCTAATTAATGCAAGTGTGACATTGAAAACCCCTTTGTGCTTTTAATATTATGTTTAACTCGTTGTACAACATAAACAATAAAAGAAACGGGTGAAGAAACGGGGCGGCCCATGTAGGCCCAATAGGAAGGATTATTGAAGAAACGAGTGAAAAACTAGAAATTGGGCCCAAGTAGGCCCAATAGGAAGGATTATAGAAGAAACGGGTGAAAAATTGAAAAACTAGAAATTGGGCCCAAATAGACCCAATAGGAAGGATTATAGAAAAAACAGATGAAAAACTGAAAAAACTAAAAATTGGGCCCAAATAGGCCCAATAGGAAGGATTATAGAAAAAACGGGTGAAAAATTGAAAAACTAGAAATTGGGCCCAATAGGAAGGGTTATAGAAGAAATGGGTGAAAAACTGAAAAAACTAGAAATTGGGCCCAAATAGGCCCAATGGGAAGGATTATAGAAGAAACGAGTGAAAAACTAGAAACTGGGCCCAAATAGGCCCAATAGAAAGGATTATAGAAAAAACGGATGAAAAACTGAAAAATAAGAAATTGGGCTCAAATAGGCCCAATAGGAAGGATTATAGAAAAAACGGGTGAAAAATGAAAAACTAGAAATTGGGCCCAAATAGGCCCAATAGGAAGGATTATAGAAGACACGGGTGAAAAACTGAAAAAAAAACTAGAAATTGGGCCCAAATAGGCCCATTAGAAAGGATTATAGAAGAAACGGGTGAAAAACTGAAAAAACTAGAAATTGGGCCCAATAGGAAGGATTATTGAAGAAACGGGTGAAAAACTGGAAAAACTAGAAATTGGGCCCAAATAGGCCCAATAGGAAGGATTATAAAAGAAACGGGTGAAAAATTGAAAGTTTTCCTTTATATTTCATGTGAATATACTTATATCCTATAGTTTTCCTTTATATTTCATGTGAATATACTTATATACTATAGTTTTCCTTTATATTTTATGTGAATATACTTATATCCTATAATTTTCCTTTATATTTAATGTGAATATACTTATATACTATAGTTTTCCTTTATATTTCATGTGAATATACTTATATCCTATAGTTTTTCTTTATATTTCATGTGATATAACCTTATGTACTATAGTTTTCTTTTATATTTCATGTGATATAACCTTATATACTATAGTTTTCCTTTATATTTCATGTGAATATACTTATATACTATAGTTTTCTTTTATATTTCATGTGATATAACCTTATATACTATAGTTTTCCTTTATATTTCATGTGAATATACTTATATACTATAGTTTTACTTTATATTTCATGTGATATAACCTTATGTACTATAGTTTTCCTTTATATTTCATGTGAATATACTTATATCCTATAGTTTTCCTTTATATTTCATGTGATATAACCTTATGTACTATAGTTTTTCTTTATATTTCATGTGAATATACTTATATACTATAGTTTTTCTTTATATTTCATGTGATATAACCTTATGTACTATAGTTTTTCTTTATATTTCATGTGAATATACTTATATACTATAGTTTTTCTTTATATTTCATGTGATATAACCTTATGTACTATAGTTTTTCTTTATATTTCATGTGAATATACTTATATACTATAGTTTTTTCTTTATATTTCATGTGAATATACTTATATCCTATAGTTTTCCTTTATATTTCATGTGATATAACCTTATGTACTATAGTTTTCCTTTATATTTCATGTGAATATACTTATATACTATAGTTTTCCTTTATATTTCATGTGATATAAGGTTATGTACTATAGTTTCCTTTATATTTCATGTGATATAACCTTATGTACTATAGTTTTCCTTTATATTTCATGTGAATATACTTATATCCTATAGTTTTTTTTTTATATTTTATGTGATATAACCTTATGTACTATATTTTTCCTTTATATTTCATGCGATATAACCTTATATACTATAGTTTTCCTTTATATTTCATGTGAATATATACTTATATACTATAGTTTTTCTTTATATTTCATGTGATATAACCTTATGTACTATAGTTTTCCTTTATATTTCATGTGAATATACTTATATTCTATAGTTTTCCTTTATATTTCATGTGATATAACCTTATGTACTATAGTTTTCCTTTATATTTCATGTGAATTAACCTTATGTACTATAGTTTTCCTTTATATTTCATGTGAATATACTTATATACTATAGTTTTTCTTTATATTTCATGTGAATATACTTATATACTATAGTTTTTCTTTATATTTCATGTGAATATACTTATGTACCATAATTTTTCTTTATATTTCATGTGATATAACCTTATGTACTATAGTTTTCCTCTATATTTCATGTGATATAACCTTATGTACTATAATTTTCCTTTATATTTCATGTGAATATACTTATATACTATAGTTTTTCTTTATATTTCATGTGAATATACTTATGTACTATAGTTTTCAAAAATATGAATTAATTACATTACAAAAAAGACATCCAAAATACATACAATCCACGTGTCTTACGTAAATACTAATCTGCATGAAGGCCGCTATCTCCAGGCTGCTCCTGTGCCCTACTACCAGATCCCTCGTCATATACAGAATCCTAGAAAACAGGCTCAGGAGGAGGAGGCGCACCACGTGGAATGGGAGGAGGACGAAGCGGCCTTGCACCCACCATACTCAACGCAAAATCCATTAGCTCCTCTTGTACGTCCTTAGGAAGGCCAGCTCTCTCTAGAGCATACACCCTCAACTCAGCTGATACCACCTGGTTACACTATTTTCAAATAAAAAATGTTATTAGATACACATATGTAATGTATAAAGAAATTAATGCAAAATAACATACCGTGATCAGGTCACTAGGAAGCGGTGGAGGAAGAGGCACGTCATCGTCTACTGGTGCTGGTGCTGAAGGATCCTGCCTCGGTAATCGATAATCTAGATATGGATGAGACATCCGCTCCCACCAATCCAGATACTCTGGTTGACAATCCCAAGGGAAACCGGCGTCAGGCATGTCACCGAGCTCTATCATCGGCCTCGGATCAGCTCCCCACTGACATGCATCGTCCGGGAAAACAACGGTGTAAGTCCCACACAGACTCGAGGCACGTACAACTTCGGTAGGAGTAGGGGGCGCGTCTGGTATGCGCTGCGTACAACCAAACTGACGCAGAACTCTATCAGGCAGGTACGGCTCGCGGATATCAAAGCACTCAATCAATCCCCGAAACCTCGATGGAGCGAGGCTCGAGGAGTCAAAGTCCAACTGCCCCTAGGGCATCCAACGAACCTGTAAGATATTGAGAACGTCAGACAAATGTATCATGTCGAAGGAAATACTTAATTACGAATAATGTAACATACATCTGCATATCTGTACTGATCAAGGACTCGTCGTAGGTTGATCAGACGCTGCCAATCCGCGCCCTGCGGTGCCTCTACACCATCACGTGCAACCGCGCGACTGTCACGTAGAGCCTCGGGATCGGAAGACGCATGACCTCAAAACGCGTGAAAGTAGGCCCAGATCCAAGACTGAAATAAATCAATGTTACATTTTCTCGGTGTAAACGTAAGACAAATGGAGTTGAATGAGATAGGTTACCTTCAGCAGAAGCGTACAACTAGCAATAGAAGCTGCTTGACCTCGCGACGCCTTACCTAACTGGCGATATAGGTACGTCAGGGTAGCGACTCCCCATGCGTACCCTCCAGTCTCGTCGTGATCAAGGAGGACCGCTAAAATACCAGGCTTGCATTTCATCCCCGACTTGTCAACGAAGAGAGTACATCTCACTAGTATCGCAAGATACATCGTAGCTATGTGATGCTCGTTCCTGTAAAGAACGATTATTATTTAACATTATATTTAAAAAAAACTATAATAATTTTCTTAATTTAATATTATTTAAAAAACAACAGAATGTCACCTCTCCTCGGCTCTGCATAACTTTGTAGCCCGATCCTTCAACATCTTGTGAGCTCCATAACCGCCACCTGTTTAGAAAATCCATATATTGTTTTTTCATGCATAATTCGGTTATTTTTTCATTAATATTAATAAATTATTTGTTATAATTTCGATTTTTTTACCTATCCCAGTCACTTCAGCAATACGCGGCTCCACCCCCAAAATCGGAGCCAAGGCCTCCCACATCGCAGCATCAGGCATAGAAGAAACAACGACAACACCGTCAATCAGAATCTGCAGAATCTGCACAACATCGTGCAGTGTGATGGTAATCTCGCCCCAGGGGAAATGGAACGAGTTGGTCTCCGGATGCCACCTCTCGACGAATGTTGATATGAGAACCGCGTCCATCCGTCGGAACTCCAACGTCCCCAATGCAGTCAGCCCGCTACGTTGTGCCAACGTCCACCATGACCCATCCTCGTCCGTCCTATATTGATGTATACCATCAAAGTGCTGAGGACGAATGAAGGTCTTGAGGATCATCCTCATCTGAAACAATATTTTTTTTGTATTTAAGATTAATGCATATATTTATTTTATTTTTTTGGATTTTTAAATATTTAAAAATTTAAAAGGAAATTTTTATACATACCGGATCCCGGTGCGGGGGGAAGTGTACTGGGGGAGTCAATATGTCTACGGCTACCCATGCTTCCTCCTGCGTCGCCATCCATAAAAGGGGTGCGATGTGGGTAGGATAAGATGGGATCAGGTCTCTCGAACGAGGACCTCCTGGCATCCAGTTCCCCTCTTGCCCTAGAGGTATAGGGGCAGCAGGGGGGGCATCAGGGGGGGGGGGGGGGGGGGCAGCAAGGGGGCAACATGCTCGATAATGGGTGGCCCCTCTGCCTCAAGTGGGGGAGAAGGTGGCTCAGAAGTCTGCGTCGCACGAGGAGGGGGCATGTCGTCCGTCTCCATAGCATCAAGTCTATCAGCGTCTGTGGAGGGCTCGAATGTCTCGTGCCAGCCTAGCTCCGTCGCCTCAAAAACTGCGGAACATGTGTACTCCTCCTGGCCAATATCAACCTCATCGTCCGAAGATGACGACTTAGACTCGGTCGGATGATCCTCGGGCTCAGCAGACTCGGTCGGATGATCCTCGGGCTGCCCGACATCTCTCCGTAATGCAACGTCTAGCTGTCTGCTCAGCTGAGATGGAGAACCGCGTCGTGCAGAAGCTGTGATCCCTCGTTCTTTGGGCTTACGAGGACCACGGCGCTTCGGCCTAACAGATCCGCCGCACGCCTCCAATATGCCCTTCATTTTAATTATTTGTTAATTCTTAATAATTCTTAATAATGTTTTAATTTCTAATTCTATTTGTTTTTATATAGACAATAATATCGCATAATTGTTATTTAATTTCTATTTCCTAAATCATATCGCAGAATCATAATATTTTGGTAATTCATGCGTTATTTTCCAGACTAAATCCATGCATTCGATTAATTCATCTTATCATAAATATACAATATAATTCATACAATATTAATTCATGCATTTTGATATAATTCATGCTATCAAAATCATGCATTCGGTATAACTTATGCGATCATAATATTATTTAATTTATATCCTTCTAAACACATTTTAAAATTTATTTCAAATTTAAAATTTATGCATGCATTATATATAATTTACGCTATCATGCATTATATTTTAAAATTTACGCTATCATGCATTCGATATAATTCATGCTATCAAAATCATGCATTCTGTATAATTTATGCATGCATTACATTTAATTTACGCAATCATAAATCATGCATTCGATAGGCAGTATCCTTCTAAACACATTTTAAAATTTATTTAAAATTTAAAATTTACCTGTCGAATATCAGGTACGGTAGAAGAAGAGACTACCGGCGCATCTGGTACGGTAGACGAAGAGGCTACCTTGTGCTGCTTCCGAGACTTTACCGCATCGCCGCCTTTCCCGCGTTTTCGGGTCACCGGAGCAACAGTTTTTTCCGGTGCCATTTTTTTTCGGCGACCGAAGCTTTTCCGGCGGCGCCATTTTTTCCGGCGACCGAAGCTTTTCCGACACCTCCAGTAGACACGTCGGAAAACGCTTCCAACGTCAGCCCCACCGCCTCAGCCACTGCCTCGTCGAGCGACTTTGTCAGCCCCACCGTCGTCACCTCCAGAACGTCGGCTCCGACACCCGCGACTCCGTCAGCCCCGCCGCCTCCAGCCAAGCTCGCGTCTGCTGCCGACGTATCTTCGGTCGACGCTAGAGGAGCGGAAGCCGGGTCTGTTTCCGCCGGAGAAGACGATGAAGGCGCCGTCGACTGTCTTCGTCTCCGGCCACCGTCTTCGTCTTCGGCACCAGATTTTTGCCCCAAATCCATTGTTTTTTGTAGATCCAAATAGAGGAGGGGGGGATGAATCGAAATAGGAAGAAGAAGAAGGAGGAAGAAGAAGAAGAAGAAGAAGAAGAAGAGGGGGGGGGGGGTGAATCGAAATCTGGGTTTAGGGGGGCAGCGGCGGCAAACCTAGAAGAGGAAGAAGAAGAAGACGAGACGAAACGCTGGGCGTTTCACTTAAAGCAGACGAAACGCAAGATCCTTGCTTAAGCAATGATCTTGCGTTTTGCTTTCAAAATAAAATAAAATAGATGAAACGCTGGATCTCTGCGTTTCGATTAAAAAAAAAACTGAAACGCAGGTATTTTGCTTAAGCAAACTTTTTTTTGCAAAAATTGCCATGAAAGTTCTTCCAGGATTTTTGCTTCTGCCTGTCCGGCAACCCTTTCCCGCTGTTCACTACTCTTATCTTCTGTCCTATTTCGCTAGCATGATTTCGAAGTCTGGATATTCCCTTTCTTTCGGCCCCCCTGGAAAAGGGATATATTTCTTAAACTCTGTACTATAGCTATCTATTTACCCTAGCTCTTGTGCTCTGGAGAATAATCAGAGAAGGTGTCTAAAAGAGGAAGCAGAGGTTCTTCACTTCGCGTCGGGTTCACTGAAGTGAAATCTTGTTAAAGCAAACTAACGTTTGGTTGAACCTTAGGACGGTAGCGAAAGGGTGGTCTACGATCAGCTAGCTAACCGAGTCAATTCAAACTCACTGCATACTCAATTGCATTTAGAACCCAGCGTAATTGCTTTTCTCCAGCGGATCTTTTTCCTATATTCTTTCAGATTGCCATGCTACGTCTGCCCACTACAGAGCAAGCCTGACTCCCGTGAGCGGGTCCGCTGGCTCTTAGTACTTTGACTTTAGGTATGATAAGAACTCGAACTCAACTTCTATTCTTTCAAGAGAAGGCACCGAGAAATCTTGAGATCAGCTAGCGTCGTTTGCCCGTTGCCAATAGGATCGACACTTAGGTTCAATTGTGTAAAATAAAAGGGACCGGAAATCTTGAGATCAAAAGGTTGTTCTAAAGGACTGTAAATCCTTGCTCCTAGGATTACTTGAGGGGTTTTAGGGATCAAGAGGAATTCCTAATTACCTTACTTACCCTACTAGTATAGTGTCTACTGACTGAGTCGTGAATTAGATTGGATGGGCCGATGGGGAATCAAATTCGGAATTGTGGAAAGGGCTGAAGATACTATGTATCAAGACTGGCGATAGGATCTGAATGCTATGTATTTATTGGATCCGCCGGGACTGACGGGGCTCGAACCCGCAGCTTTCGCCTTGACAGGGCGGTGCTCTGACCGATTGAACTACAATCCCAGGAAAATTAGGTCTATATAAAATTATTATTTTGATTCTCTTTATTCGAACCATTTAGTTTCGCCGTGTTGTAACAGAGACGCGAATGATATACTATATATTATTTTTAATAAAATATTCATTTATAAGATAATATATATATGAATGCACTCATAGTAGGCTAATTTTTAACTAAGCGGTAGAGTCAGGCCTTTTAATTAAAGGCCCCCAGAAAGAGGCTTAAGTCATCGGTTCAAATCTGATAGATAAAGTCCGCAAAACTCCTGTCTTAGTCTTCATTTTTCAACAGAGGATATAGATATGAAAAAAAAGGTAACCGCTTGGCGAGTCGTTTTTTTTTCCGTTTTTAAGCAAAATACTTGTGTTTCGTTCTAGTATAAAAACTCAATTTTTGAGTACAATTTAGACTCAAACACGGGTATATAGCTTAAGTAAAATTTCTGCATTTTAAAGTGTAGTGTAGGAAGACAATTTATACTGTACAAAGAGCCTTCGAAAAAAAAGGGACCTTTTCTCAGTTATTTTGTGCAATCGTCTGTCATTTCCTTAACGACGTCGTTTAACCTCTCGGCGCGGGCAGTCATCTTTTGAGGAAATCTTTCGTCGTCTCTGTTCTGTATCTGACATAAAAATGGGATCGGCGGCGGCTTTCAGGTGGGTGCTACAGCTCCACAGGGACGTCCCAAAAGCGGCTGAATTCTACGCCAAAGGCTTGGGTTTCCACGTCACCGTTTGCACTCCTCGCTGGGCTGAGCTTCAGACTGGCCCTTTCAAGCTCGCCCTCTTCCACTCTCCTCCTAGGTTATCAGTCTCTCTCCCCAATTCATCCCTTCCGTATAAATCATCTCAACAATCCCCTGTTTCTCTGCTTTTTGGTATTACTTAATGTATTAATTGTTATATTATGATCTTGATTTGAATGTTCGTATGTACAATACATGAGTGCCATTATTATTGTCCTGGGTATTGGAAGCGGTTTCTGATCTCAATTTGGAGTCTTGGATGAACCCTAGAAAAGACGGTGCTAGTAGTTTCTGATTCATTGGTTTGGTAGGTTCCACTAACCTGCATTGGATTATGAAGATTGCTTTCTGGGTTGATCACGTAAATCTGGTTTTGTGTGTAAGCAAGTGGGTATGCTTGCAAATGAACTACAGCTTGGAATGTGCGTGAGGATTCTGATAAAGAACTCATATGATTATGAAATGATGTTTCCCCTTCAATTTTGACCTTCTTAGGCTTCCAAATGTTGGTTTCACTCAAGTCTAAAGCTGTCATCTTATTGTTCGAATTTTAAGGATGCATTCCATAAAGGCTAAACTACCCTACATTACCCTAAGTTTAGCCCACTTAAACTGTAAATGCTGGTCAGTTTGTATCTCTTCCAATTGTAAGTAAAAGATCATTTCACTTGATCCCTGCATGACTAGGGTCAGAGTTATGTCCATTAGCTGTCTGTATGGTTGGTTGATTGCTGATTCCTTCTTCTGCAGCGAAAACGCCGTGCAGAAGGGATACTCGACACTCTTATCTTTCACGGTGACAGACATAAACGATACGGTTGTGAAATTGATGCAGTTGGGCGCGGAGCTTGATGGTCCCATAAAACATGAGATCCATGGAAAGGTAGTAAAATTCCAGATTATGTATTTCCAAGAGTCATGTGGCGGAGAGGGGGGAGTTGCCGCTTATATTGAAGAAACAACTGCATAGGTCTTGAGGACTGTTTATCTATTTTATCGAATTTCGGTGTTTTATGCAGGTAGCAGCACTGCGTTGTCTCGATGGGCATATGCTAGGGCTCCTTGAACCTGTGTGAAGTGAACGAATGTGAGTGATATTAAAGGAGAAGGGGGTAAAAAGCTCATCTTGACTCTCCTCTGAAAGGTAATCTCATGCCCAACACACAGAAAGTCCATCTTGATTGATTTTTTGGACAAGAGTTTGATGCTAGCTACAATATCTCTTGAGAAATTTCTTGATACCGTACATAATGAGAGTCAAATCTGTGACCTCATATCACATAATTAGTACATTGAATTGGCAAGTTTCGGTAGAGGAATTTGGACTTGAATACAGCAAGCAATGACATGTTTAAATTTCTTGTTTATAGCTTATAGCTTGCTAAAAATATAATATTCTCACAAGCTAGCTTACATTGGCCACATATTGTATTACAATAATTGCTATCTCATTCAAAGTCATACGCTTCGGGCCTAGTTGGTTTGAACTTATGAAAACGGTAGTAAAAAGAAAACGAATCTAGTCCACTTTAGAGTGTGTTTGACAAGTAAAAAACAATAGCGTTTGAGGTAGCGTTATGGATGACAACGAGACGGGTTCGGGGAGGGTGTCCCCTCCCAGTCTCTATCCCCATCCCTTGTCGGAAAACAAAAATTATCCCCGTCCCCTTTCCCGTCGGGTTCCGGCCCCTTAATATGAACTGATCAGTGCAAACACACCCTTAATATGAACTGATCAGTGCTATTACTTTACTACTATGGACCAAGATTCCATGATTTTTTGGTCGAAAGAATGCCATGATTTAGGGGTAAATAAAAAACTAACTTCAAGGATTATGGGTACCGTAAATATGCAAATACATCGTTTAGGTGAATTTCGAATATGCTAATCGTCCAAATTTTGTTAATTCATTTGTGTTATAAGATGAGACGGAAAGGTTTATTAATTCTGTAAATGATATGTCTTTTCTAAAATCTCTAAAGAATGTATAAAATGCTAAGAAAAATGTGTAAAAAATAGAAAACTTTATTTTATTTTTTATTTTTAGTGACGAGAAACATACTTTTGTTCGACAAATTTCGAGCTCGTAGTCCAATGGACAAAAGTCATGAATCAAACAAATCGACTTGTTTGAGTGGCTCAATTTATTGAAAGAAAAGATATTTACACGTACTTTTTCCTTACAAAAATGATGGAGCAAAAAGAAAAATGGAAGATTCCTAAATTCCCCAAAGTTTTATTCATACCCTGAATAGTCTGTTTCTCTATTGTAGTGAATTGTTCTTTCAAGCGAAATCAAACCAAAAACCCGTTTTAGAACCAAACTATTCAGGGTATAAATAAAACATTGACCCCAAAAGAAGTATAACTAAAACACAGAAGAGCAATATTATTGGCAAAAAAAGTGAGAAACAGTGACCATTGTTTTAGTACACCTTTCAACCTCACTGGCCCACCAAAACACGACCCTTCAAATTATATCCCATATTTATCCAACGCAACCCTCTTATCATTTATTTTAGTTTCCCCCCTTCATTTCTGTAGATTAACCAGCGTCTCAAACCAGCCAAGCCGGGGAAGAGAAAGAGCCAGAGCCAACGATAACATAAAAGGGGGCTTTTTCCTTTTTCCTGGCTAGGGTTTCACGCAATTTCTTTCCAGGATTCAGAATCCGAGAGATCCATGACGATGAGGGATTCGAATACTGATCTATTCGACCCTAGGACGGTCATGGATGCCGACTACAGTCCCTCCTCCAACGACTCCAATTTCGGTTTCGCCTTCAACGATAGCAATTTCTCCGACCGCATCCTTAAGATCGAGATCATGGCGGGATCTTCTGACTCCAAGTTCGATTTCGAGGGTTGTAGCAGCCTTGCTGATTGGGCTCGCAATCGCAAGCGCAGGAGAGAGGATTTGAAGAAGGAAAATGGTTGGTATTTTTTTCTTTCTATTTTTTCCATTTGTAGCTGTCCAGTTTTTTGAACAAGTTAGTTTCTAGGTTCTATATTCCTGCTTCTGTTATCCTATTTGCATCTGTAACTTGGAGAACGGATTGAATGTTGGAATCGTAGCTGTATTCCTGATTTGATGAATTGGGAGGCCGTCATTTATTTTTTCAAAAAATAAAAAACAAAAAAATTCCCTCCCGTGTGGTGTTAAGTGTGGGATTCGATTGTTTTCTGTGATTAATTTGAAATTTTGTTCCGCGAGTCTTAGTTTTGAGGTTTTAATATGCTTTTGGAGATGAGTACAATTAGCTTCCTGCTGAATTTGGAGGATGTGTTTTTCTTGCTTAATTTTTTCTATCCCGTGCATATGTGCTGTGGGAACTAAAGATGTATAAATTTATTCCTTTTCCTGAATTATCTTGTCTGTATATATTAGGTGCAGATGTTGCAGCCTGTCCCGAAGAGCAAGTCTTGAACCAGGACCAGCCTGATGCAGATGACGTTTTGCGCTGTGAAAATGACTATGATGAAGCAGTTGCTATGATTGAAGAATCACCGTCAGGTATATGTGTACATTAATTTTTAAACATTGTTTCTATTACTTTCTAGAAAAGGGCAGTAGTGGCTGTCTGATGATTGATGGATGATAAGTGCTGCAGTTTGATAGAGCTGAATGCTGTATATGTTTGCAGCCTAGTTTATAAAATTTGTAAATCTTCTTGCCATGCATCAATCATCATGTCTTTCTAACTAAGATTGAGAAGTACCATAATTAAAGCTTAAACCCTGAGGAAATGTGTTTTGCTCCTTAAATATGTGACCTGTTCTAGAGAAAGGGAAACAAATTAGAATACATGTGCAAAGTGTTGCATGCGTCTACTCTGGTATCTATGGTGTACTGAATCCATGGTTCTTGCCATGAAATACCATCATTTCCTATTCTCCTCCTACATGCCTGCATACTTTGCTGTCAAATAGTTTTTAAAATTGTTTCGTGCCTGTAGGAGATGAAGCAGCCAATAGCAATGATTCATCTTGGAGCATGGAGTTGTCTACTGTGGTCGGAGTTAAAACCTTGCACATAAGTTCTCCTATCCTAGCAGCAAAAAGTCCCTTTTTCTACAAGGTAAATATTTGGTTTTTTCTCATTAAGCTGCTCTATTTCTTCTTTTACCCAGTAAAGATATCTCTTTCAGTCTTCTCATTTGACTGCCTCCTTATTCATTGAGGTATAATGCTAACTTTATTGTTTCCTTCAATCGTTTGTGGTGTAGTTATTTTCAAATGGCATGAAAGAATCAGAGCAGAGACACGTGACTTTGAGAATTAATGCATCTGGTACGGATTAATTAACATGATATCATGTTCTTTAGTACAAATTAGGTGGTTTGCTTAGAAGCTGTGATATTGCCAATGCCACCAACCTTTTCACTTCTATTGGTAGAAGATTCTCCGATCATTTGTCTATGGAAGTATTGAAATATATACTTTGGTTAGGCATGACCACTTGTAGTGGCTCACGATGAACTTTTTTTTTTGTTTTGCAACAGAGGAAACAGCTTTGATGGATCTCATGAGTTTTATGTACAACCACACCCTGGAGGCAAGCACAGCCCCAGCATTGTTGGATGTGCTGATGGCTGCAGACAAGTTTGAGGTTGCTTCATGTATGAGATATTGTAGCCGGCTGTTGCGTCAGATGCCCATGACACCGGAATCTGCACTTCTATATCTTGAGCTTCCTTCAAGTGTATTAATTGGGGAAGCAGTTCAGCCATTGACAGATGCAGCAAAGCAATATCTTGCTGATCGTTACAGGGACGTCACCAAGTAAGTAGTCTTTCCTTTATTTGCATTGCCCCTCATTACTTGCGCTAGATATAGAGATATTAGTTGCTTGCGTTTAGAATGCTGTTTACAACTAAACAGATCTGGTTATCTGAATTTTGTTGTATCACGGAATGAACATCCATTGATTCATAACGTGTGGATATTAAAGGTTTCAAGAAGAGGTGATGGCCTTACCTATCTCTGGAATAGAGGCTATTCTTTGCAGCGATGATCTTCAAGTGGCATCAGAAGATGCTATCTACGACTTCCTACTGAAGTGGGCCCGTGCACAGTACCCTAACCTGGAAGAGCGTCGAGAAATCCTTGGCTCACGCCTGGCCCGCTACATACGTTTCCCATTCATGTCTTGCAGAAAGTTGAGAAAGGTTCTAAGTTGCCCAGACTTTGACCACGAAGTATCATCCAAACTCGTCCTAGAAGCCCTCTTCTTCAAGGCTGAAGCTCCCCACAGGCAACGCATTCTAGCTGCAGAGGACTCAGTGACCACCAACCGACGCTTCCTAGAACGTGCCTACAAATACCGGCCTGTGAAAGTGGTGGAGTTCGAACTTCCCCGTCCCCAATGCGTAGTGTATCTCGACCTGAAAAAAGAAGAGTGCTCAAACCTTTTCCCATCGGGGCGGGTCTATTCCCAGGCGTTCCACTTAGGAGGGCAAGGGTTCTTCCTCTCAGCACACTGCAACATGGACCAGCAAAGCTCGTTCCACTGCTTCGGTCTCTTCTTGGGAATGCAAGAGAAAGGGTCAGTTACGTTTGCAGTAGACTACGAGTTCGCAGCTCGGATGAAGCCGTCCGAGGAGTACCACAGCAAGTACAAGGGCAACTACACCTTCACAGGCGGAAAGGCGGTCGGGTACAGGAATCTGTTCGCCATCCCGTGGACAAACTTCATGGCTGATGACAGCCCTTATTTCATCAACGGGATCCTACATCTCCGGGCGGAGCTTACCATAAGACAGTAAGACACTAACTTTGTAACTCACAACTCCCCCCAAAGGTTTTTAGGACAGGCTCTCTGACTAACAAGAAGATTGTAATTTTTAAAGCCTCTTCTCTTTCGGGTGCTCACTGCTGGAACAAACAAACTTCTTTTTGTTTCTATGAATGCGAATGTGCTCCAATTGTACTTTCACTTTGCAAATATACAATTGATCTTATGCTCATGCCATTCTTCTTTATTAGTGGACTACGGTAAACTAATCCGTGTGAGATGGGTCCAATTATAGGATATAAATACTTCTGGTTATAGTATACACGTGTTTAGTAAGATATTTCATTTTCTACCTAAAAATCCACATTATTGTTGTCCTTCTCCTTAATTATTGAATATTTCTTTTAGTAAAATCACGGCTCTAATGGAGACAGCACTACACAAATATGGTAAATGGATGACATTAATTTAAAACTTCTTCGCACCAAAATATATCTTTATCTCACACTTGTATATTTTTTTTTACGATTTTTTCGCCTGATATTTTTTAGGTAAGGCGAAATTCGCTAGCTGTCCCAAAGTTTTACCTATTTCATGCGGTATCTATGAGTTTTGTATTTTTTCCGCCAAATACCCATCTATTAATTTTTTATTAAAAAATCCAAAAAAACCCAAAAAAGGCTAATTTAGAAAGGGGTGGTTTTAACGTAGAGGGAGAAAAAACGCTCCCTTTGGAAGCAGCCGACCCTAGCTTTGGGGCTGGGCTGTGCTGAAGACCCCTATCCTCCGCCGCTCCGACCGAGCCTTGCTCCGCACCGGGCCCCTGCTCCGACCGAGCCCGCTCCGCACCTTGCCACCGTTCCGACCGAACCCTTTGCAAACTCTCAAACCCGCCGCCGCCACCACATCCGAACCACCTCTGAACCTCCGCCTGAGATTGATTTCTGCAATCTGAAATCTGTCCTTCCTTCTCCAGAGTGAAGGCAAGATTTGGGGTTATAATCCAGATCCGAACCACCACTGAGCCTCCACCTCCGCGTCCATATCTGTTTCGACCACCGAGCCACGAACTGCGCCACCTGATGTTCGTCCGGTCAGGACCACCGCGGTGGTGCTGGAAACTGATGACGTCGTCGGCTGCTGCGAGAGGCGGAGCTTTCCGATGTGCCGCGTGTGGCTGCCATCGCAGGGGGCTTTTGGTGGGCCACCTCCTTGGATCCAACCACCACCACCTGAACAGTTCCCAGGACCGGATCCTCCGCCCCACTGCGGTACCTTCCAGGGCGTCCCCACTTCCCGCCACCTTGTCCGCCGGCGATGGGATCTCCTGAGCCGATGCCGCCTCCTGGTGCCTCCGACCCTGCTCCTGACTTCCACACTGCTCACGAGAGAGAAGCCCCGAAAATGGAGCCCAACGCCGTGAGCGGAGGCAGAGCGGTGGCTAGGGGCGCCAGGAAGTTGCTGGCCTCTGGCGTCCACCTCTAAGCTTGATGCTCTGACCATGCCTTTTTTCGTGAACAACCCTTTTCTCCTGACTTCTTCCGATACATTCCTTTGATAATAGAGCTTTCCCAGGCGGCGAATCGAGTTATAGTTCCGGACAAGGTCGAGGATGATCATCCTTCCGACGGCGCAGTTTTCTGTGCTTTACTCACCTCACCTATGAGTTCCTTTACTTTATTTTTTCATAGTTTGTATCTGGTGTTGTTTGTTGTTGCTCTTCGTTTTTGTTTGTTGTCTTGTCGGTCTCTCCGACATCCGATGTTTCTCGGCCTCTCGAAGTTGTATCGTTTATAACTTTGAATTCTTATCTTATAAAAAAAAAAAAAAAAAAGGGGTGGTTTTTTATAAATTCCTTAGCCTCTCGTGTTTGTGTGCTTTGTTGTACACTATTGGTTCATTCGGTAGTCCAAATTTTCCACTTCAACTGGTTGAAGTGTAAGCAAAAGCTTAATGCTAGAGGGGGGACATTAAGCAAAAGCTTCAACCAGTTGAAGCAAATCAAGGCAAATTTCAGCAAATTTCAACTTCAACCCACTTCAATCAGTTGTCAACAGAACTGACCCTATATCTTCTTTTTCTTTTAATTTCCCTTTTTCTTCTATGGAATTTCATCCTACTGAATCACAATATATATACAAGCCAAAATTGAATGAAATTTGGGATTTCCATTTCCAATAAACCTTGCTAGACTCATTCTCTCAGATCTGCTAGGGTAGTGACATCGAAGAACCAATGATACATGGCGTACGTAAATAGTGTGCCGATCGGCGTCGGTGGCGTTGGCACCGGAGGCTCCATACTTCGCTGCGGGAACGATGGCTAGAGCGGTGGATCTGTCTCTCAGCACGTCGTCTTTTCTTGATATTTTCAAGCTTGATTTTCAGTCCGACAACAAGGAGCTTGGCATGATTTACAATGTAGATCTTAACCTCCTTTTCTCCCCTCAAGTGTTCATCTCCGTGAATCGGGCCATCAGCGTCTCTTTCCAGCAGTCGGTGGAAGAGTGCGGCATCCGAACATCCACCGATTTGTCTCTTTTGCTACGTTATCTATGGACAATAATCATCAATTTTGTGAATATGTGTTTTTTTTTCATTTTAAGATCTGAAACCTTAATTGTCAAACATCCAGATGTTAACACTGGTGAGCCAATGAAATTGATGGAGCAGTACATGATACAATTGTATTGATATAGAAGATCTGGGCTGGAATTTTAGTTTTGTAGATTTGTGCATTTCTTTATTTGTTCAGTCAGACAATTTTCCAAGCAATTGTATACATTGTTGCACTATTTTTTTTTATTAGGTAAGAATTAGACTGTAAACCACAAAAGAGTCGGTTTCTCAGTCTATAACATTATTTCGGATGAGAATTACAAATTCTAGATTAGCTCGAATATCTTCAAAGGAACTCAGTTGGACCTTCTTAGCGATGAAGTCGGCCACCACGTTTGTTTCTCGGAAGACATGAAAAATCTGCACTGAAGAGAAAAGTTGTAAAACACACAGGATATCAGAAATTAACATTTCAATATCCCATGGACAGTGCCAGATTTGATTCAGAACATTAACAATGGTAAGGTTATCGCATTCAAGATGAATGTCGGTAATGCCTAATTCATAAGCCTTTATCAATGCATTTCTTACTGCAAGTGTTTCCATTTTTAAAGGGGTTGAGATACCACATTTATCCCCAAAGAGAAAGATTGGTTCACCCGTGTTGTTCCTGAAAATGTAGCCAAAGCTAGATTTACCATTAGTTTTTGTGGATCCATCTGTCATGATTTTGATAATTTTGTCCGGTGGTTTCTTTCATTTCTTTATTGGTCGTCTGAGATTATTCATTCTATGTGTTTTTGGTCTGTCCTCTGCTAAGCAGTCAGGGTTCCAACTTTTCGTCTTATTCCAGTTATCAATTTGTTTTTTAATATAAATTGGTACATCCTTTATGGAGTCGGCATCATCGTTTGTTCTTCCAAAACTTTGTTGGTTTCTATAAAACCAAATTCCCCACCAAGAGACCATTAATTCTATAAATTGTGATATGTCAGTTTTTTGTCGAATTTTATCAATGATTTCATTGATTTTTTTGTTTCCTGTGTTTAGGGATCTAATAATGCCGTAGGTATGATAGTTCATTTTCTCGATTGTTTTTATAGTATGGTTACAATGGAATAGGAGATGATTCAAATCCTCAAACTAAGCATTGCAGCGGATACAACCCGGTGGGGTTGCTACCCCTTTTTTTGCTAATTTTGCTTTTGTTGGGAGTCCGTTTTTTATTATTTTCCAGACAAAATTTTTAACTTTGGGATATGTGTCCATCTTCCAGATCCATGAAGAATCATAGACAGTATATCTCTTGTTTCTGTTAATTAGTTCCATATCAGAATTCGTAGAAAACCAACCATTCTTGCTTGTTTTCTTGTACATTCTATCATGAATATCATTTAAGGGTATTGGAATCGAGGTTATTTTTTTGGCTAAATCATGTGGTAAACATTGTTCTAGTAAGTCCTTATTCCAGTTTTTATTTGGCAGCATAAACTCAGCTACCAGGGCATCCTTATTCAAGATTGATTGTGTGTTTATGGTATTACATAAATGGGTATTCATGACCCAATTATCCGTCCAGAATTTGATTGTTTTGCCATTACCAACTTGGCAAACTAGTCCAAATTTGAACTCTTCCATGAGTTCAATCATTTTGGACCATTGCCAAGAGCAATTTCTTTTTTTCTCGTAATGAAATATATGGAATATTTTCAAGTATTTTTCAGTAACAACTCTAACCCAATAGTTATTCAGTTCTGCTAAGATTTTTCATAGTAATTTGAATTGTAGGGCTTTATTCATGTCCTTTGATTTTCTCAATCCAATACCTCCTTGTTGTGTTGGTTTACATATTTTTTCCCAGCCTATAAGAGGTTTATAGGAGCTGTCTTTGTTCCAAAAAAAGATCTATTTAGCTTGTCAAGTTCATTGTGTGTGTGTAGGTAACATAAAGCTTTGCATAAGGTAGTTTGGTCTTGATGTCAGGTTGGTTTTTATTAGTGTTGTTCGTCCTGCTTGGGAAAGAGAGTTTGTTTTCCATTTAGATAATTGATGTTGGGTGCTAATTAAGAGGTCAGCAAAGGTATTCGAGTTGACTCTACCATTAATGATAGGGCAACCAAGGTATTTTTCGAGAGATATCATATTTGTGATTGTGAGAGTACCTTGTATTGCTAATTTCTTTTGGTTTGTAACCTTTTTTGTGACTTGAAAAGCCGATTTATGAAAATTTACTTTTTGTCCTGAGATTTTGCAGTATTCATCAATAATGTCCTTGATTTCTTTGCAGTTTTCCTGTTTAGCTTTTGAGAAGATCACAATGTCATCCGCAAATGCCAGAAATAGAATTCGTGTTCCGTGTTGAGTGATTTGAAATCCTAGAGGATTTCGAGGTCTTTCTGAAGCTTTTTGAAGCTTTCTAGCAAGGATTTCAGATCCTAAAATAAACAAGAAAGGCGAAAGGGGTCACCCTGTCGAAGTCCTCTTGATGGGTTAAATATTTCCGTGGGTTTGTTGTTTACAAGCACCGAGAAAGATACCGTTGTGATGCATTCTTTTATCCAGTTGATAAATTTTTCATGGAATCCAAACTTTTCCATAATTTTAATGATGAAGTTCCATTCAATTCTATCATAAGCTTTTTTCATATCTAATTTTAGGGCAATGAAGTCTTCAGTTCCTTTTTTTTATTTAAACGAGTGAAAGATTTCATGAGCAATCAAGATTATCTTGAGTGGCTCTGTTTGCAACAAAGGCACCTTATAGGGGGTGGATTAGTTTTTCCATGGTTCCTTTAAGTCTTGTTGTTATGATCTTCGATATAATCTTATAAATTGTAGAGCATAGACTTATAGGTCTATAGTGATTAGTAGAGTTCAGATTGTCACATTTTGGGATCAAAGAGATGAATGTGTGATTTATTTGCTTGAGCAATTTCCCGGAAAGAAAGAAGCTTTTAACTGCTTGAATAACAGAAGGACCTATAATATCCCAATATTTTTGGTAGAATTCTGTTGTCATACCATCAGGCCCTGGTGATTTATCCGAGCCAATGTTAAAGACAACCTTCTTAATTTCTTCATTGGATACGTTTCTTATTAATTCTAAATTGTCCTCTATAGAAATTTCAAATTGTATTAATTCAAGATTTTCCTGGAATAGTCTCTGGTTCATATTCTCACTTCTGAATCTTTTAATGAAATCATTTCTGACTTCGTTTTTGATGTTTTCTTCTCCAGTAATACTTGTTCCTTCTTGTGTTTTAATTTCTTTTATGATTTTTCTATTTCTTCTTCCACTTGCTATTTTGTGAAAATAGCTAGCATTCGTGTCAGATAATTTGATGTGTTTGACTTTAGCTCTTTGGTTCCAGTAAATTTTTTGAAAACACAGAAGTTTTTCTTTTTTTTCTATGATTCTTATTTATTTTTAGGGAAATTCTTGTTGGTGCCCCTGAGTTTAGGGTTATTCCTGTTGGTGTCCCACGATTAAGTTTCTTCCGGTTGGTGCCCCTAAGGTTTGGATTTGTTTGTTTCGTAACCAAACTTTTTCATGTTTGTATCATTCCAGTTCAAATTGATTAAATCCAAGTCCACCATTGTGTTCATCACCCTCAAATTAGTAAGATTTGACTCCTAAAATACCCAAATCCATGTCCGAACCATGTCGATTTGAATTCTGAAGCAACAACCCGTTCCGACCTTAAGAATTCAAATCGGAATGGTTTGAGTATGAATTTGATTGTTTTAGGAGTCAAATCCTACTAAGTTGAGGTCAATAAACATAATGATGAGCTTCGATTTGATCAATTCGAACCGAAATGATACGGATATGGAAAATTTCGGTTACAAAGAGAACAAACCAAAATCTTAGGGATACCAACTGGAAAAAACTTAATCGTGGGACACCAACAGAAATAACCCTAAACTCAGGGGCACCAAGAGGAATTTCCCTTATTTTTAATTGAGATCATTTGTAGGGCAAGTACAGATCTCAGTTTGGATTTCAGAGAGTTGTTTTTCTATAGTTTGTAATTGAGTAAATACATTGCCAAAAATACATATGTTCCAGATCTTGGCTTGTTTCTTAAGTAATTTTGTTTTGGAGACAAGATTATACAATCTCGATCCATGATATTTAGTTCTTCAAGCTTGTTTGACAACATTTCTAAAATCTTTTCTGGTCATCCAGATTTTTTCAAATTTAAACGGCTGATTTTTAAAAGGTGTTGCTGAATCAAGCTCGATAGAAATGGGACAGTGGTCTGAGCTTGTAAAAGCAAAGTGTTTGGTACAGATAGCAGGGTACCATTGAAGGATCTGGTGATGAATTAGTACCCTATCTAGTTTTTCATATATGTTATCTATTTCTGTGATGTTCTTTCGTCAGGTATATATGTTTCCTTGAATAAGGATTTCCAGTAGTTCACATTCGTTCTTAAAATTTTGTAATCTTGCAAATTTTGTCAAAGGTGGTATTAAACCACCTAATTTTTCAGATGGGCCTTGTATTTCGTTTAGATCTCCCATAATAATGCACGAAAGAGAGCAATTTTTAATAAAAGAGATGAGTCCATCCCAGAACACATTCTTTGCAGATTCATTTGGATGGGCATAAGTTAGTATTAGCATAAGTTTTCTGTTCATGAGCAGGTTTGTATACTTGATAGTAATAAATCTTGCTTCAATTTGGTCGATTTCTAGGATTTCTTTTGTAAGATGGTAGGTTTTCCACATTACACAAATTCCACCCGAAAAACCCGTAGTTGGGACACAGTAGAATTGATCAAAGCCCGCTTGTTTTCACACTTTTTCACTTGGTACTTTGTTTGTTCTTGTTTCAAAAAGTGCAATTAATTGAATTCGTTCAATTTTGCAGAAGGATTCAACATTTATCCAAAAAGTTTTCTTTTCGATCCCACGGCAATTCCATGGTGTGATCTTCATAAAAAACAAATATAATAATTTTGCCCCACATCATAAGACACTTAGGGGACTTTGGGAGGGTTCTATTAGTACACTTGATAACTGTTGCTAAAGCAGTTTGAATGGAAACAATAAGAGAACTCTTATTTTTCATACAAGCATGATGCAAAGACAATATGTTCAGAGGGCATTTGTTCATGGAGTTTAATCTCCAAAATTTGTTCATATGACTAATCTTTTTCTGGAGGTAAGGATTCATACAAACAATGTAGAAACAAATCCAAGTAACACATGAGTTCAGTTCATCACAAGATATCCTGGTGATAGTCTCAGAAGTATTGATACAAATTTTCCAGGTTTCAAATGGCAAGAAAACAACATAAGACAAGTTTTCATCATTGTTCAAAAGGAATTTGTTCACAGAGGTAAACCTCTCGAGCCGTTTGTTCAGGTGATAGGTTTTCAATGTTTGTTCAGTTTTGAAGACAAGATCATGTCTGGCTGTTTTGGTCTGATCGTCGGTTCCAATAGTTTGCTCTTGAGAAGTTGGTTTGTCCTTTGTGTCCTGAATCACCCAAAAGAAGGTGAAGCAAAAAAAAGAGTAGTGATAGCAACTAATATGGAGGGAAGGATAGTGAGCCTTAAAAAACAAGTATTCAATCCAAAGTATTCAACAATGAAGACAGAATTGAAGATAGTTGAGATGTTCATAGATTTAGTAGATGAAGTTATATCTTGTTCGTTTTCACATAAAGACTTGCCAAGTCTAAAAGAGATAGGCAGGAAGCCATTCATAACCCCCCAGGAGATCTTCCTGTCAAAGGCAGTATGGTTATTAAGAATCAACTTGCTCCTTTTTTCAATCCTATCAAAGTCAATATGCAACAAAATCATAGTACACATGTTCCGATCGAGCTTGTTCAGGGAGTCAAAACTCCAGGGAAGATTGTTCAGAGTTTGTTTTTTCAGGATATCATTTCTAAGATGATACCAATTATCATAATAACAAATCACAAAGAAGTGATAGTTAGAAGGATAAGCACAGGTACAAGCCAACTGAATTTCAGGTACAGGGTAACAAAAATAGTTAAGAAGGTAAGAAACATGGACAAGGGAGCACAAAAAATGCCAAATAATCCAGATCTCCAAATACACTTCAAACCATAAAGTCACCAGCACATAAGGCATGATTCTAGGGATAATTTGTTCAGTATTAAGGTGATCAATGGCAAAGACAGCATGAGCAAAGTACAAAAAGTACTGGGATCTCTTTTCATAGGGGATCTTGAACCAGCAAGCAACCACAGGGTCAAAGATAAGCAAGTCCAGCAAGTAGTAAAGATTCAGATTAGGGTTCAGGGAATACAGATACGCAGCTTGTAGCAAAAAAAACAAAGGGCATACTCAAAGAAACAAGGAAGAGCCAAAGGACAGAAAACAAAGAGAGGAAAAAAAGAGGTAAGATCAGAGCGACTACACCTTGAAACTCGATGAAGAGGCCACAAGGCAGGGAAAAAGAGAAGAACTGTGCCTTGCCGTGAGGGTCGTCGCGTCTTCTTTCCAGGTCGGTGCTGAAGATCTTTGTCTGCTGAGAGCTCAGGAGCACGGCGTGGTGCTTCGTCGACTCCAGCGAAAGGATCGGGAGTCAGCAAAGTACTTGGGATCAAAAGTTCCAGTTGGACCGCAGGAACTTTCCCACCCCCATCCCAGATCCAGAAGACGAGCGAGAGTAGGAGAACCAACACCCCACAACCCGGAGAAGGGAGGTGTACCTCGACACAGAAGGACCATCTCGCGAGGGGATTGATTTGCAGAGATCTAAAAGGATGGAAAGGATATCTTCCAGAAACCAGGAGTATGCCCGACGATTTGGTCCAAGGCCCATCACTCCCACCAGAAACGAGATCCTTGAAGAAGATCTTGGATCGTCTGTGAGACGGCGAGTTTCGATCTGGATTTTCCAATGAGAGAGAAACCGATAACGGCCCCGTCTCGCCTCCTAGAGCCGCTGCAGACACCACCAGGAGACGGACTCCATCGCGACTCCAAACAGAGGGAGCAACGCCAGCGGTGCTAACCGGGAGATCAGAGAGCAAAAAGAAGGGGATTGGGTTCAGGTGAGGAATAGCGGCGTTATCATGGCCAAGGTTCGCAGATTCAGTGTTGTTAGGGTTCAGGGATGGAGAGGTAGAGATGAGCGGCGGGCTGAGGGTTAGGGTTTCAGGGAGCGTATTTGGGAGCGTTTTCATTTTCGTTTACATTGTTGCACTATATTTGATGGTTGTGATTTTTTGGGAATTTTTTTTTTGCCTTTTCTTTCATTTTTTAGTCTTTTTTTTTTTAAATTAACAAATGGGCATTTGGCGAAAAAAATACAAAACTCGGGGATACCGCATGAAATAGGTAAAATTTTAGGGCACATCGTGAATTTTGCTTTACCTTAGGGATACCAAGCGAAAAAACCGTTCTTTTTACTACAAAACCCTCCCACTTTCTTTTCTTTTTCTTATGGAAGAAGGCCCACTTATAATCAAACCCTCCCAACAAAGGCAATTTCATTTTAAAGATTCAGCCAATCAACTCATTCTTATTCAAAGATACGATATATGATTATGTTTTTTTATTGTTTTTTTTTCCTTATATGTATCTTTAAAATAATTGTGTTATCAATTTTATCTCAGTATAAACCTTTATAAACTAATCTTTTTTTAGATAAATGAATAAATGCATATCAAAGTCATCCATAAGAGACATAATACAATTGAAAGGAGGCTATTTGAATGGCCATTTTGAAGTTCACTCATGGACGTCTAAATCACATAGCTCAACCATAATTTTTTCTCATAAAAATCAAGGCATAAGTATGTTTTTATGTCATGTGTTGCTTCCCTTGCATTATAGATAGAAGTAGTAGGGGTCGAAGGTCTACTGTTGCTTCCAATTATGGAAGATTAACATGTTATGGGCAATTATGGAGGATAAAATTTGAAAATTAGATAACCATGTTATATATGGGCAATAATATTACCATATTAAGGGCAAGAATATTATTGTAATTTCAGGGTGTAAAGTTTATGGTTTTTTTCTAGTGTGTCGATGGGCACACTCTAAAAACTCATTTTTTGACAATTATTTGGTTAGCCACTAGTTTAATCTTGTTTGTTAAGAGTTTATCAATTCTCTATTAGAGAATATTTTAAAGATAAATTTCCTATTTAAGTTTGTTAGCATGTGTTCATAGACACACCCTAGAAAAACCGAAAGTTTATTAATTTAATGTGAAGATTAACATCACCCTAAAACAATAACTTATCTAGTAGAAACCAACCTAAGTGTACACTATGCAAGTATATCCATATTTCTGTCCAATTCATCGATCATCTTCCACTTACCAATTTCGGGTGCTCACTGTTGGAAGAAACCAACCTAAATCAGCGCTGTAGTTCTGCTTTCACTTTGCAAGTATACAATTGTTCTTATGCCCATTCCACTTTCTTTGTTAGTGGACAAATTTCACACGAAAAGTGGAAAAAGTCAAAAAAATTCTTGAGCTGTTAAATTTGTTATAGTGGTTAAGAATTCTGATTACTTAATGTTACCGTAAAAAAAGATAAATCCTATACAAAAGACTTAATAATCTTTCCTAATCTTGAATTGACAAATTTAATCAGTCCTTTATAAAAATAGATTTTTGGATAGAAAAATCGTCGTTGTAATATATTCCATATTCATTATCATGTCCAATTCGCGAATCATCTATTTTTCTCTCCCACTTGCCAATTTGGAAAGAGTCCGAAATATTCCTATCTGGGTTCCGGTTTTTATTTATTTTTGTCCAGTGTAGTATTGGCCACGTATCCGTATCCACTCGATAAATCAAGATCCAGACCCGCCACGTTCCAACCGTTCACGAATCCTCCTTACGGCTTACCCGATTCGACCCTATCTCCTGATCCTCAAGGGCATAAGAGTCTTTGCAGTCCATAAAGATATTGATTTATAACCGAAGCAAAGTCCAAGTTCTACTAAATAGCCTTGAAACAGAGTTTCGTTTTGTTCTGCGCAACTCCCGGAGGTCGAAGCAACCAAGAGAAATTAGGGTTGCGCTCCTCTCCGCCACCTATTCAACCACCGCTGCTACCGGAGAGACAGAGAGAGAATGCCAAAGAACAAGGGAAAGGGAGGAAAGAACAGGAAGAGGGGGAAGAACGAGGCCGACGATGAGAAGAGAGAGCTCGTCTTCAAGGAGGACGGCCAGGAGTACGCTCAGGTCCTTCGCATGCTCGGAAACGGCCGTTGCGAGGCCATGTGCATCGACAACACCAAGCGTCTCTGTCACATCCGCGGTAAGATGCACAAGAAGGTCTGGATCGCCGCCGGCGATATTATCTTGGTCGGCCTTCGAGATTATCAGGTATGCAAGTTTAATTAGATTTCTATCTTCATGGTTTCCGTCTTTGATTTGTTCCCGTCCTATTCTGGTTTCACAGTAGAGTTCAGGTTTTATGGAATTTTAATGATTGATCCAGTTTGACGAGTTTGCAGTATATTTGTTCAGATTCTATTGGACTATTTGTCTGATTGAAACGTAATTTCTATCTGATAGACATATATTGCAGATTTAGCATATGGATGTAGTAATTTTGATCTTCCGTGTTCTTTTGGGGTGTGATTTTGGGTTTTTTTCTTGAAGTTTTTATTTGTAGTGGTCGAATACTGTTGATAACTTTACCTTTGCTGCAACTCCGGGTGTGTTCCATCTTTTTTATTTCTGGTGATCGTATATCTATCAACTCTACTACAAAGAAATTGTTTTTAGTATTTTGTAAATCTAGCTGTTAGATGCTACAAAGAAACTGAATGTGTGTCCTGACTCCTGTTCTCATATTTGGGCCTAGCTTTCACTTTTTAGTAAAAGAGCAAGTCAGATACCACTATCATAGATGATCAGATTTTCTACTTGTCAAAATTGTGTTAAAAGCCATTGTCTTATATTTGATGCATCTTTTGTTGCACTTGACTGTGTGCTTGTGTATTCAGTATTCATGCATGTTCTGACTTTTGATGATGACTTGTTTAAGAGATTGATTTGGATCAATTTGAATGATCCTGTAGAACTGAGTATACCACTTTTGTCAAGCTTGATTGCCATCTTAGGTTGTAACATTTTTAAAGAGCAGTACATTTCCTGCGGCTAGCTCTAAATTTTGACATACTTTCCTTGTGTGTCTTAGTCCTATATTTAGTAGTATTATAAACTTGCCTAAAAGAGATTGATTTGGATCATACATGTTAATATAATGCTTGGTTACCAGACTTTGCTGGTAAATTATGTAGTGATCACCTGGCTAAACTGAGGTATTTATCCTACTTGGATTAATCTTAAATGTTTATCCTCTTTTTATGGTGTTGCAGGATGACAAGGCAGATGTAATCCTGAAGTACATGCCAGACGAAGCCAGACTGCTCAAGGCCTACGGTGAGCTGCCAGATAACATTCGGCTCAACGAGGGTATCGCTACCCTCGACGAAGAGGATGATGGAGCTGCAGATGACTACATTGAGTTTGAGGATGAAGACATTGATAAGATATGAACACTCTTTACGGCTTAGTTTGCAACTTGTTATTTGGTGTAATATTATATCATGTTTGGAGCCCTATTTTGTTTCATAAATGTATTAATCAAACTCCGTTGATGGTTTGATAACATAATGTTTTCCTTCTGTTGATGAGCAATGTGTGTGATGAGCAATGTTTGATAACATAATGTTTTTCCTATCATATAATTTTATATGATAGGAAAAACGTCATATTAATCAATTATAAAATCCAAAACACCAAGTAATCTTCAGGGTCAGCTAAGGGTTATCTTCATTAAGATTTTTTCACATAATTTTTTTATATGGACTTGAAGGAAAACATTATGTTATCAAACCATCAACGGAGTTTGATTAATGCACATGCAGGTTCAAATCCATGCACATACAACCCAAAATCTATGTACATCTCATATCCTGTGTGTGTGTCCTTGATGGGTCAGCTAAGGGTTGTCTTCATTAAGATTTTTTCACATACAGGTCCAAATCCATGCACACACAACCCAAAATCTATGTACATCTCATATCCTGTGCGTGCGACCTGTATGTGCATTAATCAAACTCCGTTGATGGGTCAGCTAAGGGTTGTCTTCATTAAGATTTTTTCACATGCAGGTCCAAATCCATGCACACACAACCCAAAATCTATGTACATCTCATATCCTGTGCGTGCGTCCTTTTAAAGTTTTTTTTTTAGAAATACGCATTTTTTTTCTTCAAAAAAACGACTGTGCCGTTTTTTATTCTCATTTCTCACTCTAATAATCTTTCTCACTTGAACCTTTCCCTAAGTGAAAAATATAATTTTATATGATAGGAAAAACGTCATATTAATCAATTATAAAATCCAAAACACCAGTAATCTTCAGGGTCAGCTAAGGGTTGTCTTCATTAAGATTTTTTTCACAATTTTTTTATATCTCTTTATGCGTTCTACGGTATCACTCAAATTTTAAATTTTAAAAAAAAATTCAACAAAAAGCACATCACAAGTAAAAAGGTCTTTATAAATACAAGTGCCAAACGAGGCCTAAATATTATAGCTCAAAGAATCCACTAATTAGATCCGACCGTTTGATTTTACCCAATACATCATATTTTGTCACAAAAAATATAACTATTTTCATTTTAATATTATTTTATATATTTATAATAACTTTTAGTTACATATACCTTAGCAATTGTTACAGAAAATTATTTTCTTTATAAAATCAATATATTAAATATTTTCATTTTCATTACGGCAATCTACGCAATATAAATCTAAACAACTACTATAAATAAATTACTAATCGTTTTTTTATACATAACAAAATTGAGCCAATTACCTATAATGTCATTTTTAATTATGATTAAATACAACAAAAACTAAGTCTAAAAATCTACAATTACAGTACAAAATTTATTAAAGAAATTACATTTAACAAATTAAAACTAATGAGAAAAAACATACATTTTCGGTCGACCTCCGTTCATATTTTCGCTTTTGACGAACAGGATTTCCGTCCAACTCATCCACCGCCTCCATAGCAACCGCTAGAGCGACGTCGAAAGCATTGTCTGCCCCGATATCAACCTCCTCGGTCCTAGCCGGCAATCTATCCTCGTCGTCATCGGCAACCTCCTCGCCCGAAACAACACTACCGCCGCCGGCACCGCCAACCTCCTTGCCCGAAACGACACCGCCGCCGCCGGCACCGCCAACCTCCTCTGCGCTCGCCGGCAATTCTACAACCGAAGATCTGGGCGGCACCTCGTGCAACCCAGATCCCTCCTCGTCCCCGGATCTGGGCGACACCTCGTGCAGCCCAGAACTCTCCTCTTTCGCCCCGACGGCGACTCTGCTCCGCCCTGGCGGCGACTCTCCTCCGCCTCGACTAAGCCGGAAAGCCGCCGCTGAGTCCGCCGTCGAGTCCAGTGTCTCGGCACCGCCGAGATCTCCCGCCGCCGCCATCTCTCTCTCCTCCCTTTCAAACGCCGCCCATATCTCATCCTGAAGTAGTTCGTCAATTTCTCCGGAATTCGCCATGTCTCTCACCTCCCTTTCAACTCTCTTTTCTTGAAACAATTTTTTCGCCGGAGAAAACAAATTTTTCGCCTTTCAACTCTTTCGGAGAAGACGATCTCGGCGGTATTTATTGCCGCCGAGATCGTTTTTTTTTTCCTGTCAAAGGTGGGCGGCACCTATTGCCGCCCACGTTCAAATTTTGAAATCCATTGTGGGCGGCAATTATTGCCGCCCACAGTTAAACTGAGTTGAAATTTTTTTTTAAAAAAAATTGGTTATACAATTCCTAAACTGGGTTCGATAGGAAAAAAAAATATGGACAACAATACGTGCAGCCCAACTTCTGAACCGGATTTTCAAAAATCAAATTTGTCTGGATTATACTAGGTGTCGTCCAGGATAGAGTGCGAGGTTGAAAAATTGGGAGTGCCGCGGTTTGTCGCACAAAAAAATAGGAATGATGATTTGTAAAAAAAAACATCGTAATGATACCAAGTCCAACCTTCACGTAATCAGTATTTCGGATTAGTCGTTCGTACCCCGACCCGACGGAAGTGATACTCCTCTCGATCTCCAAGGATATAAGCGTCTTTTCAGCAAGTAATCCCAAATTCTTGTCAAAGGCAAGTCGGCAACGCAGGAAGGTTGGGGAAGAAAGGAGAAACAGAGCTGGCTTTGCGTGACTCTCTCTGATATCAAAGCAATCGACATAAACTTAGGGCTCAGCCTCTCGCCGCCGAAAGAATATGCCGAAGAACAAGGGAAAGGGAGGAAAGAACAGGAAGAGGGGGAAGAACGAGGCCGACGATGAGAAGAGAGAGCTCGTCTTCAAGGAGGACGGCCAGGAGTACGCTCAGGTCCTTCGCATGCTCGGAAACGGCCGTTGCGAGGCCATGTGCATCGACAACACCAAGCGTCTCTGTCACATCCGCGGCAAGATGCACAAGAAGGTCTGGATCGCCGCCGGCGATATTATCTTGGTCGGCCTTCGCGATTATCAGGTACGCACTGCTCTTTTTTCCTTAAAAAAATTTCTCTCCTTCTCGATTGACTTGCAGAGATGCAGTTTTATGGAGTTACTGTCAATTTTGCAATTTCTGTTTGGTCGATGCTTTGTTGGATTGTTTGTACTGTTGGAAAATTATGAATCGGATAAGCTTGAGTTCTAGATCCGAGTACAGAGATTATTTTTTGATTTCAGATGCACTCCTGGGGTTTGTTTTAGGTGGTTGAAATCAATTTCGTGTTGGTTGGTGATTGCAGGTGCTTTAATTCTTGCTTATGATGATTGTGTGATGCTTTGTAGCTGTGGCTCTATTCTATTTATTAAGTAGATTGATTATGTATCTTGCTCTCATAGTTGACCTAGTTTGTTCAATGATACAAGTTGAGCTATGATATTCGTCAGGGTTTCCATCCTTCAGAGTGCTCTAGAATCTAGATTGATTGGCAATAGGGTTATCTGTTATGATTAGAAGTGGATTTTGCAGCAGATATCATGTTCTAGTTGAAATTTGTGGAGTGGCCAGAAAAAAGGTTGATACTTTATATCTTCAAAGTTATTTACCTTGTAAGTTTGGTTTAATTTCATTGCTTCCTTTGTGGCAAAGATATGTATGATGAGGTATTGATTTTGTTGAAATGAATTGATCTGTTGTGTATTTAGCAAACCTATGGGGTTGATCAACCCTTCCTATCAAGATCACCCCCATCTAACTAGCAGTTTAACTTGCCCAAAAAGATTGTATTGGGTCCGTTTGAGTCATTTGACCCATGATTCAGATTTCAGAAGTCAGTATGCTGCTTTTGTTTGTGGCTTTCCTCTCCTTTTTAAATTGAGGTGTAATTTACTGAGATAGGAGTCAAGTGCATTAATTCAGTGTTGATCCTCTTTTTCTCACAGGATGACAAGGCAGATGTAATCCTGAAGTACATGCCAGACGAAGCCAGACTGCTGAAAGCCTACGGTGAGCTACCGGACAACATTCGGCTCAATGAAGGTATTGCTACCCTTGATGAAGAGGATGATGGAGCTGCAGATGACTACATTGAGTTCGAGGATGAAGACATTGATAAGATATGATCGCTCCAGGGATGTTTGTCTATCTCTTTACTTGATTTCGAATACATTATTTTGTATTTCAAAAATATATGCCATATACTTGCGTGATGTGTAAAATCTATAGCGTGCTTTGAGGACTATTTATGGTAATGTGTATTCCTGGACATGTTTGATGATTGGGTAATAAAACGTTTTCTTATAGTGAATGAGCATTGCATGCCTTGATTGGCTTTGAATATGGTGTTAGAATCATGTGGTAAATGGCAGTTTCTTTGTACACTACCCGCGTTTTGAGTCTAAATTGTACCCAGAAACTGAGTTTTTGTACTAGAACGAAACGCAGGTATTTTGCTTAAGCAAAATGCCTGCGTTTCATTTTTTTTTTAAAGCGAAACGCAGGATTCTTGCTTAACAAGGATTTTGTGTTTCACTATTTTTTTTTCTTCAAAATTGCACCTTTTTTCCATAATCATGTAGATAATTTCAATACGAGTCCGTACATATAAAATTCGTCCAAAACGGACATCGTTTGTCCCTCCAAAAGCCCAAAAAACGAAGTCTTTTTACTTTTTTTTTTTACAATTTGGTGTCCAGTATATAACGTATTGTAGTGAAATTTTTTGGTATTTTCGGTATTTTTCTACTATAATTTTGTATAAGATTTTAACACGATTATAACTATACGTTAAAACCATAATATATAATTATAGTATATAACTATAATATATAGCAATAGTATATAACTATACAATATAACTATACGATAAAACAATATCATATAGCTATAGTATATAACAATACGATATAACAATAGTATATAACTATAGTATGAAACTATACGATATAACTATAGTATATAACTATTCGTTAGAACCATAATATATAATTATAGTATATATAACCATAGTATATAATTATACGATATAACAATAGTATATAACTTTATTTTTTGGGCTTTTGGAGGGACAAACGATGTCCGTTTTGGACGAATTTTATATCTTGAAATTCTCTACATGATTATGAAAAAAGTACAATTTTTATAGTGTACAAAGAGACTTCGTAATTTTATCCAAGTGTTACCCGTCTAGCTGGTAAAAGATGGCTTTCCATTCCCTCAGGTTACAGGTCAGAATTACCCCGTCTCATTACAATGGCCTAGTGCATACGTGCCTCCTTAAGTCCTTCTGGGACATAAAATGTCGGAATGCATCGTTTCGTTTTGCTTTGCCCTTCCGACAGATGTATGAAGCTTGCTGATACCTATGACTACCAAATGGCCGGTAATACTGGCTCATTTATGTAAGATTCGGACAGGGATGCAGAAGCCACTATACCTTTAACGAGAAGTTTGATTAGGTTCTCTCTCTCTATGCTTGGTTTCAGCCTTTCATCCAGCGGTCTTGGAAAGCCTATGACCGTATTCACGTGCTTTTTGCATCATTAGAATTGTTTCTAAACTAGTACATTTCCAAACAAACCAACACGAAATCTGCTCAACTAATCCAGCATTATCAACTCCAGAAAGCTTGTTCATAAGAAACTTCTGATGAGAAAATACAACAAAATTCATCAAATGCCTTGATCCTTGAAAGATTGTTCAAAAGCCATGAATACAAACTCCAGCAAACCACCCTCTGGCCTCTGTGGAGGTGTCAAGCCAAGACTAAAACTGAAACACCAAAAATTCTATGCGTCTATTGGACTATGAAACTGAAACCACAAACTATGGACTATGAAATCTGACTTTCCCCTTATAGATGTAAGCTCATCTGCACATGGGACAGGAAAAAAGTTACAACATGAACATAATTCTGATAATTGGCTGAACTGGGGCATTCAAAGGTTGATGACATGAGGAACCTAAGTTCCTAATCTCATTTCTTGAAGAGCAGTATATGAAAGACGTCAATATATGATTGACCACTTATTAGCACAAAGTGAGCAAACTCATTTTATTTTATTACAACAGCTTTACACTCGTGTAGTGCAGTATATTATGGTCTCTGCAGTGTGGCCAAGAAAATTAATTGATGCACCAGAAAATGAAATGAATTCAGAATGGTTCTTCACGTCTTTAGCTAAAACTGATGATATCCTTTCACCTTTGCGATTTCATAAAATTGAAAATGACCTGGTTTTCAAGTCTATGACGGGAAAAAGGCACCAAAAGTACTATAAAGGCAAAAATGCTAGGTGCATTATGTGCACATAACACCGCATGGCAAAACACCAACTACAGAGGAATCAAGATCGAGCAGAAAATAGAAGCATCTAGCCTCTCTTGGTAAGCTGGAATTTAAAGTCAGAACCTGCTGACAAACCATTAATGATGTCAACTGGCAACAGACCTGTGTTGGGAGAAATCAAGCTTTCAAGAAATATATGACAGGAATTAAGAGACTCCAACAAAATGAAATTACTTCAATGACGAACCAACCGGGAAGAAGATGAAGAAGATAAACAATCTACTGTAACTTCAAAATGCACAGAGGTGCCTTGTGTTTGATCTGGTTAAGGCTTGCATTAGCCACTCAGAGTCTCAGACCTAACACAAACAAGCTAGGGCTTCATATGGTGTTTTGGATGTGTAGTAGTGTCAAAACTGACAGCAGATACCTAAATAAATGTGTCAATTTACACGCCGATAAAGTCCCCACTCAAAGCATATTTCTCTTAAATGTATCATGAGCAAGCAATGGAATATAAATTATTAGATAGTTTACATTCCGATGAAATGACAAAATACTAGCTGAGCATTTGGGAGTTCATGTAATTGTTCCAGCAACAGACTTCAAAGTATGTTTTACAACCACATTCATCTCACATCCTCCAATTTCAAAGTTCAGATAGTACAATTTGATAAAAGCATAATAGCTTCCACCATCTCACACCCTCATTTTTTTTAAAATAAAATAAAAATAGCATATGTCAATTCAATCTACACTACAAAATTAATCTCACCACTGTCCAAGGATGTAAGATTACATTTAAAAAAAAAAAAAAACACTCCAGCACAAGTTGAATCACCAACCATAACGAAATACCATGAATCAATCAAGTATTCATTCAAGTCTCCTTACATCAGAGCAGGAAGTCCGGATAAATGTACTTGAAAACAAGTTCAAATTAAGCCAAGTAAACCAACGGCTCAAATTAAGCCAATTCCTTCAATGACGAACACTTGTAATCTATCAAATAAACATCCAAGGAAAAAATATCAAATTCGCAAGCATAAGAAGCATCAATACCTCGAAATCATCTGAGCTTTTCCTTCCCAGAAGTCTTCTTGGCCGCTTCCATGACCTTCTCGAGATATCCTTCAATCGGCGGCGTGAGCGTAGCCATGAACCGATTCGCAGGGAACTTAGCGAGATCGGGAATCAGAGCCGCCGCCTTCAGGTTCTCCGGCAGAGCCTCGATGGCCTCCTTTTTCATCCTAAGGAGCGTGGTCTCCGCCTTCTGCCTCGCCCGGTGTTTCCTCATCAAAACCCTACTGTACTCCTTTGCCAGCCGCCGGCCATCCTCGACCGTCAGATCATACTTCGGGATCTGATCGGCGTCGATGAGACCTAACGATATCAAATCCAGCCCCTTCGTCCCCAAGATCAACGGTTTCTCGAGCCCCGTCCCCTCCTTGGCCTGCTTCTTCAGCATCTCCATCTCCCTCTGCCTCTCCTTGCTCACCAGTCCAAGCTTTTCCCTCACCGCCTCACGCTCTTTCATCTTCGGCTTCAGAAACCTAATCGGCGTGGGAGCGTTGAGGCATTTATCGGCCATGTCCTCCAGCTCCGCCGCCAGCGATCCCTTCCGGGGACCTTCTCCGGAAGACGCTTCGGCTCCTTTCTTGATGGTGATCTTCGACCGCTTCAACGCCTGCGCCTTGATTTTGGCCTTCCCCTTGGCCGTCCCGCTCACGGTGCATCGCTGGAGGAGCTGGTGGCTTAGGGTTTCGACGGCGGTGGTGGCGGTTCCGTCTGATTGTTTCAATCGCCTGATGGTGAGCGCTGCTCGGATCATGGATTCGACTGAGCTCGACGGAGTCTTGTTAATGGCGGAAAACCGAACAAATCACTACGGTGAGACTCGTTGAAATGGAAGATGTGCTAAAACCATGAAAAACCCCTCTCTCTCGAATCGCTAGGTGGGCCTGGGCCGGTTCGGGTTATTAGGATTCGGTCCAGCCACTATTCTTATCATGGATGCTCAATAACGGGGAGGGCGATTCCTCGTTTTAGGGGCGGGGAACTTGTTTGTACCTTTTTTTTTCGTACCATTTTTAAACGTTACGTCATGGCGTTTGAAAAAAAAAAAAATGTTGAACGTTACGTCGTGGCGTTTAAACTGAACCGATTAAGTTTAAACGTCATGATATAGCGTTCAAACTTTTATAAATTTTTTTTAAAAAAAGTAAACTGGTTCAAAAAAAAAAAAAACTTAACCAGTTCAGTTTAAACACCGCGACATAGCGTTCAAGTTTTTATAAAATTTTTAAAAAAGTAAACCGGTTCAAAAATAAAAATAAAATAAAACGCAATGTTATGGTGCTTAAAATTTTATTTTTAAAAATAAATAAATTCTACGTTATAGTTTAAACGCCACAAAATGACGTTTAAACCTTAAACTCTAACCATAGTATATAACTATATAATATAACAATAGTATATAACTATACGATATAACCATAGTATATAACTATACAATATAATAATAGTATATAACTATACGATATAACAATAGTATATACTATACGTTAGAACCATAATATATAATTATAGTATATAACTATATTATATAGCAATAGTATATAACTATACGATATAACAATAGTATATAACTATACGATATAAAATTTGTATATAACTATACGTTAGAACCATAATATAAAATTATAGTATATAACTATACGATATAACCATGGTATATAACTATAGTATATAAATGAACGATATAGCAATAGTATATAACTATACGATATAACAATAATATATAACTATACGATATAACCATAGTATATAACTATACGATATAACAATAGTATATAGCTATAGTATATAACTATACGATAGAACCATAATATATAACAATAGTATATAACTATACGATATAACCATAGTATATAACTATAGTATATAAATGAACGATATAGCTATAGTATATAACTAAACGCTATAACAATAGTATATAACTATACGATAGAACCATAATATATAGATATAGTATATAAATATACGATATAACCATAGTATATATCTATAGTATATAACTAAACCATATAACAATAGTATATAACTATACGATAGAACCATAATATATAATTATAGTATATAACTATACGATATAACCATAGTATATAGCTATAGTATATAAATGAATGATATAGCAATAGTATTTAACTATATGATTAAACAATAGTATATAACTATACAATATAACCATAGTATATAACTATACGATATAACAATAGTATAAAGCTATAGTATATAACTATACGATAGAACCATAATATATAATTATAGTATATAACTATACGATATAACCATAGTATATAGCTATAGTATATAAATGAACGATATAGCTATAGTATATAACTAAACGATATAACAATAGTATATAGTAATAGTATATAACTATGAGATATAACAATAGTATAAAACTATACGATATAACCATAGTATATAACTATATGATATAACAATAGTATATAGCTATAGTATATAACTATACAATATAACCATAGTATATAACTATTCGTTAGAACCATAATATATAATTATAGTATATAACTATACGATATAACCATAGTATATAACTATTCGTTAGAATCATAATATATAATTATAGTATATAACTATACGATATAACCATAGTATATAACTATACGATATAACCATAGTATATAACTATACGATATAACCATGGTATATAACTATAGTATATAAATGAACGATAAAGCAATAGTATATAACTATACGATATAACAATAGTATATAACTATACGATATAACCATAATATATAACTATACGATATAACAATAGTATATAGCTATAGTATATAACTATACGATATAACCATAGTATATAACTATTCGTTAGAACCATAATATATAATTATAGTATATAACTATACGATATAACCATAGTATATAACTATACGATATAACCATAGTATATAACTATACGATATAACAATAGTATATAGCTATAGTATATGACTATACGATATAACCATAGAATATAACTATAGTATATAAATGAACGATATAGCAATAGTATATAACTATACAATATAACAATAGTATATAACTATACGATATGACCATAGTATATAACTATACGATATAACAATAGTATATAGCTATAGTATATAACTATACGATAGAACCATAATATATAATTATAGTATATAACTATACGATATAACCATAGTATATAGCTATTCGTTAGAACCATAATATATAATTATAGTATATAATTATACGATATACCCTAGTATATAACTATACGATAGAACCATAATATATAATTACAGTATAAAAATATACGATATAACCATAGTATATGTCTATAGTATATAACTAAACAATGTAACAATAGTATATAACTATACGATAGAACCATAATATATAATTATAGTATATAACTATACGATATAACCATAGTATATAGCTATAGTATATAAATGAACGATATAGCAATAGTATATAACTATACGATATAACCATAGTATATAACTATACAATATAACCATAGTATATAACTATACGATATAACAATAGTATATAGCTATAGTATATAACTATACGACAGAACCATAATATATAATTATAGTATATAACTATACGATATAACCATAGTATATAGATATAGTATATAAATGAACGATATAGCTATAGTATATAACTAAACGATATAACAATAGTATATAGCAATAGTATATAACTATACGATATAACAATAGTATATAATTATACGATATAACCATAGTATATAACTATACAATATAACAATAGTATATAACTATACGTTAGAACCATAATATATAATTATAGTGTATAAATATATGATATAACAATATAGTATATAACAATACGATATAAGTATAGTATATAACCATACGATATAACCATAGTATATAATTAAGAAATATCCACATTGGTTCCATTTTCAAGCATTTCATCCAAAATAACCCTGAACAATTATAATTATACAAATATTAGATTCATTATAATCTTTAATGAATATATTACATTCACTATAATCTTTAACGAACAATTATGCATTACTAAGGTTTCAAACAAACTACGTACGAAATTTATACATATAACTTATATGTATAAATTTCGCAGTTATATGATATAACTACGACAAAAAGTTTCTCTTAATTTTGTATACATATATAATACTCAAACATAAGCATACAAAAACCTTTCAATCGATCGATCAATATATAACGTCACAACCTTGTATTCCACATTACATGATGGAACGACAGTGCAAATCACCGATTGCTACATATATTCAAACAAAACCTTTACAATTTTAGCTAATTATATAAATTATCACAATTGTACACTAACATAATGTTCAAAACTAAAACATGTGAGAAACGGCCGAAAATTACCTTTTTTTTAAACTCTACGTCGTGGCGTTTTAAAAAAAAAAGTACTTTTTTTTTAAACGCTACGTCGTGGCGTTTAAAAAAAGTGTTTTTTTTAAACGCTACGTCGTGGCGTTTAAAAAAAACACTTTTTTCTAAACGCCACGACGTAGCGTTTAAAACTTAATCGAGTCGATTTCGTTTCTTTTTTTAATCTCAATAAATCCAAAAAAAAAACTCTCACGCTATATCATGGCGTAAAAAAAAAGAAGTTAAACGTTACCTCGTAGCGTTTAACTTGCGGTGCGAAAACAAAAAAGAGTGGTGCAAAACCGAACCCCCTTTTAGGGGCGGATATGAGAGAAAAAATGGAGATAAAAATAAGGGATAAATTAATTTTTCGTATGTAGTTGGGGATGAGGATGGGGATGGGAACAAGGATAATGGATCTCAATCCGTTTCTCACCACATCCCACTCCTTGATGAGGTATCTCGTAGGGATTTCCAATGAGGGTTTTAACGAATGTATTTACATGTCCGTTTGGTATTGATATCAGGATATCATTCATATCCAAATCTGTGTTTGGTATAGTTCTGATATCGATATCAAACTGATATATGTTGTTTTGTGTTAGGTGTGGGTATCAAGATATGGGCAATGTTCTAAAGGTAGCTAGGCGGGAGTTAGGCAGTGGGTGGGGGGGCTAGCGCCTAGGCGGATTAAAAATTAATTCGTTATCCATGTGATTATTTGACTATGTTCTCTCAAATCCATTAATGTTTATAAAACTATGTTGTGATGATGTTTGATATTTAATTATGGGTCTTATTTTACAAAATCTCACTCAAAACTATATTTTATCCATCCACCATCTCCTAAGATGTTGCTGCTTCCACAACATCTGAGACTTCTTCTCACTTAGGCGGCCCTAGGCGCGGTCCTAGGCGGTGTATGACCGCCTAGCGCCCAGGCGGGGTCTAGGCGGCCCTAGGCGGAGATTTTTTGAACACTAGATATGGGTATAGCTCATTTGGTATGATCTAGGATTCGAGTCGAAATCAGGAATGGGTCATTCGCATTCTTGTAGCTTGTCGTTTGGTATGTTGTCGGAATGAGTCATTCTTGGACATACTTTTTATCAACGCGATATTATAGTCAACTGGGTGGGCGGGTTGTGTTCGGGTGAAGTCGAGTTCGGGTCAAATCGGGTTTGGGTTGTTTGGATCGAGCCACAACGGGTTTGGCTCGTGTTTGGATTGACCCAACGGGTTAAAAGTGTCCATTTTTATGATTATTATAATATTTTTAAGATTAAAAAATAACTAATAATTATTTAATAAATCATATTATAATATATAATATAAATGAGATAATATGTATGAAATAATGGTTCGGTCGAGCTCGGGTCAGGTTCGGGTCTTTTGAGTTCGGGTCGGGTTTGGGTCCATCGTGTTCGAGTCCTTGACCCAGTGATTTTCGGGTCGGGCCGGTTTTTGTCACTTCTAGTTGGAATGGATGATACCTCAACATTTTTTGTAGAATCAAATGTTTCATTAAGCTTGGAATCATCAATTCCTTGGAATGAAATCCAATCCCATTAAAGACTTACCAAAAACAATTGTGAAAATCAGTCATTCTCATTTTCATTCTCATTCTTGATTCCAAGGAATGGATACCAAACGAGCCTTGATATTAAAATGATATCTCTCATACAATGAGTATATCAAAAATATCACTCATATATATACTTATACCCGATACATTGATATTAATAATACTCATATCTTGATACCCATACCGGTACTGATACCTGAATCTCATATCTTTGGTATTGATTCCAAACGAGCAATATACTATAAAAATATCAAAGATATGAGATATCATGATATCATTAATGATTACTTTTCAATAGAGTTTTTCTATATTAAACTTGAATATATTATTCGTATATATTATATAATGTTGAATATGATTATTAATTTAACAATTTACCTAATTTATGACAAATTCTATGGCTTTATTTATTAAAAATGAAATAATTATCTAATTTAAATTGATAATCTGGAAAATTTATGGAGGAAGTAAATGGTGAGAAATAGACGGGGACAAGGATTTCCCGAAATAGAGAATTCGCGAGGATGGAAATGGGGATGATTTTCATTTCCCGATTGGACATGGAGATGGGGACAACATAAACTTAAAAAGGGGATGAAAATGGGAGGGGAATCCCTACCATGAATCCGTCCATTGATGTCCCTATGCTCAATCGATCCCTTGAAAGCTCTTGTAATTCTTGAATTTTTTTGATAAAAATACACCATGATGATAATGAAAAAACGTGTTCAATCGTATGACATGTTCAATCATAATGAAAAAAACGTGTTCAATCATATGGCATGCTCTTTTTATTTTTGATACAAGGCAAAGTGGCAAACATTGGGCTCTCTTTTAGGTCAAGAGTATGCCTAAATCATCACAACAAATGCTTTTTACAAGATTTTACAAAAAACAGCAGGTCTCGAGTTCATTTTTAAAAACTTTTGTCTCACAGCACATATATCGAAAGAAGAAGCACTCTGTAGTGTAGCATGCCATATGAAATTCCTAATGGTAGTAGGGCTAATATCATGTGTTGTGAGAAAATCAGCTGCTCTGTTTGATTTCCTATAACAATGAAAAATTAAGATTGAATTGAAATAATTCAATGAGGATTGAATATCTAATATAATAGTTTTAATTTTCCATGATATTTTCCAAATTCCTTTTATTGAATTTATGATGGTTAAGTTATCACCCTTTATGCTTGACTTATTAATCCCTAAATAAGCCGCTTTATGGACCCCTTCCAAGGCCGCGTGTGCTTCCACCTCTAAAATGGACATTTTAGGAATTTGTTTTCTATCTAGGTAGAGGATATCACCTTGAGAGTTGCTAATAATGAATCCAATATGAGAGGAGAGATCATGTTTTTTGGAGCCATCAAAAAGTTTTGTTTATTGTGACGGGGGTTTTCTCCAGATTCAATTTTTAAGGAGTAGTCGTTTATTTGCAGAAGGTGTTTACTTTGGTGAAGGATCAATGGCAACTTCCAATCTTGGTAATGGATAAATGCCATGTCAGAAGGGTTAATACTTCATTGGGAGTTGTCTTTGTGGAAGAAAATAGAGTTACATTGTCGCCATATTGTCCACCATAGAAAGTACATAAGTTTCAGATATGTGTTTGACTTTCTGAATATTTCAAGGTCGTAACAAAAATATGAAGTGTGTTGAAACATGAAAGTGTTGCCTGTTTTAGGCTCAATATTATTTATCATTTGTATAGTATAGAGGCAAGTGAAGAAAAGTTGTGATGGATCTTCAGTATTAGAATTGCATAAAATGCATTGTGAGGGGACTCTAGCATAATTTTGTTAAGACGTTCTGTAGTGGTCAAAGCATTAGTGAAGGTTTTACATAGAAAGTTTTGTATTTTAGGGGGAATTGTTGTTTTCCATATCCAAGATGGAGAGTTATAAGTAAAGTTGAGATTAGGAGGTTAAATAAGGGATATGGCTGATTTGACGGAAAAGTTACCGTCAATCGATAATTTTATACAAGAATATCCTCTATGTTTGTGTTGGGAATATGGATCTTTAAATTTTTGGTAATTATTTGTGGGGGTAAAAGATTTTGGAGATTGAGGATATCCCATTTACGATCCGCTGTAATGAAATGAGATACTTTAAGATTGATGTCGATGTTGTCAAAATATGGTTGAAGTATACAATCTTGAATTCAATGGTCAGTCCAGGATTTGATTGTATTTCCATTCCTGTGCTCCCAGAATATGCCTTACTTACAAGTATCCTGAATGTGGATAATCTTGTAAGATTGTTTAGAATTCTGTTTATAAGAGAACATATGAGAAGATCCAAGAATGTTTTCAGTAATAGTACGAACCCACATATAGTCTTGTTCAATAAGAAGCTTCCATAAGAGTTTCATTTGTAAAGACTTGCTTAAGTTTTCTGCTTTTAGTAATCACAGTCCTCCTTCGGACGACAAATGTTATCCCAATTCATTAGTGGGTGATAATTATTTGTACCTTTATTTTAGAAGAAATTTTTAATAATTTTATCTATTTCACGGCAGAACGTTGTTGGAAGAATGAAGTTTTGCATTAAGTAGTTGATTTTAGAAAGCATGTTTGATTGTATGACAATGCTTCTACCAACTTGATATAAGGAGTTAGCCTTCCATTTTGGTAATTGCCTTTTTAGACATGAGATGAAATAGTAAAAATCTCATTTTTAACATGTCCTCAAACAATTGGTATGCCAAGGTATTTTTCCATGGATTTAGTTATTTGGATATTTAAAACAATGGCAAGAGAAGTCGCTTAGTGTGGGGTAATATTACTAGAGGTTTGAAAAGTACTTACATGGTTAGTTAATGGTTAATCTAGATTTAAGGGTGAAATTGTCTAATATAGATTTTATATGTATCATATTGGTATAAGAGGCATTGTCTAGTATTAGTATGTCGCCGACAAAATTAAGAAAAGAAATACAAGTATCGTTCCTAGATAGTTAAATATAAACTTTTCGGTTAGGTTGTTGCGATTCAAGAGATAAGGTTCTAGCTAAGAATTCCATGTCAAGAATAAATATGTAGGGTGCTATTGGATCTCCTTGTTGGATTCAACGAGCTGGGCGAAATAAGTTTCCTAGTTCGTTGTTAACTAAAATCGAAAATGATGTAGTATGTAATGCATGTCATTAAGAGGTTAATCCATTTATTATCAAAACCAAATTTTAACAATACATGTGTAATAAAATTCCACTCAAGTTTGTCATCTGTTTTTTCCATATCTAGTTTTAAGGTCATTCATCCTAATTTGCCTTTCTTTTTGTTGTGAAAGGAATGAAAGATTTCATATTTTATTAAGATGTTATCATGAATTAATCTTCCTTGAACAAATGCGCCTTGTAGCGGGCTAATAAGGCGTGGAAGAAGGAGTTTTACTCTATTCGCCATTAATTTTGTTATGATTTTACACATAGTATTACAAAGACTAATAGGTCTGTAATGATTAATAGATATAAGATTGTCTATTGTGCACATTCTTTGAGTAGTTGTCCTGAATGGAAAAAGGATTGGACTGCAGATATTACGGAGTTACCAACAATAGACCAATACTTTTGATAAAACTCAGTTGTGTAACCATCTGGGCCGGGAGTTTATCACTTAGCATGTCAAAGATGACTTGTTTAATTTAGGAAGCAAATGGATTTTTGAGTAGCATTATATTATCAGTTTGTGTCAGAACATATGGAATTGTAGTAAGATTATTTTAGGTTGTTATATTGGGATGAAGTGGTTGAAATCTGTTTGTGAGTTCGGCAGAGACAATTTGTTGTATTAAGGTATGATCATATAAAACTAGGCCATCATGTGTTTGGAAAAAGGCTATCTTTTGTTTGTAAGTGAGAATTGTTGTCGTTGTTTGAAAGTATCAAGTATTTTTGTCTGATTTTGTAAGTAGGTAATTTTAGCACGTTGCTTCTAGTATTTGTGCTGGAAATCTAGTAGGTTGTCATATTTGAAAAGATTCCTGTTATAGTTAGATGCCCGAATTTGTTAGGTTATGTAAGTATTGTGATTGGAGTTCTTGGAGTTTATGTTCCATACTTTTTAATTGCTCGAAGTTGTTATTTCCTTTACAACAGGATCAACATTTTGAATAATGTTTAAGGAGTTTTTGTTTCATATAAAGTGTGAACATAAAGAATCCCTTATGTTGGTAATTCCAAACTTTCCTAACAGGATTGACATAGTCGGGGTTTAATGTCCATGCGTTTTCAAATCGAAAGGGAATTTTTATAAATTCGATCGTATGAGTTTCAAAGTGACAGAGTTATTAGACAGTGATCAGATTTAGTAAAAGGGTGATGATAAACGATCAAATTGTTGTAGATATGCGCAATATATGGATGGATAATAACTCAATTTAGAAGTTCAAAGATATCGGTGTTGCCAATTGCAGATTTTCTCCAAGTAAATTTTGTTTCAACCAAACCAAATTCAGTCATAGAGTCATTTAGGCGATGAAATCGGGTAAAGTTAGGGGGGATGCCACCCAATTTATCATCGGGGCTAAGTATCTCATTGAAATCACCAATTACCATAACAAGGATGTTGTCATGGAAAATAATTGTTCCAATGTTTAACCAATAGTCATGTTTGAGATCATGCTAAGATGGAGCATAAAGAAAAAAGGATCAGGAAATGGACATTGTTGTGGTGAAATTCAATAAGAATAACATTGATGTAACACCCCCAAAACTTAACCCTTTTGGAAAGGTATTACCGCCAGTGACCCCAGTGTTCCTTATCGAGATCACCCAAGGCTTTACCGTTTAAATACAATTCATTAAATACAATGATACAAAATGATAACCTTATTTACATAAAACACGAGTCCCGGGATTACATCCCAATCCCGAATAGGACAAACACAGAGTTTAAATAAATTACAACGGAAATCTTAAACAAGGCACAACGGAAAACGTTTAAAAGATATTACAAAAAGGGTTGTGATCGTAATGATCACCTGCCCAAGGATCTCAACCTGATTAAAAGAAAATTATTAAAAACGTCGGAAAACCACCGTCGACTCCATAGTCCTTATAGTCTTCTCATCTACACTCTATCTGATGTGCCGAATCGAACGGATGACACCAGCCCACACGCGGAGAACAAAGTTCGTGGGTTAGTCTACTTAAATAGACTAGCAAGGGTAAAAAGCAGAGTGGTTCGAGTGATCGTAACCGTTTACTATCATTGTCCCTCGAATAATAACCGAAGGGACGATACATAACCCGACACTTTCACGGAATAACAACAAAGGTATGCATGGGAGAAGATTCTGGAAGACTTCATCTTCACAGAAATCGACTCGAAAAGAGACTCCAAGAGATTGAGTCTTAAAGGAAATATGACAAATCTGGAATGTTAACAGAATCATACAACAATGATTTAAAAGTTGACTGAGATGCTTCAGTTCACGACCAACCTCATCGCATACAGCGAATCCAGATCGGAAAGAGAACGTACTACATTCAAGTCGAGATCTTACAGAACCACATAACGATTTAAGAACTGACTAAGATGCTTCGGTTCACGACCAACCTCATCGCATACAGCGAATCCAGATCGGAAAGAGAACGTACTATGATCAAAGTCAAGACGAGTTTTCCTAGCTGCACTATAACTTAGCTGCACTACTCGCCAAAGGTTTATTAATCATGTGCACTCGGGCACATATCTTATTTAATTACAAAACACACATTACTGAAACACGTTAATGTTATTAAGAGCGGCACACAGCTTAAATCTCAGGGTGACAATTACGTCAACCCAAATTAAAACACACACAACACACACGCGGGACTTAACATTATTATGCCGAGAAACAACGGCGATAATTATTACACCGGGTGACCTTACGTTCACCCTGATTGCACTATACAGCGCTTACAGTTTAATTATGTGCTTAACTGCACTTATCTTATTAAATTACAACACACACACACACACAGTGTTGAGGCTTTTAATATTATTCCGAGAACACGGAAGTTATGATGACACCGGGTGATCTTACGTTCACCCTGATTGCACTGCCACAGCGCTTACAATTTAATTTACAGGGTGACAGTTACGTCCACTCCAATGCACTAGCTAAGTGCTTAAAACACAGGACTGCAATTAAGCTCATCCAACGACGCTTGCAAGGCGCTTAAAACACTTCAGATCCTTACATGTGGATAAGAAGCATAGGTCATGACCCTTAAATTATTCGGCAATAACCCCGATGAATATTATGATTTAAAGAAACGACAAATCCTTACTTGGATTAGCGTTCCCACGAATATTAAATTATAAAGAAACGACTAATCCTTACTTGGATTAGCGTTCCTACACACATTAAGTTATAAAGAAACGACTAATCCTTACTTGGATTAGCGTTCTTACAAACACTCGTATTAACTAAACAGTCTAACACATCAATTATTCACATTAAAGCCATCCAGGCAAATAACTTAAACATAGAGATAATAGAAACAGCTAATCCTTACTTGGATTAGTTTTCCTATTAATCCACATAAATGTCCGGAAGGCGATCACAGATAATAGCGTCGTTCTAGCAGATATACAACCTATTATATGATTTTCCAAAACAGTTTATAAAACCTTTTCCAGACAAACACAGATAATCATTCCAAATTAATTACTCAGATAAACAGCTGATAATTAATGTAAATATGGAACGATGAGCAAGAGCAAACCTCCACTTGCCTTAGTCCGCAGATCTGGAACAAAGCAGAGACAACGGGATTCCGGGCTCGACACGCGTATAGCTCCACTAGCATAAACACCTTCGAGTCGACCCAAAAAGGAACCCTAGGTTAGATTCGACAAAGAATAGTACGAATATACGAAAGGACGAAAGGAATCAAAGGATACGAGACCCGATCGAAGGTCTTGGAAGCCAACGCACAACTCCCGGGCAACTACCCTTCACGGCCGACCACCAAACAATTGCGGCGGGCGCCGCCACCATCACGGCGGTCGCCGTCACCATCACAGCGGTCGCCGTCTCAAGCACGGCGGGCGCCGCTCATCGGCTTCCTCCACGGCGGCACCAAGAACTTCACGGCGGTCGCCGGCCACAACACGGCGGTCGCCGTCCCCAACACGGCGGTCGCCGTCCACAACACGGTGGTCGCCGTCCCCAACACGGCGGTCGCCGTCCACAACACGGCGGTCGCCATCCCCAACACGGCGGTCACCGTCCATAACACGACGGTCGCCGTTCCTAGCGGCGGTCGCCGTCTCTCTGGCGGCGGTCGCCGTCTCCCTGGCGGCGGTCGCCGTCGCTGAACAGAAACTTAAAAATGGACGAGAAATCTTACCCGCGACGCTCGATTTGGTTCGCCTTTCGCCTTGCTTGGCTTCTAGGCTTCTAAGGGCCTTCCAAGTCTCCTTTGGCCACCGAGAACGACACCAAACGAGCCTCCAATGATCCACGAGAGCTTTCCGAGAGAGAGAGCATTTTTCTTTGGGAGCGTTTTTGAGAGACGAGAAATGGACAGCGTAATGGCGTTTTTCACACCCTTTCTAGCTTCACCCATGCCCTCTATTTATAGGCAAAGATGAGGCTTGTTGGGAGCCAAAAAGCCTTCCAATTGTGCCCTTGGGTATTAACCCATGGTTAATCCATTTGTACCTCTTGGGCAATAACCAATTGGGTAGAGATTTGGTATTAATCTTAACTTGCGATAACAAAAGTTGTACACAAACGAGTATAGACTTCCAACAGGCCTTAACTGTATAATTCTTCACTGAGAAAAATATTACAGATACAGAATACATTACAGAATGTCTCCGACTTTCTGAATTAAATCCGACGTACTAAACGGGTGTTCGGGAAAATTCCCAAAATTCCCAGAATAATCCTTACAGAATTACGGGGTATCACATCACCTCCCCCTTAAAATAAGTTTCGACCCCGAAACTTGCATTAAGCCAATGAGGATACTACATCAACACCAATCTTACCACCTGGATCCAACATCCTTAATCACTTCATCCTAGAAATGGATCACATGAGATATTATTCTTAATTCCTTAAGATATCATTCTGAAAATGATTCAACCGCCTTAATGCTCATGGCACAAACTCACGCATGAGAGATAGCTCCTGATCTCTCCGAACAAAACTCTACAAGTTCATTCCCTTTCCTTAAGAAATCTCGGAAGAACTCAGCGTATGAGATAACGCTTACCACAGTACTCCTTAGATGCGTAGACAATTCTCCTTACTGAATCTTTAATACATCGGGATCATCAACATATCCTTAACTACAACCTTTCCTCTCAACATGACCGCTTCACCACTTAATCTTCCTCAAAGAGCTGCATCCGATCTTATAGATGACATACTCTATGTATGAAGAAGAATCTTAGGAGTGGATTTAGATTTAAATAGCAGAGTCACAAGGGACGAACATCTAAGTTGTCCACAAAACTCCACCACCATAAGTCCGACAGTCTTTATCCTTACTTGGCATAAGCTGTTCTCGACACTTACGAGGTTTCGTATGAACAACTAATTCGCAATGATAACACATTCAGAAATTTTCCAAAACACGGAAATACTTCATTAAAATCCAAACATTACATTAATTGACAAAAGTTGATCAGGCAGATCTTAATACCGCGGAGATTACCGATACACGTCGTTACTCCTTAATCTTAAAGAAAGTCTTAACACAAATACAACTTAATGGATCAGGATTCTTCTCCATTGGCTTGGCTCATTACAAAGAGTCGTTGCCCTTGGCCTGAAGACCCCATAGGCGCTTTGCCTTTACTACGAGCCATTGATTGCTCAGGAGCAGATACCACCGGCCTTGGGTTCTGTCCACCTCCAACATTTGACGCCTGATAAGACTGCATTGGTCCCTGACCCTTCAGTCTGCAGTATGTTTTTATGTGGCCTTCTCTTCCACAATTATGACACATCCTCTTGTCCTTTTGGGAAACAAATCTTTTATGCCCCACTTCACCATAATTGTGGCACTGAATTGCTCCGCCGCTCCAACCTGAGCCTCTGGCAGAGTCTGACTGAGTTGTCTCGGTCTTAGCACGACCAGACCTTTCAAACTTGGTAGGCGATGCCGGTCGTTTGAATGAACCAACCTGGCGATCCTGTTGCCCACCCTTTCCTTTAACTTGCTTCTCCCTCTTAAAGGCAGACTCCTCCAATGTGACTTCCGTCTTGTAGGCTGCATCAACATATTGCTCTAACGTAGTACAGCCATGACGCAACATTAGAGGCTTGATCTCTGGATTCATCCATCCATGGAAGTACCAGATCTTCTGCTCCTCGGTTGACACCTCAGGTCCAGCGTACTGCATCAAGTGATTGAACTTAGCTGCGAGCTCAGTCACCTTTAACCCATCAGTCTGCGGATACAGAAATTCCTTATGCTTCTCCTCCCTCATAGCTCGGGAAAAGAAACGATCGGTCATCTTGGTTTTGAACATGCTCCAATTCAGCTCGGGATGTTCAGCCAGACCGGTGCTCTCCCACCATTCGCTAGCCACATCCTTGAGTTGAAGAGAGGCGATGTGCACTTTCCCAGCCTCAGTGCAATTAATGTTCCGGAACAACCGTTCCATATGTGAGAACCAATAGGTCACCCTGACCGGTTCTTCAGTACCGTCATAGCTGTCAGGCCTCATTGAACTCACGGCTTTTAATGCTTGCCCATAAGTTCCTCTGTTTCTGACAACATTGATCTGAGGTACTTGCTCCACTGACTCCTCAACTTCAGGAGTAGCTTGAGGAACTGGACCACCTTGAGCTTGTGGTGCAACTGGTCGCATAACATCTGTGATTGCCTGCATGACAATTCCTCGAATTGCCTCCACTGCTGCAGCATCAAACATCATCGGAGCGTTGGCCTGAGCTTGGTCATTGCCTCCCTAGTTATTGTTAAAGACAGACTCACGCTCTCCTGTTGGGTCTGCAACATTCCTTGCATTTGGTCTAGGGTCATTACTCGGCCCAGCACCAGCACGGATAACGTTCCTTGTGTTCACCATCTGTTTACCGATCAAATTCCAAGGATTTTATCACGTTAGTATCTTCTGATATACTTATTGTAATAAAATCAACTTAGAATAGATCAACTTGGTAATTTCTATTGATGAACTCAAACCGAGTTACTAGGTTCTACAACCTTAACTCAAAATGAGAGAACTGGGAATTCAAGCCTTATTGGGTATAGCAAAACCACCTTGGCTTCTCCCGGTTCCTCTGTAGAGAATAGAATGCACCCATATCATACGGGGTAACGGGGAAAGAATTAGTCTTTCTAGATATAGAAGCAAACTTACTATATCAGACCATATAGAAGACAGGACTATGAACGATGTTTTCAAACTCTTTTCACTTTGAAAATTCAGAGCCCTTCTTAAAGCATTTTCAAAAACGGATAAATGATTTATAAAAATCCAAACCCGTTTTAAAACAACCTTTGGCTCTGATACCACAACTGTAACACCCCCAAAACTTAACCCTTTTGGAAAGGTATTACCGCCAGTGACCCCAGTGTTCCTTACCAAGATCACCCATGGCTTTACCGTTTAAATACAATTCATTAAATACAATGATACAAAATGATAACCTTATTTACATAAAACACGAGTCCCGGGATTACATCCCAATCCCGAATAGGACAAACACAGAGTTTAAATAAATTACAACGGAAATCTTAAACAAGGAACAGCGGAAAACTTTTAAAAGATATTACAAAAAGGGTTGTGATCGTAATGATCACCTGCCCAAGGATCTCAACCTGATTAAAAGAAAATTATTAAAAACGTCGGAAAACCACCGTCGACTCCATAGTCCTTCTAGTCTTCTCATCTACACTTTATCTGATGTGCCGAATCGAACGGATGACACCAGCCCACATGCGGAGAACAAAGTTCGTGGGTTAGTCTACTTAAATAGACTAGCAAGGGTAAAAAGCAGAGTGGTTCGAGTGATCGTAACCGTTTACTATCATTGTCCCTCGAATAATAACCGAAGGGACGATACATAACCCGTCACTTTCACGGAATAACAACAAAGGTATGCATGGGAGAAGATTCTGGAAGACTTCATCTTCACAGAAATCGACTCGAAAAGAGACTCCAAGAGATTGAGTCTTAAAGGAAATATGACAAATCTGGAATGTTAACAGAATCATACAACAATGATTTAAAAGTTGACTGAGATGCTTCAGTTCACGACCAACCTCATCGCATACAGCGAATCCAGATCGGAAAGAGAACGTACTACATTCAAGTCGAGATCTTACAGAACCACATAACGATTTAAGAACTGACTAAGATGCTTCGGTTCACGACCAACCTCATCGCATACAGCGAATCCAGATCGGAAAGAGAACGTACTATGATCAAAGTCAAGACGAGTTTTCCTAGCTGCACTATAACTTAGCTGCACTACTCGCCAAAGGTTTATTAATCATGTGCACTCGGGTACATATCTTATTTAATTACAAAACACACATTACAAAAACACGTTAATGTTATTAAGAGCGGCACACAGCTTAAATCTCAGGGTGACAATTACGTCAACCCAAATTAAAACACACACAACACACACGCGGGACTTAACATTATTATGCCGAGAAACAACGGCGATAATTATTACACCGGGTGACCTTACGTTCACCCTGATTGCACTATACAGCGCTTACAGTTTAATTATGTGCTTAACTGCACTTATCTTATTAAATTACAACACACACACACACACAGTGTTGAGGCTTTTAATATTATTCCGAGAACACGGAAGTTATGATGACACCGGGTGATCTTACGTTCACCCTGATTGCACTGCCACAGCGCTTATAATTTAATTTACAGGGTGACAGTTACGTCCACTCCAATGCACTAGCTAAGTGCTTAAAACACAGGACTGTAATTAAGCTCATCCAACGGCGCTTGCAAGGCGCTTAAAACACTTCAGATCCTTACATGTGGATAAGAAGCATAGGTCATGACCCTTAAATTATTCGGCAATAACCCCGAGGAATATTATGATTTAAAGAAACGACAAATCCTTACTTGGATTAGCGTTCCCACGAATATTAAATTATAAAGAAACGACTAATCCTTACTTGGATTAGCGTTCCTACGCACATTAAGTTATATAGAAATGACTAATCCTTACTTGGATTAGCGTTCCTACAAACACTCGTATTAACTAAACAGTCTAACACATCAATTATTCACATTAAAGCCATCCAGGCAAATAACTTAAACATAGAGATAATAGAAACAACTAATCCTTACTTGGATTAGTTTTCCTATTAATCCACATAAATGCCCAGAAGGCGATCACAAATAATAGCGTCGTTCTAGCAGATATACAACCTATTATATGATTTTCCAAAACAGTTTATAAAACCTTTTTCAGACAAACACAGATAATCATTCCAAATTAATTACTCAGATAAACAGCTGATAATTAATGTAAATATGGAACGATGAGCAAGAGCGAACCGCCACTTGCCTTAGTCCGCAGATCTGGAACAAAGCAGAGACAACGGGATTCCGGGCTCGACACGCGTATAGCTCCACTAGCATAAACACCTTCGAGTCGACCCAAAAAGGAACCCTAGGTTAGATTCGACAAAGAATAGTACGAATATACGAAAGGACGAAAGGAATCGAAGGATACGAGACCCGATCGAAGGTCTCGGAAGCCAACGCACAACTCCCGGGCAACTACCCTTCACGGCCGGCCACCAAACAATTGCGGCGAGCGTCGCCACCATCACGGCGGTCGCCGTCACCATCACGGCGGTCGCCATCTCAAGCACGGCGGGCGCCGCTCATCGGCTTCCTCAACGGCGGCACCAAGAACTTCACGGCGGTCGCCGGCCACAACACGGCGGTCGCCGTCCCCAACACGGCGGTCGCCGTCCACAACACGGCGGTCGCCATCCCCAATACGGCGGTCGCCGTCCACAACACGGCGGTCGCCGTCTCTATGGCGGCGGTCGCCGTTCCTGGCGGCGGTCGCCGTCTCCCTGGCGGTGGTCGCCGTCGCTGAACAGAAACTTAAAAACGGACGAGAAATCTTACCCGCGACGCTCGATTTGATTCGCCTTTCGCCTTGCTTGGCTTCTAGGCTTCTAAGGGCCTTCCAAGTCTCCTTTGGCCACCGAGAACGACACCAAACGAGTCTCCAACGATCCACGAGAGCTTTCCGAGAGAGAGAGCGTTTTTCTTTGGGAGCGTTTTTGAGAGACGAGAAATGGACAGCGTAATGGCGTTTTTCACACCCTTTCTAGCTTCACCCATGCCCTCTATTTATAGGCAAAGATGAGGCTTGTTGGGAGCCAAAAAGCCTTCCAATTGTGCCCTTGGGTATTAACCCATGGTTAATCCATTTGCACCTCTTGGGCAATAACCAATTGGGTAGAGATTTGGTATTAATCTTAACTTGCGATAACAAAAGTCGTACACGAACGAGTATAGACTTCCAACATGCCTTAACTGTATAATTCTTCACTGAGAAAAATATTACAGATACAGAACACATTACAGAATGTCTCCGACTTTCTGAATTAAATCCGACGTACTAAACGGGTGTTCGGGAAAATTCCCAAAATTCCCAGAATAATCCTTACAGAATTACGGGGTATCACATTGTTGTAGATATGCGCAATATATGGATGAATAATAACTCAATTTAGAAGTTCAAAGATATCGGTGTTGCCAATTGCAGATTTTCTCCAAGTAAATTTTGTTTCAACCAAACCAAATTCAGTCATAGAGTCATTTAGGCGATGAAATCGGGTAAAGTTAGGGGGGATGCCACCCAATTTATCATCGGGGCTAAGTATCTCATTGAAATCACCAATTACCATAACAAGGATGTTGTCATGGGAATTAATTGTTCCAATGTTTAACCAATAGTCATGTTTGAGATCATGCTAAGATGGAGCATAAAGAAAAAGGATCAGGAAATGGACATTGTTGTGGTGAAATTCAATAAGAATAACATTGAAGTCATTATACAAGACGTTTATGTAAGGAAAAAAAAGGGAGAATGGCTAAAAAGTAATCATAAACCGCCAAGAGATCCTTGAGATGGGGAAATCGTAATTGTCTTAAAATCAAACTTATTAGAAAACTTTGGACCTGGTAGAATGTTTGATTTACTTTATGCGAGACATAATAAGTCAAATCGATTTTTACATCTTAAGAATCCGATTTCAGTCCAAAAATTAGGGCATTTTACGCCACGGGTATTCCAATGGCCAATTGTGATAATGAATTATGAAAATTAAAAAGATCTAAGAGGTCATCTAAAGTTTCTTTTGTAGTGTCATTGATGAGCTCAGTGATACGGATCTTCCGAGAGACGAATATAGACAACATATGTAAAAAAACACAGACAAAAGAAACAAAAGATAAGATACATACAACAAGTCTCTTGAAAGAACAAAGATAATAACAACATAAAAAGCGGAAACACATAATGAAGCCAACTACTAGTTAAAGTTAGAGTTGGATACCAGATATAACAAAAGATTGCATCGATATAAGCATCATAGCTCATGCATCTGTGTTCCCTAACATTTAGAAGTTGCGTCAACAACGACAATAACAATAGAGGTGGAGATGTTGTTATATGAGGCTGAGGAATCTCGCGAGAGTCAGAACCAATATTAGTTTGTGGAAAAGGGGCTGATCTCATCAGGAACATATAATGTTTCATCATATGAGTCATAGAAATCATACCACATTGAGACAATACCTTAATCTCAAAAACAATCCAAGTTAACCAAAAAAAGGTTAGCAAGGAAAATGAAGGAGAGAGCATTTGCACCCAATTATATGAGTCATTATTTGAATAATATTGTTCAATGTTAAAAAAAGTGTTCATAGCACAATTCAAATGGTATGAAACCAGTTCATTAGTACAATAATACAAAAAAGTCCCCAATAAAAATATCAAAACCAGTACCTCAAGCAAAAGGTGATCCAATCCAAATAGATTGAGATCAACCAAAGCAAAGACGAGCATAAGGTAAGATGAAAGGCACCCAGGGAGATACATGTAGTAAAAGGTCAAGGGATATGTATCATCAACATCTACAAAGGTCCAATAAAGCACAAGAATAGAGTCAAAGAGAATGGTATAGACTTGATGAATCACATAAACAAGAAGGTAATTTCCAAGTAGAATTGATTTGGCGAAAAAGGGCAAATTACAATGTTCATATCTTACAATGAATAATAGATAACAAAGGGGTCATCAACATATAAGAAAATTCCGAGGAAGTTCAAATAATCTCTATGTTATACCTCCATCTCATATAACCAGATGAAGATTTAAAAAGGTAGAATAACAGAGAGCATTTGCACACAAGAAATAATATCATCATATAAATTTGCAAAACTTACAATTCTCACAGATTAGACCATTCGAGTTTTCAGATAAGTTGTCAAATTGCAAACCAAAAAATGTAGTGCCCAATCAAAGAGAATCGAAGCAAACAAAAATATAGTGAGCATAAGGTAAAAGGTGCACCACATATACTTGTATTTGTAGATTCTAATCACGCACTAGTAGGTTTCAGTTAAGTAGTTGATTAAGTTTAGAGCCAACAACACATGGGATAGTCTTGATAACTGACGGGGCTAGAAATGCGCAAGCAATTATCGTTGATTAGCCTCAATCAAAGTAAAATTTCCTAACAGACCTACTAAACAGAAGTATAGCAGACAAGTAAGGGTCGAACCCACAGGGAAGATCGATGCAGTGTGAAAGTGTGAATGACAAGTGACACGAACGGGGGGGGGGGGGGGGGGGGGGGTTAGTTATCAAGAGGAAGCAAAACAAACCAAAGCAAACAAGTTGAGTTGAGTTGAGTTGAGAAAATATAATGAGGGAAAGTAGTTCTACTAGAGCAAAATCCACAGTACAGAGATAGAGTTCGATCACGGAAATCTATTCAATCCAAGTTCTTTAATTATCCTTATAGTTGTTCCCACCCTGATCTTAAGCACTACCGATTCTCACAGTTGTCGATAGACTTATTACTATGCCAATGACAAAATACCACCAGTCACGCGTGTCACGCGATACCAGACCGGGGTACTTTACCACCAACAAAGCAATAGCAATGTACACAAGGATATAGGATACATGCAAGTAGAAAGACGTATAAGTACTCACTCCCCTACTTAACATGCAACTGATTCTCACTCACAATTGTACGCTCGGAACCCCTATACGCACAATTGTGTTTGCCACTAGATATGCACTCGGAACCCCTATATGCAAATCCTAGCAATTGATACATAGTAATCAACCTAGCTGGCCAGACTATGAAGAATAACGATAAATCAATAATCAATATATCCAAGAGAATCAAACCAACATACATAAGAATAAGAACAAGGAATAGAAATCTCACAAACACATTAACTGCACTGCTTCAATCGTCTAGCAGAACAAAGGTGTTTAGCTCTCCATTGGTTGAAAACCCTGGAGGCAGAATGAACTACGAACTTGTATAACTGAATTGTATGTTGTGTCAACTAGGTTAACAAAAGTATTTAACCTAATTCTAAAACTGATAAAAATAATAAAAAGAAATAATAATAAAACTAATAGCCAAAAATAAACAAACGAAATAGGGAATTAATCCCGTAATTCGGTTTCGTGCAAGCAGCAGCTCTCGGCGTCTCCATTCAATCAACATCCATGGCCCAACTTCGGCCCAATGCAAGCAGCAGCAACACGGTCCACAACAATATCAATTCGCGCCGACGTCAGTGTGACATCACCTGTATCTTCAATCTTCACTTTCCGCTTTCAATTCCTGCTTCAATTTCACGCGCGCGAGGCTTCACTTCTTCGTGGGCCTTTCTCCTTGTTGGGCCTTTCTTCTTCACGGCCCATCTCTTCAATTCTAGTACCACGCTGCCTCATTAATTAATTGCTTCGCTTCAACAGATGGCCGCGGGGCGCCAGCTCCCACCGTGGGGCGGTGATTTCCACCGCGAGGCGGCATCCTTCTCTGAGACCCACCGCCGGGTCGCGGTGGCAATGGCGCGGGGTGTCGATTTCTGCCCACTCTTCTCTTCAGCTCTTTACTACTATCAAGTGTTGGTAGTCTTCTCCAATAAACTCCAACAGATCCTCATCATCTCCATCTAAGCTGTAAAACCCCTGATATCTTCAATTCTCTCCACAACTTTCGGATTACAGACTTAGTCTCAAAACTACTCATAAACTCCTCCAAATCATGCTAATAATTGCTAGTAAAGGTGTATGAAATGACACCTATCAAATTCCCCCATGCTTAAACCTTGCTCGTCCTCGAGTAAGCTAAAGATAAACCTACTCTCTTAATCAAACACCAAGGCCTCAAGAAGTACAAGCAAATATGACACTAGCAATTACAACATCCCAACAATCGGCTCCAGAGTACCAAAACAATATGCACAGCACAACAACATAATACAATCAACACCACACACCAAAGCTACAAGGAAAGCAGAGTACTTCCCCCAAGCTTATCCCAAACACCATAGAGTGAATCAAAATCTAATCCTATCTCCCATCTATCTTCTTATGCCTCCCAGAGTGACCTACCCGACAATCCTTCTTTGACTCCTCTTCTTATGACGCCTCGCCAAGAATAATGAGAAATCCTAGAATCACTCTTCTTCTTTTCGCTCATTTTGCCAAGGCGCCCTTTCGGGTTTTCACCAAGCCACTCATTTCATTTTCCAATAGATGTACTCACATAAGCTCACATCACTCTTGACCACATATTACCCCAGCCTAATGCTGGTCCAAGCCACCTGCTTATTACCTAGGCCGCCCTTTCGGGTTTTCGACCTATCCCAGGATTTTTAATGTATGCCTTTTTTCAATTTTTGGCTTTTTTCATTTTTATTCATTTTTCTCCTCAACGATGTAGCAAGTATATAACTCTTCCCCATGCTTAAACATTGCATTGTCCTCAATGTAATGAATGACAAAAGAATAGAAGCACAAGGAGAAGCAAAAAAATAACTCACAAACGTCGCCAAGCTGCTTGGACACTTCCTTTTTTGCTGGCGGTCTTCTCAATAAATGCCTAGGTCTCTGGTGTTGGGCGGGTGTCTTCATCAACTCTATAATATTCTTCTACCGTGCAACCATAATGGAACCACTTTGGTGAATAGTGGTGTAGCACAAATGTCGGGGTTACACGGCCTTCTAGGAACACATGGTGGAGCCCATATATCATCATGATGGGGGCTCTAGCGTTCCTCCTCCTCAGCTGTCGAATGTAGGGCCATCAACGTTGCCAAATAATGTGTGGTGAAAGTGTTCCTCCGTTAGCAACATGATGCACACCTCTCCGTGGTGACTCTGGACAGCTCAGTAAAACTTTTTTTTTTTTTTTTTGCCTCCCCGTTTAAGGTTTTTTCGGGGAGCGACTTAGTGCAGGGACAGGAGAGACTTACATTGGTGTGGAAACACCTTCTTCAATAGGCATAGGTCTCCTCCCTACAGGTTAGTCGGAAACAAAGAAAATAAAAACAAAGCAAAAACACACTAAAGAAAAATGCAAAAACAAATAATGAAAAGCAAAGAGAGAAAAACATACCTCGGGTTGCCTCCCGGACAACGCCTTAGTTATTGTCATGGCTTGACATCCTACTCATCTTCTCAACTTGGGTTGCTTATAGCAACTGAACACCTGGGATCTATATCCGGGGGATGCCTCTTTGGGTGCTCCATGTTGAGCATTGCCCCCATGCTTTTGTACTTCATGGTAGATGGACTATTGTGCATATCTATGAACGTACTTGCCATTTTCAGAAACTCTCTACCCAGCATCTCAAGGGCTACATGTTTATCCTGCCCCGTATCCAGCATATAAGAATCCGTCATCTGTATCAAGGCCTCCTTTTTGTGCTTCCCCTTTGGTGTCTTTTTGATCTTACCCAGCGCTTTTAAAAGTTCTGCGTAGCCTGGGGTGCTGTTTGCTAAATGGGCCAAAGGGGTGGTTTCCTTGCAGCTACTGGAGGTGTCGAAGAGATCATTGTCGTCGATTATCATCCTCTCCTTTAGTGCCTCCGGAAAGGGGACATGGAGCTTTTCAGAACCAAGAGGAGGAAAAATTGGACGAATAAATGGGTCCTCTCCTTCGTCATGATCAAAATCCAGATCTGGTCATTCACCATGGGGCGGTGGTCTCACCGCGAGGCGGTGTTCTTGGCCGCGGGGCGGTGGTGTTAACTCAGGAAAACTGAGAGCTTCAGCCGGGTCGCGGTGGGTGTCGCTGCGGGGCGGTGAAACTTGCCCATCTTCAATTTCAGCTCTGTCGTCCTTTTCAGCAGTAGGAGCGACTTGCAATTCCATGCCACTTCTGAGAGAAATAACACTTACATTCTCTCTTGGGTTCACAGTAGTCTGAGAGGACAGGGAGTTAGATGTCCTCTGGTCAATCTTGGTCACAACATCAGCAAGCTGACCAATCTGCCTCTCCATGTTTTTAATACTTGACTGAGTGGCCTGCACATGCGTGGTGAAATGCTGAGTCAGAGTCCTGAGCATATCCTCAGTGGTAGTGGAGTTACTGGTATGGGGAGCTACTGGTAGCTCATCAAAGTGGGGTTGAGGTGCTTCTTGTCTACCCGTCTTCGCAATAATGTCTTTAAATGAAGCAATTTCCAATAAATGTGCATCATTGGAGTTGACAACATTAACTCCTCTGGTCCTTGTGGCTTCATCAAAATCTCTTGTGCTCTCAGCCATATCATGAAGTCTAGTCATGGCTGTATCAGGGGTCATATTCAAGATACTACCACCACAAGTAGCATCTATGATTCTTCTTTCATCATCCATCAGCCCATTGTAAACATAGAGTACTAGAGCTTTCTTGTCAAAACCATGGAACGGGCAACTAGAGCAAAGTCGTTTGAACCACTCACAATATTCATAAAGGATCTCCTCCTCTCCTTGTTCAATACTGGCAATTTCCCTTTTCAAAGCGTTCACCATCCTGGTTGGGAAATATTGTGTGAGGAAAGCCTTAAGTAGCTCAGCCCAGGAATCTATGCTTCCGCCAGGCAGATGATAGTACCAGTCCTCAGCATCGTCTTTAAGAGTGAACCCGAAGGCTCTCATTTTAATCTGATCCTCAGTGACGTCTGCTGGTTTGATGCTCATAATGACGTTGTGGAATTTACTCAAATGAAGAATGGGGTTTTCTCCACTTCGTCCATAATATCTCGGGAGCAACCGTATCACTCATGTTCTGAGTTCAAATGTCACACCATCAGCAAGGGGTGGAATAATTACAGCCAATGGCTGCTGTATCAAATCTGGCGCAGTCAGCTGTCGGAGTGTCTGAGACATTCGTACCTGCCTCTGTATCAACTTCAACAAGTAGCGAATCAGTAGCAAAGGTGTGGACCGTAAGATAGATCCACACCGCAGTCAATCACAAAAACACACAACAAAACAGAAATCTTTCCCGGCAACGGCGCCAAATTTGACGGGGCTAGAAATGCGCAAGCAATTATCGTTGATTAGCCTCAATCAAAGTAAAATTTCCTAACAGACCTACTAAATAGAAGTATAGCAGACAAGTAAGGGTCGAACCCACAGGGAAGATCGATGCAGTGTGAAAGTGTGAATGACAAGTGACACGAACGGGGGGGGGGGGGGGGGTTAGTTATCAAGAGGAAGCAAAACAAACCAAAGCAAACAAATTGAGTTTAGTTGAGAAAATATAATGAGGGAAAGTAGTTCTACTAGAGCGAAATCCACAGTACAGAGATAGAGTTCGATCACGGAAATCTATTCAATCCAAGTTCTTTAATTATCCTTATAGTTGTTCCCACCCTGATCTTAAGCACTACCGATTGTCACAGTTGTCGATAGACTTATTACTATGCCAATGACAAAATACCACCAGTCACGCCTGTCACGCGGTACCAGACCATGGTACTTTACCACCAACAAAGCAATAGCAATGCACACAAGGATATAGAATACATGCAAGTAGAAAGACGTATAAGTACTCACTCCCCTACTTAACATGCAACTGATTCTCACTCACAATTGTACTCTCGGAACCCCTATACGCACAATTGTGTTTGCCAATAGATATGCACTCGGAACCCCTATATGCAAATCCTAGCAATTGATACATAGTATTCAACCTAGCTGGCCAGACTATGAAGAATAACGATAAATCAATAATCAATATATCCAAGAGAATCAAACCAACATACATAAGAATAAGAACAAGGAATAGAAATCTCACAAACACATCAACTGCACTGCTTCAATCGTCTAGCAGAACAAAGGTGTTTAGCTCTCCATGGGTTGAAAACCCTGGAGGCAGAATGAACTATGAACTTGTAAAACTGAATTGTATGTTGTGTCAACTAGGTTAACAAAAGTATTTAAACTAATTCTAAAACTGATAAAAATAATAAAAAGAAATAATAATAAAACTAATAGCCAAAAATAAACAAACGAAATAGGGAATTAATCCCGTAATTCAGTTTCGTGCAAGCATCAGCTCTCGGCGTCTCCATTCAATCAGCAGCCACGGCCCAACTTCGGTCCAATGCAAGCAGCAGCAACACGGCCCACAACAATATCAATTTGCGCCGACGTCAGCATGACATCACCCGTATCTTTAATCTTCACTTTCCGCTTTCAATTCCTGCTTCAATTTCACGCGCGCGAGGCTTCACTTCTTCGTGGGCCTTTCTCCTTGTTGGGCCTTTCTTCTTCACGGCCCATCTCTTCAATTCCAGTACCACGCTGCCTCATTAATTAATTAATTCGCTTCAGCAGATGGCCGTGGGGCGCCAGCTCCCACCGCGGGGCGGTGATTTCCACCGCGGGGCGGTGATTTCCACCGCGGGGCGGCATCCTTCTTTGAGACCCACCACCGGGTCGCGGTGGTAATGGCGCGGGGCGTCAATTTCTGCCCACTCTTCTCTTCAGCTCTTTACTACTACCAAGTGTTGGTAATCTTCTCCAATAAACTCCAACAGATCCTCATCATCTCTATCTAAGCTGTAAAACCCCTGATATCTTCAATTCTCTCCACAACTTCCGGATTACAGACTTAGCCTCAAAACTACTCATAAACTCCTCCAAATCATGCTAATAATTGCTAGTAAAGGTGTATGAAATGACACCTATCAAATTCCCCCATGCTTAAACCTTGCTCGTCCTCGAGTAAGCTAAAGATAAACCTACTCTCTTAATCAAACACCAAGGCCTCAGGAAGTACAAGAAAATATGACACTAGCAATTACAACATCTCAACAATCGGCTCCAGAGTACCAAAACAATATGCACAGCACAACAACACAATACAATCAACACCACACACCAAAGCTACAAGAAAAGAAGAGTACTTCCCCCAAGCTTATCCCAAACACCATAGAGTGATTCAAAACTTAATCCTATCTCCCATCTATCTTCTTATGCCTCCCAGAGTGACCTACCCGACAATCCTTCTTTGACTCCTCTTCTTATGACGCCTCGCCAAGAATAATGAGAAATCCTAGAATCACTCTTCTTCTTCTTCGCTCATTTTGCCAAGGCGCCCTTTCGGGTTTTCACCAAGCCACTCATTTCATTTTCCAATAGATGTACTCACATAAGCTCACATCACTCTTGACCACATATTACCCCAGCCTAATGCTGGTCCAAGCCACCTGCTTATTACCTAGGCCACCCTTTCGGGTTTTCGACCTATCCCAGGATTTTTAATGTATGCCTTTTTTCAATTTTTGGCTTTTTTCATTTTTATTCATTTTTCTCCTCAACGACGTAGCAAGTATATAACTCTTCCCCATGCTTAAACATTGCATTGTCCTCAATGTAATGAAAGAAAAAAGAATAGAAGCACATGGAGAAGCAAAAAAATAACTCACAAACGTCGCCAAGCTGCTTGGACACTTCCTTTGTTACTGGCGGTCTTCTCAATAAATGCCCAGGTCTCTGGTGTTGGGCGGGTGTCTTCATCAACTCTATAATATTCTCCTACCGTGCAACCATAATGGAACCACTTTGGTGAATAGTGGTGTAGCACAAATGTCGGGGTTGCACGGCCTTCTAGGAACACATGGTGGAGCCCATATATCATCATGATGGGGGCTCTAGCGTTCCTCCTCCTCAACTGTCGAATGTAGGGCCATCAACGTTGCCAAATAATGTGTGGTTAAAGTGTTCCTCCGTTAGCAACATGATGCGCACCTCTCCGTGGTGACTCTGGACAGCTCGATAAAACTTTTTTTTTTTTTTTTTGCTTCCCCGTTTAAGGTTTTTTCGGGGAGCGACTTAGTGCAGGGACAGGAGAGACTTACATTGGTGTGGAAACACCTTCTTCAATAGGCATAGGTCTCCTCCCTGCAGGTTAGTCGAAAATAAAGAAAACAAAAACAAAGCAAAAACACACTAAAGAAAAATGCAAAAACAAATAATGAAAAGCAAAGAGAGAAAAACATACCTCGGGTTGCCTCCCGGACAGCGCCTTAGTTATTGTCATGGCTTGACATCCTACTCATCTTCTCAACTTGGGTTGCTTATAGCAACTGAACACCTGGGATCTATATCCAGGGGATGCCTCTTTGGGTGCTCCATGTTGAGCATTGCCCCCATGCTCTTGTACTTCATGGTAGATGGACTATTGTGCATATCTATGAACGTACTTGCCATTTTCAGAAACTGTCCACCCAGCATCTCAGGGGCTACATGTTTATCCTGCCCCGTATCCAGCATATAAGAATCCGTCATATGTATCAAGGCCTCCTTTTTGTGCTTCCCCTTTGGTTTATTTTTGATCTTACCTAGCGCCTTTAAAAGTTCTGCGTAGCCTGGGGTGCTGTTTGCTAAATGGGCCAAATGGGTGGTTTCCTTAGAGCTACTGGAGGTGTCGAAGAGATCATTGTCGTCGATTATCATCCTCTCCTTTAGTGCCTCCGGAAAGGGGACATGGAGCTTTTCAGAACCAAGAGGAGGAAAAATTGGACGAACAAAGGGGTCCTCTCCTTCGTCATGATCAAAATCCAGATATGGGCATTCACCGCGGGGCGGTGGTCTCACCGCGAGGCGGTGTTCTTGGTCGCGGGGCGATGGTGTTAACTCAGGAAAACTGAGAGCTTCAGCCGGGTCACGGTGGATGTCGCTGCGGGGCGGTGAAACTTGCCCATCTTCAATTTCAGCTCTGTCGTCCTTTTCAGCAGTAGGAGCGACTTGCAATTCCATGCCACTTCTGAGAGAAATAACACTTACATTCTCTCTTGGGTTCACAATAGTCTGAGAGGGCAAGGAGTTAGATGTCCTCTGGTCAATCTTGGTCACAACATCAGCAAGCTGACCAATATGCCTCTCCATGTTTTTAATACTTGACTCAGTGGCCTGCACATGCGTGGTGAAATGCTGAGTCAGAGTCCTGAGCATATCCTCAGTGGTAGCGGAGTTACTGGTATGGGGAGCTACTGGTAGCTCATCAAAGTGGGGTTGAGGTGCTTCTTGTCTACCCGTCTTCGCAATAATGTCTTTCAAAGAAGCAATTTCTTGCAATAAATGTGCATCATTGGAGTTGACAGCATTAACTCCTCTGGTCCTTGGGGCTTCATCAAAATCTCTTGTGCTCTCAGCCATATCATGAAGTCTGGTCATGGCTGCATCAGGGGTCATATTCAAGATACTACCACCACAAGTAGCATCTATGATTCTTCTTTCATCATCCATCAGCCCATTGTAAACATAAAGTACTAGAGATTTCTTGTCAAAACCATGGAACGGGCAACTAGAGCAAAGTCGTTTGAACCACTCACAATATTCATAAAGGATCTCCTCCTCTCCTTGTTCAATACTGGCAATTTCCCTTTTCAAAGCGTTCACCATCCTGGTTGGGAAATATTGTGTGAGGAAAGCCTTAAGTAGCTCAGCCCAGGAATCTATGCTTCCGCCAGGCAGATGATAGTACCAGTCCTCAGCATCGTCTTTAAGAGTGAACCCGAAGGCTCTCATTTTAATCTGATCCTCAGTGACGTCTGCTGGTTTGATGCTCATAATGACGTTGTGGAATTTACTCAAATGAAGAATGGGGTTTTCTCCACTTCGTCCATAATATCTCGAGAGCAACCGTATCACTCCTGTTCTGAGTTCAAATGTCACACCATCAACAAGGGGTGGAATAATTACAGCCAATGACTGCTGTATCAAATCTGGCGCAGTCAGCTGTCGGAGTGTCTGAGACATTCGTACCTGTCTCTGTATCAACTTCAACAAGTAGCGAATCAGTAGCAAAGGTGTGGACCGTAAGATAGATCCACACCGCAGTCAATCACAAAAACACACAACAAAACAGAAATCTTCCCCGGCAACGGCGCCAAATTTGACGGGGCTAGAAATGCGCAAGCAATTATCGTTGATTAGCCTCAATCAAAGTAAAATTTCCCAACAGACCTACTAAACAGAAGTATAGCAGACAAGTAAGGGTCGAACCCACAGGGAAGATCGATGTAGTGTGAAAGTGTGAATGACAAGTGACACGAACGGGGGGGGGGGGGGGGGGGTTTAGTTATCAAGAGGAAGCAAAACAAACCAAAGCAAACAAGTTGAGTTGAGTTGAGAAAATATAATGAGGGAAAGTAGTTCTACTAGAGCGAAATCCACAGTACAGAGATAGAGTTCGATCACGGAAATCTATTCAATCCAAATTCTTTAATTATCCTTATAGTTGTTCCCACCCTGATCTTAAGCACTACCGATTGTCACAGTTGTCGATAGACTTATTACTATGCTAATGACAAAATACCACCAGTCACGCCTGTCACGCGGTACCAGACCGGGGTACTTTACCACCAACAAAGCAATAGCAATGCACACAAGGATATATGATACATGCAAGTAGAAAGACGTATAAGTACTCACTCCCCTACTTAACATGCAACTGATTCTCACTCACAATTGTACGCTCGGAACCCCTATACGCACAATTGTGTTTGCCACTAGATATGCACTCGGAACCCCTATATGCAAATCCTAGCAATTGATACATAGTATTCAACCTAGCTGGCCAGACTATGAAGAATAACGATAAATCAATAATCAATATATCCAAGAGAATCAAACCAACATACATAAGAATAAGAACAAGGAATAGAAATCTCACAAACACATCAACTGTACTGCTTCAATCGTCTAGCAGAACAAAGGTGTTTAGCTCTCCATGGGTTGAAAACCCTGGAGGCAGAATGAACTACGAACTTGTAAAACTGAATCGTATGTTGTGTCAACTAGGTTAACAAAAGTATTTAACCTAATTCTAAAACTGATAAAAATAATAAAAAGAAATAATAATAAAACTAATAGCCAAAAATAAACAAACGAAATAGGGAATTAATCCCGTAATTCGGTTTCGTGCAAGCAGCAGCTCTCGGCGTCTCCATTCAATCAGCAGCCACGACCCAACTTCGGCCCAATGCAAGCAGCTGCAACACGGCCCACAACAATATCAATTCGCGCCGACGTCAGCGTGACATCACCCGTATCTTCAATCTTCACTTTCCGCTTTCAATTCCTGCTTCAATTTCACGCGCACGAGGCTTCACTTCTTCGTGGGCCTTTCTCCTTGTTGGGCCTTTCTTCTTCACGGCCCATCTCTTCAATTCCAGTACCACGCTGCCTCATTAATTAATTGCTTCGCTTCATCAGATGGCCGCGGGGCGCCAGCTCCCACCGCGGGTCGGTGATTTCCACCGCGGGGCGGCATCCTTCTCTGAGACCCACCGTCGGGTCGCGGTGGCAATGGCGCGGGGCGTCAATTTCTACCCACTCTTCTCTTCAGCGCTATACTACTATCAAGTGTTGGTAGTCTTCTCCAATAAACTCCAACAGATCCTCATCATCTCCATCTAAGCTGTAAAACCCCTGATATCTTCAATTCTCTCCACAATTTCCGGATTACAGACTTAGTTTCAAAACTACTCATAAACTCATCCAAATCATGCTAATAATTGCTAGTAAAGGTGTATGAAATGACACCTATCAATAACAAAACACCCATCATAAGAGCTCTATGGGGAGTTTCTTGCACATGTGTATCATAGGGAATCCAGGTATCCCAAGGCAATACCTCAATCTCCAAAGGCAGCCATTGAAGCCACAAATAAGCTAACAAAGGTGCACAAGGGTAAAGTATTGAAAAAAAGCCCCAAACTTCTCATCTAGGGTTTTCTTTTTTTCTTTTTACATCAAAAATCCCATGGGAGAAGGATAAGCTCAAACGTTGCATGCTAAAATTGATTTTCCTCTGATCTACGCCAGCTTTCTTCGCTACTGAAGAATGAATAAAAATTAAACTAAATACTAAATAAAAAAGTAGTATGGGAAATGTATGAATACAAATTAACCCAAATACTAATAAATATATTTTATAGTTACAAAATCATATCCAAATCAAATCATGTATCGATTTAAGTAAACACATTATTAGTTTATCCCAAGTTAAATGTAATTAATGTACCTCCGGATTGTATCCGGTCTGCTTTACTTTCCGATTTAGCACCCTTATTGACATTTTCTGATTTGAATTACTAATTTTATTTATTTTCGAGCTTTGTTGGGTAAAAGAATTTATCCCAAGTTAAAAAACAATAACAAACTAAATGGTGGCTTATGCGCTGGGTGAGGTGAAGAATCGAAGGTGTGAACGTATTCTGCTTGAAATATGCTTATGCTTTTTGAGGGGATTAGGGGTTGAAAAAAATCACACGCGGTGTATGGCTTTTGTTGGCCCAATGGAATTTAGCTATCCCACATTGAAAAGTTGGGACTAAATAAGACTAGTCTTGTTTAGTACTAGTATATAAACTTCGTGGATTACTCATTTTTTTGACAAATGATTTTAGGATGGAACCCCACCGAGTCTATATGCTAGCTCGGCTTTAACGCGTATGTACGCACAGGCTGACACATCCCCACTCTATCAGCCCACCCAAATGATTTTAGGATGGAACCCCACCGAGTCTATATGCTAGCTCGGCTTTAACGCGTATGTACGCACAGGCTGACACATCCCCACTCTATCAGCCCACCAGACTTTATCAAACAGAATCGAATCAACATGTGATTGGTCTTAGTTGCTAGAGGCTAAAGCGATTGTTTATGTGTCTGGGGCAATCTCTGTTGATTATGCTCAAGCAGAGGTTATGATATTAAATAGGAGAATCGAGCTACAAGACATAATCTTCACAAAGAACATAATCTACAAGATATTAACAAACTAGGATAAGATGATACAAAGATAATATATTTCCTTATCTAATACTCCCCGACAAGCTCATGGAGGGAGACTGACATGAATCTTGGAGCACAACTGATTGAACCATCGTGAGTTGAGAGCTTTTGTGAATACATCAGCGATCTGATCTGTAGCCATGATATGTTGAATTATTAGCTCACGAGCATCCACATTTTCCCAAAAAAAAATGAAATTCAATATGTATATGCTTGGATCGATTGTTGAGAACCGAATTTCGGATCATAAAGGTGGCGCTCAAGTTATCACAAAGTATGACAGAAGGAGCAACAAGTGGCTGGCGAAGATCGAGAAGGAGTTGCTGAACCCAACTGATTTCAGCAGTTCTGGCAACAATAACATGGTTATCGGTAGGGGTGAGCAAACAGATATATCTGATCCGGTCCAGTATGTCGGATATCCGGTAAAAATATTCACAAAACTCCTATCCGTATCCGGTAAATATTATCCGGATCGGATCGGATATTCGACTCGGATATCCAAATTATCCGGTTACTAAAAAACCTATTAAAAATTAAATCAAAATATTACTTTTTTTAATTCAATCAAAGCTAACAATCCACAAAGTGCAACTAAATGTCAAACATCAACACCATTTGCAATTCCCTGTAATGTTTTCAAACAATTAAACTTGTCAACCTTTTCAGATTGAGAACCATAAACGTATATGTTATATAACAAGAGGAATTGGCAAGTATATATAAAGTTGTAACTTTAACTTATATCAAAATTCAATTCAATGATGAACACTCAGTCTTGACAAAAAAAAAACATATTTGCTTTGTTTAGTGAGGCGACACTTAGTACATGATTTAGGGTTTTAATTTTATAAGAATAATAATCAATGTTGTATTTTATTAAAAGGATAAAATAAGGAATGTTGTATTGGAGAATTGAAGTGGTTTAATTGCTTAAAAATGTACAAGCACCATTTTGAGATCATTCTAAACTAATTAAACTTGTATATTAGTTATAAAAACATATATATATCTTATATATTAATAGTACTGGATTCCCGGATATCCGGTAAGCAAAATATCCCGATCTGTATCCGGTCCAAGTATCCGAAAAAATCACCCGGATCGGATCGGATTTTGATAAAATTTAAACGGATGTTTTCGGATACGGACTTATAGGGTTCGGATTGGCGGGTTATCGGATCGGGTCGGCCGGATCGGATACTTTTGCTCACCCCTAGTATTCGGCCCCAGTGTTGGAAAGGGCGACAACTTTTTGTTTGTGAGATGTCCAGCTGACCAATGAATTGCCAAAATAAATGGTAAACCCAAATTGAGAGCGACAATCATCAATGTCTAATGCCCAGCCAGCATAGGTGAACGCATTGAGAGTGAAGTGAGAGCAAGACAAAATGAGAAGGCTGTGATGGAGGGTGCCTTTCAGATACCATAAAATGCATTTTACAGCGGCCCAATGCAACTCAGTTGGACTAGCATATACTGGCATACTCTATTAACTGCATAAGATATCTCTGGTCTGGCACTAGTAATATATTGTAGAGCCAACGACACTCCTATATAAAGAAGGATAAAAAAGAATATCACCAGAAGTAGTGAGTCGTCGGTGTGGCTCAGCTAGGCTTAAAGTTGGCTTGGGGTCTTCCATCTTCGCACGAGCCAAGAGGTCACGGACATATTTATGCTAACACAAAAGCAAATTTCCACCATTGTATGTAACCTCAATACCTAAAAAATAGTGTAGAGGTCCCAAGTCCTTAAGAGAAAAGGCCTTGTAAAGAAAAGCTCTAAAGTTTGCAACAACGATGGAGGAGCTGCCAGTAATAATAAGATCATCAAGATAAACGAGTACATAGATCACACACGCAAGCACATGCAGTACAAAGAGAGAGAGAGCAATCAAATTGTCAAGCTCTGAAGCCCATATAGAGTAGAAAGGCCTTTAGTTTGCTGAACCAAACTCGAGGCACCTGCTTGAGGCCATAAAAAGTTTTGCGTAACTAACACACATGAATGGGATAGCGAGGATCAACAATCCATGAGACTGCTCCATGAAAACTTGTTCACTCAGATCTCCATTCAAGAAAGCACTATTAATGTCCAACTGCCTAATGGGCCAGTGATGAGTCAGAGAAATAGAGAGAACGAGCCGAATAGTGGTTGGTTGAACAACTGGACTGAAAGTGTCAAAATAATCAACCCCTTCCTCCTGATGGTAACTTTTGCAACCAAGCGAGCTTTGTAACACTCAATGGATCCATTTGCATTCCGCTTGACCCTAACAACCCATTTGCAACCAACAACGTTAGTATTTGGAGGACGATGAACTAAGGACCACTTACATGTACGGTGCAAGGAACTGAACTCGGTTTGCATGGAAGTGAGCCAGTGGGAGTGCTTTTCAGCTTGGCAATATGTTTTGGGTTCGTTGTCAGGTTTAGAGTTAGGTTATAATGTGTTCTTTATGTTCGTATAGGCTTTGGGTTTTAGGTTACCTGTTTGAGCCCGGGTGGTCATGGCATGGTTGGAGTTGTCGAAAGGACGTAGGTGTGGGTGTGGGGAGGGTGGTTGTGGCAAGGAAGTAGTAGGTGGTGGAGGAGATGACGAGGGTTGTGAGGTTGAGGTGTCTGTAGCAGTGGGTGTAGCAGGTGGCATGGATAGAGATGCTAAAGGAGCAGGGGATGAGATGTCGCCGACAGTGTCTGTAACACCCCAAACCAGAGGTGTCACAATGCCATAGACCCGAAGGTCTATAAGGCGATTTTAGAAAAAAGAAAACCCAAAATACTTCCAAATACACAAAAATTATCAACATTTAAATCCCTGTTTCAAGTTTGAAACAACATTTGAACCTTGCATCAAGTTTAGAATATCAATTTACATCCCAACCCAACATATAGCTGATAAAACATTTTCAAATCCGATGTCAAATGTAAATCTTTAATTGTGAAGACGAATCTGTGATCAAGAACCCCCTTGCTGCTGCCGAACCAGCAAGGACTAGTTGACTGGTGGACCCGATACACCAGCCAACCGCGAAAATATAAACCGAGGTTGGTTAGTCTAATGAAAGAATAGCAAGAATCATCAAGCAAAACAGTAGAACACAGGAAATAATTATCATACCATCCAACCAACGCCAAACAACAACACACCAAAATATATACTATTACTATCACATAACCATTACTTAACCATTCCTATCCAACTCTTCAATATGCTAAACACATTCAATCCAATCTCAACCACACAGCGAGTATAAACGAGTGAGACGATCCAATCCAACTTTACTAACACATCCAATCCCTCTTTCTTTTCTACTACCAACACGTCAATTAATAACACTACGAAACATATACATATACTACTACTAACGTATAACCAATGCTAACCAATTCTATCAAGCTCACTAATGTACCAACACATCCAATCCAACCTTTGTATCAGCGAACAGATAAGCGATAAAACAAACATCACCTAAGTAACCCACTATCCATGGCTAGTCTAAAGACGGGACGATCACCCTCCGGTTGTGGCCTTGAACCAACGTAGGTCATACCCCACGTGGTCGGGTGAGGCGATCATCACCCCGACTCAGCTACAAGGAGTAATGCTCTCCATACACCCCAACCCATCCCATGTTGGCCCATACCCTCAAGGCAGGAAACCACCCATGTAGGTTGTTGGAGAGAGTCGAACAAGCGACCTCCTCTCCCTTTTACAAACGACCCAGGCCAGCCACCCAATCGGTGCCGCCTGTTCGTTAACATGGACTGCAGCCCATACACCCCAACCCATCCCATGTTGGCCCACACCCTCAAGATGGGAAACCACACATGTAGGTTGTTGGAGTTGGGGATCGAACCCCCAACCTCCCTTTAAACAAGGAGATCTTGTACTCCTTGCTACCAATTAAGCTGCAACAAACAATCAACCAACAACTAACTGACAATCAACGGCTACCGACAACTACAACCAATGGCCAATAATAACCCACAATCACAACTAACAACAACCAACAACGACAACTAACTACAACCAACAAAGACCGCATAATAGTCTAACATAAATCAACAATAAACCAATATCCGTCAACAAAACCACTAACCAAGCACACAACCAATATCCAACACACAACCAATAACCAAGCACACAACCAATATCCGACACAAAACCAATAACCAAGCAAACAATCAATATCCACACATTCAACCATTTAATTCTATGACTACTAATCTAGATCAAAACAACGGACAAATGCATAAACCATTACTGAAAATGATAATATACAAAAAAATAATTATTTTAAAAGAGATAGGGAAGAAGAAAGAGCAAGAATCATCTTGCCTTAAACTTATCGACACCACCCCAGAATTTCACCGACTTCACCCACCAATCCCGAACGAATCCTTGGCCAAATTCAGAAATTTGTGGCTGCTCACAACTCGCCTTTAATACCTGAACTATCTGCCCACAATTCTCTTCAATACCTGAACCAAATCTGCCCCATTTGAGATCAATTAATTACTAACCTAACAACCCAAAATAGATTAAGGCTGCACAAAATCAATACAATCAGCAACACAGATTTATGGCTGTTCACAACCTTTGTAATTCATCCAAATCTGTCCAAATTTTAACAAACAAATAACAACTAATTCAACCCCCAAATTTCAGATTTAATTCAGCCAAATAAAACCACACAACAGCTGCGATACCTCGTCGGAGGTGTCTTCATCGCCGGGACTGGCTCCTCGACGCCGGAAGTGCAATAGCAGCAGCGGCAAAAGGGCACAACAGCAGTAGCAACACGCGACATCAGCGACACATACAACAGCAACACGTACAACAGCTGCTTGCACAACAGCTGGAAAAAGTGGTCCGACTCAGGGAAAAGAGGTGGTGGTAGGCGCGGTTGAGCTCACCGGCAGGGACTTGAGCAGAAGAAGGAGGAGGTCGGAAGCAGGAGGGAGGTGATGGCGACGTGGCTCTCATCCGAAGAAGACAAGTTGATCCCCTTTTTCTACCCTTTTCTGATTTTCTTTCTCCAAATTATGCTTTTGTTGACTTATATAGTCAAAGCAATAATTCACCATTTAATATATATATACATATATCTATTGGGGTATTTCATTCTCCCTTCCTTATAGGAGTTTCGTCCTCGAAACTAAGATCAAACAGGTTCGGATATCGGTCTCTCATGACCGACTCCAGTTCCCATGTCTCATCCGCTGAACCTTGCTTAGACCATAAAACTTTCATCAAAGAATTGACCTTATTCCTCAATTTCTTCTGATCAACCGCTAGAATTCTTACGGGTGATTCCTCAAATGTGCCATCAGGTTGAAACTCTATCTCCTCAAATTTCAGAACATGAGTCGGATGATACACATATTTCCTCAAATGTGACACATGAAACACATCATGCATTCCACCCGAAGGTCGTAGTGCCATAGACCCGAAGGTCTATAAGGCGATTTTAGAAAAAAGAAAACCCAAAATACTTCCAAATACACAAACATTATCAACATTTAAATCCCTGTTTCAAGTTTGAAACAACATTTGAACCTTGCATCAAGTTTAGAATATCAATTTACATCCCAACCCAACATATAGCTGATAAAACATTTTCAAATCCGATGTCAAATCTAAATCTTTAATTGTGAAGACGAATCTGTGATCAAGAACCCCCTTGCTGCTGCCGAACCTCCAAGGACTAGTTGACTGGTGGATCCGATACACCAACCAATCGCGGAAACATAAACCGAGGTTGGTTAGTCTAATGAAAGACTAGCAAGAATCATTAAGCAAAACAGTAGAACACAGGAAATAATTATCATACCATCCAACCAACGCCAAACAACAACACACCAAAATATATACTATTACTATCACATAACCATTACTTAACCATTCCTATCCAACTCTTCAATATGCTAAACACATTCAATCCAATCTCAACCACACAGCGAGTATAAACGAGTGAGACGATCCAATCCAACTTTACTAACACATCCAATCCCTCTTTCTTTTCTACTACCAACACGTCAATTAATAACACTATGAAACATATACATATACTACTACTAACATATAGCCAATGCTAACCAATTCTATCAAGCTCACTAATGTACCAACACATCCAATCCAACCTTTGCATCAGCGAACACATAAGCGGTAAAACAAACACCACCTAAGTAACCCACTATCCATGGCTAGTCTAAAGAGGGGACGATCACCCTCCGGTTGTGGCCTTGAACCAACGTAGGTCACACCCCACGTGGTCGGGTGAGGCAATCATTACCCCGGCCCATCTACAAGGAGTAATGCCCTCCATACACCCCAACCCATCCCATGTTGGCCCATACCCTCAAGGCAGGAAACCACCCATGTAGGTTGTTGGAGAGAGTGGAACAAGCGACCTCCTCTCCCTTTTACAAACGACCTAGGCCAGCCACCAAACAGGTGCCGCCTGTTCGTTAATATGGACTGTAGCCCATACACCCCAACCCATCCCATGTTGGCCCACACCCTCAAGATGGGAAACCACACATGTAGGTTGTTGGAGTTGGGGATCGAACCCCCAACCTCCCTTTAAACAAGGAGATCTTGCACTCCTTACTACCAATTAAGCTGCAACAAACAATCAACCAACAACTAACTGACAATCAACGGCTACCGACAACTATAACCAATGGCCAATAACAACCCATAGTCACAACTAACAACAACCAACATCGACAACTAACTACAACCAACAAAGACCGCATAATAGTCCAACATAAATCAACAACAAACCAATATCCGTCAACAAAACCACTAACCAAGCACACAACCAATATCCAACACACAACCAATAACCAAGCACACAACCAATATCCGACACAAAACCAATAACCAAGCAAACAATCAATATCCACACATTCAACCATTTAATTCTATGACTACTAATCTAGATCAAAACAACGGACAAATGCATAAACCATTACTGAAAATGATAATATACAAAAAAATAATTATTTTAAAAGAGATAGGGAAGAAGAAAGAGCAAGAATCATCTTGCCTTAAACTTATCGACACCACCCTAGAATTTCACCAACTTCACCAACCAATCTCGAACGAATCCTTGGCCAAATTCAGAAATTTGTGTCAGCTCACAACTCGCCTTCAATACCTGAACTATCTGCCCACAATTCTCTTCAATACCTGAACCAAATCTGCCCCATTTGAGATCAATTAATTACTAACCTAACAACCCAAAATAGATTAAGGCTGCACAAAATCAATACAATCAGCAACACAGATTTATGGCTGTTCACAGCCCCTGTAATTCATCCAAATCTGTCCAAATTTTAACAAACAAATAACAACTAATTCAACCCCCAAATTTCAGATTTAATTCAGCCAAATAAAACCATGCAACAGCTGCGATACCTCATCGGAGGTGTCTTCGTCGCCGGGATTGGCTCCTCGTCGCCGGAAGTGCAATAGCAGCAGCGGCAGAAGGGCACAACAACAGCAGCAAGCGGCAACAGCAGCAACAACACGCGACAGTAGCGACACATACAGCAACAACACGTACAGCTGCGGCTTGCACAACAGCTGGAAGAAGTGGTCCAACTCAAGGAAAAGAGGTGGCGGTAGGCGCGGTTGAGCTCACTGGCGGGGACTTGAGCAGAAGAAGGAGGAGGTCGGAAGCAGGAGGGAGGTGATGGCGGCGTAGCTCTCATCCGAAGAAGACAAGTTGATCCCCTTTTTCTACCCTTTTCTGATTTTCTTTCTCCAAATTCTGCTTTTGTTGACTTATATAGTCAAAGCAATAATTCACCATTTAATATATATATATACATATATCTATTGGGGTATTTCATTCTCCCTCCCTTATAGGAGTTTCGTCCTCGAAACTAAGATTAAACATGTTCGGATATCGGTCTCTCATGACCGACTCCAGTTCCAATGCTTATCCGCTGAACCTTGCTTAAACCATAAAACTTTCATCAAAAAATTGACCTTATTCCTCAATTTCTTCTGATCAACTGCTAGAATTCTTACGGGTGATTCCTCAAATGTGCCATCAGGTTGAAATTCTATCTCCTCAAATTTCAGAACATGAGTCGGATGATACATATATTTCCTCAACTGTGACACATGAAACACATCATGCATTCCACTCTTTTTCGGCGGTAACGCTAATCTATAAGCTACAACACCAACTCTCTTAAAAACATCGAAGGAACCAACATAACGAGGACTCAACTTCCCTCATTTTCCAAATCTGAACACTGCTTTAGTCGGTGAGACTTTAACAAACACGTGGTCCCCAACATTGAATTCTAAAGGTCATCTACGAATATCTGCCTATGACATCTGTCTACTCTGAGCTGACAACAACCTCTGACGAATCACCTCAATATCATCCTTAGTCTTCTGCAAAAGCTCAGGAACAACTAAAACAGAATCAATCAAATCGTCCCAACACAGTGGCGATCTATACCGACGATCATACAGAGCCTCATAAGGTACCATCTGAATCGACGTATGCCAATTATTGTTGTATGTAAACTCCACCAATAGCTCTGTCTTAAGTCCTTGTACCTATTACTGACTCCAGAATGTATAGGACTTGCTGAAGAATGACCTTCCTTGAGAATCAACTCTCTATTCTCTTTATCAGTTGGCACACATATTCGATTTTGAAATTTATATCCCCTCATCATAAATAAGAAATCCCGGTGCCTTCTCCTGAGCAATATCGCTGCACATCCTTCTAAAAAATGGATCACGGGGTTGCTTCTCTATGATCGTTTCTGAATCTCTAACACTTAAATGCATTCGATCCTTCTCCAATCCATACTTCAATCTCTCTCCTTATAAGCTCTCATTGTAGCTCGGGCTGAGGTGTCAAACAAGCGACCATGTGTTCTAGAGTCGATTTCTTACTCAAAGCATTTGTTACCACATTAGCCCTTTCTGGATGATAAACGATATCTATATCATAATCCTTAATCAATTCTAGCCACCATCTTTCTCTCATGTTCAACTCTCTCTTATACAGTTTGAGCTGATGAGAAGCATATGCAATGACCTTTCCATTTTGCATTAGAACGGAACCCATACCTTGCTTAGACGCATCACTGTAGATGACAAACCCTTATGTTCCCTGCGGTAAAGCTAACACTGGTGCACTAGTCAAACGTCTCTTGAGCTCTTCAAAACTTTCTCCTGACATCTCCCGTCCCATTCTAACTTCTTAGCCTTACGCAACCTTAGAAAATTCTTCCACAATCGCCTGCAGTAATCTGCCAGTCCTAGAAAACTCCTAACTTTCTTAATATTCTGAGGCGAGTCTCGTAGTCCCTCTTACTCCGAGAGTATACTAAAATGTCATCAATGAAACTCACTACAAACGATCCAGGTACTTTCTAAAAACATCAGTTCCTTAAGCCCTTGAAATCCGCGGAAGCATTAGTCAACCCGAAAGGCATCACAACCAATTCATAGTGACCGTACCTAGTTCTGAAGGCAGTAATATGAATATTTCCCCCTCGAATCCTAGGCTGAGGATACCCTGATCTCAAGTCAATCTTCAAAAATACAGTAGCTTCTTGCAATTGATCCAATAATCATCTATACGAGGGAACGAATACTTATTCTTGACTGTCACCTTATTCAACTCTAGATAGTCGATACAGAGTCGAAGGAAACCATACTTCTTTTCAACAAATAACACAGGCGCACCCCAAGGAGATGCACTTGGCCTAATAAAGCCTAACCCCATAAGTTCCTCTATCTGCTCCCTCAATTCCAGCATACACACATAACCGACACAACCTTGTCTCCACAGTTTTGTAGCTGTCATCGCACTAATAATTCTGCCAGAGTCTCTAGGATCATGACCCTCAAACACATGCACTAAACCCTTATCTGTTGCTACAGTAATTGTCTTCTTCCTATAGTCACAGGCGCATTCTACTCCTCAACCCAGCCGAACCCATTGTTGTGAAATCCCACTTCTTCCGGTGTAGAATGAGTCCTTTGTTTCTTACTGCCTCCAACATCAATAGTCTGATTAGAATAATCTATAGCAGCCTCCCTGATCAAACACTCATCAGTATACTCAAGGATCGTACAACTATGCCTCACCATCAAGGTTTCACCTCTGCATACAACCATCTATGAAAGTGCTTAATCTGTCTTTCTCATCCTTGACAATAACAGTAGTATACGTCAACTTTTTACAGAATCATGAGCTACTAGACTACCTGCATCTACCTCCTGGCGATAAGCCTAAGGGCCTCATCCTCTATCACACCCATACCTTTTAACCTCTAACACGTCCCGCTTCCGGGGCACACAGCATGTAATTACTCATCCATACTAAACATCACATATAAAATTTATCAACCACAAACTTACCTATGAGTAACAACAAGGGTCTCCGAGCACACGATTGTTTCACAGTTTTAACGAGTGGCTTTTTCACGTCAAACTTTTGAAAAACATTTTCAAATGTAAAGGCTCTGATACCAATTTTCGTAACACCCCAAAGCAGAGGTGTCATAGTGCCATAGACCCGAAGGTCTATAAGGCGATTTTAGAAAAAAGAAAACCCAAAATACTTCCAAATACACAAAAATTATCAACATTTAAATCCCTGTTTCAAGTTTGAAACAACATTTGAACCTTGCATCAAGTTTAGAATATCAATTTACATCCCAACCCAACATATAGCTGATAAAACATTTTCAAATCCGATGTCAAATCTAAATCTTTAATTGTGAAGACAAATCTGTGATCAAGAACCCCCTTGCTGCTGCCGAACCTGCAAGGACTAGTTGACTGGTGGATCCGATACACCAGCCAACCGCAGAAACATAAACCGAGGTTGGTTAGTCTAATGAAAGACTAGCTAGAATCATCAAGCAAAATAGTAGAACACAGGAAATAATTATCATACCATCCAACCAACGCCAAACAACAACACACCAAAATATATACTATTACTATCACATAACCATTACTTAACCATTCCTATCCAACTCTTTAATATGCTAAACACATTCAATCCAATCTCAACCACACAGCGAGTATAAACGAGTGAGACGATCCAATCCAACTTTACTAACACATCCAATCCCTCTTTCTTTTTTACTACCAACACGTCAATTAATAACACTACGAAACATATACATATACTACTACTAACGTATAACCAATGCTAACCAATTCTATCAAGCTCACTAATGTACCAACACATCCAATCCAACCTTTGCATCAGCGAACACATAAGCGGTAAAACAAACATCACCTAAGTAACCAACTATCCATGGCTAGTCTAAAGAGGGGACGATCACCCTCCGGTTGTGGCCTTGAACCAACGTAGGTCACACCCCACGTGGTCGGGTGAGGCGATCATCACCCCGGCCCAGCTACAAGGAGTAATGCCCTCCATACACTCCAACCCATCCCATGTTGGCCCATACCCTCAAGGCAGGAAACCACCCATGTAGGTTGTTGGAGAGAGTCGAACAAGCGACCTCCTCTCCCTTTTACAAATGACCTAGGCCAGTCACCCAATCGGTGCCGCCTGTTCGTTAATATGGACTGTAGCCCATACACCCCAACCCATCCCATGTTGGCCCACACCCTCAAGATGGGAAACCACACATGTAGGTTGTTGGAGTTGGGGATCGAACCCCCAACCTCCCTTTAAACAAGGAGATCTTACACTCCTTGCTACCAATTAAGCTGCAACAAACAATCAACCAACAACTAACTGACAATCAACGGCTACCGACAACTATAACCAATGGCCAATAACAACCCATAGTCACAACTAACAACAACCAACATCGACAACTAACTACAACCAACAAAGACCGCATAATAGTCCAACATAAATCAACAACAAACCAATATCCGTCAACAAAACCACTAACCAAGCACACAACCAATAACCAAGCACACAACCAATATTTGACAGAAAACCAATAACCAAGCAAACAATCAATATCCACACATTCAACCATTTAATTCTATGACTACTAATCTAGATCAAAACAACGGACAAATGCATAAACCATTACTGAAAATGATAATATACAAAAAAATAATTATTTTAAAAGAGATAGGGAAGAAGAAAGAGCAAGAATCATCTTGCCTTAAACTTATCGACACCACCCTAGAATTTCACCAACCAATCCCGAACGAATCCTTGGCCAAATTCAGAAATTTGTGTCAGCTCACAACTCGCCTTCAATACCTGAACTATCTGCCCACAATTCTCTTCAATACCTGAACCAAATCTGCCCCATTTGAGATCAATTAATTACTAACCTAACAACCCAAAATAGATTAAGGCTGCACAAAATCAATACAATCAGCAACACAGATTTATGGCTGTTCACAACCCCTGTAATTCATCCAAATCTGTCCAAATTTTAACAAACAAATAACAACTAATTCAACCCCCAAATTTCAGATTTAATTCAGCCAAATAAAACCACGCAACAACTGCGATACCTCATCGGAGGTGTCTTCGTCGCCGGGACTGGCTCCTCGTCGCCGGAAGTGCAATAGCAGCAGTGGTAGAAGGGCACAACAACAGCAGCAAGCGGCAACAGCAGCAGCAACACGCGACAGTAGCGACACATACATCAGCAACACGTACAGCAGCGGCTTGCACAACAGCTAGAAGAAGTGGTCCGACTCAGGGAAAAGAGGTGGTGGTAGGCGCGGTTGAGCTCACCGGCGGGGACTTGAGCAGAAGAAGGAGGAGGTCGGAAGCAGAAGGGAGGTGATGGCGGCGTGGCTCGCATCCAAAGAAGACAAGTTGATCCCCTTTTTCTACCCTTTTCTGATTTTCTTTCTCCAAATTCTGCTTTTGTTGACTTATATAGTCAAAGCAATAATTCACCATTTAATATATATATATACATATATCTATTGGGGTATTTCATTCTCCCTCCCTTATAGGAGTTTCATCCTCGAAACTAAGATTAAACAGGTTCGGATATCGGTCTCTCATGACCGACTCCAGTTCCAATGCTTATCCGCTGAACCTTGCTTAGACCATAAAACTTTCATCAAAAAATTGACCTTATTCCTCAATTTCTTCTGATCAACCGCTAGAATTCTTACGGGTGATTCCTCAAATGTGCCATCAGGTTGAAATTCTATCTCCTCAAATTTTAGAACATGAGTCAGATGATACACATATTTCCTCAACTGTGACACATGAAACACATCATGCATTCCACTCCTTTTCGGCGGTAACGCTAATCTGTAAGCTACAGCACCAACTCTCTTCAAAACATCGAAGGAACCAACATAACGAGAACTCAACTTCCCTCATTTTCCAAATCTGAACACCGCTTTAGTCGGTGAGACTTTAACAAACACGTGGTCCCCAACATTGAATTCTAAGGGTCATCTACGAATATCTGCCTATGACATCTGTCTACTCTGAGCTGACAACAACCTCTGACGAATCACCTCAATGTCATCCTTAGTCTTTTGCAAAAGCTCGGGAACAACTAAAACAGAATCAATCAAATCGTCCCAACACAATGGCGATCTATACCGACGATCATACAGAGCCTCATAAGGTGCCATCTGAATCGATGTATGCCAATTATTGTTGTACGTAAACTCCACCAATAGCTCTGTCTTAAGTCCTTGTACCTATTACTGACTCCAGAATGTACAGGACTTGCCGAAGAATGACCTTCCTTGAGAATCAACTCTCTATTCTCTTTATCAGTTGGCACACATATTCGATTTTGAAATTTATATCCCCTCATCATAAATAAGAAATCCCGGTGCCTTCTCCTAAGCAATATCGCTGCACATCCTTCTAAAAAATGGATCACGGGGTTGCTTCTCTATGATCGTTTCTGAATCTCTAACACCTAAATGCATTCGATCCTTCTCCAATCTATACTTCAATCTCTCTCCTTATAAGCTCTCGTTGTAGCTCAGGCTGAGCTGTCAAACAAGCGACCATGTGTTCTAGAGTCGACTTCTTACTCAAAGCATTTGTTACCACATTAGCCCTTTCTGGTTGATAAATGATATCTATATCATAATCCTTAATCAATTCTAGCCACCATCTTTCTCTCATGTTCAACTCTCTCTTATACAGTTTGAGCTGACGAGAAGCATATGCAATGACCTTTCCATTCTGCATTAGAATGCAACCCATACCTTGCGAAAGACGCATCACTGTAGATGGCAAGCCCTTATGTTCCCTGCGGTAAAGCTAACACTGGTGCACTAGTCAAACGTCTCTTGAGCTCTTCAAAACTTTCTCCTGACATCTCCCGTCCCATTCTAACTTCTTAGCCTTACGCAACCTTAGAAAATTCTTCCACAATCGCCTGCAGTAATCTGCCAGTCCGAGAAAACTCCTAACTTTCTTAATATTCTGAGGTGAGTCTCGTAGTCCCTCTTACTCCGAGAGTATACTAAAATGTCATCAATGAAACTCACTACAAACGATCCAGGTACTTTCTAAAAACATCAGTTCCTTAAGCCCTTGAAATCCACGGAAGCATTAGTCAACCCGAAAGGCATCACAACCAATTCATAGTGACCGTACCTAGTTCTGAAGGCAGTAATATGAATATTTCCCCCTCGAATCCTAGGCTGAGGATACCCTGATCTCAAGTCAATCTTCAAAAATACAGTAGATTCTTGCAATTGATCCAACAATCATCTATACGAGGGAACGAATACTTATTCTTGACTGTCACCTTATTCAACTCTAGATAGTCGATACAGAGTCGAAGGAAACCATACTTCTTTTCAACAAATAACACAGGCGCACCCCAAGGAGATGCACTTGGCCTAATAAAGCCTAACCCCATAAGTTCCTCTATCTGCTCCCTCAATTCCAGCATACACACATAACCGGCACAACCTTGTCTCCACAGTTTTGTAGCTGTCATCGCACTAACAATTCTGCCAGAGTCTCTAGGATCATGACCCTCAAACACATGCACTAAACTCTTATCTATTGCTACAGTAACTGTCTTCTTCCTGTAGTCACATGCGCATTCTACTCCTCAACCCAGCCGAACCCATTGTTGTGAAATCCCACTTCTTCCGGTGTAGACTGAGTCCTTTGTTTCTTACTGCCTCCAACATCAATAGTCTGATTAGAATCATCTATAGCAGCCTCCCTGATCAAACACTCATCAATATACTCAAGGATCGTACAACTATGCCTCACCATCAAGGTTTCACCTCTACTTACAACCATCTATGAAAGTGCTTAATCTGTCTTTCTCATCCTTGACAATAACAGTAGTATACGTCAGCTTTCTATAGAATCATCAGCTACTAGACTACCTGCATCTACCTCTTGACGATAAGCCCAAGGGCCTCATCCTCTATCACACCCATACCTTTTAACCTCTAACACGTCCCGCTTCCGGTGCACACAACATGTAATTAATCATCCATACTAAACATCACATATAAAATTTATCAACCACAAACTTACCTATGAGTAACAACAAGGGTCTCCGAGCACATGATTGTTTCACAGTTTTAACGAGTGGCTTTTCCACGTCAAACTTTTGAAAAACATTTTCAAATGTAAAGGCTCTGATACCAATTTCTGTAACACCCCAAACCAGAGGTGTCATAGTGCCATAGACCCGAAGGTCTATAGGGCAATTTTAGAAAGAAGAAAACCCAAAATACTTCCAAATACACAAAAATTATCAACATTTAAATCCCTGTTTCAAGTTTGAAACAACATTTGAACCTTGCATCAAGTTTAGAATATCAATTTACATCCCAACCCAACATATAGCTGATAAAACATTTTCAAATCCGATGTCAAATCTAAATCTTTAATTGTGAAGACGAATCTGTGATCAAGAACCCCCTTGCTGCTGCCGAACCTGCAAGGACTAGTTGACTGGTGGATCCTATACACCAGCCAACCGCGGAAACATAAACCGAGATTGGTTAGTCTAATGAAAGACTAGCAAGAATCATCAAGCAAAATAGTAGAACACAGGAAATAATTATCATACCATCCAACCAACGCCAAACAACAACACACCAAAATATATACTATTACTATCACATAACCATTACTTAACCATTCCTATCCAACTCTTCAATATGCTAAAAACATTCAATCCAATCTCAACCACACAGCGAGTATAAACGAGTGAGACGATCCAATCCAACTTTACTAACACATCCAATCCCTCTTTCTTTTCTACTACCATACACCCCAACCCATCCCATGTTGGCACACACCCTCAAGATGGGAAACCACACATGTAGGTTGTTGGAGTTGGGGATCGAATCCCCAACCTCCCTTTAAACAAGGAGGTCCTGCACTCCTTGCTACCAATTAAGCTGCAACAAATAATCAACCAACAACTAACTGACAATCAACGGTTACCGACAACTATAACTAATGGCCAATAACAACCCACAATCACAACTAACAACAACCAACAATGACAACTAACTACAACCAACAAAGACCGCATAATAGTCCAACATAAATCAACAATAAACCAATATCCGTCAACAAAACCACTAACCAAGCACACAACCAATATCCCACACACAACCAATAACCAAGCACACAACCAATATCCGACACAAAACCAATAACCAAGCAAATAATCAATATCCACACATTCAACCATTTAATTCTATGACTACTAATCTAGATCAAAACAACGGACAAATGCATAAACCATTACTGAAAATGATAATATACAAAAAAAAATAATTATTTTAAAAGAGATAGGGAAGAAGAAAGAGCAAGAATCATCTTGCCTTAAACTTATTGACACCACCCCAGAATTTCACCAACTTCACCAACCAATCCCGAACGAATCCTTGGCCAAATTCAGAAATTTGTGGCTGCTCACAACTCGCCTTCAATACCTGAACTATCTGCCCACAATTCTCTTTAATACCTGAACCAAATCTGCCCCATTTGAGATCAATTAATTACTAATTGTAGGATCGTGATTGTTAGATTAATAACAAGGGAACTGGAGAATACAGATTCTAGTTCCCTTCGCTGCGGAAATAAACAATCAAATAAATGAACAAGTTCCTTATAGTGGAAACCTTCGATTGCCAACTAGCAATCTAGGATAAAAACCACTACCTTTCTTTCGAAAGGATTTCAAGGTCTACTTCTTGATTTTTTATCTCTTTGGTTACAGCTTATCCTAGGAACAAACACACAGTTTCTTTGCCTTACACACAGTTAGACAATCCTAGATAACTTAACACAAATTATAATCAATCCAAGAAGCAGCCCTTAGCACCAAGGAACTAACTCACTTACAATCACAGGAACTTAGCACACAGCTCTCCGATTCCTTGACTGGTTCCTCTTGATCTTGTTCTGATTTGATGATCTTGTTTGAAGCTTCACACTTTGATATTTGCTATAGAGTGTGATTCTATCTCAATGCTTGAAGATAACAGCGGAGCTTATCTTCCTTATATAGTGGATGCTCGAGGTTGGATCTGCTCTTGGTTCCCACAGAGCGAGCTTGCCCTAGGATGTGTGGTTATCCTTGATTCACGCTATCTTTGACATGTAAAAACAACCTAGGAAGTTCAGAATCCACATAGGTTGGTCAATTACTTCGGACAAGTCTGCCAAGTCGTTGTCCAACTTCTTTCGTCCGAGGTTCAACAAGCTCGGCACTTTGGAACTGTCCTCTGGATGGTGACATCTCTATGAGCTGTCGCTTTCAGTACCTTTGTCCGAGTTTCATCATTCTAGGCATCTTGGAGTCTTGCTCTTGGATGGTGGCAGGCTTTTGGAAGCTTCGCTCAAGTCGTTTTCACCATCTTTTGTCCGAGGTTTGGTGTTCCCAGATTTCTCGGGAAATGCAAGATCACGTGTTACATTTCTGGGCACACCTGGGTTCCTTTGGCTTGCTGCTTGGTTCTTTTGTCTTGTTTGGCTTCCAAGGTTTCGAAAATTGTCTTGTGGTTCCTTAACACACATCTTTGAGATAAAACATTAGTATCAAAATATTTGTCATCTTCAAAAGTAGAGAAACTGAGGAAAGGAACTCTCAGGGGAATCGAAGTTCCAGAGTTCCGTTTCCTAACAATTTCCCCCTTTTTGATGATGACAAATATAAGGAACCTGGCAACATAATAAGGACATGAAATTCATGAGAACAGTTGAGCTAAGAGATTTACAACTTTATAAAATAATGAGAGAACATTCAATAGTTGCAAATTCCCCCTAAGCAAATGAACAAAGTTATTCAAGTTCCCCCTTAGAAATAGAACGGGTTCAGAGTTCCTATGAGTCAGTAGTTTCCAAAAGTTCAAGGTTCCTATCCAATCTTCCTTCTTTTGACATCATCGAAAAGATCAATTAACGTAGCAAGTAAAGGATATCAAAGGGAAATAAACAATTGCGCTAAACCCATGACAGAAACCATAATAGAAACTTAAGGCACAGACAAAAAATGCATTAGAAACGTAGCCAAAAGAGTTCATTAGTCATTAAATCATAATACATTGTCCAGACACATAGTAGAAAAAGACACAAAAGATCACAAATAAACTTGGAGATAGACAAAAGAGAGGATAGGAGAGGGGAGTAGGATCCTAGGGAACTACTAGCACACTGTGGCGTTATAGCACTGGGAACTAGGAGAGAGGTTCCTATGGCATATCAGTGGCCTCCTCTTAATCGACCTTCTTGTCGTCAGTTCCTTCATCCTGGCTTGTGGCCTGATTTGCTCCAGTTGCATCCTCCCAGGTTTTCTGAAGCACCTCCACCAGACTAGAAACATCAGCTCTAGTTTTCCCCAGTTCATTTACTTGATCACGGAGGGCAACTGATATAGCATGGTAACCATCCGTGATAGCATTTTCAATACGACCTAGAGAAGTTAGGATCGCAGAGGAGTCTTGAGTGGGGTAGAGCGGTGGCAGAGAGCTTGGAGAGGCTTGGGAACTGGCCTTTTCCTTAGGTGGATCAGCTTGAGTTTCAGAGGGAGCGGCCTGGTGATCTTTGGTTTTGAGTTTTCTTACTGTGGCGATGGTGAGGAACTTGTTGTAGGCGGTTTCAGGGAAGTCATCAGGATATTGGTTGAGCATGGAGAGAAATTGTTTGATGAGGTGAGGAAAGGGCAGGGCATGGGATTCATGAGACTTATAAAACTGCATATGGGCCAACACTATCCTGGGGAGATCAACTTGGTCACCAGACAAAATCTTATCCATGAGAATTGCATCAGTGATGAGAACCGTGGCTCTGTGCTCCTGCCTGGGAACCAAATTTCTGATGAGCCAGAAGTGCAATAGCTTGTTGGAGATGGAGAGTCCCTTAGTTTGCAGGCTCTTTGGAGTGTCGCCATCATAGAGCTTGGTTACCACCTCAGTCTTGGTTTTGTAGCCTTTTCCTTTGGGCCATGTCTTCTTTTGGTGCAAAATGTCAAAGCCTGACCTGTGCTCAATCCCTAGAGCGGAGGCAATGATGTTGAGGGATAGAGGATACATAGTTCCCTTCCATTGAATGATGGCCTCGTTGCAGGGAGAGTTGTCTTTGGCTGGCACAAAGGTCATGGACTGGTAGAAAAGGCGCACGACTTCGTCGGAGACTGAGAAGGGTTCCACCAAGATCTGGTCCCATCCTTGGTACTGGAGCAGAGAGTGAAACTCACTGAGGGCTTCATCAAATTGATCTTCATCTTCGTCCTCTAGGGTTTGGGTCCAGAACTCCTTTCCGATAATGAGTGGCTTGAGTATCTTCCTCTTAGAGAAGGAGGAAGACACTTGTCCCAGAGAGGAGGAAGAAAGGGTGGCGGATTTGGGCTTTTTTGAGGCAGGATTGTAAGGAACCAAGGCCCGGGAACTGCGTTTGCGAAGTTTGAGCCTTGTGGCAACTGAGGGAGCAGGGTTAGAGGCAGGTTTGGATTTAAGGCTTGCAGGCGACAGCTCTGAGCTATGGATCTCCTGGGTGTCCTTGTCCGGAGAGGAGTCATGGGAGCCTCCTTCTGAGACGGTGTGGGTAGCAGATGCAGACACAGGAGGGAGTTCCTTTACTTTCTCCTCAGCTTGCTGGGCTATTGGGTTTTGAGAGGGGGTGACATCAAGGGATTTTGAGGATGAGGCTGCTTTCTTTTCTCTGAAAGCTTTGAGGAGTGCAACTTCTTCCTCATCCTGAACAAGATTAGGGTTAGGGTTTTTGTCGGCCATTTGAGAAGCTGGGGTTTTTTGAGAAGTGAGAAACATAAAGGGAGCAATTGAGAGAATGGGAGAGCTGGAGAGTAGCAAGGCAGAGTGCTTGGTTCAATCAACAGGAGCCCTTTAATAATCGCTGAGTGCCGTTGGTGCCGTTGGAGAGATCGAGCCGTTGAGAGAAATACTGGGAAATCTGAAGCATTGAAACAGTTCCAAGGATTTGCAGCCTTTTTTGAAATTGAACGGTCACAAATTCAAAGCTCAACTACTCAAAGATGGAAACTGTTCCCGGTTGAAAAGACATGTCTGATGCCTGAGAATTTGCCATAAATGCCGTCTTGGGAGGAGCAAATTTCTTACTAGCCGTTGAGAGGGTAGTCCATCTTAGTTCCTTTCTGGCAATTTTTTCAGTGTGCTAGAGGGATATATGGGAACTTTGATGTGGGTTTTAAAAGCATGGAACCTGAAAGTACGTTCCTACACAAGAAATCGGGGAAGGCCATTTATCGCATTATACAATAATTCCCAGAGAGGGTTAAGAAATGGATCATAGGGAATTGAATTGTGCAATGAGGCAAGGGAGGGTCATAGTACACAATCATCATTTCGGCTTGTATTGTTGGGTTAGAATATGATCAGATTGTGACTTTTGGTCCAACAAAGAAATTTGAACAATGATTGAGTTAAAATGAATAATGAAGACTCAAGGACACGAACTAGAAAAATGTATCAAAGCCTTTTGAGTAACTATTATGGAAATGAGGGTCTATTGCAAAAGATATAACACAGAGATTCCAAGACTGAACAAGTAAAAGATCTAAACTAGTCAATCAAGGGAACTGGAGAGAAACCTCTAAACTAAAGTCACTGCTAGGTTATAGGAATCATTCCCAGTTCTAATCTAAGGTTCTCGAAAGGAACTCTATTCAAGGCTTTGGTGAATATATCTGCAACCTGATCTTCAGTTCTACAAAATTTTATAATGATGTTCCCTTTCTCAACATGATCTCTAAGAAAGTGATGCCTTATATCTATATGCTTGGTCCTAGTATGATGCACAAGATTCTTAGAAATGTTTATAGCACTGGTATTATCAAAAAGAATAGTGAGATGACCATAAGACATACCGAAATCCGTGAGTTGTTGATTTAGCCATAAGAGTTGGGAACAGCAAGAGGCGGCTGCAATGTACTCAGATTCTGTGGTGGAGAGGGAGATTGAGATTTGTTTCTTTGAGCCCCATGACACAAGGCAAGGGCCTAGGAACTGTGCTATTCCAGAAGTACTCTTCCTATCCACCAAGTATCCAGTATAATCAGCATCAGTGAAACCCATCAGCTCAAAGGGACACTCTTTGGGGTACCAAATGCAGAGTGAGTCAGTTCCCTTGAGATATCGGAATATCCTTTTCACAGCTGCTAAGTGTGTTTCTCTTGGACATGATTGAAACCTAGCACACGAGCTAACAACAAACACAATGTCTGGTATTATCAAAAAGAATAGTGAGATGACCATAAGACATACCGAAATCCGTGAGTTATTGATTTAGCCATAAGAGTTGGGAACAGTAAGAGGCGGCTGCAATGTACTCAGATTCTGTGGTGGAGAGGGAGATTGAGATTTGTTTCTTTGAGCCCCATGACACAAGGCAAGGGCCTAGGAAATGTGATATTCCAGAAGTAGTCGTCCAGACTACTTCTGCATTTGGTATCAAAGCCTTTTGAGTAGTCGTCCAGACTACTTCTAACAACTAGTCGTCCAGACATTGTGTTTGTTGTTAGCTCGTGTGCTAGGTTTCAATCATGTCCAAGAGAAACACACTTAGCAGCTGTGAAAAGGATATTCCGATATCTCAAGGGAACTGACTCACTCTGCATTTGGTACCCCAAAGAGTGTCCCTTTGAGCTGATGGGTTTCACTGATGCTGATTATACTGGATACTTGGTGGATAGGAAGAGTACTTCTGGAATAGCACAGTTCCTAGGCCCTTGCCTTGTATCATGGGGCTCAAAGAAACAAATCTCAATCTCCCTCTCCACCACAGAATCTGAGTACATTGCAGCCGCCTCTTGCTGTTCCCAACTCTTATGCCATCTTTCTTTTGGGTTATTTGCAATCCAAGGAAGAAAGTGAGTTCCCCTATTAGACTCATTTCAAATTCACTGCTCATCAAGTCTTTGAACTTATCTACAAGGGACATGTTAGTGGAACAAAAAATGATATCATCAACATAGATTTGAACCACTAAGATGTTACCTTCTTCTTCTAGAATGAAGAGGGTCTTGTCAATAACTCCACGTCTATAGCCATTTGAGAGTAGGAACTGGGCAAGACGATCATACCAAGCTCTAGGGGCTTGCTTGAGACCATACAAAGCTTTGTCTAAGAAATAGACATGGTCTGGATGATCAATGTCTTCAAAACCAGGTGGTTGCTTGACATATACTTCCTCTTGAAGAATGCCATCGAGAAAGGCAGTCTTTACAACCATTTGGAATAGTTTGAACCCTTTGTGTGATGCGAATGCAATCAACAACCTTATTGCTTCAATCCTTGCCACTAGAGCATAGGTTTCATCATAGTCGATGCCTTCTTGTTGATTGTATCCTTGAGCAACAAGTCTTGCTTTGTTCCTTATCACAGCTCCTGAGTCATCGAGCTTGTTTCTGAAGACCCATCTAGTTCCTATGATATGCTTATCCTTGGGGCGGGAAACTAGATGCCATACTTTGTTCCTTTCAAACTGATGAAGTTCCTCTTGCATGGCTTGTATCCAATCTACATCTTTCAGTGCCTTACTGATACACATGATTATGTTGTGTGTATTGACGGAGTTTTGACATGATTTTAGTGGTGTTTTAGGATGCTTTGGAGGTGATTTGGAGACTTGGCGAGGAGGTGCGGAAGTTGCATTTTTGGAGCCTTAGGAGCTGAGGAGCGAAGGATGAAGAAGCAGAATTGCGGCGACCGCCGCGGAAGGAACATCGACCGCTGTTAATTGCCCTGGAGAGGCCTTAGCTACGATCTGGAAACAGCGACCGCCGTTTAATTGCGGCGCCCGCCGCATTTACGGCGATCGCCGTGGGAGAAGCAGCGGCCGCTGCCGCTGACGGAAGCATCGCCGAGCCGATTTCCTTTTCGGATCTATTTTATATTACTTTATTATGTTTTTATTGTTTCTTTTTAGGATAATTTCAGATTATTTTCCTTTGGTATTTAAGGGTTGAGAAAACTTGTTTCTTCTATCTCAGAACCCTAATTTTTTATTCTACGTATTCTCTTGCTATGAAGAACTAAGCCTATCTTGCTTAGTCAGACATTGAAGCTTTTCGTGTGATTCAGTTGTGAGATTCTTATTCCTAATCTATTGCATGGTTTTTATCTCTTCTCTTGTTTGATTTCTTAAGATTGATATTGATAATTTCTAGTCTGATCAACTAGGATTTGTCGTTATTTATCTATTGCTAGGTTTAGATTGTTACTGGTTGAGCATATCTATTCCATAGTAGCAACTGTATCATGTTAGTAACTGGTTGTGCTAATCTTATGCAGAAGAGAATTGATTTACATTCTAGGGTAAAAACTGGTTGTTTTATTCTAGGGTTGTATCCAACTATATTCCTATCCGTAAGACTGCTGTTAAACTAAATCTTGATAGTTTCAGGGTTGTTTAATTAGTTAGTTCTAATAGTATCTGGTTGTGCTATTAGTTACATCTGAAAAAGAATTGGAATTACCATTGCATGCGATTTTGAGTAGTATCTATGATCAACTTGTCATTCGAATAGTGGATATTGTTTGACTGAGTGTTTTCCCAATAACTGATTTCATCACCTTTAATTGCTTATTTACCATTTGCATGCTTGGCTACTAAAACAAACCAACAAAACCCCCCTTTGGTTGCTTTAAATTGACATACATATTGCATACTGCGATAGACTTTGTTTCCCTGCGGATTCGACCCTTACTTACCTAGGACTACGTTTTAGGGTTTGTTTGGATACTTTGCATAGTAGGAATTAGAACGGAAAATTCCTGTTATCAAAAAGTAAGGAGAGAATTTACCTCATTTTTTGGGATGCACCTACGAATTACCTGGTCAGAACAATGTTTCCATAGGTAGGGGTCGTCCCAGACAAAGAATCTGGCTGAACTGCGCAGCCTGTCCCGTAGAGCCTTGGTATGCTGATTTGGTGAATTTCCTCACCACAGGTGAATTCCCTCCGCCCTTCAACAAGGCTCAGAGGGACAGGCTGCGCAGTTCAGCCAGATTCTTTGTCTGGGACGACCCCTACCTATGGAAACATTGTTCTAACCAGGTAATTCGTAGGTGCATCCCAGAAAATGAGGTAAATTCTCTCCTTACTTTTTGTCATTCTGAGGCATGTGGTGGACACTTTGGGGTACAAAGAACCGCAAGGAAGGTACTTGAAGCAGGATTTTGGTGGCCTTCCATCTTCAAGGATGCGCACAACCACTGTAAATCCTGTGACAAGTGTCAACGGGTTGGAAATATATCTCATAGGGATGAGATGCCACAAACAGGGTTGATTTTCTGTGAAATCTTCGATGTTTGGGGTATTGACTTCATGGGACCGTTTCCTACCTCTTGTGGTAACATATATATTTTGCTTGCGGTGGACTACGTTTCCAAGTGGATGGAAGCGAAGGCCACCAGGACTGATGATGCTAAAGTTGTTGCAGATTTCTTGAAGTCCAACATATTTACCAGGTTTGGAGTGCCAAAAGCTCTCATCAGTGATAGAGGAACTCACTTCTGCAACAGGACAATCACTGCGCTGTTAAAGAAATATCATGTCACGCAGAGAGTTTCTACCGCCTATCACCCTCAAACGAACGGGCAAACTGAAGTGTCCAACCGGGAGATAAAGTCCATCTTGGAGAAGACGGTGTCTCCCAATAGAAAAGACTGGAGTTTGAGGCTTGATGATGCGCTGTGGGCATACAGGACATCTTACAAGACACCGATTGGTATGTCTCCCTTTCAGTTGGTGTTTGGTAAGGCTTGTCACCTTCCAGTAGAGCTAGAACACAAGGCATATTGGGCTGTCAAGAATTGTAGCATGAAATTGGATGATGCTGGAGAGCTTTGTAAGTTACAATTGCAAGAGCTAGAGGAAGCTAGGATCGAGGCTTATGACAATGCCACTCACTACAAGGAAAGGACTAAGGCCTGGCATGACAAGAACATAGTGAGGAAGGACTTCAAAGTTGGAGACAAAGTCCTCTTATTTCAGTCACGCCTTAGAATTTTCCCAGGCAAGCTGAGATCGCGCTGGGCAGGACCATATTATGTGGCCAAAGTCTTCCCACATGGTGCCATAGAGCTATTTGATTCGGCAGCGCAGACTTTGTTCAAGGTGAATGGGCAAAGAGTGAAGAAATACCATGAAGGTTTTACCAAGGACACCATTGAAGAGGCATTCCTGAAGGAACCCGAAGCTGAAACGTGATTGAACCAGAATGAGGTCGAGCCACAACGTTAACTACGACGCTTCTCGGGAGGCAACCCGATGATTAGGTAGTTTCTTTCCCTTTCCCTTAATCACTTTTAGTTGTTTTCCTTTTGTTTTTGCATTTTGTGTCGAACTCACCTGCAGGGACGTGAGAAAAACGAAGAAGGTGTTTATGGCGACCGCCGCTTAATTACGGCGATCGCCGTTAATTGCTCAACCAAGGGAGCTGCCTACGACATGAGAACGGCGACCGCCGTTTAATTGCGGCTACCGCCGCAATTACGGCGACCGCCGCCCTCTCCACGGCGCCCGCCATTTTCTCCTTCCTCACTCACGCTGTTTGCAGCAAAATGACAGCGACCGCCGTTTTAATACAGCGATCGCCGCCGTTTCAGGTTCGACTACTATCCCTTGTTTTTAAAAATTTTTAAAAAAAATGGGCTCCGAAAAAACCCTAAACGGGGCGCAAAAGACAAAAATAAAACCCCCGAAAAGACCTTAAACGGGGAGAAAAAGTCAAAAAATCAGATAAAAATGGACCCTGAGAAAACCTTAAACAGGGTGCAAAAGGCATAAAAAGAAACCCGTTAAAACCAAACGGGGTAAAAGCCAAAAAAAAAAAAAAAAGTGGACCCCCCTCCCAGATCTGTAAACCTACCCCTTCCCAACCCCTTTACCCCACTTTCCCTTTCACAAACCTCTCGAACCACCTCTCAAGCCTCTCGCACCCTAATTCCTCCCAAATCCGGCGACCGCCGTACCAGAATCTCCCCGCCGCCTGCCCGCTGCGAAGCCAGATCGCCGTCGCTGCCCGCCGCTGTGGAGATTTGCCGTTTCTGCGAACAATTGTTCACGGCGACTGCCGTACCCATCGCAGCGACCGCCGCTAAGAGCAGCGACCGCCGTTACGAGCGACGACCGCCGTTTTCTTCGTGTTTGGTGATCTCTTTGCTTCTTCTTCTATTTTTGCTTGTGTTGCTGCTTATTATTCGTAATGTCTGGACTGTTGAAGCGCACACTCTCCTCTCGTAAGAAATCATCGGGGGGTGAGACCTCCCGTAAGAAATCATCAGGGGTTGAGGCCTCTCGTAATAAGGTTGAGGAGTCCCGTCAGAGACTTTTACAGGATAGGGAGTTCCAGTCCACATTATTCTTTGATCCAGAGACTCTGCGGGATTTGAGGATGTATGAGAGCACGCAGGAGCTTTTTATTAATGGTGGACTGGGTAGTTTCTTCCATTTTGCGGCACCCACATTCCCCGCCTGGACTGTGGAGTTCCTGGCCAGCTTTGACAACCACTGTGATACAGAGAGTATTTCTTTCAGTCTAGCGGGCAGCAAGCACTCTATGTCCTATGCGGACCTTGATACAACACTTGGAATCACCAGGCCACCATCTTTGGAGAGGGAGTGAGCGGACGCCAATGGGTTCTTTAATTTCTGGTATCACTCCACTGGTACTAATGTCTTTAACCCGCAGGAAGGAGAGTACAATTACAAGTGGTCGCATCCGGGCCTGCGACTAGCACATAAGGTGGTGCAGATGGCTTTCCATGGCCAGTCCGAATTAAACAAGGTCCCGTACGACGACTTGTATGCAGTATGGAGTATGACCCCTGAGTGCCCCTTGGTGTGGGATTGGCGCTCCCACTTTATTGCTTCATGTAGAAAATTCCAGGATAACAAGGGGCAAAAGATCGTCATTGGGGGAATGATCACTTTGATAGGCCGCCACCTGGGCCTCGAGCAGCCCGACCCATCCCAGCAGCTCTCTGCCACCTATAGATATGATTGGAGGCAGCTCAAGACATCCACTGTTATAGCCGGGACCGGGTCTAACCCGAAGTTCTGGCTGTATGACACGCGGGGCCTTTACAAAATCCCCATCCATTTCCCATTTGAGGTGACCTGTGGCCCGTGCTACAGGGATTTTGATGTGAGCAGATACCGTATGGGAGCCCCTGTGGTGCAGCCCATGCCAGTTACGAGTGATGTTGAGGATGAAGATGATGATGATGATGGTGCTGCTGATGATGATGATGAGGATACCGCTATGCCTGAGGTACAGGCTGCCGCTGCTGTTGTGCCGTATGGAGACTATCAGCGGTAGATGTGGGAGATGGTCCAGGACATTGACACGCGCCAACGGTCCATTCAGTCGGACCTCGCTGGGTATCACCAGGAGTTCATTGACTTCCGCCAGGAGTCAAGGGATCATTATGCGACGCAGGCCCAAGACATCCATGCAATGGAGGAGCAGATGAGGCAGTGGAACGTTCCAAGTATCCAGACTTTCCACCGCCGTAGCAGTAGTGGTACATTCTTACCTTCCCCTCTTTTATTATGTCTGATTTCATTGAGGACAATGCTTATTTTAGGTATGGGGGAGGTGATTATGTACTTATGTATTGCTTTTATCTTTTTTATAAAAAAAGGGCAAATAAAAACCCTAGGATGGACTGAAAACCCGAAAGGGCGGTCCAGGTAAAAAGCAGGTAATCCGACAGGCATTAGGCCTGGGCAAAAGTGGATTCAGAGTGATGTGAGGCGGTGAGTCCATCTATGATAAAATGAAATGAGTGGCTAGGATGAAAACCCGAAAGGGCTCCTAGGCAAATTGAGTGAAAAGAAGAGGAGTGTTTTCTAGGATCTCATTTTACCGGCGGGGCGACATAAGAAGAGGAGACAAAGAAGGATTGTCGGGTAGGTCACTTTGGGAGACATAAGGAGTCATAGATGGAGGTTAGGACTAGTGGCTACTTACATTTTTGGATGACCGGGATAAGCTTGGGGGAAGTATTCTGCTTTCCCGTAAGCTTGGATGTGTGTCGTGTTTGCTGCTGAGGAGTATATTGTTATTGTTGTGTGCTTGTGTTGATGTTGTGCTGATTACGATGTTGGAGTTGAGGGTGTAGTTGTGTTGTGGTCGGTTGGTTGAGGGATGTTGAGCTTTCATGTAGATGCTTTTACTCTTAGTTGCAACCTTCTTTACATGTTGATGATCTAGGTGCTTCATTGGTAATGGGTGGTAGTTCTCTATCCACTCAAGACGAGTAGAGATTCAAGTGTGGGGGAGTTTGATACACACGATTATGTTGTGTGTATTGACGGAGTTTTGGCATGATTTTAGTGGTGTTTTAGGATACTTTGGAGGTGATTTGGAGACTTGGCGAGGATGTGCGAAAGTTGCGTTTTTGGAGCCTTAGGAGCTGAGGAGCGAAGGATGAAGAAGCAGAATTGCGGCGACCGCCGCGGAAGGAACATCGACCGCCGTTAATTGCCCTGGAGAGGCCTTAGCTACGATCTGGAAACGGCGACCGCCGTTTAATTGCGGCGTCCGCCGCATTTACGGCGATCGCCGTGGGAGAAGCAACGGCCGCCGCCGCTGACGGAAGCATCGCCGAGCCGATTTCCTTTTCGGATCTATTTTATATTACTTTATTACGTTTTTATTGTTTCTTTTTAGGATAATTTTAGATTATTTTCCTTTGGTATTTAAGGGTTGAGAAAACTTGTTTCTTCTATCTCGGAACCCTAATTTTTTATTCTACGTATTCTCTTGCTATGAAGAACTAAGCCTCTCTTGCTTAGTCAGACATTGAAGCTTTTCGTGTGATTCAGTTGTGAGATTCTTATTCCTAATCTATTGCATGGTTTTTATCTCTTCTCTTGTTTGATTTCTTAAGATTGATATTGATAATTTCTAGTCTGATCAACTAGGGTTTGTCGTTATTTATCTATTGCTAGGTTTAGATTGTTACTGGTTGAGCATATCTATTCCATAGTAGCAACTGCATCGTGTTAGTAACTGGTTGTGCTAATCTTATGCAGAAGAGAATTGATTTACATTCTAGGGTAAAAACTGGTTGTTTTATTCTAGGGTTGTATCCAACTATATTCCTATCCGTAAGGCTGCTATTAAACTGAATCTTGATAGTTTCAGGGTTGTTTAATTAGTTAGTTCTAATAGTATCTGGTTGTGCTATTAGTTACATCTGAAAAGGAATTGGAATTACCATTGCATGCGATTTTGAGTAGTATCTATGATCAACTTGTCATTCGAATAGTGGATATTGTTTGACTGAGTATTTTCCCAATAACTGATTTCATCACCTTTAATTGCTTATTTACCATTTGCATGCTTGGCTACTAAAACAAACAAACCAACAAAACCCCCCTTTGGTTGCTTTAAATTGACATACATATTGCATACTGCGATAGACTTTGTTTCCCTGCGGATTCGACCCTTACTTACCTAGGACTACGTTTTAGGGTTTGTTTGGATACTTTGCATAGTAGGAATTAGAACGGCAAATTCCTGTTATCACTTACCTATGTTCTTTGGTTCCACAATAGACAAAAAGGCATTGAAAGCAAAGAAGGTTAGATGTTCGAACCTGACTGGAGGCTTGATGGTTCTTCTTTCTCTATTGGGAGCTAGAGCATTTGATGTGGAGACATTTTGATTTGAACACTCAGCTTCAACTTCTATGTTGGGATCACCTTCTCCATTGAAGAACATGTGAGAGGATGAGTCATTGTTGTCTCCACAGATATTATCTTCATGTTCATGGTTCCCAGAAATAGATTGTTGTTGAATTTCCATGGGAACTGCTAGAGGAGCTGGTGCAGCAGGGTAAGAACTGGGTGGTGTGATGTCTTCATTTGGATCTTCTTGAGGAGGTTTGGGAAATGGATCTTCAAAGGAACTGATGGTGTTCTGCACATTTCTACCAAGTGATTTTTCATTAAAAATAACATGAACACTTTATTCTACATTTTTGGTCCTTTTGTTGAAGATCTTGTAGGCCTTGCTGCTTGATGCATATCCAATGACGATCCCTTCATCACTCCTTGGGTCAAATTTGCCAAGATTGTCCTTTCCATTGTTGTGCACAAAGCACTTGCATCCGAACACCCTAAGATGTGAAATGTTGGGAACCCTTCCTCTTAGAAGTTCATAGGGTGTCTTCTCTGTGATTGGGCGAAGCATAGCTCAATTGATGATGTAGCAGGCTGTGTTGATTGCCTCAGCCCAGAATGATTGAGATAGTCCACTTGAGATGAGCATCGTTCGAGCCATGTCTTCTAAGGTTCTGTTCTTCCTTTCCAGTACTCCATTTTGTTGAGGAGTGTATGGTGCAGAGAAGTTGTGATCAATGCCATGCTCACTGCAAAAGGTTAGAAATTCTCCATTTTCGAACTCGGTACCATGGTCAGAACGGATAGAATTGATGGAACAGTCGAGAGACTTTTCTAACATGAGAATCAGATCCTTAAAACGTCCAATGACTTCACTTTTAGATTTTATGAATATTGTCCAAGTAAAACGAGAGAAGTCATCGATGAGAACAAAGATATACCTGTTTCCTCCTAGGCTTTGAACTCTCATGGGTCCACAAAGGTCCATGTGAATGAGTTCAAGGGGCCTTGAGGAACTTACCACATCCTTGGATTTGAAGGAACTCCAAGCTTGTTTCCCTCTTACACAGTCTGAGCATGGTTCCTCAGATTTTCCACTTAGCTTTGGAAGGCCTCTGACTAGCTCCTTTGAGTGTAGCTTTTGGATTAATTTGGTGCTAGCATGACCAAGACGTTGATGCCACAAGTCCGTTTGATCATTCACAGTTGAGAGACAGAGTTTCTCCTTGGGAACGAAGGATGGGTCAACAACATACACATTGTTGAGCCTTTTACCTTTTAAGATGATTTGTCCCGAGGAGTCAAGGACAGTGCATTCATTTGATTTGAATCTGACTTCATTGTCTCCTTGATCACACAGCTGTGATACACTAATTAGATCAAAGGCAAGATTATCAACAAGGTGGACTTTATTTACCTTAATGTGGTCATTGAGTTTCACAGTTCCTATTCCATAAATTTTCCCTTTGCTTTTGTCTCCAAAAGAGATGTTCCCTCCTTGGATGGGTTGAAGAGAGGTCATTTGATTTCTTCTTCCGGTCATATGGCATGAGCAACCACTGTCGATGTACCATAGTTGAGGTTGCCTCTCTTCTTTCTCAAGGTCTTCTGAGTCGCTTGAATATCCTTTTGCCATGACACATCTTCCTTCAGAGAAACCACTCAGATCTAGTTCCTCATCTGAGTCTTCTCCCCATGAGGCCACAAGAGCCTTCTTCCTCTGAGGTCTTTCATCTTCTTTGGAGTCTTCCATATTGGGACAATTCTTAGCGTAGTGTCCATTTTCTTTGCACTCATAACAGGAGACTTCTTTGAGATCTCTCCTTGGTCCATTATGAGAGGAATTGCCCTTTTGGAACCTTCCCTTCACAAAGAATTTTTTGATATTCTTTGTGAAGAGAGTTGTAAGTACGTCCTCTTCTTCTTCTAGGTCTGAGTTCTCCTGCTCCATCTCAAGCCTTAAGAAGGCTTTGGAGATCTTGAGGGCAATTCATTTCTCCAGTTTCTTATCGGCATTGGCTTTGTTGTGTTCTCCTTCTTCAACCTCCAGTTTCCCTATGACTTGAGTTAAGGGAAGAGATTGGATGCCTGGAGTATTCTTCAAGATTCCCTTGATGAGGGTGAACTTAGAGTTGAGTCCATTGATAACCACCAGTGACTTGGAGACTTCATCGAGGTTGACTCCAGCCGCTGTTAGCTTTCCAATTAGCCTGTTGAACCGAGAGTAGTATTCTGAGATGGTTTCAGTTTCCATCATTTTGAAGGTGTGGTATTCTCCTTCCAAAGCAAACTTCCTGCTTTGCTTTAGCTCATCACTTCCTTCATGCATATCTTTGAGTGCTCTCCACATCTCCTTTGCCGTCTTGATTCCTATGACTTTGTCCATGTCTTCTCTGTCCAGTCCATTGAGAATGAACTGTCTAGCCTTGGCATTCTTTTCCATGATGACATAGTGCTCAGGTTTCCAGTCTTCTTCCTTCTGGTTGAGATCAACATAGCCATCTCCATTTTCGACTATCCTCCAGCATTGGTAGTCGTTGGTCTTTATGTGGCTTTCCATGCACTTTTCCCACCATGTTTCTTCTCCCTTCTTTCGCAGATGTGGATTGTTGGTGGAGATTCCGAGCTCAAACTTTCTTGGCTGAGACATGATCTGCAAACTTAACAAAGATCTAGAGCTTTTCCTGCTCTGATACCAATTATAGGATCGTGATTGTTAGATTAATAACAAGGGAACTGAGAATACAGATTCCAGTTCCCTTCGCAGCGGAAATAAACAATCAAATAAATGAACAAGTTCCTTATAGTGGAAACCTTCGATTGCCAACTAGCAATCTAGGATAAAAACCACTATCTTTCTTTCGAAAGGATTTCAAGGTCTACTTCTTGATTTCTTATCTCTTTGGTTACAACTTATCCTAGGAACAAACACACAGTTTCTTTGCCTTACACACAGTTAGACAATCCTAGATAACTTAACACAAATTATAATCAATCCAAGAAGCAGCCCTTAGCACCAAGAAACTAACTCACTTACAGTCACATGAACTTAGCACACAGCTCTTCGATTCCTTGACTGGTTCCTCTTGATCTTGTTCTGATTTGATGATCTTGTTTGAAGCTTCACACTTTGATATTTGCTATGGAGTGTGATTCTATCTCAATGCTTGAAGATAACATCGGAGCTTATCTTCCTTATATAGTGGATGCTCGAGGTTGGATCTGCTCTTGGTTCCCACAGAGCGAGCTTGCCCTAGGATGTGTGGTTATCCTTGATTCACGCTATCTTTGACATGTAATAACAACCTAGGCAGCTCAGAATCCACATAGGTTGGTCAATTACTTCGGACAAGTCTGCCAAGTCGTTGTCCAACTCCTTTCGTCCGAGGTTCAACAAGCTCGGCACTTTGGAACTGTCCTCTGGATGGTGACATCTCTATGAGCTGTCGCTTTCAGTACCTTTGTCCGAGGTTCATCGTTCTAGGCATCTTGGAGTCTTGCTCTTGGATGGTGGCATGCTTTTGGAAGCTTCGCTCAAGTCGCTTTCTCCATATTTTGTCCGAGGTTTGGTGTTCCCAGATTTCTCGGGAAACACAAGATCACGTGTTGCATTTCTGGGCACACCTGGGTTCCTTTGGCTTGCTGCTTGGTTCTTTTGTCTTGTTTGGATTCCAAGGTTTCGACAATTGTCATGTGGTTCCTTAACCCACATCTTTGAGATAAAACATTAGTATCAAAATATTTGTCATCTTCAAAAGTAGAGAAACTGAGGAAAGGAACTCTCAGGGGAACCGAAGTTTCAGAGTTCCGTTTCCTAACACTAACCTAACAACCCAAAATAGATTAAGGCTGCACAAAATCAATACAATCAGCAACACAGATTTATGGTTGTTCATAACCCCTGTAATTCATCCAAATCTGTCCAAATTTTAACAAACAAATAACAACTAATTCAACCCCCAAATTTCATATTTAATTCAGCCAAATAAAACCACGCAACAGCTGCGATACCTCGTCGGAGGTGTCTTCGTCGCCGGGACTGGCTCCTCGTCGCCGGAAGTGCAACAACAGCAGTGGCAAAAGGGCACAACAACAACAACAAGCGACAACAACAGCAGCAACATGCGACAACAGCGACACATACAACAGTACCACGTACAACAACGGCTTGCACAACAGCTGGAAGAAGTGGTCCGACTCAGGGAAAAGAGGTGGTGGTAGGCACGTGATAGGTGTTATTTCATACACCTTTACTAGCAATTATTAGCATCATTTGGAGAAGTTTAGGATGAGATTTGAGGCTAAGTCTGTAATCCAGAAGAGTAGTTGAGAAGTGAAGATATCCAAGGTTTTACGGCTTAGATGGAGATGATGAGGATCTTCTGGAATTTATGGGAGAAGACTACCAACACTTGGTAGTAAAGAAGAGAAGAAGAAGAGGAGCTGAAGAGAGAAGAATGCCCCCCCGCAGTAGAAAGCACCGCCCCGCGGTGGGAAATCACGCCCCGCGGTCGTTTGCTGGGCGAAACTAATGAATTGAAGGCGCCGCGCGGGCTGATGCTGGGAATTGGAAGGAGATGGGCCGTGAAGATAAAAAGGCCCAAGTTGAAGTTTGGCCCACGTGAGTTGAATGGAAGCGCGTGAATTGAAGAAGTCGGTAGCTGCTGGACGAGAATTGGAGCTGCCGTTTTTGATTTCTTATTTTATTATTATTTTATTAGTTTGTTATTTTTATTTCCTTGTAGATTGGGGTTTGTGATCTTGGGCTTTAGGTTAACTCTATTTAACCTAATTCCCACAGCCTCCAGCCACAATTAGATTAGATTTCAGTTTTAGTTCGTAGTTTTGCCTCCAGGGTTTCCAACCCATGGAGAACTAAACACCTTGTTCTACTAGACGTTTGAAGCAATACAGTTTATTATGTTGTGAGATTTCTATTCCTTGTTCTTATTCTTATGTATGTTGGATTGATTCTCTTGGTTATATTGAATATTGATTCATTGTTATTCTTCATAGTCTGGCCAGCTAGGTTGAATACTTTTTATCAATTGCTAGGATTGCATATAGGGGTTCCGAGTGCATATCTAGTGGCAAACACAATTGTGCGTATAGGGGTTCCGAGCGTACAATTGTGTGTGAGAATCAATTGCATGTTAAGTAGGGGAGTGAGTACTTGTACGTCTTTCTGCTTGCATGTATCCTATATCCTTGTGTGTATTGCTATTGCTGTGATAGTGCTAAAGTACGCTGACAACTGTGAGAATCAGTTGTGCTTTATCATTGGCATAGTAATAAGTCTATCGACAACTGTGAGAATCGGTAGTACTTAAGATCAGGGTGGGAACAACCATAAGAATAGTTAAAGAACTTGGATTTAATAGATTTCTATGATCGACTTATCTCTGTATTGTGGATCTCGTTCTAGTAGAACTACTTTCCCCATCATTCTTATTCTTTCTTCTAAAAGCTTGCATCTTTGTTACTCTGCTTGATAACTAAAAACCCCCTTTGTTACTTTGCATGCTTACGAACACATAGATAGATCACTTCCTCCCTGTGGATTCGACCCTTGCTTGCCTCTACTACTTGTTTAGGTTTGTTAGGATTATTTTATTTGTTTAGGTGTCACGACGACAATGCCTATCAACGCGGTTGAGCTCACCGGCGAGGACTTGAGCAGAAGAAGGAGGAGGTCGGAAGCAGGAGGGAGGTGATGGCGGCGTGGCTCTCATCCGAAGAAGACAAGTTGATCCCCTTTTTCTACCCTTTTCTGATTTTCTTTCTCCAAATTCTGCTTTTGTTGACTTATATAGTCAAAGCAATAATTCACCATTTAATATATATATATATATATATACATATATCTATTGGGGTATTTCAGTGTCAACAAGGACCCCATGTGAAGGTGTATGATCTTGCTGCGATGGAGATGGAAAAGATGGAAGCTCGGAGTAGGGTAGTGGAGGAGGGTGACGTAGATGATGGAGGAGTAGACGGGGTAGCGGACGACAAGACAAATGGGTAGAAGGACTCATGGAAGACTACATGAAGACTAATGTAGGTCTTTTTGGTGGTAGTGTCATATCAAACATGCCCTTTATGGTGGGACATGTATCCAAGAAAGATGCAAGGTGTGGTCTTAGTCTCCAACTTATTAGACCGATATGGACCCAAGTATGGGAAACACAGACACCCGAATGACCGCAAGAAGGAGTAGTCTGGGGTACACTAGTATAAGCGACGAAACGATGAGTCATTATTGAGGACGAGAGTGGGGATTCAGTTGTGAAGATATATAATTGTGTGGAACGCATGCTCCCAAAATTCTGGGGAAGTTGCAAGTGGGCAAGAAGGGTTAGGCCTTTTTTCCTGAATGGTGTTGTTGTGACGTTCAACCATACCATTTTGGGTATGAGAATAGGGAAATGAGACACGGTGATGGATACCTTGAGAGGATAAGAGAGAGCCGACATTCCTATATTCACCCCCTCAATCTGTTTGGAGTTCCTTAAAAGACGCATTAAATTGAGATTGAACCATGGTTTGGAACAGTTGGAAGTAATGAAAATCCTGAGAGTGTAAGACATGAAATATATCCAAGTGAAGCGAATGCATTCATCCACAAGTTGCACAAAATAACAAGAACCATTTATTGATAAGGCATGAGCATGTCCCCAAACATCAGAGTAAACAAGTTCAAAGGGAATAGTTTTGGACAAATGAGATGACACAATAGGTAAACTGTAACACCCCCAAAACTTAACCCTTTTGGAAAGGTATTACCGTCAGTGACCCCAGTGTTCCTTACCGAGATCACCCAAGACTTTACCAAAAAAAATACAATTTATGAAATGCAATTGATACACAAAGATCAAACATTTAATTCCAAAACATAACATTGTCAAGGAAAACAAGAGTTACGGGATTACAACCCAATCCCGAATAGGTCAAAACATAGTTTAAACCAAACACAGCGGAAGACTAAGAAAGCACATTACAAACGGAGTTATTGTCCAAAGGATCATAACCTGATTAAAGAAATAATTAAAACATTCAAAAACCACCGCCGACTCCATAGTCCTTCTAATCTTCTGAGCTACTTCTTAACTGATGTGCCGAATCGAACGGATGACACCAGCCAACCATGCAAGGGAAAATATTGGTTGGTTAGTCTAAATGAATAGACTAGCAAGGGTGTAAAGCAGACTGGTTCAAAGCAGTCATATTAGGTTAGACTCATCGCTTCTCGGATAATAACCGATAACGGTAGTCAACCATCATATTCCTACTGGAATAAACAAGAGGTATGCACAAGAGAAGATTCTGGAAGACTGAATCTTCACAGAAATCGACTCGAAAGAAGACTCCAACGGAAATGAGTCTTTAAGGAAGTAAATGACAAATCTGGAATATTACAGAATCATTCAACAATGATTTAAAACTGACTGAGATGCTTCGGTTCACGACCAACCTCATCGCCTACAGCGAATCCAGATTGGAAAGAGAACGTACTACATTCAAGTCAAGACGAGTTTTCCTAGCTGCATTGAACTTAGCTGCACTACTCGCCCAAGGTGTATTAATTATGTGCGTCAAGGTAGCACTTATCTGATTTATGTTTCAAAAACACACATCACGTTATAGACTTTTACATGTGTACCCCACCAATGGGACGACACATCTTAGTATACGTTTCGTCGAGAGTGACGTATACCGAAAGGTTTGTGACACCAGCTAAGTGTCCTGTCTCTACACACATGTGTAAGAGACCGATCATGATCTTAGAATAGTACCAGATGGGGACGAGCCACCCCGATACCAGATTATAAAGAAACGACTGGACAGAGTCCGAGTAACGTTCCTATTTAACAGTGCTAACTAAACAGTTACAGCACCACAACATTTATAGGATAAATCCACATAAAGGCCCGAAAGGCGATCACAGATAATAGCGTTGTTCTAACAGATATACAACCTATTATATGGTTTTCAAAACAGTTTATCAAAACTGTTTCCAGACAAACATAATATTTATTCCAAATTAATTACTCAGATAAACTACTGATAATTAATGTAAATATGGAACGAAAGAGCAAGAGCGAACCGCCACTTGCCTTACTCCGCAGAATAGTCTAAAGACGTCAACTGGATTCCGGGCTTGACACGGTATAGTTCCAACAGCACAACAACCTTCGAGTCGACCCATAAAAGGAACCCTAAGTTAGATCCGACATAAACAGTACGAATCTAAACACGGCGAAAGAACACGAAAGGAAAGACGCCACGACGACAACCGACCAAGCCAAAGCCACAAAGGCATTCTGGGCACTGGCGGCGGTCGCTGTTCTTGGCGGCGGTCGCCGTGAAGAACACGGCCGACTGAAACGAGAGAAACTCACCCCAAAACACGAGCGGTTCGGCCTCCTTCGACTTGCTTTGGCTTCTAACCTCCATGGCTAACCAAAAGCTTCACAAAGGCACTCAGGAACCACACCAAAGCAACACCGGCGATACCTTCAACTTCCGGCGAAAACACAACTCCAGCGAGAGGCAAATTTGGCAGCGATTCGGGGTTGTAGATGACCCAAAACCCATGCCCAAGCTCGTCTATTTATAGGCAAACCCCAAGGAGTGATCTGCAAACCCTCAGACGCGGCAAACGATGCAACGGCGCACCTCGAACGACGCCGGCGACCATCGGGCAATGCCCACTGAACAATCACGGCGGGCGCCGTGATTTTGCCTGCGGCGGGCACGCGGCGGTCGCCGTAAATGCGGCGGTCGCCGTCGCTAGGCCTGTCGCGGCCAGCTAGAAGCTGACACGTTGACTCTTCGGGCCCAACCACGGCGGTCGCCGTTTCTGAACGGCGGTCGCCGTTTCTGAACGGCGGTCGCCGTTTCCCCCTTTTCCCGCCCATTCGGCTTTGAACAAGCTTGACAATAAACCGGGATAAAAATTATCGTACGCGAACGACAATTTAAAATTCAAGGCACCTTGTCTGTATATTATTTCACTGAGAAAAATATTACAGATATAGAGCACATTACAGAATGTCTCAAGCTACCTGAATTAAATCCGACGTACACAACGGGTACTCGGGAAAATTCCATAATTCCCAAAATAACCTTACAAAAATACGGGGTATCACATCTCCTTCCCCTTACACGAAGTTTCGACCCCGAAACTTAGGTCGAGAATAACTCGGGGAAACGCCTGAGCATATCTGACTCGGTTTCCCACGTCTCCCAATTAACTTCTTCGGTCCCTGACTTGGACCACAGCACTCGTACCAAAGGTACGATCTTGTTGCGCAAATGCTTCTCCCGATGCTCCAAAATGCGCACGGGCAACTCTTCGTAAGTACCATTAGCTTGAATCTCGATGTCTTCGTAGCTAAGTACATGAGACTCATCTGGTACATACTTTCTGAGTAAAGACACGTGGAACACGTTATGCACCGGGTGAGCCGATGGTGGCAACGCCAAACGGTACGCTAGAGATCCCACTCTATCCAGAATCTCGAATGGTCCCACGTAGCGAGGGTTAAGCTTCCCACGCTTACCAAATCTGAAAACTCCTTTGGAAGGCGATACCTTGACAAAAACTTTGTCACCAACCTCGAACTCGACAGTCCTGTGCTTCCGATCTGCGTAGGACTTTTGTCGACTCTGAGCGGTCAACATCCTTTGTCTGATCAAAGCAATGTCTGAAGCCGTCCTTTCGACCAACTCTGGTCCAAGCAGAATTTTGTCGGCATTATCATCCCAACAAATCGGAGATCTGCATTTGCGACCATACAACGCTTCAAACGGAGCCATCTTGATTGTAGCATGCCAGCTATTGTTGTACGTGAACTCAATCAGACTCAAGCTGTCCTCCCAGCTAGTCGGACGATCGAGCACACAAGCTCTAAGCATATCCTCCAGAGTCTGGATGGTCCTTTCAGACTGGCCATCTGTCTGAGGATGAAACGATGTACTGAACCTTAACTCGGTTCCCATAGCCTTATGAAGTTCCTTCCAGAATCTTGACATGAAACGGCCATCTCGGTCCGATACAATGGTCTTAGGAATGCCATGTAAGCGGACAATCTCCTTCTGGTAAACTTCGGCTAGCTTCTGGGTTTCCCATGTGGTCTTGATGGCTATGAAATGAGCACTCTTCGTAAGCCTATCCACAATTACCCAGATAGCATCTCTCTGACTTCGAGTCTTGGGTAGCCCAGTGACGAAGTCCATGGAAATGTCCTCCCATTTCCATTCTGGCACGGGGAGAGGTAGCATCTCACCACCTGGTCTGCGGTGTTCGATCTTGACTTTTTGGCAAGTTAAGCACTTTTCCACAAAGTCTGCTACGTCCCACTTCATGTTTGGCCACCAAAACTTCTTCCTGAGATCCTTGTACATCTTGCTAGAGCCAGGATGCACAGAATAAGCAGATGAATAAGCTTCTCTCATTACCAACTGATGAAGACCTTCCGTGTCAGGCACACAGATCCGATCCTGAAACCAAAGTGATCCATCATCCTGAACCACAAAACTGGGAGCTTTCCCATCCATCACTTCACTGCTTAACTTTACCAAGATGATGTCATCGACTTGCTTTTCTTTGATTTGATCCAGCAGTGTAGCCTGAATTTCCATCATACTCAGGTACCCTCTACGCTGGTCATACAAGACTTCAATGTCGCATGACTCTTGGTTTAGCTTGGTCTGAGCAGTAAGCAACGCAACCACAGTCTCGTGCGTTGTCTTCCGGCTTAGCGCATCAACTACTACATTAGCCTTGCCCGGATGATACAACAACTCCATGTCGTAGTCCTTGAGAAACTCTAGCCAGCGGCGTTGTCTCATATTTAACTCCTTCTGAGTAAATATATACTTGAGACTTTTGTGGTCAGTGAAGACTTGGCATCTTATACCATAGAGGTAATGCCTCCAAATCTTCAGCGCAAAGACAACCGCTGCTAACTCAAGATCATGGGTCGGATAGTTTTCTTCGTAAGTCTTGAGTTGTCTAGATGCGTAAGCAATGACTCTGCCCCTTTACATCAAAACACAACCAAGGCCACACTTGGAAGCATCACTATAGACCACATAATCGTCATTCCCCTCTGGGAGTGCTAACACGGGTGCCGAGGTCAACCGTCGCTTCAACTCCTGGAAACTGACCTCGCACTTGTCATTCCAGACAAACTTCTTGTGGACTTTGCGGAGTAGATTGGTCATCGGTAGAGCGATCTTTGAAAATCCTTCTACAAACCTTCTATAATACCCGACAAGTCCAAGAAAACTACGCACCTCTTTTACGTTCTGAGGCTGTGTCCACTTAGCCACAGCTTCAATCTTTTGGGGATCAACCATAACCCCATTTTTATTGATCACGTGGCCTAAGAAAACCACTTCCTTCATCCAGAATTCACATTTAGACAATTTAGCATAAAGCTGATGTTGTCTAAGGATCGACAAGGAAATCCGTAGATGTTCCTCGTGGACTTCTTCATTCGGAGAATAGATCAAGATGTCGTCGATGAAAACTACCACGAACTTATCCAAGTACTGGTGAAAACATCGGTTCATCAAATCCATAAAGACAGCTGGAGCATTTGTAAGCCCAAAAGGCATCACTACGAACTCGTAATGACCATATCTGGTCCTAAACGCAGTTCTAGGAATGTCCTGCTCCCGAATCCTGAGTTGATGATATCCAGATCTTAAGTCGATCTTGGAGAACACCTTTGCTCCTTGCAACTGGTCCAACAAGTCATCAATCCTAGACAAAGGATACTTGTTCTTGATCGTCACCTTATTCAACTCTCGGTAGTCGATACAAAGTCGGAACGATCCGTCCTTCTTTTTGACGAATAATACCGGAGCACCCCACGGCGATGCACTCGGCCTGACATAACCTTTATCAAGAAGATCTTCAAGTTGATTCTTCAATTCTTGAATCTCAGCCGGAGCCATCCGATACGGTGATTTGGAAATCGGCGCCGTACCAGGCTCGAGATCAATTGAAAACTCTACGTCACGATTTGGGGATAATCTTGGAATTTCTTCCGGAAAGACATCCGAAAATTCCCTAACTATAGGAATATCAAGAACCTCAGGTTCATCCTTCTCAGGCGAATCCAAGTAGCAAAGGTACCCGACACATCCTTGTCGTAGTAGCTTAAACGCAACCATCGCATTGATCAGCTTGCCATTATCAGCGTCATTTCGACCTTTGAACTTGCACACGAATTGGCCCCCGGATGACACTGTCACCGTTCTTGAACTGAAGTCGATCACCGCCTTGTGACGCGTCAGCCAATCCATACCGAGAATAATGTCGTATGGAGCCATGGCTATGCAGATTAAATCTGCCTCGAATTCCTTACCCTGAATGGTAATCGGAAAGTCGGACAAATGCTTGGTTCCCACCAAACGTTCTCCATTAGGAAGATTAACGACGAAAGGGTCGCACGAATCATTGCACACTAAGTCTAACTTGCTAACACAGCTATCCAAAATAAAGGAATGCGTAGCACCAGAATCAAACAGAATGCACACTGAAGTAGAGTGAAGGTATAGAGTACCTTGAGCAATAGGAGCGTTGGGTCCATCTGCCTCACGCATCTCGTACAAGCGTTGGCCCTGACTTCCAGAAACAGCTGGGGCCTTTCCCCTGTTCTGAGCAGTCGTCTGCACTGAAGGGCTAGGAGTCTCGGCAGGCTTAAACCTAGGTCGGTTGCTCTGATGAACTGACCCTTGCTGCGACTCTACTCCCTTATGCTTCCCCTGCTTGCAGAACTTTTGCAGATGACCATCACGTCCACACCCAAAGCATGGCCTCCTCTCCTTCCGACACTCAGTGCTCTTGTGCCCAGCAGTACCGCAGTTATAACACTGAACTGAACTCCTGGTATGCCCTGACTGCTGAGTCGATCCCCCTTGCGTCATCTCCGTCTTAGCTCGGCCGGACTTGGCGAAGTTAGACGGTGGCGCAGGGCGCTTAAAACCACCTCCTGGTTCTGATTCTGCATCGACTTCTGTCGGTTGCGCCTCTTGGTCGACTCCTCGAGAGTTACCTCCAACTTATAGGCACAATCCACATACTGCTCCAAGGTAGAGCATGTGTGGTGCACCATTAATGGCTTGATATCCGGGTTCATCCACTCGTGGAAGTACCAGATCTTTTGAGCCTCGCTGGTGATCTCGGCAGTGGCGTACTGTAGAAGATGGTTGAACTTAGATGCCAACTCGGTCACTCTCAGACCATCAGTCTGAGGGTACAAGAACTCTTTATGCTTCTCCTCTCTCATAGCGCGAGAGAAAAAGTGATCAACCATCTTGGTCTTGAACATCGACCAAGTCAACACTGGGCTCTCAGCCAAACCAGTGCTCTCCCACCACTCGCTAGCCTCCTCCTTCAGCTGAAGAGAAGCGATATGGACCTTTTCGGCCTCCGTACACTCCACGTTCCTGAACAGCCTCTCCATATGGGAGAACCAATGAGTCACTACCACTGGCTCCCCTTTCCCGTTATAGCAGTCGGGTCTCATGGAAGTAATGGTCTTAAGAGCGCGACCATAGCTGTCCCTTGTCCTAACGGCAGTCTCCTGAATCACAGGGTTTCTGGGTTCCACAATATCAGGAACCGCTGCGTGAATAGGCACTTCTTGTGCTTGAGGCGCACTTGGTCTCAAGACATCTGTAATAGCCTGCATCACGATTCCTCGGATCGCCTCAACAGCTACGGCGTCAAATAGCGTCGGCGCCTGAGTCTGATCCTGACCTTCACGCCTCTGCTGGACGCGAGACTCAGACTCGTGTTCATCCTGAACACCTCTTCCTGCTGGTCTGGGGTTTTGGCTAGTCCCAGCACCGGCTCGAGTCGAGTTTCTCGTGTTTCTTGGGTTCACCATCTGTTTACCGATCCAATTCCAAGCATTCAATACATTAATATTATGCAACATACTTATGCAATATATCAATGTACATAAATCACTCAGAATAGATCAACTTGGCATTTTATAGATGAACCTTCGAATTCTTACACAAGTTACACATAAGTTTATCATTCGAGCGTTAGGACAACATTGCTCGAAGATATAAGTGTTTCTCAGAGTACTTGCCGCAATACTGAAATATTACACAAAGTACAACTTGGAATACTAAGAAACGAACTACTACGATAGGCAACGCCATTCCTCCTCAAGGCGTTCCAAAATGTCTCCCATACGACTGGCTACTCGTGCATGGTCTCTTCGGGCTAGGCTCACCATCGAGCTCTGGCGATGGGTTTCGCACCCTGCTTGACCCTGAAGCACATAGTCCTAGCTCAGTCATGGTAAAGTACGGGTCGTCCATGACTGGTCCTCCTATTCCAGCCCTCCTCTGAGTACTGGCGATCAGCTCATCCCTCTGACGCTGCTGTTCTGCGGAGATTACCTCGCTCTGGCAGAGAATCTCATGCAGCTCGGATTCCGACCTCCATCTCCTTGGAGTAGGGATAGGCTGAGATTCCCTGTCACTTCTCCCAATACCGTACTCGGTATACAGTGCCTCCCAATCAGCTTCTGACATGGGTGCGTACTCTGGCACTGGTGACAATCCTGTACCGGGCTCCTGATTTTCCCTCCAAGGTCCAACATTGGATCCTCTTCTGGATCATCCTCTATGGGATCTTCATCCTCGGGATCATCCTCGATGGGATCCTCATTCTCGGGATCATCCTCGATGGGATCCTCATCCTCGGAATCATCCTCGATCATATCCTCGTCCTTGACAGGATCTTGCTCAAGCATCTCCTCTTCCTCCTCCTCGTACTCGATCTCCTCGGGAATTGGTCCTAGCAGAAAGTCGTCTTGGTAAACCCCTTGTTCATACCTTGACAACTCGTCTTCCTGCTCTCATTCCTGTACTCCCTCCACCCTTGGTGGAGGCACAGGTGCAGGTCTAGGGACCATAGCATTCCTGGCTACAAGGACAACTGACTCGGGGAGAACGTGTTTGACGTCTTCGGGTGGGCTACTCGGGCCTCTAACCTCGAAACATCGCTGAGGTAACGGAAAATCTAGCCTCGGTTGATCCGACTTGGCGTCTTCCGACCCTCTACCAATAGAAAAGCAGACACCCATCCTATCGAACAATAAGGAAGGAATTAGTCTTTCTAGACATAGAAGCAAGCTTACTATATCATACTATAAAGAAGACATGACTATGAACGGTGTTTTTAAATTCTTTTCAGAATGAAAATTCAGAGCCCTCTTTAAAGCATTTTCAAAAATGGATAATTGATTTATAAAATCCCAAACCCGTTTTAAAACTTTTACCTCTGATACCACAACTGTAACACCCCCAAAACTTAACCCTTTTGGAAAGGTATTACCGCCAGTGACCCCAGTATTCCTTACCGAGATCACCCAAGGCTTTACCAAAAAAAATACAATTTATGAAATGCAATTGATACACAAAGATCAAGTATTTAATTCCAAAACATAACATTGTCAAGGAAAACAAGAGTTACGGGATTACAACCCAATCCCGAATAGGTCAAAACATAGTTTAAACCAAACACAGCGGAAGACTAAGAAAGCACATTACAAACGGAGTTATTGTCCAAAGGATCATAACCTGAATTAAAGAAATAATTAAAACATTCAAAAACCACCGCCGACTCCATAGTCCTTCTAATCTTCTGAGCTACTTCTTAACTGATGTGCCGAATCGAACGGATGACACCAGCCAACCATGCAAGGGAAAATATTGGTTGGTTAGTCTAAATGAATAGACTAGCAAGGGTGTAAAGCAGACTGGTTCGAAGCAGTCATATTAGGTTAGACTCATCGCTTCTCGGATAATAACCGATAACGGTAGTCAACCATCATATTCCTACTGGAATAAACAAGAGGTATGCACAAGAGAAGATTCTAGAAGGCTGAATCTTCACAGAAATCGACTCGAAAGAAGACTCCAACGGAAATGAGTCTTTAAGGAAGTAAATGACAAATCTGGAATATTACAGAATCATTCAACAATGATTTAAAACTGACTGAGATGCTTCGGTTCACGACCAACCTCATCGCCTACAGCGAATCCAGATTGGAAAGAGAACGTACTACATTCAAGTCAAGACGAGTTTTCCTAGCTGCACTGAACTTAGCTGCACTACTCGCCCAAGGTGTATTAATTATGTGCGTCAAGGTAGCACTTATCTGATTTATGTTTCAAAAACACACATCACGTTATAGACTTTCACATGTGTACCCCACCAATGGGACGACACATCTTAGTATACGTTTCGTCGAGAGTGACGTATACCGAAAGGTTTGTGACACCAGCTAAGTGTCCTATCTCTACACACATGTGTAAGAGACCGATCATGATCTTAGAATAGTACCAGATGGGGACGAGCCACCCCGATACCAGATTATAAAGAAACGACTGGACAGAGTCCGAGTAATGTTCCTATATAACAGTGCTAACTAAACAGTTACAGCACCACAACATTTACAGGATAAATCCACATAAAGGCCCGAAAGGCGATCACAGATAATAGCATTGTTCTAACAGATATACAACCTATTATATGGTTTTCAAAACAGTTTATCAAAACCGTTTCCAGACAAACAGAATATTCATTCCAAATTAATTACTCAGATAAACTACTGATAATTAATTTAAATATGGAACGAAAGAGCAAGAGCGAACCGCCACTTGCCTTACTCCGCAGAATAGTCTAAAGACGTCAACTGGATTCCGGGCTCGACACGGTATAGTTCCGACAGCACAACAACCTTCGAGTCGACCCATAAAAGGAACCCTAAGTTAGATCCGACATAAACAGTACGAATCTAAACACGGCGAAAGAACACGAAAGGAAAGACGCCACGACGAAAACCGACCAAGCCAAAGCCACGAAGGCGTTCTGGGCACTGGCGGCGGTCGCTGTTCTTGGCGGCGGTCGCCGTGAAGAACACGGCGGTCGCTGTGAAGAACACGGCGGTCGCCGTGAAGAACACGGGGGTCGCCGTGAAGAACACGGCCGACTGAAACAAGAGAAACTCACCCCAAAACACGAGCGGTTCGGCCTCCTTCGACTTGCTTTGGCTTCTAACCTCCAAGGCTAACCAAAAGCTTCACAAAGGCACTCAGGAACCACACCAAAGCAACACCGGCGAGACCTTCAACTTCCGGCGAAAACACAACTCCGGCGAGAGGCGAATTTGGCAGCGATTCGGGGTTGTAGATGACCCAAAACCCATGCCCAAGCTCGTCTATTTATAGGCAAACCCCAAGGAGTGATCTGCAAACCCTCAGACGTGGCAAATGACGCAACGGCGTGCCTCGAACGACGCCGGCGACCATCGGGCAATGCCCACTGAACAATCACGGCGGGCGCCGTGATTTTGCCTGCGGCGGGCACGCGGCGGTCGCCGTAAATGCGGCGGTCGCCGTCGCTAGGCCTGTCGCGGCCAGCTAGAAGCTGACACGTTGACTCTTCGGGCCCAACCATGGCGGTCGCCGTTTCTGAACGGCGGTCGTCGTTTCCCCCTTTTCCCGCCCATTCGGCTTTGAACAAGCTTGACGATAAACCGGGATAAAAATTATCGTACGCGAACGACAATTTAAAATTCAAGGCACCTTGTCTGTATATTATTTCACTGAGAAAAATATTACAGATATAGAGCACATTACAGAATGTCTCAAGCTACCTGAATTAAATCCGACGTACACAACGGGTACTCGGGAAAATTCCATAATTCCCAAAATAACCTTATAAAAATACGGGGTATCACATAAACGACAACTTTTGCCTAGAGAACAGGACTGGCACTGAAGCAGTGCATTATTCAATGACACGAAAAGATGAAAATGACTAATTAAATGATGCAGGATAGGTTGAATCGGATGACCCAGACGATGGTGCCAGCTAGAGAAGGAGGTGTTCACCCACTAGAGCAATCGGCTGGGGAGACGGAGGATGTGGGAGGCGATAGAGACCCTTGTCAACAATGCATTTGAGAAGTACCCTCCCCTGCAATAAGCAAACAGTAAGTTGGATGAAATTCAAGAAAAAATGTCATTATCTTTGGTTTGTTTGGTGATACTAATGAGATTTTTATTCATGCAGGAAACACATAGGACATTAGGAAGATAAATAGGGCGAGTAGGGGAAGGAAAAAAATTAGTGTGGCAATATGAGTTATAGGAAGGGTTCTACCATTGACAAGTGCTAATTGCTTGTTGCCATTGTAGTCCGAGTCAAGGGATACCTTGTTTAAGTCACTAGTAATGTGGTCAGTAGCCCCCAAATCCAAATACCAAGCATGGTCAACGATGGATGACGGGAAGGCATTGTATATAGTGGGAAAAGAGGGTTGTTGTGTGGATGACGACTGGCAAGGATCAGTGGAGTGGCAAGACGTGAAGGTATGAAAATTGGTCATGTTGAAATAATCCTTGGCAATGTGACCCGACTTCTCACAAAGTTGACAAATCAGATGAGGTCGGGGTTGTGAAGAGGTGCGACTTGAATCACCACAACCTGAGAAAGGTGGTTGCGATGTCTGATGGGCAGAAGTTGGGCGAGAGGGATGCTCGGATCAACGCTGATTAGAAGAGCCACGACTATGAGAATAGTTGGCATCATGATGGGTTGATTGATATTGACTTTCTTCCCGAAGACGCTCTTCCTCACGAAGGAGATATCCGAGAAGATCATCGGAAGTGATAGGATATGTCCGCATATTGATGGCAGCCTTGAAAGGACCATACGAAGGGTCAAGACTATGAAGCACATACGCAACAAAGTCATCACCTGATTCCAGTTGGAGACGGTTAGCGAGATCATCAACAAGGCCTCGCTTTTGCTCAAAATATTGAGCCATTGGAAGGTTTCCCTTTTGAAGCATCTCGAGTTGTTGCTTGAGATACATAGATCGAGCGCGAGAGTGGGCTTAAAACATGCGTTCGACAATGAGCCAGGCTTGACAAGAAGATTCGGACCTTGCAACATATCTGAGTAGATGGGACGATATGGTAGTACTAAGCGATACAAGGATGAACTTGTCCCGACGAGTCCAAAGAAGAAAATCGGAGTTGGGAAATGTTGAAGCAACCATATCTCCAGAGGCTGGATTTGTGACGGTAGGAGGAGGCGAACAACCAGAGAGAACAAAATCTCTCAATCCTGAACATAGCTAGAGCATCAAGGACATTGGATTGCCAGATGAGGTAGTTGGTACAGTCCAAATTGAAGGAAAAGGAAGAAAATTATAGTCCTGTGTTAGTGGAGTCGGTGAGCGCATCTTGGAGCAGGCTGGTGATGTTGCGACTGTGCAAGGTGTCATGTTGTTGGAACTGGTTTGGGAAGGATCAGAACCTTACTCTAGATACCATAAAACAATTGCTGATGTGTTTGGAGCAATCTCTGTTGATTATGCTCAAGAAAAGATTATGATATAAAATAGGAGAATAGAGCAACAAGATAGAATCTTATCATAATCTATAAGATATTAACAAACTAGGCTAAGATAATACAAATATCATATATTTTCTTATCTAATAGAGGCTGAAACTAAATTAGGTTTTTAGTTACTATATGTTTGTTGGTCCAAACTTGTAGAACGTACATTTATGTCTTCGTTGGCCATTACCTCAATATAATTGCCCAACATATGTAACATATGTTTGACAAAAAAAAAGACATATTCATGAAGGTTAAAACTTCCTCTGATTGCTGTTACTTTCTCTTAACTTAGCTTCATACACAATAGCCCATTAAACAAGTACAATAGTAATACACTATGCACTATTTTCTTTCTTTTTTTGATAAGATAAGAATTAGACTGGTATCAAGGACTACTTGAAAACCACCCTATGGCATCCTTTCGGATGAGAGAACGAAGCTCTGGGTTGGTTTGGATATCGTCCAGTGAGGTTGAGTGGCTAAGTTTTGCAATGTGGTCATCCACCAAATTGATCTCACGGAAAATATGACTAATCTGCATTATCGAAAAAGAAAGTAATAAACATAGGATATCCAAGATGATAATCTCGATCTCCCATGGACAGTGCTAGATTTTTTTAAGGACATTAACTATTGTTAGGTTATCAGATTTGATTTGGATTTGTTCAATCTTCTTTTCTTTAGCTTTTAAGACTACATTTCGAAAAGCTAGAGCCTTAGTCTTTAGTGCAGAGGAAACACCACATTTTTCCGCATGTATAATAAATGGTTCACCTTTATCATCTCTAAAATTGAAACCAAATGAAGAGTTCCCATTTGATTTAGTGGATCCATCAAGATTAATCTTAACAACATTGTTTGATTGTTTCTTCCACCTCAGATTTCTGTGTTTTTTCGTATCTGCCTTTTTTCTAGCAGTAGTAGTGTTGATTTCTAAGCAATCTGGATTCCATTTATTGGTTCTATTCCATTAGGAAATCATATTATGTGTGTATTTGACCTGATCTTTAATATTTTTTGTCTATTGGTTGTCATTAGAAAATGTTTTCTGGTTTCTTTGGTACCAAATGCTCCACCAAATGATAGCTAGCTCAGAGAATTCTATATTAGTGAGTCTATTCTTGATTTCTTCCATAATGACATCAATTCTTTTGTTCGTAGAGTCGATTGTGCTAATAAAATTCCCAATATCACTATTTATTTTGTTAATTGTCTGTTAGGTATGGGTACAATGTAGTAAGATGTGGTTAATATCTTCAGTCTGGTGGGTACATGAGATACATCCCGAAGGAGCGGAGATACCTTTTTCCTGTAATCTTGTTTTGGTCGGTAGTTTAGTTTTAATAATTTTCCAGAGAATTTTTTTGCTTTGGCATAAGTGTCAATTTTCCAAATCCACGAGGAATCATAGGGAGGAAACTGCTTGTTTTTTTTATAATAAGTTCCATTGCAGACTTGGTGGAAAACCATCCACTTTTGCTAGGTTCCCAGTACATATGATCAGTGATTTGACTTACTGAGGTAGGAATGGCAATGATCAGGAATACAAGGTTATGTGACAACACATGTTCAAGTTTCTATTTGTTGCATTTCTTGTTTGTATCCATAAATTCAATTCCTCGGCAATTAAGGTCCATATCTAGTGACAAAATCACCATATCACAAAGTGGTTCGTTGAGAACCCATTTGTCTGTCCAAAATTAAATTGTGTTACCATCCCCGACTTGTCATATTAGTCCTTTTTGGAAATCTTTTCTAATATTCATCATATTCGACCATTGTCAAGAGCAATTTCCTCTATGCTTGTATTCAATTATATATTGTTCCTTAAGGTATTTTTCAGTTACAACCTTGACCTAAAGATTGTTTGGTTGAACTAGGATTTTCCATAGTAGTTTGTATTGGAGTGCATAGTTCATATATTTAGTTTGGTGAATCCCAAGACCACTAAGGGTTATTGGTTGACATACTTTATCCCATCCTATATGAGGCTTGTAGGACGGATCTTTATTCCTGAAGAAAGATCTGTTGATTCTATATAATTCGTTGTGAGTGTTTGGAATCGGTGTAACATTCGATTCCCTCGTCCAAATGTTATCAAATTTGGAAGAGTCATTCTAGACTTCTAGATCTTGATATTGGTGTTCGAATCACTCAATTACGACTTTTGTGCAACCAGAACGACTTCGCGCAAACCCTAACCTCTTGCGCAGGAATCCATCCTGCACAGTTTCAGTAATTTTGAATGTTCTCTAGATTGGCTCTTGAGTTTGCCTTCAATTTTTGAGGGCAGTTAGAGGATAAATCCAAGGAGATACTGGAGTTGGAATCATCTGATTTGGAAGCATGTGCCAAAAGTTATACTTTGATGAAGATTGGGACCTAAACTAGAAGGCTCTTCTTGTCAAAGGGAGGAACTTTCACATTAGAAAGTCACATTCAGGAAGTCTCTCTTACTACAGAATGTCTTATATGTTTCTTCCCTGCATATAAACTTGATTTCTTCTAGTTTACTTGAAATTACTGGCATAAAACAAGTAATTGAGGTTGGAAAAATAGTCTTACCTAAGAATGGTGAATTGTAGGAAAAGGCTATAGACCAGGTTGCTTGTATGTGCTTGAAACCATGATTGATAATGATATGTCTCATCTTTTGCTTATATCATTGAGTCTTTGAATTTATGGCATGCTAGATTTGGACACTTAAATGTTAAATCTGTTAATCGATTGCATGTTATGGGATCAATTACGAATTTGGTTAATGAAGGTCCTGGAAAATGTGAAATATGTGTTGAGGCTAATTAAAAGAAGAAACCTTTTAATTTTGTAAATGATCGGACAACTAAAATGTTGGAATTAGTCCATTCTGACCTGGTAGAATTTAGAAACACAAACAATAGAGGTGGTAAAAGATATTATATCACTTTTGTAGATGATCATTCGAGATACACCAATTTTTATTTATTATGATCCAAGATGAAGCAAAATTATGGTATTTATTAGATCTGATAGAGGATGTGAATACATCACCAATCTTGGAAAGAATTCTATGAGAATAATGGTATTATACATGAGTTTACATCTCCCTACAGCCCACAACAGAATGGTATCATTGAAAGGAAAAATAGAACTTTGAAAGAGATGATGAAGGCTTTGCTTGCTAGTTCTGGTTTGCCTGATAATATGTGGGTTGAAGCTGTCTTGACTGCTAACCATATTCTGAATAGAGTTCCCCATAAAAAGCTAGATAAGACACCCTATGAGTTGTGGAAAGGGCATGCGCCTAATCTTAAATTTTTTAAAGCATGGGGGTGTTTAGCTAAAATGGGATTGCCTTCTTTTAAGGTTGATGCAATTGGATCTAAAACCTTTGATGTTGTATTTATTGGTTATGATGAAAATAGTGCAGCTTATCGATTCATGTGTTTGAGTGATTGTTCATTGTGTGAATATCGTGATGCTGAGTTCTTTGAGCACATAATTCCTTTGAAGAAAAATAATGTGCAAACTGATTCTATGCCTACTAGTGTTGTATCTTCTTCTATGTCTTTGCCTCTCATGCAAGATGATGAAATTGAACCTAGGAGGAGTAAAAGGCAAAAGAAAGGAGCTAGTTTTGGTCCTCATTTTCTGACTACATTCTTGATTGAACTCAATGATTGTGATGAATTGAATGAGACATTCGTTAGTGTACATATGCTAGAGGATGATCCTAAAACATATGATAAAGTTGTAAGTTCATTGGATGCTAATTTCTGAAAAGATGCAATTAAGAGTAAGATAGAATTTATCATGTCTAATCACACATGGAAACTAGTTGACATGCCTAAAGGGAACAAAGTCATTGGATGCAAGTTGATTTTTAAGAAGAAGCTTAAGATATATGGCTCTATAGAGAAATATAAAGCAAGATTAGTCATTACAGGATTCACTCAAAATATGGGATTGACTTCTTTGAGACTTTGGGTTTGTTTGGATTTCCAAGAAAATGCATTAAATTGCATTAAATGTGTCATTTAATGTTAATTAATGCATTCTTCTTGGGAATCCAAACAGACCCATATTCTCTTGTGACCAAGATATCTACCATTCGTGCATTATTTGCTTTAACTTTCATCTATAATTTGTTTGTACATCAAATGAATGTTAAAACTGTCTTTTTAAATGGTGATCTTAATGATGAGATCTATATAGAACAACCTCCAGGGTACATGGTTCCAAGACAAGAAAACAAAGTGTGTAGACTCAAGAAGTCACTCTTTGGGTTGAAGCAAGTACCAAAGCAATGATATGAAAAGTTTCTTAAAACTATTCGTAGCTTTGGTTTTAAGGTCAATGGATCTGATGTACATGTTTACTCTAAGATGTTTTGTGTGGATTGTGTGATTATATGTCTATATGTTGATGACATGTTGATTTTTGGGAAACAATGTTATAAACACGACCAAAACTATTCTTGTCCTCTCGATTTGATGTGAAAGACCTAGGTGAAGTTGATTTGATTCTAGGTGTTAAAGTCACTAGAACTGGAAATGGTTTCACTCAACCACATTCTATAGAGAAAGTATTAAAGAAATTTAATCAATTTGATGTGGTGCCAATAAGATCTTTTTATGATTCAAGCATGCAATTAACAAAGAATTGTGGTGAGAGTGTATCACAAAATGAATATGCCAAAGTGATAGGGAGTTTGATGTTGTTAATGAATTGTACTCGGCCTGACATTGCTTATTTAGTTAGTAGACTTTGTCGATATACTCATAACCCTAGTAAGGATCATTGGAGTCACTTAATAGATTATTGAGATATCTGAAAGACATTATTGATTGGGATTTGCATTTTGTTGGTTATCCTCAAGTGTTAGAGGGATATTGTGATGCAAACTAGGTTACTGATAATGATTAAGTTAGCGCCACTAGTGGTTATGTTTTTATATTATGTGGTTGTGTTATTTCTTGGAAGTCTTATAAATAGACTTGTATTGCTAGATCTACTATGGAATATGGGTTCATAGCCTTAGACTTAGCAGGTCAAGAGACTGAGTGGATAAAACGTTTATTGGTTGATTTACCATTGTGGGGGCGTCCTGCTCCTCTTATTTCTCTACATTGTGACACACAATCTGCTACTTGTGTAGCTAATAGCAATGCTTATAATGGCAAGAAGAGACACATTCGAATTAGACATGAAACTGTTAGACAACTCATTACAAATGGTGTACTTAGTTTGGAGTATGTGAGGACATAAAGGAACATTGTAGATCCTTTGACTAAAGGACTAAACTGGAGATTAGTTCTTGATACGTCAAGGGGAATGAGACTAAAGCCCATGAGATGAAGAATTTGTGGTGGATCCCCTTTGTGGTCAAACGAATCCATGAAAAGATTCATCAGATGGTACACTAACTCCCATTTCTATGACATTTTGTACATGTAGAGGGTGGGCATTTCCTCTTTATGAATTCATAGCCCATGATATGTTATGTGGGGATTAGCCACGATTGATCCGATCTAGACGTCAAGCACTCTAAGAACTCAAAAGAAGACAAACGAACAAGCTAAGTTAGAAATCTGTCATGAAAGTGTAAGGAAATTAACAATGAAGGATAGGAGACGTAGAACCGAAGTTCCAATGAAGAAACCCTTGGTCTATGGACCAAGAACCACGCCAAATGGAAGAGACGACCCTACCTTGTACAACTTCACACAACTCGGCTCCAATGGTGGCCAAGAAGCACGAAGAGGATGCCTATGATGACTCGTGAACACCAAGCTCGAAGGAGGTTGACACACACAAGAACAACTAAGCCAAATTCTCACAACCGTGTAGTTTTCTCACAAAAGCTCTTTTTTGATTGAAAAACTGAATGTCTTACAATGATTAACAACGTCTAACTGAAGAGGGAAATGTCTAAGGCAGCCTTTTATAATCTTAGGGCTCGACCTTAGTCTTAGGGAAACTAACTAAACACATGTCCGAAAATAACATAAAACAAAAGGAAATAATGTCTAAAACCCAATACAATCTTCAAGCATTCTCCTCAACACTCTTTCGATCTTCTTGGACCGAAATGGTCACCATGGTCTTCAACTCCAGCTTAGGAAGATCCTCCAACATGGCTAGCTCTTTGGACAAGGAGAATGTCACGACCTTGTCCAACTCTTGTTGGATCTCCTTAGCCCTTGCTCTTGTGATAGGACCATTAAAAGTAGGCACTTGAGGTGGTGTAGATGATCCCTCATCATCCTCCCCTTCTTGGAAAGGATTCTACCTCGAATCATCCAGCTCCTCATCATGCGCCTCATCATGCTCCTCATAAAGTGTTAAATCGCCTACATTGAAGGTAGGGCTAACTCCATACTCCTCGGGCAGCTCCAACACATAGGCATTGTCTCCCACTTTCCTAAGCACCTTGAATGGTCCATCTCCTCTTGGTGATAGCTTGGACTTGCGCTTGTCGGGGAAGCGCTCCTTCCTCAAATGAACCCAAACAAGATCCCCCGGTTGGAAGATCACTCTCCTTCGGCCATGATTGGCCTTGGCTGCATTGTACTCGGCCTTTTGTTGTAGCTTTACCCTAGTCCTCGCATGTAGCTCCTTAATGAACTCCACCTGTTTTCCTGCATTGAAATCTGCTCGCTCCTTCATAGGCAACGGCGTAAGATCAAGTGGGGTTAAAGGATTCAAACCATACACACACTCAAAAGGGCTCAAAGAAGTAGATGAATGAATGGCCCTATTGTATGCAAACTCTACATGTGGCAAGGCTTCTTCCCAAGCCTTCAAATTCTTTCTAATGACAGCCCGTAAGATGGTTGTGAGGGTTCTATTAGTTACTTCAGTTTGACCATCCGTTTGAGGGTGACTAGAAGTAGAGAATAATAATCTAGTCCCTAGCTTCCCCCAAAGTGTCCTCCAAAAGTAACTAAGGAACTTCACATCCCTATCACTCACAATAGTCTTAGGTACTCCATGTAATCTAACTACTTCTCTAAAGAATAAGTTAGCTACATTAGAAGCATCATCAGTCTTATGACAAGCAATAAAATGGGTCATCTTAGAGAATCTATCAACAACCACATATATAGTCTCTCCCCTTCTTAGTCCTAGGTAATCCCACAATGAACTCCATGCTAATGTCCTCCCAAGGGGCTATGGGAATAGGCAATGGGCTATACAAGCCGTGGGGCTTAACTCTAGACTTGGCCTTAAGACACTCTAGACATCTCTTCACCAAATGATCAACATCCCTAAGCATATGTGGCCAATAGAAGTGTGTGTGCAGCATGTGATATGTCTTATCTCTACCAAAGTGTCCCATTAAGCCACCCTTATGGGCTTCCTCCACAAGTAATAACCTCAAAGAACACCTAGGAATGCACACCTTATCAACCTTAAATAAGAATCCCTCAAACAAGTAAAACTTATCTAAAGAACCCTTTGCCACACAATGCTCATATGTAGTGCCGAAATCAATATCATCCTCATACAACTCCTTAATGTAAGTGAAACCTAACACCTTAGAGTCTAATGTGGTGAGCAATTCATGTCTCCTAGAAAGTGCATCAGCAACGACATTGTCTTTCCCTTTCTTGTACTTAATGACATAAGGAAAAGTCTCAATAAACTCCATCCATCTACCATGCCTCCTATCAAGTTTATCTTAACTCCTAAAATGCTTTAAGGACTCATGATCAGTATGCAAGACAAACTCTCTAGGCCATAAGTAATGTTGCCATGTCTTAAGTACTCTAAACAAAGCATAAAGTTCCTTATCATATGTAGAGTAATTTAGACATGCACCTTTCAACTTTTCACTAAAGAAGGCAATAGGCTTACCTTCCTGCATGAGGACACCTCCAATGCCGATTCCACTTGCATCACACTCCACTTCAAAGGGCCGTGAGAAGTCCGGGAGAACTAGAAGGGGCGCCTTTGTGAGCCACCATTTCAGATTGTTGAAAGCCCTCTCTTGCGCCTCTCCCCACACAAATGGAGCATGCTTCTTGGTGATCTCGGTCAAGGGGGCAGCAATGGTGCTAAAGTCCTTGACAAATCTCCTATAGAAGCTTGCTAGCCCATGGAAGCTCCTCACGTGGCCAATTGTTGTAGGTGTTGGCCAATCTTGGATTGCCTTTATCTTCTCTTCATCCACTTGCAGCCCTTGTGAACTCACTACAAAACCAAGAAAAGTGACCTTATTAGTGCAAAAATCACATTTCTTCAAGTTGGCATACAAGTGCTCTACTCTAAGAGTAGAAAGAACTTCCCTCAAGTGACCTTCATGCTCCTCTAGGGACCTGCTATAGATAAGAATGTCATCAAAATATACTATAACAAATTTCCCTATAAAGTTCCTCAAAACATAGTTCATTAGCCTCATAAAAGTAGAGGGAGCATTTGTCAAACCAAATGGCATTACAAGCCATTCATAAAGCCCAAACTTTGTCTTGAAGGCTGTTTTCCATTCATCTCCTTCCTTCATCCGGATTTGGTGGTATCCACTCCTTAGATCAATCTTTGTGAATGTGGTGGCACCATAGAGCTCATCTAGCATGTCGTCCAGCCTTGGGATGGGGTGGCGGTACTTGATGGTGATGTTGTTGATGGCTCTACAATCAACACATATCCTCCATGTATTGTCCTTCCTAGGCACAAGTAGGACTGGCACGGCACAAGGAGATAGGCTCTCTCTCACATAACCCTTACCTAGGAGCTCTTGCACTTGGGTTTGGATCTCTTGGCTCTCCTTAGGGTTCATCCTATAAGTTGGCCTATTCGGTAGAGTGGCACCGGGAATAAGGTCGATTTGGTGCTCTATTCCTCTCAATGGTGGTAGGCCGTGGGGTATCTCATCCGGAAACACATCCCTAAATTCCTCTAAAAGGGCTTGGATACTAGGAGGTAGGGCAGCCTTAGTCTCTTCACTTAACATGGTAAGTTTCTTGCACAAAAGCATAAGGGTTGTATCTAAGGGTAGGTACTCACCTTGTAGCTCACTCTTGGATGCTAAGAAGACACTATAGGGCTAGATTGCTAGGGCTTGGCTAGGCTTGGAGGGGGTGTCTACTTGCTGCCGTGGGGCTGCATTGCCTTGCTTCTTCTCTTTTTCAACTCCATGAGCCAAGTCCTTCTCCTTCTTCTTCTCATAGGCCTCGGCAATCTGCATAAGAGACATAGTTTTTAGAATGACATCTTTACCTTTGAAGGTGAAAGAGTACCGATTGGTATAACCATCATGAATCACTTTCCTATCATATTGCCATGGACGACCTAATAACATATGACAAGCTTGCATGGGAACCACATCACATAGAATAGTATCCTCATAATGACCTAATGTGAATGTAATCTTAGCTTGTTTGTTCACTTTCAATTCTCCACAATCATTCATCCAATGCAATTTGTATGGTCTAGGGTGATAAAATGTAGTAAGTTGCAACTTAGATATCAATTCAGTGCTAGCAATGTTACAACAACTACCTCCATCAATTATCACATTACACACCTTCCCCTTAACTAAACACCTAGTATGGAACAAGTTTTCCCTTTGATTATCCTCACAAGGGGCAGGTTGTACATGCAAAGTTCTCTTACAAATCAAGGATTCCCCATACTCAAACTCAATGCCATCATCATTATCAACAAAATCAGATTCATGCTCAACATGCTCATTAACACAATCAACATCCTCTTCTTTATCACTTTAAGATTCATATTGCCCTAAGTGGTTAATCATGAGAGTCCTAGTATTAGGGCATTCCCTAGCCACATGACCCCTACCATGACACTTAAAGCAAACAATATCACTAGTTCTAGAAGAGGAGTTAGAAGTACTCCCTTTGGGCCCATTAGTGGGGCCAGCCGAGCCTCTGGGAGGGTATTGGTTGCTACTTGGTGGTGCACTCCTTCTCGGCCCTCCTTGCTCCATGCTAGGCACCTTGTCCTTGTCCTTGGCAAGTGGTGAGTCTCGGCCATAGGATGGGTAGCCACGGCTTGGCTGATTTCTCCAAGTGTTGGGGGTGCCATTTGCCCCTTTGCTTCCTTGGTTCCTTGCCTTAATATTTATCTCCACTTTGATTGCCAAGTGCAACAATTCTGTCATGGTGCCGTAGGGATACAAATCCACTTCATTAGCCAAAAACATATTGAGAATTCTAAGATACCTTTCCATTGTGGTCTCCTCATCCTCAACTACATTGGCTTTCACCATGGCCACTTGCATGGCATTGTATGTCTCCTCGGCTGACATGGCACCTTGCTTCAAGTTTTCAAGCCTTTGTCGAAGGTCCCTTGTATGGTGTCGTGGCACAAATCTAGCCCTCATCAAAGCCTTCATTTGTTCCCAAGTAGCCACGGCTGGATCAAGGGCTCTCCTCCTTTCTTTGACCAAATTGTCCCACCATATGAGAGCATAGCCATTGAACTCCAAGGCTGCCAATTGAACCTTCTTGTGCTCGGCAAAGTTGTGGCATGACCAGATTTGTTCTATCTTGGTCTCCCACTCCATGTACACATCCGGGTCGCATTTCCCTTCAAAGCTAGGGATCTTCACCTTGATTCTTCCAATCCCATCTTGCTCTTGTTCACGCCCTCTCCTTGGCTGGTATCCTCTAGGTGGCTCGGCTCTCCAACCCTCCTCATCCATGTACTCGTCTTGAAAACCTTGAAACTCATTAAAACCATTAGGGGCATAAGGTATTCTATGCAAGGGAGAGTTAGGGATAGAACCATGCTCTCTATGAGCTTGAGGCAGAGTGACTTGGAAGGGCGCAGCGCCTTGAGGAGTGCCATGGTGTGACACGGCCGGATGGGTTGCGGACACGGGCGGAGACGCCTGTATGATGCGGCCCTTGCGGCATTGTAGGCGGCCCTTTGGTCGGTGAGTGGCACTCTTGGTGGCTCATGTGAAGGGCCTCCTTGCTCGAAGTTGGCGCCTAAGGGAATGGTGGTTGGCTGCGGTGTCCGAGACTCCAAGGTAGCCATCCGGGTGGACAAGCTAGCTAGACTATCTGACATTTGCTTGAGGAAATTGAACACCGCAGGTGGTACCGGCTCAGAGCTCTTTGAACGAGTAGGGCTTGGTGACCTAGACATAATCAAAGCAACTAAACAATCAACAAGTTAAGGTTAGTGAAAATAGAAATCACCTCACAAGTGTTTCACTCTTGTGTTTGATTCTCTCACTCTCTAATTTGATGTTGAATGCTGGCTTCTTTGATGAATCGCCTTGTATGGATCAACAACCCCACATGAACTCAATGTACAAGCAACACAAGCCAAAGAACGTGAGCTAATATAGGAGATAACTCGGCAGGATTACTCAAAGAAAAACAAACAAACAAACAAACAAAGACTCAACGAAAGAAGTAAAATGAAGACTCTAGGAATGGACTTACAATGCAAGAATGTAATGCAATGCAAAGATGGAAAGACTCAAATAATCTGAACTCAAGAGGGCCAAAGTTATGCTTACTTGTCTTACACTTGTGCAATGGAGGGATGAACCGAGGGGAAGGTTAGGGTTGATGTAGTGTAGGCAAGGTGTCGGTACGGCTAAGGCACTTGGTGGTGTCGTGCAGGCGGCGATGGCTCCTTGAAAGATGTCTTGAGTTCTCTTCCAAATTTCGGCTAAGTGTAGCCTTGCTCTTCTTATGATATGAAGCACAACTTTAAGATAGCATTACATACACATGAACTAACATAAAATTCCTAATATTCTGCTGAAATGTTCTTTTTTTTTCTTTTTCTTTTTCTTTTTTACTTTCTTTTTCTGACTTGGAAATAAGAAATAACAGATAATTACAATTAAAATTCGAAAATGACCCACTAACTAATCAGATTTGAAGTGGTCTCCCTTGTTGCTTGAAAATAGGAGTTGGTTGAGATTTGCTTTGACTTCCACACGCCTGATTTGAATGAGGGAGTTGGCTGGGATTTGTTTGTTGGACACGCCTGATTTGTAGGGGATGGTTGGGCCTCCACTTTGCTCTTCACGCCTGGTAGTGGGAAGGCAGAAATGGAGTGGTGGACGTGTTGGTTTGTGGATGGTGGAGGCTGTGGTGGTGGCTGGTGGTTAGAGGGGTGGCGCCAAGGTGGTTTTTTTGTGGTGGTGGTGATCGGTTCTCCAAAAACACAAGCACAAACCAAGGAAAAACACAACAAACAAACTCGGATTGACACAAAACAAAGAATGACTCAATGCAGCAACTTAGAAGACTCGAATGAAAGGTAAACAAACTGGAAAAGGTGTGATGATGGTGGCTCAACGTCGATCTAGCTCTGATACCACTTTTATGTGGGGATTAGCCACTATTGATCCGATCTAAACGTCAAGCACTCTAAGAACTCAAAAAAAGACAAACGAACAAGCTAAGTTAGAAATCTGCCATGAAAGTGTAAGGAAATTAACAATGAAGGATAGGAGAGGTAGAACCGAAGTTCCAATGAAGAAACCCTTGGTCTATGGACCAAGAACCACACCAAATGGAAGAGACGACCCTGCCTTGTACAACTTCATACAACTCGGCTCCAATGGTGGCCAAGAAGCACGAAGAGGATGCCTATGATGACTCGTGAACACCAAGCTCGAAGGAGGTTGACACACACAAGAACAACTAAGCCAAATTCTCACAACCGTGTAGTTTTCTCACAAAAGCTCTCTTTTGATTGAAAAACTGAATGTCTTACAATGATTAACAATGTCTAACTGAAGAGGGAAATGTCTAAGGCAACCTTTTATACTCTTAGGGCTCGGCCTTAGTCTTAGGGAAACTAACTAAACACATGTCCGAAAATAACATAAAACAAAAGGAAATAATGTCTAAAACCCAATACAATATTCAAGCATTCTCCTCAACACTCTTTCGATCTTCTTGGACCGAAATGGTCACCATGGTCTTCAACTCCAGCTTAGGAAGATCCTCCAACATGGCTAGCTCTTTGGACAAGGAGAATGTCACGACCTTGTCCAACTCTTGTTGGATCTCTTTAGCCCTTGCTCTTGTGATAGGACCATCAAAAGTAGGCACTTGAGGTGGTGTAGATGATCCCTCATCAATATGGGTGGTCTTATTGAGACAAACTTGATGAATTGACCGCTGTAATAATGAGAGTTTGAGTTGTTAAACTCTAAATGATTTCATAGCCCTAGCATGGGTGGTCATAGTTGAGACGAATTTGATGAAGTCACCTACTAGAGTGTGAAGGGATAGCCTCCTTTTATGAAAGAACGCGGGTGATCTTTCTAGAGCACTCTTTAGCATCCTAAGGTAGAATTGGCTATTTTATTGTAGGTGTTATCAAAGAATCACAGGGACCTTGGGCTAGATGCGTGCTGTTGAGACTCATCCTGAAGTTTTTGGAGTTGAAGACTCATTCACTCTTTAGACATAAAGGATTACATAACTTCACTACGTGTTGGTTCAAATCGTAAGATACCTACACTTAAGTTTTAAACCTTTCATATGCTAATAACTTGTTTTATACTGTTTTTGAAAAAATATTTATGCATTATGGGGGATTGTTGAAAGTGCTGAAAATGTTCAAAACTAAAATAATTTTTGGGATTTTAAGATTTCGGATTTGAAAATTAATTTCTTATCCATAACTTCGAAGTTCTATTTTTAAGTTATCTTTTCAGATTTGATTTTCTTTCCATTATCTTTTATGGATTGATTTGGAAATCATATCTTTATAACTGTTTGAGCCCCAAGTTTTTCCCAACCGAAATTTCTTCTATAAAAGGAGGTCGATTTCTAGTTTTGAGAACACAGAAAAAATCAACACTCTACAAAAAATCAATTTTGGTTCTGAGCATCCCAGTGATTTCAACCCTCCTTTCGCGGAGTGCACGCGATCGATGTGTGTTGTGTGATCCTTAGGGGCGACGCTTTGTCTGACTTTGCACCGCATGTCAGGACAAAATCGCTTCTAAGACAGTGTACATCATACCACACCACAACAATGTTTTCAAAGTGGTTTTTCGTCTGTTCTCAAGTAAGCTTTCGTTTCGGTCTTGATCTGGTTTCTACTAACAAAAACAAGATAAAACTAGGAGACTTACATTTCTATTATTGTTATTTCCCTTCTTCTTGTATTTCTAATGTAAGTATAATGATCTTCCTTACGGTTTTTTTCCTAACTAATGTGAACACCACTCTCTATTAGTCGGGCTTGTTTATTTTGTTTTTGATTTTTTACAAAGTTATAATCAGATTTTCGAAACACTAAAAAAATTCAGATTACCACTAATGAAGTTAAGAGTTAAAAACCTTAAAAAATAATTATTAATGACTAATACTATATTATCAATGTCTTTTCTAACATATTCCTCGTTTTGAAATTATCCCATTTAGGGAGTGCTTAAACTTTTTTTTAAATGTTAAATGATGAAGTCATCATCTCGATGACAGTTTATGTCACTAACAAACACAAACTATCATCACAACATAAATTATATCGCAACTAGTTGATGACACAAATTGTCATCGAAATTCATTGATGACACAAACTGTCATCGCAACTCGTTGATGTCACAAACTGTCATCACAACTAGTTAGTGCATTTTCAAAGGTCATCAAAACTAGTAATTTGTGGCACTTTCAAAGTGTCATCACAACTAGTTAGTGCACTTTCAAACTGTCATCGAGACTAGTCGGTGACACTTTCAAAGTGTCATCGAGACTAGGCGGTGGCACATTCCAAGTGTCATCGAGGGTTCGAAATGTCACCGAGGCTAGTCGGTGACACGTTCGAAGTTCATCGAGACTAGTCGGTGGCACATTCGAAGTATCTTCGAGATTAGTCGGTAACACGTTCGAAGTGTCAAACACCAAATGTCATCACAACTACTAGTTGTGACACAAACTGTAATTGTGATGACAGTGAGATTTCACTGGAAGTTATTTTTGTGAGACAAATTACTTCAAAGCATGATTAGTATTGATAAGAGACAAATAACTTCAAAGCACGTTTGAACAAACAAACCTTTAGTTGTTGGATTTGACATCGCAAAAATAGCACGATTGTAATGTGTTAGGCTTTAGGGTAATTAGTTTAAACCCTCGTGCCATGCACGAGCCGACTTATATTTATGAAAGAAAATTTTAGTATACGAATAAACGTCACATGAATACAAATTAATGACTACGTGATTATAAAAGATAAGATATACATGAAATGAGAATATACTGACATGTAGTTATATTAGATTTTTTCCAAACATTTACATACTAATAGAAAGAAAGTGATTGGATTTATATATATAACATTATAGGAAAAAATTCACTCGAAATATTTGTAAAAATTATGATTGTACATGTTACTTAACCAATTCTCAAGAACAATTTTTTTGTATATTTAGAGTGAAATAGTATCCGATATTGAATTTATGTATCGAAATATACTATTTTTTTCTTCAATTCAATAGGTTAGTATGATATTATTTGTCAATCTTTCAACAATATGTTACTGATGATATGTTTAGATCTATATTATTTTTAAAACTTCTTAAGTTTGTTGATAGAATATTACTTTTTTTAGCTTTTTTTTTATTACCTTTTGTAATATTAAATTCAGGATTTAGACATTGAGATGATATTATTGAAAATAAAATTATATTAATTTACTCATTGTTTTATTAATATATATATTGGGCATTTATATTATCGTAATTATTAATAAACTAAATTAACTCAATTGGAGAATCAAATAAAACCCAATTGAATTATATTTCAAATATGTATATTGATATTTTCATACATATTTTTTATTCATCATCAATTATTTCAAGTTCATAAATAATTTGTAATTAAATCTTGAAAATGTGAAATCTATCAAGTGGATTTTATTTCTATCAAATTTACGTGGGTTTATTTAAAATTCAAAATGTGAATGCATTGTAAGTAAATAAAAAATCATTAAAAATATATGTTATCTAAAGGCTATTACTAATTAACTTAAGTGGGTTCACTAATCTTGTTGCTATGTCAATATACTAATTAACTTACATGGGTTCATTTAATTTGCTAATAGTTTGTCACTAATTCGTGACATTTACCAAAAAAATCATTAAAATATATGCTATCTAAAGTTAAGTATATAAAGTAACCTTATACAATATTTAATATTTCAATTAATTAATTAAATATTTTTTTGATGATGTTAAATGCCAATTAATATTATTGTTGCATTAACAAAAATATATGTATCACATTTACATTTCCATCAAATAGAAAATTACGTTAACATTTATTGCAAAAATAAGTTAGTTTGATGAGATTTTGGTCAAGATTTGATAAGATTTTAAAATTTAGAGATAATTAATTTAAAAATCTTGTTAAGGTCTTTTTGTTAATTTATATTTTGTTGAATATTTAATATAATAATAATAAATAGAAAAAAATAAAACCTTAACAACTTGAGCCTAAAAATACTCCGGTGATTTAAAAAGAGCCAACTTTAATATAAATATATAAATAAATCTTAACAAAATATGAATCAACAAATCTTCAAAATTTAATGATTTATGTGCGATCTAATCTATTAGTGTTAACAATTATTTATTATAAATCATTAAAATTTTGAAGATTTATTGATTCATATTTTTCTAAGATTTATTGGTGCAAATTTTGTTAAGATTTGTGAATTTAATGTTTGCTAAATTATTGCTATAAAAAACTAAGAAAACGAAAAAACAATACTTTAACATATTAGTTTCTCAAGAATGGGTGCTTTTGGATACAAATGATATAACTTCATGTACGTAAATAATTGTTAAGATGCTTTGTTAAAGTTTAAAAGGTGAGAAGAAAGTGATTTATTATAGATTTTTTTAAAAGATTTGTTACTTTAAAATTTTCTAAATTATTGGTATAATAACGACATAGTGATTTTCACAGATGGGGACTGGTTAGCAATCCTGGTTGCTCCTTATGCTCAGGAGGTGATAAAGATGAAGCTCATCTCTAGTTTAGTTGTTCTGTGGTAGCTAATATTGCCAATAAAGTCCTGGACTGGCAAGGTATTCAGACTAGAACGCAGAACTTAGTTGAGTGGTGGGATTCGTTTGCAGCTTGTGATAAGAGGGAGAACAATATCTACTTATCCAAGCTCTTATATATCATGGCTGTTGTGTACTTCACCTGGCAGCTGAAAAATGAAGTGATCTTTAGAGGAGCTAAGGTGGATGAAGCAGCCGCAGCTGCCAAGATCATTGAGGCTTGCAAGTTCAGAATTCTCCATAAGCTGTCTTTGAGTGGTAGAAGAAGTAGAGTTATGAGGAGAAGACTTGGTCTTTGATTGGTTGTTTTGGTCTTGTAATTGCAGTAGATTTTCTCTTGTGGAAGTACTGGCTATAGGGAGTGTCTTATGTCTAATTGAGATTACTTGTAATTCCAGGGGCTTTTTGCCCTTTTGATCATTGAAATTTCTTAACATTTGGCTAAAAAAAAGACATAGTGATTTTGATGAAGATTTTTTTTAAAAAAATCTAAGTAAATTTAATCAATGAAAATTATCTCGCTTTACAAATATGGGCCTGGAAATAGCGACTCAAAAATAATAAATTTAATATATATATATAGATAGATTGATAAAATTTCACCTACCCACAAATTTGTAACACAATATAATATTTATTATTTGTTAAAATATTATACAAAACTATTTTGAAAAAGACTAAAAAACCCAAATATAAAGCATATAATTAAAAGAGATCAACTCAATTTATGTTTGGATTTATATAATTCTTTAAAAGAGATCAACCCATCGGAAAAAAATCATTATATATATATATATGAATTTGCTCTTTATTTTAAAATTACATATTTAGTCAAAAGCTTCATTTATCAAATCAAAAAGTTATTAAAAGATTAATATTAATGCTAAAATCTCCAAGTTTGTTAGATAAGATTTTATTTAATTTTTTTTTGGGTTAAACTAAATTAATCTTAAAATTTTAAAAAGAGAATTACCCATAAATTAACACATAAGTATGGTGGGACCAGAATCGTTCTAAGAGCTTAAAAGGGGAGAGCTTTAATATATAACTAGTGCTATACCCATATCATGTACGGGTTATTATAAAAATAAATATAATAATTTATAATATTAATAAAATAATACTTTGTAGGTAAGTGTAAGGAAAAAACGTAGCCATGAGTCACATTATTAAATACGAACATACAATTCCTCCTTTCTAAAAAAAATATATACAATTTTTACCAAAAAAGAGAGAAAAGCCACCATATTAACATATGTATAAAAGTTGGTACTTGTAATGAGCAGGTTGAAAGCCTTGCTACAATGCAGTAGTTGATCTATTAAATTTATGCTTTGTTTTGAATTAGATAGGTCAATTTGAGAATGATAATTGTCTATGAAACCGGTATATTAATGTGTTTACACAAATGAAAAGCTTTACATTAACTATTTAACTCCCACTATATACCTAGGTGGAAAAATCAAATTTAGATATGTTAACATTTGTCTACCATCATCAAATCATATATGTTAATCCAAGTTCCCCACAAGAGATACCATTTAACTTATTAATATTTTTGTAATTACCCTTGATCCTCCTTTTATTTAGCTGGTGATACAAAAACGCCTCTTCAAAATTCAATTGAAAGGAGATGAACAGCTGAAGCATAATAACAATGCTTTTATTTGGGTAATTAATTAGTTAATGGTCCAAGTCCCCTTATATAACAATTGGGAGTTGCAAAGGGGGTGGGGGCATATATATCATTCTTAACATTGATTACAATTTTACAATGCAAATATAAATTAGGATAAGAGGCTTTTGGAGTTTGATATGCTACTGAATACTGATACATCAGTAATTTGTTTTTTTTTGTTTTTTTCACCTCTTGAGATAAAAGGTTCACAAATTATGTTCAGTAGGAGCTGTTAAAACTTCAGTAAGAGTTGTTAATGTTTATGTGTTACTTCCAATGATGTTTGTGTTGGTTTAAGGTTCACAAGTTATGTTCAGTTGGAGCTGTTAAAAGGAGCTCTCTTATTATAAATACAAGAAATTCCTTTAAACAATTCAATCTTCCTATGCAAGTAAGTATTCAAGACTCATTATTTTACCACAACTTTAAATGGGAATCCTCACAACAATAATTAAAACTTTCAGAGAAAAATTAGACAGAGGGATGATCAGACAAAGAAGAGGTGGAGCTTTTGAAATTCAATTACCTACTTTAATAGAAATCTGTAATTACATATTGAGGTTCTCTCTTGCTTCCTTCTTCTCTTACAGGTGTAATTCAATTCCTTCACCATTTTTTCTCCTCCTCCTTCAACTTCTATCCTTGTTTATGAACTATGAAAGCAAGAGCAATAGTATTAATTACGTGAATTAATACATTACGACACTTGTACTGGAAAAATAAAACCTTTAATCAAACTTAATGCAGCAAAACTACCAGTATCACCACTTATCTCGTCACTAATACTCTCTTTCAATTTTTTTTCTTAGCCAGCCTAAGCCATATATTTCCTGGATTCAGACTACACATGTAGATTTATTTTCTTGTGATATAAGATTAGGAAAACATAAGGTAAACTATGCACCAGGTGAAGGGTCCTGCAACCAAATGAATGTCAGAAAAATCCTCCTCAAACCCATAAGGAATTTGATGATAATACTTACAGGCACACGGCAAAAGGCTTCATCAATCTCCTCTACAGTAAGTGTCCTCTCAAGAAAATTTCTCCTATGTACAACCGGCGATCCCCTAACTCTTGGATGAGATAGGAACTTGACAGAGCATTCTGCACTTGGTCCTCTCGTATCGGGGTAGAGTTTACAAACACAAATCTTGGAGAAACTTCTATACGGGGCTCAGTTGTCGTTTTCCCTTTATAGTTTTTCTTCTTTCACATGCCTACAATACGAACTTTGAGTGTCCAAACACCTTTGACTTCAGTAATTTCTTCAATATAATTGGTCATTGGAATACCTAAACAATAAAAACATGCATTTTTAGATATATGTGAGTAGGATGCAATCGAGATAAATGTCATATTGTAAGCTTGAAAAACTAAATAGAAATGCATACACTGAACTTCTGCTCCAATACGTAATGCACTACATAGTCCGGAATAGTCTATATATAGTTATATATGGCAATTTTGTTTTAGGTTGTTCATAAATCGTTCAACAAAATCTCCTTAACAGTGCCGATTTGTTAGGCACATCAATATGAACTTTTGCTTTTTTTCTTATATAAAAAAGGAAAGATATGATTTAGGTAATGTTTTGTACTCAAATCACAGAACCTATATTTTAAGTTGTGATATTTTACTTTTTTGTTTTGAAAAGTTTTGAAAAGTTTTTGTCAGATTTCATTAAAGATCTAAATGGTTTTTAATTGAAAAATAAAAAAAGATCAGCAAAAGCTCGTTCACAATAGAACCAATTTTTTCAACTGGATTTCTTTTTTCTTATATAAAAAAGGGAAGATATGATTTACGTATTTTTTTGTACTCAAATCACAAATCCGATATTTTAAGTTGTGAGATTTTACTTTTTTTGTTTTTTTTTGTTTTGAAAAGTTGTTGTGAGATTTCATTAAAGATCTAAATAGTTTTTAATTGAAAATTAAAAAAAGATCAGCAAAAGCTCGAACCGATTTTTTCAACTGGATTTCTTTTTTCTTATATAGAAAAGGGAAGATATGATTTATGTATTTTTTTGTACTAAAATCTCGGTCAGGTTTTGTGTTGTACTCAAATCACAGACTCCATTTATTCAGTTATGAGATTTCACTTTTTTTTTGTATTTTTTTTATAAAGGTTGTTGTGAGATTTCATTAAACAACTATATCTAATTGGTTTTTAAAATTGAAAAAAAAAATCAGCAAAAGGTCATTAACAATAGTAAAATTTGAATTTGAAAGTGGTGAGATAATGTGACTTAAAAAAAAGTGTAAAACCTGAACGACTTTCAATGGTCGATGCAAGTGGTCCAACTTTTAATATATAAGCTTTCATATATTAGTTATATAAATATAAGCTTATTGTATGTATTTTTTTATAAAAAAATATTATAGGATTCGTGTATATAAACATTCAACAAAGTTGTATATAATGATTTATAGATTTAAAGTTAGTTATATAAGCTTATACAGTGGTCAAAATCCAAGTATATAAGCTTTCATATATTAGTTATATTTATATAACTAATATATTGTATTTTTTATAAAAAATACAAACACCTTCATGTATATAAACATTCAATAAAGTACTAAATTATAAGCTTTTAAATTAGCAGTCCAAGGTTTAGATTATAAATGTGTATAAACAATAAGCTTATTAGTTATATAAGCTTATGCGGTGGTCAAAATTCAAATATATCAGCTTTCATATATTAGTTATATAAATATAAGCTTATTGTTTGTATTTTAATAAAAAACACAAACACCTTCATGTATATAAACATTCAACAAAGTTGTATATATATATATATGATTTATAAATTTAAAGTTATTTATGATTATATATTGTGATTTAAATTAAATAGGATTTTCAATATAAAAAAGGTGAATTAACTACAAAATGACACTTAGAAATTGTGGACCCAGAATGAATATGATGGCTCTAAATTCCTTTACTTTAATATATATATAGATGTTTATGTAAGCTATGACATAGTGCTTAGTTTACCCAAAAAGGGGACTCCGCCAGGGGGACCCTCTATCACCTTTCATGTTCATACTAGGAGCTGAAGTCCTAGCCAGGAAAATCCAATTCGAAGCAAACATTGATAACAACCAACTAGGGTTCAAAATGACCCGACAGGGAACAAACATCTCATTCTTAGCATTCGTAGACGATATCCTTATTTTCGCCAAAGCAAACCAGACTGCTTGTCAAAATGTCAAAAGGATTATCGAAGAGTACTGCTCCATATCAGGTCAGTGTGTTAATTACCATAAATCAGCCTTCCAAACAACACCAAATACAACAAACAACACAAAAAACCTAATTCAGTCTATTCTCAATATCCCGAGTTCGGTCTCTTTAGAAAAATATCTGGGTTGCCCCATTATCAACGGGAAGGTCACTCAAGAAACGGTCCAAAACACAGTACAGTCAACAACCACACAACTATCAAAATGGAAAGCCAGCTCCCTTTCCCTAGAAGGCCGAGCAACCCTTATTAAGGAAAATCTGGCAGCAAAACCAAATTTCATCATGCAATGCTTTATGCTACCTTCAGGGGTACATAACACACTAGATAAAATCAATAGAAGGTTCCTATGGAACAAAGACCATACGTACAAACCTTTAATAGGATGGGACAAAATCTGTAAGAATAAAGAAAATGGGGGGATCGGAATAAGAAAAACAGAAGATATGAACAAAGCGCTCCAAATGAAACTCATTTGGAAAATCTTTGCAGAACCAAACAATATCTGGGTTAAGATAATCAATGAAAAATACCTTAGATACGGTAATATTCTCAACTACACAAGAAAAACCAACCACTCATGGCAATGGGGGAAACTCCTCAAACTACGAAATGACTTCAAAACTGGCCTTCACTGGCTTATTGGTGATGGACGTTCAATCAATTTCTGGGAAGACCCTTGGATAACCAACCTAAAATTAGCAAACTATATCCACCCACACACCACCATCAACCCAGAAACAAAGGTATGCAATTTCATTACAAACAAAAAGTGGAACATAATCGAATTATCAAAAGTTATCAACAATGAAGTTGTTGAAATCATCACAAACATTCAACTACCCCAACATGATATTCTAGATCGCCTCTACTGGGCTCCCAATAGAAATGGCTGGTTCTCCACCAAAACCGCCTTTGAACTCATAACCAAACAGACCTGCCACACTAACAACAACTTCTCTTGGCTCTGGGGTCTTGACACATACCTCAAAGTAAAAAACTTCCTTTGGAAAATCTGCCATGACGGATTACCTACGAAGGCTAGATTAGCCCAAAAACACGTTGCGGTACCACTCGCATGTGACTCATGCAATAACCCATATGAAGACCTAAATCACTTCTTATTTGAATGCCCTAACATCCTAATTAACATCAAAAAACAAAACATCCATATAGAAAGTCAAATTAAAAACCTTAATACAGACAGGAAAAAACCAATTGATCTACTATGTGACCTTCAACCAACTCTTACCAAGCATGAATGGGTTTGCCTTGCTACAACCTGGTGGGGTGTGTGGATCCATAGAAATCAAAAAATCTTCCAAACTACAGGGCCAACCACCATAAAGGATCTAACCCTGTACATAAAAACTCTTATACTAAACTGGAACAAAACAAAAAAACAAGAAAAAGACGAACCAAGCCACCACAGACAAAACCCAGCTCAACGAAGAAAAACAAGAAATATCAAATGGGAAAAACCCAGATAAGGATTCTACAAAATAAACTTTGATGGCTCCAAACTACCAAATGGACCTATTGGAACTGGACATATCATCAGGAATGACCATGCTGAAATTATCCATATGTCCAACCAAAAATATACTTGCCAATCAGCACTCATGGCTGAAACCATAACACTACAAAACAGCATCAAAAAAGCAATATCACTCAACCTTAACAAAATAGAAATCGAAGGAGACAACTTATGCCTAATTAACTCTCTTCTAGGCATTTGGACTTGCCCATGGGAAATTGAAATGGCAATCGCTGATATTCTCATCGATCTCCGCTCTTTCCAGGAGGTCCTGATAAGGCACATATTTCGAGAAGTTAATAAATCTGCTGACTTTATTGCAAAGCTCAACTTCTTATCCACGAGTGCTGCCTTAGAATCCAACCAAGAACTTAGAGTTCTCATCCTACGGGATGCTCTAGGCCGAACCTTACATCGAGGCTAGGTTCCGCCTAATCCTTTCCTCATCAAAAAAAAAAAGAAAGTGCTTAGTTTTGCTATAGCTATAACTTGGATAGGGTGGTAAAAAGGACAATGGGCCATAGTCTTTATTTATTTTAACCGTACTTTAAAGTAGAAATACGAATCATCAAATCATATTATTTTCCCCTGACATGAAATAAACCCATACCTTAACTAATCAAAAAAAAAAAAAACCCTTATTACAAGAGAATTATGAAAATAACTATTAGTGGTTTAAGTCAAAATAATCATGTATAGATAGAAAGAATAAGTATGTAGATTTATATTGACAAGGATATTTAAGTTAAAATAATATATTTAAAATATTGTTGGAGATAAAGATATTAAGTTATTTACATAATTTGATTATATTATAAAAGATGTTTTCACTAAAATGTAAAGGTGAAGGTGGATTGAGGAAACTAAATAAAGAATTATTTAGATATCGAAATGATAATGCATAATCTTATATATATGCAATATATTGTTAGCAAAAAAAATAGGATTTATTCCTGAAAGAGCGTACGGTCAGCTTATTTCCACCAAAGTGGTTTCGTGTTAGTAAAAACTAGTTTGAAACCCGGGCTTTGCATGAGATATTTGTATTAAAATATTGTTTTAGTACAGTTTTAATATTAATTTTACGTGTATATTTAATAAAAGTATATTACATTAAAATAGATTATAAAAAATTTGTATATATTTTATTGAAAATTGCTATTCATAAACTCACAATATTAATAAAAAAGATGAAAATTTGAACAATATTGTTTACATGTATAAAAAAAGATTTGAAATTAAAAGAGAACTGATATGCTGAAGTGATATATTATCACATGAGTATATAATATTAGAAGATATATAATTGAACATACGAAAAAAATAATAAAAAATATGGATAATCTTTTTTGGTAAGAATGATCTCTTTAATAAATATCATGTTTCATAAATTCAACGTAAACAATTATAAAATTTTATATCACAATTTATTGTCACAAAATAATTAAAATTTTAAATAATGTAAGTAATTTTAGAAATTATCAAACTCATCAATTTATTCTAATGTACATTTATATTAGCTTTGAATAATCTTTACTGAGTAATGAGCTTTTTGAATGTTGAAGTTGACTAAAGTTGCTCAATGCTTAAAAGGGTTGTTGTTCAAGGGAATGTAAGAACATAAGCAAAGCAATTGATATCATGAACAATACACATTTCTCTCACATCAAGTAAATGACACTTAAATTTAAAACTTTGGTTTGATGCCTATAATAAAAATAATATCCGAATCACTATAAAAATATTGTTAAAATATATTTGTTGAAAATTTGCTAAAAAGGTGAGTAGCGGATAAAGAATGAAGAAAAAATAACAATTTTACATGTCAAAAAAGCTTAATATGATTAAGATGAATTGAGAAATAAATAATCAGAATGTGTTACGAAAAGGAAGTAAAATATTAATCATAAGTTGTATATAACTAGATTAATGAGTGTATTTATGTATATGGGATTATGGATGCATGGTTCCCGACCCAATGTCACTTGATTCACTATCTCTTATGGAATTGATGAGATCATGAAAACAAAATGCATAATCAATTGTGGATAGAACAAAATTTATCTGGTTCGTTATATTATCAGTATAAGTTATCTAATAGCTAGCTTTGTTTAAATTTACTTGAACGAACAAATTTTAATTGCCATAACCGTTAGTTGAAGCTCGACATAGGACTTGATAAAGAATTCGTGAAATGGTTCGTATAAAAAAAGTTAATTAAAATGTTAATGTATTATTTTATTATTCCATAAATTGGGCTTAGTTTCAAAATAATATTCCTTTCAAAAAATAGTTTTAAAATAATATTAAAGTTGTTTAACTTCCTTATCTTATATCTTTAAAATTGACTTATTGATATATTACATTTGCTTTAAAATGAATTAATTATGTTTTTTATGTTTTTGAATAGTATTTTACTTTGTGCCTATGATAGCTAATATTTTTTATTAATTCGAAAATAAATATTTATTATTATAAATATTAGTTAATTCAATTCATGAAATTATATTATTTATAATATTGTTTATTTTGAAATTTTAAGTTGTGTTAACAATTAATAATCAATTAAAATATCATAGATAAAATTATGTATGATAACAACTCCATAGATATGTTAGCAAAAGAATTATAGAGAAGTAAAATTATAAGATGATGTTAGGAAGATCTCTAGGATTTGATAAGGTCAATAGATTAAGAAATTAAAACGTATTAATTTAAACTAACCACATCGATATTTATGAAGGGTTTTATACCAAAAATGATTAAATAAGTAAAAAATATTAAAGTTTGTTAAGAGTATCAAAATAAATCATATTAATGATTTAAACTTTAGAAATAACATAATCATAATAAATTATTAAAATTAGCTTAGGTGTAATCGTTCTTGTATAAAAAACAATCCGTCTATTTTTATATTGACTATCAATACTATATAAGACCCATATATCAAGTTAAAATAATTATATAACAATCTTCATGGTAGAAAATAAATGTGAAATTTAATATACAAACAAATATAAAGTTTAGATTAGTTCATACGTATTGTTAAAAAAATTAAGCTAATTTATTTAAAATAATAAAGTTAATTTGATGAGATTTGGTTAAGATTTGATTAAATTTAGAGTTTAAATTGATTAATTTTAAAAAACAAAAAAAAAATTATTAAAGATGATTAACTACAAAATAACATGTAGGATTTTTGGGTCTAGAAGCATTCTGGTGGCTTAAGAGTACATAAGTTTAATATATATAAATAATATTAATTAAAAAAAATAATAAATCAATGCTCAACAACCTGAGCCTAAAAATGCTCTGGTGACTTAAAAAGAGTCACGTTTAATATATAGTTATAGATAGAATATAATAGATTTTTTTTTGTTTCTGAGATCATATCTGATTTTATTGGTTAATAATGGATTATACCAACTTATTAGATTTTATCAAATATTATTGGGTGTAAGTCTATGATTTTATTTCCATAAATGAAATAGATTAATCTATCTAATTCCCAACAAATAAGATCTCTTGAAAACCTAGGGCTATCTTGAAAGGCAGGCTAAGTACTGTAACCTAAGTTTTGACGGCGTATATATACTAATTACTGTAGAATCGAGTGTGTTAGTACAAGGAACGGTAGAACAGTTCATTGGGCAGCGGAAAGTTGTAACAAAAAACAGAGTAACGAACAATGTTCCTTAGAGAGGAAAACTCAATCAACCAACTAATTGACTGAGAAAAACCTATACCTCTAGGTTTTCCTAGTAGGATTTCAAATATTTACTTGTGTTATTAATCCTGGAATTACAATCAAGCAAGTCGTATCTCAATCTAGTTTACCCCTAGATATCTAGACTTCTTATTGTAACGTTACTAACAACACCTAAGACAATGAAAACCCTAACAAGTATTCAACTTACCAAAGTCTCGTTCTTGTAAGTTCTTCTTCTGTTTCTTCTTCAACGAATGCTTAAAACTCTGGAAAATGCTCAGTCGTGTATATAAATGGTGTTGACGACACCCCTACTTATATCCTAGAATATCCTAATTGATTTGCCCTAGTTTTACTTAAGGAAAATCAAATAAAATAATCTACACAATCTTTTCTTATCTCTTCTAACTACAAAATCTTTAACAACTTTATCTCTTGCGGCCCAAGTTGTTTCTTCAAGATATATTTCCAGAAATAGGAGATTCGGCAAATCGCAAGGGCAACAACGCGCGCGTCTCTTTGTTCCTTGGCGTTGTTCCCTTTCTTCTCCTCTTCACAATTGCGCATCACATTTCCTCGTTTGTTCCAGCGCGTTGTTCCATTGTTGACTTCACTGTTCCTTTCAATCTTTGTTTTGATTCATCACATGGTTTTCATCGTTCCTTTTATTCACCTAGTTCCTGAAACTCATAGTCACACTAAAAACCATCAAATGCAATTGAGTTTATCATCATCAAAACTAGAGGGAACATCATCGTTCCAAAAATTCCCCCCTTTTTAGTGACGACAAACTCCTTCAAAATGTGCATGTTCAAAACAGTCAAGTAAGAAGTCAATCACATGTAGTCAAACATATACAACGATCAAGATATTGACATAATTCCCCCTCATAAAGTACATAGCAAGATTTACCTTCAAGTAGCGTCATCATTCTCCTTAGCACTAACTTCTGTTATTAACCCTTCATTGGGTTTTCATATTTTCCACACTTCCCCCTTTTGGCATCATCAAAATATCACAGAAATAACACAAAGTCTTAACTAGCATGCAAATCATGATCAAAATATTTCATTCATTAAGTAGAAAGAAGTACAAAGCTAAGGAACCTAGACAACCATCATCAAAAGATAAGGGACAACTACGCAAAAGACGTAAAAACATTAAAATTCAAGAACAGAGGGTCAGACGGGCTAGATAGTGACGGGGAACACTCAAATCTCAGGGTCTTCAACATCTTTTTCATCCTTGCTCAGGAAATGATCCAAGAGAAGTTTCATGGTGGTGTTCAGTTGTTTAAGCTCAGCCAGAATCTGATGCTGAACCGAATTTCCCTTAGACGTTCCTTCGCCGACAGCTTTCTTCGCAGTCACAGTGCCCATTCCCTTCGAATTACCCTTAAACTTCATCTTCTCCACAATAGACGAATCCAACTCACTACCTAGAGAAACTTCATTTTCTTCACGGTAAGACTTATCGTGAAGAAGCAACATTTTCACCAGCCCTGGATACGACAACGAGTGGGATTTAGCCTTGCACCGTTCTATGTGGCACAGAATCACTCGAGGGAGATCAATCTTCTCCTTCCTCAGAAATCTATCAAGCAGAAACAAATCACAGAGAGTGATGGTGTTGCGCTTCTCTTGACGAGGTGCTACAGCCCTGGAGATGATGTGGAATGCCACACGCTGAGCCAATGTTAGCCTCTCAGTGTGCAGTTCCCCAGTGGTTGAACCAAACAACCGTTCACACACGCCAACTTTTCCTCATTGACCTCACTTGCAGGAACCTCAAAGAAACCACCCAATGGAACAGAGAGGAGTGAGGAGATTACCTTGGTCGTGAAGGACATGTCTTCACCATTGATTTTTGTTGACCCATACATAGCATCCGCCTTGGAGAGATGATAGTAGTGGTAGAACTCTCGCATCTGAACCTCATTCACAGTTGCCCTGTTGGAACAGAGTCGTTCCCATCCTTGGAAACGCAGAAGTTCCAAAACCTCATCCACCTTGTGCTCAGCAAAGAAGCTTTCACGAATTAGAAGCGACAACAGAATTTTCTTACCATCTGTGAAGTCTGGAGCAGAAGTCAAAACAGAAAGCTCCAATTTCCCTTTACTGTTAGTTTTGGCCTTCTTTTTCTCAGTCTGCGCAGCGGAACGGAGCCGTGCCTTTAGCGGTCTGGGGGCGGTTTCATCGCCGCCTGATTTCGACGGCGTCGACTGTGCAGTTAGAGCTTTGTGATGCTCCAAGAACTGAACTTCCTCATCTTCTTCCTGAGCGGTCGTAGCGAGATCAACCAGTTTTCGCTTGCGAGTTGGAGGCGGTGCCAAAGATGCAGCCTTTACCCACAGTTCCTCCTCAATATACTTCATGGACTGTTCCTCCTCTTCAATTTTGTCCTTGGAGGGGGAAGAAACTTCTTCTTCTTCATGAGGTTGAGGATGTGTCTGTTCCTCCATAGAAACCATTGCAAGCACAGGATTGAGGACCTGGGGTTTCAACGGTGATGAAGCAGGGGAAGTTGGTGTCGATGTCGAAGCAGAGGGATCAACGACCTGTTGAACTGAGGCCTAGGCAATCTCAAGAACAGACGCCGACACACCAGGTTGGGAAGGAGTAGCACGGGCAGCCCTGGCCTGTTGGAGTCGAAGGATGTAGGCATCCATCTCAGGGTCGGACATGTTGTCGGTGGAGAAAACTTGGCTTGGGGAATCCATTGAAGTTTGGTATAGGATTAGGGAAACAACAAGAATCAGAGAGATTTTTGAGAGATTATGAGCGAGAGAGAGAGAGATAGGCCATGGGTTTTGGATGGAGGGGCAAGAATATATAGAAGAGGTAAGATCTTGTGAAGATAAAATCTTTTCAAATAAATCCAAACGGTCTTACCAAAATTCCATCATGACGATCTTTTCTCTCTCCTCAGATAACAGTTACTTTTTACTTCATTTACCGCATTGCCGTTCCTGCAACAGAGCTGTCAAATCTCACAGATAGCCATTCCAACGTTCACCTGCACCTCAATAAATGACAGCCACTGATTCAAATTCAACGTTCCATTCACACTGTTCCCCCTTAATCGGAGTAACGGTCTTCGTTCCCCTTGAGACCATGAGTGTTTGCGACGCTTGTCTGGATATTTCAAAGTTGGGTTCACACAAAATAAAGTATATCCAAACATATGGTAGGAACATATACAACTCAAATAATTATTCCCCGTAAAGAAATTTAACAAAGAAGGATCATAGGGAACATTTACCTGAATCAAGGCTAGGGATGGTTGTACAACCGATTATCATGTGGGCTTAATGAGGGTTCAAATTGGTTGTTTTGGGTTTCAATTAAGATGTTAGCATAGAATCAAGTAATTCAATCACAAATCAAGAGACAAACATGCAAGACCCCAAAACTAAGCAATTCAAACATACGAAAATCATGAAATAGCAAGATCAAGAAATGCAACCAAGTAAGATAATACATGATATATGTGATCAAGTTAGCCAAGCATTGAGAGAATAGTGGATATGGAATTCCTCAATTCAGAGAGATCATGGCAAGGAGCAACCGAAGATGCTCGAATGGGCCTTTGTCTAGTGCTTTGGTGAAGATGTCAGCTACTTGATTTTCAGTCCTGCAATGTTCCATTCTAATGAAGCCCATGTCAACATTATCATGAAGAAAATGATGATGAATGTCAATGTGCTTATTACGTGAATGATGAACTGGATTTTTCGAAATGTTAATAGCACTAGTATTATCACACATGATAGGAACAGTGCCAAGAGACATATCAAAATCATCCAATTGTTGTTTGAGCCACAATACCTGAGCACAACAACTTGTTATGGCAACGTACTCGTCTTCTGTAGTGGAAAGGGCCACAGAGTTTTGCTTCTTGGATCCCCATGAGACAAGACAGGGACCAATGAATTGTGTCGTTCCTGAGGTGCATTTGCGATCCACTACGTGCCCAGCAAAATCAGCGTCAGTGAATCCAACAAGGTTGAAATCACAGTTCTTGGGATACCATAGACAAAGATGGTCAATTCCTTTGAGGTATCGAAAGATCCGCTTCACTTACTTCAAGTGTGAGTTTTTAGGATTGGCTTGGAATCTAGCACAAAGACAAACACTAAAAAGAATATCCGGCCTACTTGCCGTGAGATACAGGAGAGAACCAATCATTCCTCTATACATAGTGGGATCAACAACTGTTCCATTCAAATTTGCATCCAAGCGAGTGTTAGGAGAAATAGGAGTAACGATGGGTTTTGCTGTATCCATACCATATTTCTTCAACAGCTCATTGATGTACTTTTGTTGATGGATCTTCGTTCCTTCCTTAGTTTGAGTGACTTGTAATTTGAGGAAAAAGGACAGTTCCCCAATCATACTCATCTCAAACTCACTACTCATAAGATTTTTGAATTTCTCTACAAGTGCAGGGTTAGTGGAACCAAAAATAATATCATCAACATACACTTGAACAACCAAAATCTTACCTTCTTGTTCCAGAAGGAACAAAGTCTTGTCAATTGTTCCTCTACGATAGCCATTTGAGAGAAGGAATTGCGCAAGTCTATCATACCAAGCGCGGGGGCATTGCTTAAGACCATACAGTGCCTTATCCAAGACATACACGTGGGAGGGAAAATTGGCATCCTTAAAACCATGGGGTTGCTTCACATATACCTCTTCTAAGTCAAAAGATAAGGGAAAACTACGCAAACGACATAAAAACATATAAAATATAAGAACAGAGGGAAAGACGTGATGTATAGTAACATGGAACACTCAAGTCTCAGGGCTCTTCATCAACTTCCTCACCCTTGGTCAAAAAGTGATCCAAAAGCAATTTCATCATGATGTTCAGCTGTTTGAGCTCATTAAGGATTTGGTGTTGTACTAAGCTACCCCTGGACGTTCCTTTGTAGGCAATATTCTTCGCAGTACCAGTGCACGTTCCCTTTGTATCACCCTTGAATTTCATCTTCTCCACACAGGAGGAATCCAACTCACTTTCCATAGACACTTCTTTCTCTTCTCTGTACAACTCATCACGAAGCAGTAGCATTTTCACCAATCCAGGATAGGCCAAGGAGACGACCTTTGAGGGGCCTGGGAACGGTTTCGTCACCACCCGACTTGGATGGAGTCGAGTGCTCAGTAGGAGCTCACCTAGTTCCCAAACACTGAACATCGTCTTCCTCTTCTCCCTCAGCAGCGAGAGAGAGATCAACCATCTTGCGCTTTTTGCTCTTGGGTTGAGCTGTCACCAAAGGTTAAGACTTGACACGTTTTTTCCCGGATGCGTTAACACGCCGAATTTAGCAGGGGTGACGCGATCAGCCTTCGTTTGCTGAATGAGAGAATCCAGGCATCAATCTCTTCATCGGTCATCTTGGCGGTCACTTGGCTTGGAGAGGCGATTGGAGTTTTAGAGAGCGAGGAGGTGAAACGTGAAATTAGGGTAACGGCAAAGAGCGAGAGCTTGGGAGATTTTGAGAGCGAGAGAGAGTTAGAGAGAATATGGCGGTGATGGATTATGAGGGATAAAGGTAAGTATTTATAAGAAAGGGAAAGATTTTCAGGAAATAATATCTTTCCAAAAGAAATCATAACCGACTTACCAAAAGTCCATCAAATGCTATCTTTCTCTCTCTTTTGATAACTGCACTTTTCACCTTTTACTTTGTTTACCACGTCGCCGTTCCTGTACATAGAGCAGTCAAATCCCAAAACTAGTCGTTTCCAACGTTCACCTATAACCCATAAATTCCAACCACTGATACATGCGCTAACGTTCCACACAACGTTCCCCCTTAATCTGAGTAGCAATATTCGTTCCCCTAAGACCATGACTGTAGCGAGGTTTGTCTGGATATTTCAAGTCGGGTTCACACAAAATATAGTAGATCTAAACATATGGTAGGAACAAATACAACTCAGATAATTATTCTCAGTAAAAGGTTTAACAAAGAAGGATCATAGAGAACATTTACCTGAATCAAGGCTAAGGTAAGCTTTACAACCGATTATCATGTGGGTTTGTAATGAGGGATTGGTCATCAAATCGGTCATTTTGGGTCTCAAATATGATAGCATGCAATCAAGTAGATCAACACAAATCAAAGGACGAGGTTGTAAGCACCTTAAGACTAAGTAACCCTGACATAAGCAAAAATCATGAAGTAGCAAAATCAAAGAAGAGCACTTAAGTAAGATACTTCATGAGTAATGTGATCAATTTTGCCAAGCATTGAGGGAATAGTGGATAGGGAATTCCTCAATTTAGAGAGATCATGCCAAGGAGCAGCCGAAGATGCTCGAATGGGCCTTTGTCTAGTGCCTTGGTGAAAATATCAGCCACTTGATTTTAAGTCCTACAATGTTCCATTCTAATGAGACCATTATCACGAAGAAAATGATGAAGAATGTCAATGTGCGTGAATGATGAACTAGATTTTTTGAAATGTTAATAGCACTAGTATTATCACACATGATAGGAACGGTGCCAAGAGACATACATACCAAAGTCCTCCAGTTGTTGCTTTAACCACAATACTTGAGCACAACAACTTGTTGCGGTAACATACTCAGCTTCTGTAGTGGAAAGGGCCACAAAGTTTTGCTTCTTGGAACCCCATGAGACAATACATGGAGCAAGGAACTGTGTCGTTCCAGAGGTGCTTTTGCGATCAACTACGTGCCCAGCAAAGTCAACGTCAGTGAATCCAACAAGGTTGAAGTCACAGTTCTTGGAATACCATAGACATAGATGGTCCATTCCTTTGAGGTATCGAAAGATTCACTTTACTTCCTTCAAGTGAGAGTCTTTAGGATTGGCTTGGAATCCAAACTGGTTTCCACCTTCTTGATGAATGTCTCAAATGCGGAGAAGACTTCATCCTTTGAAGAAAGAAAAACCGTCCAAGTAAATCTTGAATAATTATCGACAATCACGAAAACATACATGTTCCTAGCATGACTTCTTATCCTCATGGGACCACAGAGATCCATATAGATCAGTTCCAGAGGATGAGAGGTAGTAACATCGGGTTTTGGCTTAAACGAGGAACGAGTCTGTTTCCCTTTCACATATGCGTCGCAAACTCCATGGAACTCTGATCTAACATTTGGGAGCCCACGGACATGTTCCTTTGCATGAAGCTTGTGAATCAATCGAAGATCTGCATGTCCAAGCCTTCTATGCCACAGTTCTGTCTCATCATCTATAGACGCAAAGCATAGAACTTCATTTGGCTTGAATTCCTTGTCAACAATGTATACATCTTTGAACATGACTCCTCTGAGAATGATGTTTTTGGTTTCGCGATCCTTGATATAGCGGTCTTTGGAAGTAATGACAGTCTTGTTGTTCCCTTGATCGCATAGTTGTGCAACACTCAACAAACTGAAACCAAGTTCATGAAGTAAACTTACCTCTCTTACCATTATGCTTGAGTTTAGTTTTGTGTCTCCTATTCCTATGATTTCTTTGCACCTCTTGTCTCCAAGGGCTACGCTCCCTCTGGAGTGTTTGTGAAGTGAGGTGAGTTGGTCTTCTTTTTCGGTCATGTGGCACGAACACGCACTATCAATGTACTACTTCTCGTTCCCCCTCACTTCAACCTGCACAAAAAGAGTTAAGGTTTAGCGACCCAGGCAAGCTTAGTTTTACCTGGTCGAAACACATAGTGCAATTGTTCCCTAGGACTAACATGAGTAACGACAACATTTTTCTTCCTAGATCTAGCATGATTCTGATTATGCACATATGATTCATCATAGAAGTCGTTCAGGTTAACATTTTTACTCCTACTGTTCCTTCTCTTTATGTGATCTTCAGAGAACTTTCTTTTCTTTTCATAGTCTCTCTGTAAATTTCTGTTGTCCCCACAATACCAACACAGCTAGAATTGATCCATCTGGACATACTTCCTGTGACACGACACTCTTGCATTGTTTAGCTCACTTTGGGCAAGGAACATTGGATTGCTTTCCTTGGGATTGCTTGAGGAAGATTTGTGAGCAGGTTGTCCAGTATACCATGTTTGGTTCTCATTCAACCCACTCTCAAGGACTTTCACACATTCCTCAAGATTGTGATTCTTCTCCCTAGCATCATGAAGTTCTCTATCTCTGGCTTCACGCAATTCAAGAATAGATGGATCATCTTCCTTTTCTTTAGATCAAGTGTACCCAATTCCATTTCTAGCCTCGAAAAATTGTATGTCTTCTTCTTCAGCTTTCTGTTCCACCATCATGGAGTGGATTTTGTGAACATAGGCTTTCACTTCAGACATCTGCACTTCAAGCTTAGTTTGACCAACTAAAACACTTGCATCAACATTGTTAGAGACCTCATCCATTAACATAGAGCCATATTCATTTCTTAACTTTTCAAGTTCATCACGATTAGCATCACATGAGGAATATGGAACAGTTGAGCTACTAGCAGTTTTAGACATGCCTTCTATTAAACTACTACATTCATCTTCTGAATTAGTTAGCTCCTCTTGAGTTTACAAATTTTCATCATACATTTCCTTTTTGAGAGCAATCAAAGATTTCTTATCATAATTCATGAGAGAATTTCGAAAAGTTTCGGGATCTACCTCAAGTTCCTCAGAAGGAACAATTGAGTCCCCAAGAGCCATGGCACACATCTCACCACTCCAAGCTTCAAGGTCTTCACCATCGAAATCATTCTCATCGCCCCAGAAAACAACAAAAGCCTTATTGTCAGTGTTCCCAGAATTGTTTCCATGCTTCTTTTCTTTGAAGCATGAGCTAGCATAGTGACCCTTCTCGTTATAGTTGCAACAAGTAATGTCTTTGATGTCGGGCTTTTCACCATTGTTCCCTCCGTTCCTGTTTCTTCCTTTCAAGTAGAGGGAACGCATAGCTCTAGTGAGTAAAGCAATCACTGGATCATCGGAGATTTCATCATTGTCTTGATTATTCTCAATCCTGTTCACTGCCTTCTCAACCATCAAGGCAATTCCCTTTCCTTTGTCAGTCGATCTCCCAGATCTTTCTTCGTTGTCATATTTCTGAATCTTGCTAAAGACCTCATGGAACGTCAACTTGACAGTGTTGGGATTCTCCTTTAAGATAGCCTTGGTCATCTTATGACGATGAGGAATACCATCAATAATGATGAGAATCTTTTTATCAGGAAGGATTTCTTTGTCGGAGATTGAGTGAGCAGTCAGGTTCGCAGTGATCTTTTCAAATCTAGCCTGGTAGGAACTCACTTCTTCATTGTCTTCCATCCTGAAATTGTAGAAGTCTTTCTTTGCTGTGAAACGATCGATTTCACGGAGATCCTTGCTCCCCATGTAAATTTGTTCCAAAGCAAGCCACTTAGCATTGGTTGACTCACAAGATTGAAGCTTTTGGACATCTTGTTGATTGAGAGCATTGTTGATGAGCATAGCCTCCTTGCAGTTCTTCTCCATGATTTGAAGATCTTCTTGATCCCATTTCTTCATCTTTTTCTTTTTCTCAAGATCGACGATCTCAAGATCTCTAAGAGAGATGATCAAGCAGCATTGAAAGTCGTTACTTTGGACCCACTTGATGAAGAGCGTCTTCCAATGTTGGCATTGACCAGCGAGCAACAAAGGAGGCCTTGAAGAGTTTAATCCAACTTTGACAGTAGTAGTAGTCATTATTACATGAAAATCTACAAGTAATACACAATCTAGAACAAACCTGCTCTGATACCAATTGTAGCGGGGAGATGTACATATGAGCCCAACTGCCAAGCCCAACACATAATCCCAATGGGGTTCCATCCTAAAATCAATTGGCAATAGGAGGAGTTGTCCATCTACTTATATACTAGGCTTGGTTACCTCACACTTCCGATGTGAGACTCTCAATTTACCCTCAACAATCTCCCCCTCACTTGAGGGTCCCACAAACCACGCCCGGCCCCAGCCGAACCGTCGGCTCTAATACCAATTGGAGCGGAGAGATGTACTTTTGAGCCCAACTGCCAAGCCCAACACATAAGCCCAATGGGGTTTCATCCTAAAACCAATTGGCAATAGAAGGAGTTGTCCATCTACTTATATAATTTAATGTACTCGATTTGGTTAGCACGAAAGCATGAAGTGATCGATGATCACTTTGTAGGAACAATGTATGTTGAAAACGGAAACATTATATGTTGAAGCGACTGTTCCATGCAAGTCTTGATCTTCTCTTGGGAGTTGCATGTAGACATCGACTTCTAAAGGGAACGATCAATGAACGTTGTAACTCAGATAAGATTTGAATCGTGAGAACACTTTCCGAAATCAGAATTTTGCCCCTTAATAAATCCTTAGGGAATCCGCAAAATCTGAAGTGAGATAAGACAAATCCTCTAGTTCCCTTTCAGGCATCTGATGGGAACTAAACTATTTTCATGTATTAGTGGAGTATGAATTTTACTCAGATAGTGAACTTGTGTGTTCAATCTGGTGTGTACAACACTATTACCGAAATGCCTTTAATTACGCTTTCGGCCGGTTATAGGGAACGATTATGACAGTTACAAATGGTTATAAGCTTCCCTACTGTAAAAACAATATCACCCAAATGTCGTTGAATAGGCTTTCGGGCGGTTACAGGGAACAGTTACGACAGTTATAAATGGTTATCAGCGGTTATCAACCGTTCCAACTGCCACCAAAGGATATTTAACTACCTTCAACCGGTTGATAACTGATGAAGTAGTTGAATATCCTTTGGTGGCAGTTGGAACGTTGTTTTCAAGGTCCCCATTAAGGAACATTGTTTTCAAATCCATTTGGTGTATAACCAACCTATGAATAGCAGCCAAGGCAATTAATAGCCTAATGGTAATAATCCTAGTGCATATCATTGGCAAACGGTTCGACGAGTACTTCAATACCTTAAGGGAACAGTGAACTTTTGTCTTACTATATTAAATCACCCTCGGTGTTAGAGGGATATTCAGATGCAAGTTGGATCACAAATGAAAAAATCATTCTTCCACTAGTGGGTGGGTGTTCCTTGTTGGTGGGGGTGCCATTTCATGGGCTTCCAAGAAACAAACTTGCATCACGAGTTCCACCATGGAATTAGAGTTTGTTGTCTTAGCCGCTTCTGGGAAAGAACCGAAATGACTAAGGAACTTGATTTATGAAATTCCATTATGGGAAAAGTCAATTTCACCTATATCAATCCATGATGATAGCACTGCAATGTTGGCTAAAGCATATAGTCATGTATACAATGGAAAATCACACCATTTGGGTGTGAGGCATAGTGCGATAAGAGAGCTCAGTACGCATGGGGTAATTTCGGTGGATTTTGTTAGATCACAACAAAACTTGGTTGATCACTTGACGAAGGGGTTGACTCGAGACTTGGTTTCCAAGTCGGCTAAGGGGATGGGATTAAGATTCATGTAAGCATTCTAGCAATATGATACCCAACTCTTTTCCAATTAACATTAGGAAAGAATTCAATGTGGAAAGCCTACACCTAGAAATTGAAGAGCACAAAGGAACAATCCCTAGGTATGTGCTCTATTCCTACAAGTTTAGAGGTTGAAAGAAATTTCTTAATAGTTCCTTTGAAAAAGTGCAGGTTGTAGGTGCACGATTGAGGACACGTTCCTTTATAGGATCTACCTATATGGGCGTGGAGTTTGGCCGCTTCATGAAGTTTGGGTTGACTTCAAATACGCTCAAGAATGGATAAGGACTCAAGGCCGTTAAGAGAGTCAAGTTAGACTATGGAATTGTATAGTAACTCATGTGTGAGTTATCTTCATGCATTCAAAGTGGTTGATTGGTTCAATCATTAGGACACCATGATTCCCGCGTGTTTGAAATGTGTAACTACACTAGGACATAAATTCAATCGTTTCGATATTTGTGTTTATGCATGAGTTTGGGATGAAGACTTGCTTATTTTATGAATCAAGGATTACACTAAAATGAGGGAGGATTGTTGGTGATATTAGTGTCATCAAGAGACTGTTCCCATATACGGAACAATTCCATTTAGTGTGATCGGGGTTCATACGACATCATAAGATCTCACTTAGCAATATCACGGGTTAGAAGGTGTGGAGTACACACTCGTGTAAGCGTACTTGAGGTTTAGAGGGAAACACTAAGGATATGTGACGTTACCCATAAGGGAACAGTGCATCTGAGAGGTTATTGTGTCTCTAAGGCGGATCTTCGTTAAGGTTGAACGAGTGGTCATTCCCTGAAGGGAACAGCCGTTCCCTAGGTGGGAACGTCAAGTTCCCTGAGGCATGGTATCTTTCAGCATGTGTCGAATGTGTTGTAACTGCCATGTAACCACTGTCATAACTACCTTGTAACTACCTTCAACCGGTTGATAACTGATGAAGTAGTTGAATATCCTTTGGTGGCAGTTGGAACGGTTGGTAATCACTTATAATCGTTTGTAACTATCGTAATCATTAGCTGTAACCGCCCAAAAGCCTATTTAAAGGCATTTCGGTGATAGTGTTATATAAACCAGATTTAACACACGAGTTAAATCTAGTGTATACAACACTATCGCCGAAATGCCTTCTCTCTATATGTATATGTATACATTAATGTGGTTTGCATCTGGTTTCTTGTAGTTTGAAGCTTCTTTGATTATGATTTATTAGATTAAGATTTCTCTTAGGCCTATAGGATGTATGATATATCTTACTGAAATCTAGTTAGCAAGTTTCAAAATCAACTACATCTTTGAGTTAACTAAGAACTTTTAGGGAGGTAAAACTTTCATGATTTATCAACTATGATGTGAGAATTGTGGATACACGGATTTGACAGCGTAGGTGACCCTTTATTATGGACAAAGACTAGCTAGGTTTAGGAGTGGAATAGGCTAGGAGATCTATTTTTCCTTTAAAAAAATCTTTTTTACAAAGCCTTCATCATATTAAATATCCAGAAAAAGCATCTCATACTTTCTTTTGTTATCATAAACCTGCACTTTACCCCAAAAAAAATAGCTTCAACTGGCACTGATACTCCTGCTCAATCGAGCCTCCCTCCCCTTAAGCTTTTATCAGCCATGGCCGACCGCCGCTCCACCATTTTGCCCTTAGCCAACAATGGTTGGTGTGACCCATCGCCGGCGCCGGAGCTTCTACCGCACCAAGCCCAAATCCAACACCGGCCCTAGCCTTTTGGCTGGGCTGTTGAAGAGAGCCCTAACACCGCCGCTCCGACCGAGCCCTAAACCCTGCCGCTCCGACCGAGCCCCCGCTTTGCATTGAGCCCCGCCGATGTCGCGGTTTTCGATGGCTCGTGAGCACCAAGCCTAGATCACGCCATGGTCCGAACCATTCCCACCCGCTCCGACCGAGCCCCGCTCCAACCGAGCCCCGCTCCGACCGAGCCCCCGCTTTGCATTGAGCCCCGCTGATGCCGCGGTTTTCGATGGCCCGCGAGCACCAAGCCTAGATCACGCCATGGTCCGAACCATTCCCACCCGCTCCGACCGAGCCCCGCCGATGGCTGCGTTTGTGTTGGCAATGGAGGTTTGGACTTTCGTCGGGAAGTCTCCTCACCTTCGCCTTCTCCGAGAAGACGCCGGTGAACCCCCTCCCGCCTCCTTCTCAAACCTACACTCCTCCTGTTTTCGCTGCCTCTGTTTTGGTTTCGATATTCAGTTTCAGTGGTGGTTTGGGAGTGAAAAGGAGGAGGGGATATGAAGTGGTTATGTTTGGGTTCTTTTGAGCCCTCAGTTCTCCTTCCTTTTTTTTTGTCCCGTTGTTTTCGGTTCGGTTGCGAGATTTTCTTTGGTTGATAAAGCTTGTCTAGATGATGAATCGAGTTGTAATTCGCAGTTTATTTCGTTTGTTGTTTGTTTTTTCTTTTTGTGTGCTGTTGTATTGCCGGTTAATCCGGTTGCCAATTTCTGGCCTCTCGAAGTTGTTCACTTCGAATTTTTACTTCATCAAAAAAAAACCCGCACTTTATATGATTTACTCAAGGAAAGCTTAATTGAAGTTCAACTTCACTTGTTCTTATTGCATGAATAGACTATCCAATCTTGATTCCATGCTTGGAATACTAGTAGATTTGTTGAATTATCTTAACATTAAAGGCGCATATACTAGGGCTGAGCACGGTTCGGTTAAACCAAATTTTTTAACCGATCCAAACCGAAACCGAAATAGTTCGGTTCGGTTTAGGTATTTTTGGGTTTTGGTTTTCGGTTCGGTTTAATTTCGGTTCGGTTCAGTTAAACCGAATTAAAAAAAAAGTCATGGCTGCCTTTCTTATTGGGCCGGTTTAGTTAAAAATGAAAGGCCCACCATTCTCTTGTGTTGAATCTTCCAATTGGACCAATTCAGCCCGCCTCAGTCTCCCAGCTGTTGCTTGTTGCCCTGCGTCCCCTGCCTGCCCCTGCTCTTCAGTTCACGTCGTCTTGCAGTTGCAAGTTGCGACTTCGCCGTTGCTTCCCCCACTTGCTCGTTGATGTTGCGACTCCACCGCCGTTGTTGCCCCCACTTGATTCACGGCCAGACCTCATTTGCTCGTTGTTGCTGCTTGACGCCGCCGGTGGTGGCCACGTCTTGCCCAGTCGTCGTCTTGCCCAGTAAAGTCTTGCCGATTCGATAATCAATCAGATTGAACAACAACAATTCAATTACAATCTTAAATCTGTTCAAGGAGGAATAACCTGAATTTGTTATTTGCGACTGAGGCACTGAGCTTAAACCTTAAACCAGGAAATCGAGAAAGAAAGAGATCGACTTACAAACTCCGGTCAAGCCGCCGAGGAGTCGCCTCGCCGTCGTCGCCGGTGGAGGAGAAAGATTTAGGGCAGGCGCCGCAGGGAGGAGATTGAGGGAAGATATCGAGGAGTGTGGGGTGAAATTTGGTGGGGGATTGAATATGAAAGTGTACTAGAAAGTAGAATCAGTAAATCCGGTTTTTCGGTTTTTTAATCGAACAAAACCGAACCGGTTTCGGTTCGAACCGAACCGGTTTCGGTTCGAACCGAACCGGTTTCGGTTCGAACCGAACCGAACCAATATAATTCGGTTCGGTTTTCGGTTCAGTTTTTTAGGAGTTTCGGTTTTTGGTTTTTTCGGTTCGGTTCGGTCCAGTTCTGGACCGATGCTCACCCCTAGCCTATACATCTTAATCTTATAAGAAACAATTGGCCTGGACTTGAATGTGACATTCTTGGATGACTTAAAACATGTTTGCAACTTGACTCATCAATGCCCCTTTTAACACGTAGTGCATTTTTTTTAGAGAAATTTGCGGCGAACCACCCGTTATATACGCGTTTTTGCGGCAAACCACCCGTTCTGTTCGAAATTATTTTAAACCACCCGTTACTTACATTCCGTTAGCGATTCGCCACCCATAAGCTTTTGCCGTCCAAGTTTCTGTTAAAATGCATGAAATGACCCTTTTGCCCCTTTTTCCCCCAAAATTACCGGTTTAGTCCAACTTTTTTTTAACATACTTCGAACCCGATCTAACCCGACTAAAAATAAACCAAACCCAACTTAAAACCTAACCCGGTTATATTCTTCCAAAAATCCTAGATCTGAAAAATTCCCAAAATTGAAAACCCTAGATCTGAAAAACATGGCCCCTGCCCCATCATCATTATTCACCGGCAGCCCTCCTCCTCCACCTGGCCCTCGCTCTCTCCATCTCCTATCCAGCATCACCATGGCTTCCGCCTCCGCCGACTCCGACATGGACACCCTAATCGGTGACGAATCTCCCCCATCCGATCCCCCTCCTCCTGCCTCCCATCCATCGCCGCCGCCTTCGTCTCCACCGTTGAATCTATCTCGCATTCATGGAGGTATCCCGGGGAGCGACGATCCAGCTGCTGAACTTCGCCGACGTCGTAGCAAGCAGCAGCCGGTCGCCGAAGCGGTTGTTCAAGATTCTAGATGTATACGAGACGCTTAGGGATCTGATGCCGGAATTTGAGCTATTGTTCTCGAATCATTACTGTGTGATCCTGCGAACTGAAGCTATGACGATCTGGAAGAGATTAGGAGAATCGATTAGAGGTATATTCATGGAATTGGAGAACTTGATCCACCGTGACCCTACAAAGCAGTCGGTGCCAAGCGGAGGAGTTCATCCGATGACTCGATACGTGATGAATTACCTCCGCGTCGCCTGCAAATCGAGACAAACCCTAGAACAGGTGTTCGAAGAGGACATTGTCAATGGAGGAGACTACAGGAAAATGGATTTGGGGCGAGTTTGGGTTTTAGATGGGTTTAGCCGGTTTGGTTTAATTAATAAAAATCGGGTTCGGTCGGCTCATGATTAATGTCATTAAAAGTTGAACAAAACCGGTAAATTTAGAGAAATAAGAGGGGTAAAAGGGTCATTTTACTCATTTTGACAGAAATTTGGACGGCAGAGGCCTGTGGGTGGCGAATCGCTAACGGAATGTAAGTAACGGGTGATTTAAAATAATTTCGAATAGAACGGGTGGTTTGACGCAGAAACGCGTATATAACGGGTGGTTCGCCGCAAATTTCTCTTTTTTTTATTAGTGGTTCTCGACTTGTTTATGGCTCTTCTTACTAAATTTTACACATTAGAAAATCACTTATCACTGAAATTAGAGAGTAAAAATGTTGAGGCTTGTATAACATGTATGATGTTCTTCCTCATATCCAAATTTCACTTATACAAAATATGCCCCAAACCTTACTCTTCTGTTTCTTGAAAGAACATCGATCAGAGAAGGCAGATAGAAGTATTGATGTGTATGCAACTGCAACTGTCAAGGTGTTGGATCGTTAGTGTTACATCTAAGGGAACAAATGCTTTGTTCCCACAGAAGGTGCAGCGAAATAATATAACAAGAAATACAGTAATTAGAAATCACGATGTATAGTGAAAATTCCAATCAGTCAAATAACTAACCAGGGAAAAACCACTACCTTCAAGTTTCTCGCTTGAGAGGATTTTGAAGAGTCTACTTGTCTTATTGATTTCTTGATCGGTTACATTTGTAGTCTGGACTTCAAACCATAGACTTCCCACCTAGATTTGAATCTCTTCTACAACGAGAACACGAGCTCACTCCTCTAAGACTCACATACACTTCACTTTTCTTTTCTCTCAATGAAATCCTTGGAGTTCGTTCCTAAGAAATGAATATCACACTTCTATTTATACAACTCGAAAATCCTACTAACAAGATAAGATCTCTCTCTCTAATTTCAGCAACAGGAAGATATTAACTTGATTTGATAAGATAAAATCCTAACCGAATATATTATCTAAGGAAAGATTTCCTAAGATAATATAATCGGAATAAGATAATATCTTTCTCTTTCCAAATCTTCCAATTGGCGTAATCCACCCGATTTCCCTTTTCCAACCGCATGATCTTCAAAGATAATCTTCATGCTTGATTTCTTCATTCCATTCGCAGCTTGATGTTTGTTCGACACTGATGTTCCTTGAGAGCTAACAAAGCGTATGGAGAAAGCTTTGTTCCCTCTTCACTCATGCACTGCAATGGTTCCCTGTGACATCTTTGTTTATTCCTGAAACACTTAGATATCAGATTAGTTGAATGTTTGTTACCATCAAAACCTAAGGAATTCAACAAATTCCCCCTTTTTGATAGTGACAAACATCCTTGACAAAATAACACACATATGAGATAACGACATTAGCATGAAGAAAGTTTTTCCCTTTTTAGACATAAAGTTCCCCCTCATAGACAGTACAAATAAAACATGATTAGTTCCCCCTCAGCTAAGTTACCCGTCATTTTCCCCCTTTTGGCATCAGCAAAAACCTGAAGAAAAGTGCAGAAGGAAAATGAGCACATCCGAATAAGCAAGCAACCCCTTTTTCATTAACAAAAAACAAACAAAGACAACAAAAAAATAAGCAAAGATAACAAACATGATCAACATGCCATTCAAGGCAAACACATGAAACATGAACAAAGAAAATCAAAGCAGCTAAGGGATAGATGTGCTAGGAACAAAATAGGGGTTGGTAAGTTGGAAAAAGATGAATCAAGCACCACTGATGCCAACAGAGGGAGCCGATGAATGACTGGCAATTGAGGCATGCACATCCTCAATGAGGCGCCTTTGTTGTTCCGCCAAGAGAGAAATTGCGCGGGAAAGCCTTCTCACAGTCGTTGTGATTGCAGAATCCGTACTGGGCTCATTCTTTTGTTCCCTCTCAGAGTCTGCACCATCAGACTCTTCCTCATCCACATCAGCTTCCATCTCAGGTTCAACCTTGATCCAACCAACAACTCTTGCAACACAAACTACATCTTGTGCAGTTTACTAGCATCCAACTGCCGGTAGAAGAAAAATTCACTGGTCCCCTCTTTGTATACCTTCTGGTATTCCATTTTTTTTTTGAACAACACAAGGGAGCGGTAGGGCAACCTTGTTGAAGTCACCATATAAATAGGAGGAGAGAAACCATGAGAATCCTTTTTCATATCTTCTCAAGTGCCAAGGATAATGTTCCCAATCCTCTTCTTTCCTTCTCTTTCCAAAGATCACAACCAAGAAGATATCTTTCAAAAATAAATCTTGTAACAGATTATGTCCAAATCCATCAAAGCGGACAAAATCTCAAGCGCAACAAACATCACGCGGCCATCACATCAACCCTAAATGCACATAACACTTCCCAAGCAGTTGCATGCCATCATTACACATCATACCTGTCAAATCCAGCCACAGACCGCAGATGCAACGATTCGTTTTCTCGACTTTCCGAAAAAGTAGATGAGTGTGATGCAGGGGTAATGTTACCAGAGAGGGTACAAAGAACATCACACAAAAACATATACAAGAATTTTTAATAATGTTTAATCATGAATGACAGGCTCCTAGTTGTGTATGATTAGAGGGGCTCATAGGGAGCATCAAGCATGCTGGATAGGGTCAGTTGTAGAGTCAACAATCATTTGGGCTTATAATGAGGGATCAATGCATCAAGTTGACTTTTTTAGGCCGAAAGAAAACTGTTCCAAGTATTATTATGAAAACATAGATGATCATGTAAGAATTTTGCAAATAAGAGAAGTATAGGCAAGATATTAAGAATGTTATTCATATAATGATCAAGATGAAGGTTGCAAATCAAGACACGACACTTACACAACCACAATCTACCAAGTAATTTAGCCAATCATCGAGGTAACACAACATGTAGACATTTAGTTGAGAGAGATATTCGAAGGGTTCCCTATTTGATGTGACCCTGCCGTCCTTGTCACATCCTCCTTGAGACTTCCCTATAGTTACATCCAGTACGATCGAGACATTAATTGCTTAGCATGTTTTATGAATAGTATTTCTATTTTTAGTAGCTGCTATTTCTGGGTGGTTGCCATTTATGTTAAATGGGCCGCCAGAATTAGTAACTAGAGAGTTTGGCCCATTAGGTCAACTCTCTAGTATAAATACTCTCTTTTGTCTTCATTTTCAACTACGTCGAAATAGAGCTTGTTTTTCAGTCGAGTAATCTCCTGCAAACCCGGGCCCTGACGTCAATAATCCTTGCGTTTCTAGTTGAACTATCCTGGTGCATCGATTCCGTTAACGCGTTTCTAGTGAATTATCCTGGCGCGTTAACTCGGTTACCACCTATCTGGTTATCATCCGCAATCCCGAGACAAGAACTAACCCTAGTTCTCGTCTCTCCCCAAACACAAAGCCTAGGGCTACCGCCGCCCCCTTCACTCCTCATTTTGCTGCCTCATTCGTCGCCACCGCACCACCACCACCACCACCACTTCTGCCGCATCACCCCCAGCCGTCGCCGGTCATCATTCCGACCACCCCATAGTCCATCTTCTCCTTGCTTCCGCCAATCTATCATTTCCGAAGAGTTGCCTGCGCCCCAATACGCGTTCAATCGATCCTTGACAACGAATCGTGGTCTTTCCATCGGACAAGGTCACATCAACTGGCATCAGAGCCTTCGAATCGCGTAAATCGTTCCAACTCTTCATTCAATCGCTCATTCATTTCCGCAAATCAATTCCTTCATCAACAAAAACCCTAGATCTTCTTCTAGGAACCCAATTTTTTTTTCCTGCAATCTGAATTCGAAACTGCATAACCGAACCTTGCTCACATAAATTTTTTGCAATTTCTGTGTATTTGCTTGGTTTTGGATTGTGTTTAGGGTAGATACGCTTGCATATAGGCTTAGTAGTTCGTTTACAACTTCGTTTGCCTCGTGTGCGCCAAAAATCTACATCTTCGCAATCCCCTTTCTCCTTCACACTTGAATCCTGCACCCAGATTTTTTTTTTATTTGATTACGCTGCACTGCGTGTTCATCTTTGCTGAATTTCTGTGGAAAATTCGCTGTCTACGTGCTTGTGGCAATTGCTGCAATTGTTCTCTTCAAACTTGACTTTGCCTCTACTGTGCGTGAATTGCTGCATTTTACTGAGTTGAATTTTGTCACCATATTCTTCTTGTTCGTGTTCAACGAATTGTTGCTTGGCTGTTTGTTCACGGCAGCTTGGTCCCCAACCCTAGCTCTCCACCCAAAAAAAATACAAAAGGTAGGGTTGTTTGAGTGAAAAAAAAAACAGAGAGCTGTTCGTTAAAAAAAAAAACGAGAGTGAATTTCGAGACCACACAAGCCAAAATAAGGCAAGTGCGTCTCTTCGCAGTGCAGGAAGGGAGAACCCGGTTTGATCCCGGCACCTTCAACCCCACGTTTCGTAGTGATTCATTTACCATCTTCTTAATCTCTCACCGTCTGGGTTGCATATCTTGGTTGACTGTGTTGTGCTTACTTCTGTGCTTATATCCTTGCATATCTACTTTCGACATTTTATTTGCTGAGCATTGCCTGGATTTTGTTGATTGTTGTGTGAGTTCCCTTAAGCCTGCTCGTAACCGCCCTCACGGCCAGCCAGAGTAGTTTCCCGGGTGATTGTTTGTTGAGTTCGGTTCTACTTACCTTTTTGTTGATCCTCTGTTGCTGTTGTTGTTCACTTTGATCCTGTGGTTTGCCATTTCTCGCTGTTAGGTACCATGTCAGGCGGTGATATATCCCACGAGACGGGAACCGAGACTGCTGAACAAAAACAGCTCCGAGAGATGCATGCTGCCAACCAAGCATTGGCCGCACAGTTCGCCGAACTCCAGCGTTAGATGACAGATATCGTCGCTCGCCAGCAATCGACGATAGTCCCTATGATTGCTTCTGCTCCGGATCAACCACAGGAAAATGGGTTAGGCGCCCTAGCCCTGGAAAAGGCCAAGGGTAAAGCTGTCATGCTTCCTTCCACATCGGATGCAGGGCAGCTGAAACACCTGGACTCGCAGAGAGGAAGCATTGTGGATCAGCAGCGTCGTCGACAATGTCGGTATGCTCCGGTTGTGATCCGGGAAGAGAATCCTGCAGCTACTGAGGCCGATGATGAGAGTTCCCAAGAGGAACACGAGGACGATCAGGTTCACTCCAGTGGTAGGCAACGGCAAGGACGCTCACCATTACAGCCTACCACCGATCGCCCCCACCACCAGCAGACTGGTTCCCGTCTGCATCAGCGACAGCGTCAGCGTCAACGACAATCCACTTCTGTGCCGTTTGACATTGATGCTTACCAGGATCACCAGAGTGTACGGACTCCTCTTTATTCTGATGAGGAGGATGAGTTCGATGAGTACGACCTTGAGGAGGATGAGGGTCAGTTTGGGTATGCTGATGGCTTCCACCCACCCCTACAAGACCCCCCTGAGCTGCAACACCACTCTACCAGCTACGTTCCACCTCCTCGCCTGCCTCAGAATCAGGAGGCTTATTGGAATGTTGTCCAGTCTGGGCGCCATCAACAGCCACGACAGCCTCAGCGCCTCAGTGTTGCACCCCAACGCCAGCGACATGGCGCTCGTCACTTCGAGCCCTTGGCGGTTCCTCCAGCTAGGTTTCCTGACCGCCAGGCACAGCCACCAGTACACCGCCGAGACGTAAAGGTAAAAATTAAGAAATTTCATGGTTTATATGATCCTTCTGTCTTTCTTGAGTGGGTGCAGAACACAGAGCACGTGCTGCGCCATTTGACTGTCCCTGAGCATGAGAAGATCGATCTCGTGACTCTACATTTTGAGGACACTGCACAGACTTGGTGGCAACATATCACACAGCAGCATTATCGGATGGGTTGGGCACCCATTATTGAGTGGCATCAGCTCATGCACATCATGACTCGGAAGTATGTGCCTTCCACTTACAAGGAGCAGATGCGGACCGAGATCGCTCGTGCGCGACAGGGCACAGATTCACCTCAAGAGTTCTTCGCCCGCTTGGAGGACATGTACTTCAAGGTTGGCGCTAGTGTTGCTCCGGGTACCCTACAGACCAGGTTTATCACTGGACTTAACCAGCCTATCTAGGATCAGGTTGACGTCTTGTCCATTCGGGACATCAACAATGTTGTGCACACTGCGCAGAAGCTCTACCTTCAGCACCAGCGTCAGAGGCAGAGACCATGGAAGTCCACAACATCTTCCAGGTATGGTTCTGGACCCTTTCCTTCGGTTTCAGGCACTGACTCTACTCCTCCATCTAGTGCACATAGACAGGACCGGAGAAACACAGGTACTGTGTCTGTTGCAGTGCCACCGAGAGCAGCTCCGTCTGCTCCTGTTCGCCACCTATAGCCGCCATCTACAGATCCCGCTCGTTTTGACCGAGCAAGAGATGTGGAGTGTTTCAGGTGTGGGGGACGAGGACATTACCAAATGAATTGTCCAAATGCGAAGAAGGTCCTCTTCTCCACCCAATCTGCAGGTTATGAGAGTTACGACGACGAGGATGACGCCGTCGAGACTGTGATACCCCGTATTTCTGTAAGGGTATTTTGGAAATTACCTGAACGTCTGTTGTGTATGTCGATTTAATTTCAGAGACAGAAAGACATTCTGTAATGATCTTAATCTCTGTAATATTTTTCTAAGTGAAATAATATACAGTCGACATATTTTGGGACTTAATACTCGTTCGTGTACGATTATTATTTATCCCGGGCTAAGGCCAAAGCTAATCCAAGGCTAATCGGATGCAAAATGGCCTTGGCGGCGACTGCCGTAAGGCTAGCGGCGACCGCCGCCAAGTAGCCGATGTCATCCTTATCATCCTATGCAAGTGGCCTAGGAATGTGGCGACCGCCGCCAGAGACCCATAAGGGTGGCGACCTCTTGTCGGTCGCGGCGACCGCTGCCACTGTTGTAGGGCAAGTTGTAGGGGCTTGTCGACGACCGGGGGACGGCTTGATCTCGGCCCTCCACGTGCATGGCTTGTCATTTCTTGTTCCCTTGGCTTGAGGCTATAAAAGGAGATGGATTGGGATCGAATTGAGCACAGAAACGAAGCTCAAATCCCTCACAATCATCTCGTCGGAATATTAAGCTCTCGCCGGAGACTTTGAGATCGATCTCCGGAGCTCCATTTGGTGTTATTCCAGTTGCAAAGTGAAGCTTTGGAGGCCCTTGGAAGCTTAGAATCCAAAGCAAGGCAAAGGAGAGGCAAAACGATCGTCGTCGGTGAGTTTGGTGCTTCTCGTAAATTTTCCCGGTGTTCGTAGCGGCGTCCGCCGTAAGGCAGGCGGCGACCGCCGCCACGAACAGGCGGCGCCCACCGTAAGGCAGGCAACGACCGCCGCCCAGAAGCTCTTGGCTTGTTTCAGCCTTGGCTTCTGTGGTTTCGATCGGGCTTCGTTCCTTTCGATTCCTTTCGTTATTCTTTAGATTCGTACTCGTTGTTGTAGAATCTAACTTAGGATTTCTTTATGGGTCGATCCGAAGGAATCTGTGGTGCCAGATCTGTCCCTGCTTCGAGCCCGGAAACCAGTTGTCGTCGTACCTAGCTTCGTTCAAGCTTCTGCGGATTTAAGGCAAGTGGCGGTTCGCTCTTGCTCATCATTCCGTGTTTCCATTAATTATCAGTTGTTTAATTGAGTAATTAATTTGGAATGAATACTGTGTTCGTCTGGGAACGGTTTTGTTAACTGTTTTAGAGAACTAAAATATGATATTATAATAGGTTGTATATCTGTTAGAACAACGCTATTATGAATATATATTTATGTTGATAGCCTTGAGGGCGGTTATGTTGATGTTGTGGACTATTGTTGCGCTTGGACTGTTTAGTTAGCACTAGTAGTTAGGAACGTTGGATTCGTTGGGATCCAGTCGTTTCTTTATAATTTGGTAGAGAGGTGGCTAGACCCCACCTGATACCATATGGATGGTCATGACCCAACCTCTGATACACGAGTATAGAGGTGATGCACTTAGCTGGTGGCACAAATCTCGGAATTTAGTAGAGAGGTGGCTAGACCCCACCTAATACTATATGTATAGGATCCATGGGATATATACATTTAAAAGCTTGTAACGTGTTATGCATTTGAGAATATCATAAGATAAGTGCCGTTATCGCACATAATTAATATACCCTGGGCGAGTAGTGCAACTAGGCGCTAGTGCAGCTAGGAAAGCTCGTCTTAACTTTTAGTCGCTCGAATGCGATACTGTAATTCTTTGATTCTGTGTTGTTCCAGACTTTGTCATATCTTCCTATAAGACTCATTTCGTTGGAGTCTTCTTTCGAGTTGATTTCTGGGAAGACTTGGTCTTCCAGAATCTTCTCTCGTGCATGCCTTTTGCTGTATTCCAGTAGCAGTATGGTGGTTGACTATCGTACTCGACTGTTATTCGAGAGACGATGAGTCTAACCTAATACGACTACTTTGAACCTTCTACTTTGTGCCCTTGCATGGTCTTTCATTAGACTAACCAACCAAAATTGTTCTCTGCATGGTTGGATGGTGTCATCCGTTCGATTCGACACATCAGATAGAGCGCATATTTGAGGAGACTAGAATGACTATGAAGACGATGATGGTTTTTGGATGTTTTTAATGTTTTAATCAGGTTGAGAACCTTGGGCAGGTGATCATGGCGATCACAACCCCTTTTGTATATTTTAATAAAGACTTCTGCTGTATTTTGTTTAACTCTGTATTTAGTCCTATTTGGAATTGGGATGAAATTCCAGGACTCATGCTTTAATCGAATATTATGATGATTTTGTATCATAAGTGTTTCATGGATTGTATTTGAACGGTAAAGCCTTGGGTGGCTTCGGTGAGGAAAATCGAGGTCACTGGCGGTAATACCTTTCCAAATGGGTTAAGATTTAGGGGTGTTACAGTTGTGGTATCAGAGCCTAAGTTTTAGAACGGGTTGGGTATTTGAAAACCAATTACTCGTTTTCAATTGAAAAGTATTTTCAAAAGGGCTCTGAATTTTCAAAATGAAAAGAATTTGAAAATAAAACACCGTTCATAGTCATGTCTTCTATATAGTCTGATGTAGTAAGCTTGCTTCTATGTCTAGAAAGACTAATTCCTTTCTCGTTATCCTGTAGAATATGGGTGCGTGTCTTTCTCATAAGAGGGACTCGGTAGATGCCGAGATGGATTCACCATCTCCAGGAAGGCTCGACTTCCCAATACCCCAGGGGTGCTTCGAGGTTGGAGAACTAAGCAGCCCACCTGAGGAGATCAAGCATGTGCTTCCTGAGTCGGTAGTCCTGGTGTCAAGGAATGATGTAGTTCCTGTGGAAGCACCAGTTGAGCCACCAAGGGAGGAAGCAATGCAAGAAGATGAATCGTCTAGGTACCCGAGAGGGTACTACAATGACGATTACCAGATCGACATGATTCTTGAAGGGAGCGAGGAGAAAGATGAAGAAGAGGACCCCATAGAGGAAGACCCCGACGAGGAAGAGGACCCCATCGAGGATGATCTCGAGGAGGATACCGAGATGGACCTCAACGGGCAGAACCAGGAGTCCAATGACTTGAGGCACTTACTGGTGGATAGTCAAGAACCGGGGATGCAATTTATTCACCCCAGTTCAGAGTTACCACCTGTGCAAGAGTTGCCACCAGTGCCAGAGTACGCACTCATGTCTGATGCTGATTGGGAAATACTTTATACCGAGTACGGTATTGGAAGAAGTGGCAGAGAATCTCAGCCTATCCCTACTCAAAGGAGAAGGAGGACGGAATCTGAACTATGAGAGATCCTTCGTCAAAGCGAGATGATCTCTTCTGAACAGCAATACCAGATGGATAAAATGATCGCCAGTGCTCAGAGACAGGCTGGGCTAGGAGAGCCAAACTTGGATGATCCATACTTCACCATGACTGAGATAGGATCATGTGTTCCAGGACCAAGCAGGGTGCGTAGTCCATCGTCAGAATCCGATGGAGAACTCCGTCCGAAGAAGCCTTGCATGGGAAGTCTACCATATAGGAAACATTTCGGAGCACCATGATAAGGACCGACGTTGCCTGTAGCAGTAGTTTCCTTTTCTTAGTATTTCAGCATGTACCGTGTAATTATTCTAGTATTACGGCATGTACTTTGTGAAATACTATAATCTCCGAGCAATTTTGACCTGACGCTCGGGAGATCGGCTAATGTGCAGTTTGTAAAATAGTCCAGGTTCATCTATAAAAATACCAAGTTGATCTACTCTGAGTGATTTTGCTACATTAAGTATATTGAATAATATTAATGTGTAAAATACTTGGAACTGGATCGGTAAACAGATGGTGAACACGAGGAACACAATTCGAGCTGGTGCTAGGACAAGCAATGACCCCAGACCAACTGTAGGAAATGTTGGACAAGACGAGCAGGAGTCAGGTTCCAACAATCATCCTGGGGGCAATGGTCAAGGTCAGACCAACGCTCCAATAGTATTAGATATTGCTGCAATGGAAGCATTTCGAGGAATGGTTATGCAGGCAGTAACTGATATACTACGACCAGGTGTGCCGCAGGCACAAGGTGTGCCAATACCTCCACCGGTTCCCAGATTTGAGGAGCCAGTGAACCGTGTATTCCAAGAGAATGCAGTCAGGACTCGGGACAATTATGGTCGTGCGCTGAAGACTATTAATTCCATGAGGCCTGACAGCTACAACGGAAAAGGAGAACCGGTCAAGGTGACCCATTAGTTTTCCCACATGGAGTGGCTGTTCCGCAATATGGATTGTACTGAAGCTGAGAAAGTACATATAGTTTCTCTTCAGTTGAAGGAAGAGGCTAGCGAGTGGTGGGAGAGTACCGGCTTAGCCGAACGTCCTGTTTTGAACTGGGAGATGTTCAAGACAAAGATGACAAACCGTTTCTTCTCTCGTGCTATGAGGGAGGAGAAACACAAGGAGTTTATATACCCTAAAACAGATGGATTGAAGGTAACCGAGCTTGCGACCAAGTTCAATCATCTGTTACAGTACGCTGGACCTGAGATATCTAGCGAGGCACAGAAAATCTGGTATTTCCATGAGTGGATGAGCCCAGATATCAAGCCAATGATGGTGCACCACACATGCTCTACTCTGGAGCAGTATGTGAATGCAGCCTACAAATTGGAGGTGACTCTGGAGGAGTCAACCAAAAGACGCAATCGACAAAGATCGATGCAGAATCAAGGGAGTGGATTCAAGCGACCTACGCCACCGTCTAACTTTGCTAAGTCTGGTCGAGCAAAGACGGACACGACTCAAGGAGGGTCAACGTAGCAGACGGGCCAGAGCAAAACCAGTCCAGTGCTATAATTGTGGTGCTGCGGGGCACAAGAGCATTGTGTGCCCAAAGGAGAAGAAGTTATGCTTTGAATGTGGTCGTAGAGGCCATATGCAGAAATTCTGTCAGCAGGGAAAGCAGAAGGGAATGGAGTCACAATATGGGTCAGTTAATTAGGATAATCGGCCCAGGTTCAAGCCAACTGAGACTCCTAGTCCGTCAATGCAAACAACTGCTCAGAATAAGGGGAAAGCCACAACTGCTTCTGGAGGTCACGGTCAATGCATGTACAAGATGCGTGAGGCGGATGGACCTAACGCTCCAATTGCACAAGGTACTTTATACCTTTATTCTACTTCAGTGTGCATTCTGTTTGATTCGGGTGCTACCCATTCCTTTATTTCGGATAGTTGTGTTAGTAAGTTAGGATTAGTGTGCGACGAAGCTTGTGAGTCTTTCGTCGTAAGTCTTCCTAATGGTGATCGTCTGGTTGGGACGAAGCGGTTGTCTGAATTTCCGATTACCATTCAGGGTAAGAAATTCGAGGCAGATTTGATTTGTATAGCCATGGCTCCATACGACATTATTCTCGGTATGGATTGGCTAACGCATCATGGGGCGGTGATCGACTTTAGTTCAAGGATAGTGACGGTGTCATCTGGGGGCCAGTTCATGTGCAAGTTTAAGGGTCGAAATGACGCTGATAACGACAGGCTTATCAATGCGATGGCTGCGTTTAAGCTACTACAACAAGGTTGTGTCGGGTACCTTTGCTACCTGGATCCGCCCGCGAAAGATGAACCTTTAGTTCTTGATATTCCTGTGGTTAGGGATTTTTCGGATGTCTTTCCGGAATAAATTCCTGGATTACCCCCAAATCGTGATGTGGAATTTTCTATTGATCTTGAACCTGGTACGGCGCCGATTTCTAAATCACCGTACCGGATGGCTCCTGTTGAGATGAAAGAGTTGAAGAAGCAACTCGAGGATCTTCTCGACAAGGGTTATATAAGGCCGAGCGCATCGCCTTGGGGTGCTTCGGCTTTATTTGTCAAGAAGAAAGATCGATCGTTTCGACTTTGTATCGACTATCACGAGTTGAATAAAGTCACGATCAAGAATAAATATCCTTTGCCAAGGATTGATGATCTGTTAGATCAATTACAAGGAGCAAAAGTTTTCTCCAAGATCGACCTGAGATCGGGTTATCATCAGCTGAGAATTCGTAAGGAAGACATTCCTAGAACTGTGTTTCGGACCAGATATGGTCATTATGAGTTTGTAGTAATGCCTTTTGGACTTACGAATGCTCCAGCAGTCTTCATGGATCTGATGAATCGATGCTTTCACCAGTACTTGGACAAGTTCGTGGTGGTCTTCATCGATGACATTCTGATCTATTCTTCGAATGAAGAGGTTCACGAGGAACATCTGCGGATTGCCTTATCAGTCCTTAGACAAAATGAGATGTATGCTAAATTGTCTAAGTGTGACTTCTGGATGAGAGAAGTGGCTTTCCTAAGCCATGTGATCAATGAGAATGGGGTTATGGTTGATCCTCAGAAAATTGAAGTTGTGGCTAATTGGAAGCAGCCTCAGAACGTGAAGGAGGTGCGCAGTTTTCTTGGACTTGCCGGATATTATAGACGATTCGTAGAGGGATTTTCGAAGATCGCTCTACCTATGACCGGTCTGCTCCGCAAGGTCCACAAGAAATTTGTCTGGAATGACAAGTGCGAGGCCAATTTTCAGGAATTGAAACGACGTCTGACCTCGGCACCAGTGTTAGCACTTCCAGAAGGGAACGACGATTATGTGGTCTATAGTGATGCTTCAAAATGTGGTTTGGGTTGTGTATTGATGCAGAGAGGCAAGGTGATTGCTTACGCATCCAGACAACTCAAGACTTATGAAGAAAACTATCCGACACGCGATCTTGAGTTAGCAGCGGTAGTTTTTGCACTGAAGATTTGGAGGCATTATCTCTATGGGGTGAAATGCCAAGTCTTCACGGATCACAAGAGTCTCAAAAATATATTTACTCAAAAGGAGTTGAATATGAGACAACGCCGCTGGCTAGAGTTGCTTAAGGACTACGACATCGAGTTGCTGTATCATCCGGGCAAGGCTAACGTGGTAGCCGATGCACTAAGCCGGAAGACAACGCACGAGACAGTAGTTGCTCTACTTACTGCTCAGATTAAACTAAATCAAATGTCATGCGAAGCTGAAGTCTTGTATGATCAACGTAGAGGGTACCTGACTATGCTGGAAATTCAGGCTACGCTACTAGATCAAATCAAAGAAAGGCAAGTCGATGACATAATCTTGGTGAAGCTAAGCAGTGAAGTAATGGACGGGAAGGCTCCCAGTTTTGTGATTCAGGATGATGGATCACTCTGGTTTCAAGACCGGATCTGTGTGCCTGACACAGAAGGTCTTTGCCAGTTAGTAATGAGAGAAGCTCATTCTTCAGCTTATTCTGTACATCCTGGCTCTATCAAGATGTACAAGGACCTTCGGAAGAAGTTTTGGTGGCCAAACATGAAGTAGGATGTAGCAAACTTCGTGACAAAATGCTTAACTTGCCAGAAGGTCAAGATCGAACACCGCAGACCAGGTGGTGAGTTGCTACCTCTCCCCGTGCCAGAATGGAAATGGGAGGACATCGCCATGGACTTTATCACTAGGCTACCAAAGACTAGAAGTCAGAAAGATGCTATATGGGTAATTGTGGACCGGCTTACGAAGAGTGCTCATTTCATAGCCATTAAGACCACATGGGAAACCCAGAAGTTAGCAGAAGTTTACCACAAGGAGATTATCCGTTTGCATGGTATCCCCAAGACCATTATATCGGATCGAGATGGCCGATTCATGTCAAGATTTTGGCAAGAACTTCACAAGGCCATGGGAACTGAATTGAGATTCAGTACAATGTTTCATACTCAGACGGATGGACAGTCTGAAAGGACCATCCAGACCTTGGAGGATATACTAAGGGCATGTGTACTCGATCGTCCGACTAGCTGGGAAGACAGCCTGAGTCTGATTGAGTTCACATACAATAATAGCTGGCATGCTACTATCAAGATGGCTCCGTTCGAAGCTTTGTATGGTCGCAGATGCAGATCTCTGATTTGTTGGGATGAGAATGCCGACAAGATTCTGCTCGGACCAGAGTTGGTCGAGAGAACAGCTTCGGACATTGTTTTGATTAGACAAAGAATGTTGACCGCCCAAAGTCGCCAGAAGGCTTACGCGGATCAGAAGCGTAGAACTGTCGAGTTCGAGGTTGGTGACAAAGTATTTGTCAAAGTATCCCCATCCAAGGGTGTGTTCAGATTTGGTAAGCGTGGGAAGCTTAACCCTCACTATATGGGACCATTCGAGATTCTTGATAGAGTGAGATCTCTAGCGTACCGCTTGGCATTGCCGCCATCGGCACACCCAGTGCATAATGTGTTCCACGTATCCTTGCTAAGGAAATACGTATCAGATGAGTCTCATGTGCTGAGCTACGAGGACATCGAGATTCAAGCAAATGGTACATACGAAGAGATGCCTGTGCGCATTCTCGAGCGTCGTGAGAAGCAATTGCGCAACAAGATCGTACCGTTGGTACGAATTCTGTGGTCCAAGTCAGGGACTGAAGAAGTTACTTGGGAAACATGGGAAACTGAAGCAGATATGCTCAGACGTTTTCCCGAGTTATTTGCGACCTAAGTTTCAGGGTCGAAACTTCTTTTAAGGGGGAGGTGATGTGATACCCCGTATTTCTATAAGGGTATTTTGGAAATTACCTGAACGTGTGTTGTGTACGTCGATTTAATTTCAGAGACAGAAAGACATTCTGTAATGATCTTAATCTCTATTATATTTTTCTAAGTAAAATAATATACAGTCGACGTATTTTGGGACTTAATACTCGTTCATGTACGATTATTATTTATCCCGGGCTAAGGCCAAAGCTAATCCAAGGCTAATCGGATGCAAAATGGCCTTGGCGGCGACCGCCGTAAGGCTAGCGGCGACCGCCGCCAAGTAGCCGATGTCATCCTCATCATCCTGTGCAAGTGACCCAGGAATGCGGCGACCGCCGTCAAAAATGCGGCGACCGCCGCCAGAGACCCATAAGGGCGGCGACCTCTTGCCGGTCGCGGCGACCGCCGCCACTGCTGCATGGCAAGTTGCAGGGGCTTGCCGGCGACCGGGGGATGGCTTGATCTCGGCCCTCCACGTGCATGGCTTGTCATTTCTTGTTCCCTTGGCTTGAGGCTATAGAAGGAGATGGATTGGGATCGAATTGAGCACATAAACGAAGCTCAAATCCCTCACAATCATCTCGTCGGAATATTAAGCTCTCGCCGGAGACTTTGAGATCGATCGCCGGAGCTCCATTTGGTGTTATTCCAGTTGCAAAGTGAAGCTTTGGAGGCCCTTGGAAGCTTAGAATCCAAAGCAAGGCAAAGGAGAGGCAAAACGATCGTCGTCGGTGAGTTTGGTGCTTCTCGTAAATTTTCCCGGTGTTCGTAGCGGCGCCCGCCGTAAGGCAGCCGGCGACCGCCGGCTCTTGGCTTGTTTCGGCCTTCGCTTCTGTGGTTTCGATCGGGCTTCATTCCTTTCGATTCCTTTCGTTATTCTTTAGATTTGTACTCGTTGTTGTAGAATCTAACTTAGGGTTTCTTTATGGGTCGATCCGAAGGAATCTGTGTTGCCAGATTTGTCCCTGCTTCGAGTCCGGAAACCAGTTGTCATCGTACCTAGCTTCGTTCAAGCTTCTGCGGATTTAAGGCAAGTGGCGGTTCACTCTTGCTCATCATTCCATGTTTCCATTATTTATCAGTTGTTTAATTGAGTAATTAATTTGGAATGAATATTGTGTTCGTCTGGGAACGGTTTTGTTAACTGTTTTAGAGAACTAAAATATGATATTATAATAGGTTGTATATCTGTTAGAACAACGCTATTATGAATATATATTTATATTGATAGCCTTGAGGGCGGTTGTGTTGATGTTGTGGACTATTGTTGTGCTTGGACTGTTTAGTTAGCACTAGTAGTTAGGAACGTTGGATTCGTTGGGATCCAGTCGTTTCTTTATAATTTGGTAGAGAGGTGGCTAGACCCCACCTGATACCATATGGAAGGTCATGACTCAACCTCTGATACACGAGTATAGAGGTGGTGCACTTAGCTGGTGGCACAGATCTCGGAATTTAGTAGAGAGGTGGCTAGACCCCACCTAATGCTATATGTATAGGATCCATGGGATATATATATTTAAAAGCTTGTAACGTGTTGTGCGTTTGAGATTATCATAAGATAAGTGTCGTTGTCGCACATAATTAATATACCCTGGGCGAGTAGTGCAGCTAGGCGCTAGTGCAGCTAGGAAAGTTCGTCTTAACTTTTAGTCGCTCAAATGCGATACTGTAATTCTATGATTCTGTGTTGTTCCAGACTTTGTCATATCTTCCTATAAGACTCATTTCGTTGGAGTCTTCTTTTGAGTTGATTTCTGGGAAGACTCGGTCTTCCAGAATCTTCTCTCGTGCATGCCTTTTGCTGTATTCCAGTAGCAGTATGGTGGTTGACTATCGTACTCGACTGTTATTCGAGAGACGATGAGTCTAACCTAATACGACTACTTCGAACCTTCTGCTTTGTGCCCTTGCATGGTCTTTCATTAGACTAACCAACCAAAATTGTTCTCTGCATGGTTGGCTAGTGTCATCCGTTCGATTCGGCACATCAGATAGAGAGCAAATTTGAGGAGACTAGAATGACTATGAAAACGACGGTGGTTTTTTGATGTTTTTAATGTTTTAATCAGGTTGAGAACCTTGGGCAGGTGATCATGGCGATCACAACCCCTTTTTGTATATTTTAAGAAAGACTTCCGTTGTATTTTGTTTAACTCTGTATTTAGTCCTATTCGGAATTGGGATGAAGTTCCAGGACTCATGCTTTAATCGAATATTATGATGATTTTGTATCATAAGTGTTTCATGGATTGTATTTAAACGGTAAAGCCTTGGGTGGCTTCGGTGAGGAAAACCGAGGTCACTAGCGGTAATACCTTTCCAAATGGGTTAAGATTTGGGGGTGTTACAGCACAATTGGTATCAAGGCGCTCTTCGGAGGCTTGATAAAGGCTGGCCGATAAGGGTCGGAGCCCCTCTCCATAAAAGTGTACTTTTTTGTAATACACACACCACATTGGGCTGGCCCATCACAGGGCTGCAGCCTATACACCCCAACCCATCCTTGGGGGCTCCACCTATAACAGGCAGCCATTTGCCAAGAGGTTGTTCGTGAGTCTCGAACTCGAGACCTCACGCTTTAACAAGAAGTCCAACGCCCTCTTGTTACCAATTGCGCTCCCAAGGATGGGTTGGGGTGTATGGGTTGCAGCCCTGTGATGGGCCGGCCCAATGTGGTGTGGGTATTACAGAGACGGCTCCTGCCGCTGTGTATACAGCCGATGCTGATGGCTGTATGGTCGGCACTGCCGATCACCATGATGACCAGGCATATCACCTTGCCTTGCTCTCTAGACGCGTGCTGAGCGTCAAGGAGGGCGCCCTTACTGAGCAATGGGAGAATTTGTTTCATGCCCGAGCAAAGCTTCAGAATGCTTCGCTGAGCGTGATCATTGATGGGGGCTCTTGCTGCAACATAATCAATAAGAAGGTTGTCCGCCACTGTAACCTTCTGACGACTCCTCACCCCACTCCCTATGGTCTACAGTGGATCTCAGACAGTTCAGGTAACACCGTATCACAGCAGTGTCTTATTTCATTTTCTATTGGTCCTTATAGGAATACTGTGCTTTGTGATGTTACCACCATGGACGCTACCCACTTGCTTCTGGGACGTCCATGGTTATATGATCGTCGCGTACTTCACGACGGGTATTTGAACACTTACATGTTCAATTATCACGAGAAGCGCGTGACTCTCTTACCCATGAGTCCACAGGAAATTTTACAGGATCAGGCTGAGCGACAATGCCAGAAGGCCATTGAGGCCGCCAGACCTCCGCCTGCGCAGAAACCAACCCCGGAGAACGCCAAACGACAACTCGGCCGCGTCACCAACCGCATTGAGGCACTTGAGGGAAACTCGGGCGACAACTCGGTCGGGTCACCGACCGAGTTGTATGACCTGGGGAAACTCGGCCAGAAACTCGGCCGAGTTCTGGGCCGGGTCAGCACACCTGGATACAACTCGGTCTGACACCCGACCGAGTTATGGATCGAGTCGGGAAATGCGCCCGCAACTCAGCCGAGTCCGCTTCCTGTCCTGTGCCTTCGCCTTCTGTGTCTTCTGGAAGGTCGTCTGCATCTATAGCTGCTTCTACATCTACCTTGCGGGGCACCTGTGAACGCAGAGTTCTTCTGGCGAAGCACAGGGACCTCGCACCGGCACTTCAAGGCAAGTCTGTTTGTTTCCTTCTTATTCCTCGCCTTTGTGCCACTCCTACGATAGAGCCCGCACTTCCGGCTGCAATTTTGTCTGTTTTGCAGGAATTTGTGGATTTCATGCATGACGAGCTGCCGCCAGGCCTGCAACATGTGCGTTGTATTGAGCATTGGATGGACTTCTTTCCCGACGCGTCACTGCAGGACCAGGAGACCTTTGCTGCTGGGAAGTTGGCTGAGCACATTCATGAGCTACACAGGAGGACACGCCCACAGCTGGAGCGACGTGCGATACAATACTCATCCCAGAAGAACAAGGGAAGGAGACGATTTATCTTCGCCCCGGGCGACTTGGTTTGGCTTCACTTGCGGGAGGAGCAATTCCCTTCCGTCCGCAAGTCTAAGCTCAACCAACGGGGTGATGGTCCATTCAGAGTCGTCACGAACATTGGCGACAACACATTCCAGCTCGAGCTACCAGACAAGTACGGGGTGCGTGAGACGTTCGACATTGCGGACTTCGCACCATATGTTGAGCCTGAGCCTATTGAGGGTAAAGCGGGGACGCTTCACAACCAAGTGGGGGAGGGTGATGTGACCCTCCTATCCTTGTCACATCCGCCTTGAGACTCTCCTACAGTTACATCCAGTACGATCGAGACATTAATTGCTTAGCACGTTTTATGAACAATATTTCTATTTTTAGTAGCTGCTATTTCTGGGTGGTTGCCATTTATGTTAAATGGGCCGCCAGAATTAATAACTAGAGAGTCTGGCCCATTAGGTCAACTCTCTAGTATAAATACTCTCTTTTGTCTTCATTTTCAACTACGTCGAAATAGAGCTTGTTTTTCAGTCGAGTAATCTCCTGCAAACCCGGGCCCTGACGTCAACAATCCTTGCGTTTCTAGTCGAACTATCCTGGCGCATCGATTCCGTTAACGCGTTTCTAGTGAATTATCATGGCGTGTTAACTCGGTTACTACCTATTCGGTTACTATCCGCAATCCCGAGACAAGAACTAACCCTAGTTCTCGTCTCTCCCCAAACACAAACCCTAGGGCTACCGCCGCCCCCTCCACTCCTCATTCCGCTGCCTCCTTCGTCGCCACTGCACCACCACCACCACTTCCGCCGCATCACCACCAGCCGTCGTCGGTCACCCCCAGCCGCCGGTCATCATTCCGACCACCCCACAGTCCATCTTCTCCTTTCTTCCGCCAATCTATCATTTTCGAAGAGTTGCATGCGCCCCAATACGCGTTCAATCGATCCTTGACAGCGAATCGTGGTCTTTCCATCGGACAAGGTCACATCACTATTGAATGCCTTGGTGAAAATGTATGCGATTTGATCCTTGGTTCCACATAAGTCCATTGAAACCAATCCTTTCTCCACACAATCGCGTAAGAAGTGATGTCGTATCTTAATATGTTTGGTACAAGAGTGTTGTACAAGATTCTTGAAAATATTTATAGCACTAGTATTGTCACATAAAATGGGAATAGAGTCAAGAAGAATACCATAGTCACTGAGTTGTTGTTTGAGCCATAAGAGTTGAGTACAACAAGATGCGACGGCTATATATTCGGCTTCTGTAGTTGACAAAGCAACTGAATTCTGTTATTTCGACCCCCAGGAAACCAAACATGGCCCAAGGAACTGAGCCATTCCAGATGTAGATTTTCTATCCACTTTGTTCCCTGTGAAGTCAGCATTTGTGTATCCAACCAAATCAAAGCTGCCACCCCTGGGATACCACAGACAAAGATCATTTGTTCCCTTCAGGTATCTCAGAATCCTTTTCACTTATTTGAGGTGCATGTGTCTCCTTGGGATCAGCGTAGAATCGAGCACACAGACACACACTACACATAATATCAGGTCTACTAGCAGTGAGATAAAGAAGTGAACCTATGATTCCTCGATAGAGTGTTAGATCAACTCTTTTTTCATGCTCAACCTTTCCCATTGGATTGTTGGGAGTTATGGGAGTTGTGAAGGGCTTTGCATCAAATATTCCAAACTTCTTGATACACTTCCGGAGATACTTCTGCTGATGAACTCTTGTTCCATCTTCTCCCTGAGAAACTTGAAGACCCAAGAAGAACTTCAGTTCCCCAACCATGGCCATCTCAAATTCAATGGCCATTAGACTTGAGAATTTTTGAACTAGTTTGTCATCTGTTGATCCAAAGATGATGTCATCCACATAGACCTGCATAACCAGTGTGTGCTTTCCTTCCTTCAGAAGGAACAGAGTCTTGTTGACCTTCCCACGAACATATCAATGAGACAGAAGGAACTGAGAGAGCCTGTCGTACCAGGCCCTGGAAGCTTGCTTAAGACCATACATCACCTTGTCGAGAACAAAGACATGATCAGGTTGGGAGGCATCTTCAAATCCAGGGGTTTGCTCCATATAGACTTCCTCCTTGAGAACATTGTTCAAGAAGGCAGTCTTCACGTCCATTTGTTGTAGTTTAAAGCCATGGAAAGCTGAGTATGCAATGAGAAGACGAATGGCTTCCAAACGAGCAACAGGAGCAAATGTTTCATCATAATCGATCTCTTCCTACTGATTGTATCATTTCACCACCAGTCTTGCTTTGTTCCTAGTGACATGCCCTTGATCGTCCAACTTGTTTCTAAACACCCACTTGGTTCCTATCACTATTATGTTCCATGGGCGAGGAACGAGATGCCAAACCTTTTTCCTTTTGAACTAATGGAGCTCTTCTTGCATGGTATTTATCCAGTCTGAGTCCTTCAATGCTTCTCCTACAGTTTTAGGTTCTTGTAGAGAAAGAAAAGCATTGAAAGCACAAAAAAATTGCAAAGAAGAGCGAGTGCTATGAGGAATTCCCTTTCGAAAGTCTGTTAGGATTAGGTGCACTGGATGATCCTCCTTATGCTGGTAGTTCCTTATCTGCAGAGAGTTGATGTCAAAATCATCAGAGTCAACATTACCAACAGCAGAGCTTTCGTCAATTGTCCCTTCAGTAACGGGACCTTCACCAGTTGTCCCCATATCATCAGGATTTGGGCTCTGTTCCTCCTCAAGGACCAAAGTAGGATCAGACGACAGAGCACCTCTATTAGTCTCAATGTTGTTGACTAAGTCTTGAGTCCTTGGTGTTGATGGGTCATCGTGATTGTCTTGATTAGGAGGGACTTCATCCACACCACCATTTGGAGCAACATCCATAATACTGCTTTCCACTAAGCTGAAAATAGTCATCTTTTGAGAGACCATGGTCTGAGGGAACACTAGTCGTTTGGTCTTGCACATTGTTACCAGCCATAACAGATTCATCAAAAACCACACGAATGCTTTCCTCTACCTTCCTTGTCCTTTTGTTGAATACTTGGTAGGCCTTGTTGTGGAGAGAATATCCTACAAAGGTTCCTTCATCACTTCTCGGATCGAACTTTCCAAGAGAATCTTTCCCATTGTTGTAGACAAAGCACTTGCAACCAAAAGTTCGAAGATGAGACACATTCGGCTTTGTTTCCCTTAAGAGTTGATATGGAGTCTTATTCAGCAGCGAGCGAATGATTGCCCTGTTCAGCACGTAACAAGCAACATTCAAAGCTTCAGCCCAGAAACTCTTAGGAAGACCACTAGCAATAAGCAATGTACGCGTCATATCCTCTAGAGTCTTGTTCTTCCTTTCCACAACACCATTTTGTTGCGGAGTCCTGGGCGCTGAGAAGTTGTGACTTATGCCATGGTTCCTACAGAGGGATAGAAACTGAGAGTTCTTAAATTCTGTCCCATAATCAGTGCGAATGGAGCCCAAGGACAGTCCTAGGCTCTTCTCAACAGACTTGAGCCAAGATTCAAACCCAGCGAACACTTCATCCTTCGAGGACAGAAAGAGGGTCCGTGTGTACCTGGAAAAATCATCAACAATAACAAACACATATAGATTCCCACCACGGCTCCTTGTGCGCATAGGCCCACAAAGATCCATGTGGATTAGTTCCAGAGGACGAATTGTGCTTACCTCTTTCTTGGATTTAAAGGAGGACCTTACCTACTTACCATTGGTACAAGCATCATAAACTTCATTACTCGTTGCTTCGATCTTAGGAAGACCGTTGACCAGTTCTTGTCTATGAAGTTTGGAAAGAAGTTGGAGACTAGCATGTCCAAAAAGCTTGTGCCATAAGTCTGTCGTTGCAGCAATGGACGATATACATAGTTCCTTCTTAGGGATAAAAGCAGGATCAACCTTGTAGACATTGTTATCACAAATCCCTTTGAGCAAAATTTTACATGTACTAACACACAAAACATAGCAATCATCAGTAGTAAAGACTATCCTATTTTTCTTGTTTTGGTATAGTTGAGCAACACTAAAAAGATCAAATTTGAGATTGTTCACGAGAGTCACGTTATCCACAGTTATGTGACTAGAAAGCCTTACCTTGTCGAGATCACAAACTTCTACCTTACTCTTATTCCCAAAGGTTATTGAACCTTCAGAGGCTTGTTGAAGTGAGGTAAACGAGCTTTTGTTCCCTATCATATGACTTGAGCATGCACTATCGAAATACCAGGAACCTTTCCTCACTTTTGCCTATATTGAAAAGATTAGTTCATACGAACCCAGACAAGCTTAAGCTTTCTGGGTATGGGAGCAACATATTTGATTTTAGCAGGTTTTTCATTCATTTTCTCCCTAGCAATACGAGCCATTTCATCATTGTTTTTCTTCAGGAGATACTCTTGTTTGTAGTGACCAGAATGACCATAGTACCAACAAACCCTATGGCATTTTAAATCCACATACTTGCTCTGTCCAGGCCAAATTGGTTTGTTAGCAACCCTAGAATGAAAATCAATATGATTGGGCTTACCGTTTTGTGCTTGCTTTAGCCAAATGGAATGAGCATTCTATCCATGGTACCAAGGTTTGTTCCCATCAGTCGAATTCGCACAATTTTTACGATTGTTCCTTCTAAAGGAATTGTCCCTTGTTTCTCGCACAGACTGTTTTCCTTCGACTTCAGGAAACAAAACATGGGTGTCATCAACAGGAAGCTTAGGTTGGTATCCAATGCCAAAGCGAGGCACAAGCGTTTTCCCCTTCTTTTTTTTCATCCTTTGCTGCAACAGACTCAATGCCTTTTACCTTTTCTTTTTGTTCCTCACTGAGTTTGGACAAATTACTAGACAACTTGGCATTACTTAGTTTCAGCATTAATGGTTCAGATTCTAGTGAGGTAACAGAAGATTCAAGGAGAGTAATCTTTTCAGTGAGTTTAGGACATTCATCGCAAGGACTAGAAGAAGAGGATGAAACTTTCTCAAGATTTGTCTTTTTTCTGCCCAACCTTTATTCTCATCGATGAAGCTTGAGATCGAGTCATCCTTTTCTTCAATCTGCTCACTAAAAAAAATCTCATGAACAAGTTTCTTAATGAAGAAGATTAGTTGTTCCTAAGAATTGTTTTTCAAACTTAAGATAAGTTCATATTCATTTACCTCAGAGTCATGTAGACTACCTTCAGTCTTTGAGTCATTAGACTTTTCTATGGCCATCAAGCAGACATCCCTTGAATGAGAGGATTCTTCATCATCTGAGTCAGAATCTCCCCATGTTGCAAACATTGCTTGTTTTCCTTCACAAACATAAGGAAGACTCGCCTTTTTCTTGAAACATTTTTTGGCAAAGTGTCCCTTGTTTTGGCAATGATAGCAAACGACATCTTTTGGGTCTTTGTTCCCTTCGAAGGAACGAGGGGTGCCCTTGTTTCGAGACCATATCCTTTTCATTGCTCTGGTGATGAGAGCAACATCTTCATCTCCGTCTTCATCTTCATCTTCGACTTGAGACAAGTCAAAAGCACGTTCAACCTTTAGAGCAATGCTTTGAGCCTTATCTACTCCCCTCTTGTTCATCTTGTGGTTATGAACAGAGGCGTTGCTTTCAAGTTTGTCAACAACCTCTTACATAGTGAGAGTTTTGACATCGGTCTGGGAGTAAAGAGTGAGAGCAATCGCGTCCCACTGAGGATTGAGGCCTTGCATGAAGTGATGAGTGAGCTTCCAGTCAAGCAACTCTTCACCAAGGAACTCCAGTTGACCAACAACCCCCTGAAACCAAGAGTAGAAGTCTTGAATGTGTTCACATTTTCCTTGGGAGATTTGATCGTACTCCTTCATTAGGGCAAGAATACGATTCTTTTTTACATCTTCATTTCCTTGGATATAAGTTTATATTACATCCGTTTAATCTCATTCACTTGATTGTTAAGTTGATTTGGATTATTTAGATATTATTGATCTTATTGTTGTCTAGTTATCCCCTCTTTAAGCGATTCAAGTCGGTTCGATCTTTTCGACCAAAACAATTTGGCGCCCACCGTGGGTCATCTAGCCAATCAACGATCCGATCAATGATCCAGTCCACATGCAATCATGGCCGGTTTCGGGAATCCCATGATCGTTGCTGAAGACCAAGTCCAGACCGACGCCCTAGTAGGAAATCATACCGAGGATGTCGTCAATCCGCTCATCTTGGACACTCGAATCCAAGAATTAGCAAAAAGCATGAGCATCCTCCAAGAGGAACTCGTCCAGCAACGCCTAAAAACCGAAACCCTAAGTATCCAATCTGAAGTTGAAATTGCAAGACTAATTCGTGAAAATGAACTTTTGAAATCGCATGTGAATTCGGCCGCATCGGTCCTAGGGGGATCAAGGCGCGTAGTTGTAGGATCGTGATTGTTAGATAAAAACTTAAGGAACTCAGAATATCAATTCTCAGTTCCTTCGCAGCGGAAATAAACAATCAAACAAATGACCAGTTCCTTATAGTGGAAACCTTTGATTGCCAACTAGCAATCCAGGATAAAAACCACTACCTTTCTTTCGAAAGGATTTCAAAGTCTACTTCTTGATTTCTTATCTCTTTTGGTTACAGCTTATCCTAGGAACGAACACACAGTTCCTTTGCCTTACACACATTTAGACAATCCTAGATAACTTAACACAATCAATAATCAATCCAAGAAACAGACTTTCGCACCTAGGAACTATCACTTACAGTCACAGGAACTTAGCACTCAGCTCTTCTTCCTTGACTGGTTCCTCTTGATCTCAGTTTGCTTTGATGATCTTGTTTGGAGGTTCACACTAGATATTTGCTAATGAGTGAGTCGTGTTTCAGTGCTTGAAGATAACCCTTGGGTTAGTCTTCCTTTTATAGAGGATTCTTCGCAGCTCGATTCTCTCTGGGTTCCCACAGATTGAGCTTGCCCTAGGATGAGTGGTTCTCCTTGATCCACGTTGTTCTTGGCATGTGCAAACAACCTAGGCAGCTCAGAATCTCTCTTGGTTGGTCAACTACCTCAGACGAGCCTTGCTATGTCGTTGTCCAAATACTTTCGTCCGAGGTTGAACAAGCTGGCCGCTTGGGAATTGTCTTCTGGACAATGACGTTTCTATGTCCTGTCGCTTTCACCTTCTTTGTCCGAGGTTGAGCGTTTCTGGGTATGTTGTTGTTTTGCCCTGGGTATTGGCAGTCTTTTGGAAGCTTCAGACAAGTTGATTTTAACACCTTTTGTCTGAGGTTGTGTGTCCCCAGATTTCTCGGTTTCTGGGCACACCTGGGTTCCTCTGGTTTCCTTCATCTGTCTTGTTCCTTTGGTTCCCTTGTCCTGTTTGGCTTTCTTGCCTTCGGTATATTCTTGTGGTTCCTTAAAACACATCTTTGAGATAAAACATTAGTATCATAGTATTTGTCATCGTCAAAAGTAGAGAAACTGAGGAAAGGAACTCTCAGGAGAACCTAAGTTCCAGAGTTCCGTTTCCTAACAATTTCCCCCTTTTTGATGATGACAAATACAAGGAACCTGGCAACATAATAGGACTTTGAATTTCATGAGACCAGTTGAGATTAAGGGAGTTACAACATTACAAATTAATGATAGAACATTCAATGATTGCAAATTCCCCCTAAGCAAATGAACGAGTTTATTTCAAATTCCCCCTTAGAAGTAGAACTAGTTCAGGGTTCCTATTAGTTCAGTAGTCTCCAAAGTTCAAGGTTCCTATCCTTTTCTTTCCCCTTTTGACATCATCGAAAAGATTAAGTACTAGTTAAGAGCAGGATGTCCAAGTGAATATACAATTGCATCAAACCCATAGCAGAAACATAATGGAAACTTTAAGGCAAAAAACAGATTGATCATTGGAACGAAACCAAAAGATAATTATTAGAGCTTAAACTGAACATTGTTCAAAGACGGGTAAGACCAACCACAAAACAACATAAACAACAACCAACAAGGACCAACAACAGGACAACAAACGACAAAGATAACAACAAAAGCAATTTTAGGAGGGACAACAAGTGGATAGACGAGGGGAGTAGGATCCTAAGGGAAACTACTAGCACGCTGTGGCGGTACAGCACTGGGAACCAGAACACGCGTTCCTATGGCGTAGCAGCGGCCTCCTCGTCTTCAGCTTTGTCGTCAGTTCCTACGTTGTAACACCCCGTAATTTTTAAGGGTATTTTGAATTATTTTTAAATTTTTCTTATGCCCGTTTTGCTAGACGGATTTAATTCAGTGAGTCTCGGACCTTCTAAAGAGGGGTCTAACCTCTGTAGAATTTTCCGAGCATTATATAGTACAGTTGAGGTGTTTTCGGGGTTAAATTGTCGTTAGTATACGAATATATTTAACCCGGAGTTAAGAAATTTAATCCGAACCAAGTTCGGATAAGAATAAGTGAAGTCGGCCAGAAACCGCGATCAACCGCGATTGACCGCGATGAACCGCGACCTGACGCGATCGGCCGCGATCGCGGTAATGCCTTTTGCTGAGCAGTGTCGTCTTCCTCGCGTGGCGGTTACTGTAGCTCTGTTTTTCTGATTTTTCTGGAAGGGCAGGTGGCTCTCCAGCTGGCTTGGCTTGTGTCCCCTTGTCCCCTCAGATGAGACTCGGATTGGGCTATAAAAGGAGGTGAAGACCAAAGCCAAGAGCTCTCTTCTTCTTCCTTCTTCTTCCTCCTCTGTTTCTCCTCTGTTTTTCACCATTGTTGAGCAGTTTTGGAGCTTCGTGTGTGGGAGATTTCGAGTGTCTCTTGAGTTGAGAAGGTGCTCTTGAGTGTTGTGTGAAGCTTTGTGGTGTTGGGAGATTGAACCATAGACAAATCGAAGGCAAACAAATCGGTTTGGGTAAGAAATTCTCCATTGTCGTCTCGCGAGCTAGCCACTGTCACAGCACGAAAACCGCGACCGACCGCGACCTGCCGCGATCGCGGTATTGTGTCCGAGTTGTGTGTTTTGTGGTTTGGCTTTGGGCTTTGCTCGTTTCCTTTGATTTCTTCTTGTATTCTTTTAGATTCATATATAAGTGTATTGAATCTAACTTAGGGTCTTGTTATGGGCCATTTCTTAGGGATTTATTATCCAAGATTTGCTCCAGTTTCAGATCCAGGAGCCCGTTGTCTCTAAGCTTTGCTTAAGCTTCTGCGGATTTAGGCAAGTGGCGGTTCGCTCTTGCTCATCATTCCATACTTCAATTAATTATCAATAGTTTTGTTGTTAATTAATTTGGGATGATTGTTAATTATGTTGGAATTGTTTGATAACGTTATGTGATTAAAAAGAAGATATTATACTAGGTTGTATATTTTGCTAGAACCGACGCTAGTCTATTCTAGATTTGTGCAGGTGAAGGCCGTAAGGGACTTTGATGTGATTTATTGTGTGTGTTTAGATTATTAAATCTAGGGTGTTTGCCAGGTGGGCATAGATATGGATAGTTGTGCAGGTGGGGCCGTGATGGCTCTGTGTGGTGTGTTTGTGTGTTTAACTGTGTAGTTAGCACGAGTATTCGTAGGGACAATGGATGGAGGTCCTGTCGTCTCTTTATAATAAATTGGTGAGTCATGACTAACTTCTATACTCGAGTGGAGTAAGAAGTGGTGCACTCTGCAGGTGTCACAACCCGGTTCGATATGTGTTTCGCGAGTGGCGGACATGTATGTAAAAGCTTGTAACGTGATGTGGTGTGTGGTCATTTAAATAAGATACGTGCCATGAGTATGCACATAATGAAAATGCCTTGACCATATTATTAAAGTGCCGTATGAGTAAGCACTTATTTAAAATGTTGGCGAGTAGTGCAGCTAGGCGCTAGTGCAGCTAGGAAAAACTCGTCTTAGTTGTAAATCGCTCGTATGCGATACTTGTGTGATGTGGTTGTGTGTGTTTGGATATGTTTTCCAACATTTGTTATCATGTTTCCTATAAGGCTCATTTCATTTTGGAGTCTTCTTTTTGGGATTGATTGCTGTGAGACTTGGTCTCCAGAATCTTTTCTTGTGCATACCCTTTTGTTATTCCAGTAGGAGTATGATGGTTGACTAGCGTACTCGGTTATTATTCGAGGGACGATGAGTCTAACCTAATGTGACTGCTTCGAACCACTCTGCTTTGTGCCCTTGCTAGTCTATTCATTTAGACTAACCAACCGTTATATTCCTTGCATGGTTGGCCGGTGTCATCCGTTCGATTCGGCACATCAGGTGTGTTGCTGTTCAGTGAAGGCTAGAACGACTATGAAGATGAACGGTGTTTCGACAAGTTGTCTTGTCGCTTTGTGTTTAAAACGATTTCCGCTGTGCTATTTTGTATTTTGTTTATAAGTCTTCCGTTGTAAATTCTGATTTTTGTATTGATGATGTATTTGGGTCGTTTTAGGAATCGTGTAATTCCGCGACCATGTGGTTTAATAAAAGTTATGATTTTAGTATCGTAACTGTGTTTTAAGTCAGTTATGACGTCGGAAAAGCCTGGGGTGACTTCGGGGTTTTCGCCCGGGGTCATCGGCAGTAGTGCTTCCAAATGGGGTTAAATTTGGGGGTGTTATAGAAATGGTATCAGAGCTAAAATGTTTTCCAAGAGCTCTGAATTTTTCAAATAAAAAGCCGTTCATAGTCGTGCCTTCTACAGTCTGATACGGAAGTTTGCTTCTGTGTCTAGAAAGACTAAGATTCTCTGTTTGTCACCCATAGTTGGGGGTGCATTCTGTTCTCTTCAGAAGGACATAGAAGGAGTCGAGGTGGTTTTGCCATCTCCAGTTAGACTTGAGTTTTCAGTTCTCTTGTCAGGATTTGAGGTTGTAGAACCTAAGTATTCCAGTTTGGTGTTCATCTAGGAACGTTACCAAGTTGATCTATTCCAAGTGACTTTATCATGATAAGTATTATGGAAAAGATATTAATACTTGGGATTTGATCGGTAAACAGATGGTGAATACAAGAAATACCATACGTGCTGGTGCTGGGCCAAGCAATCCAAGGCCAATCATAAGGGACGACCTGAACCGTGTAGAAGAACACGAGTCAATGTCACAGAATAATCCAGGAGGCAATGGCCAAGCTACGGTCAACGCTCCAATAGTTTTTGATGCAGCAGCTGTTGCAGCTATTCGGGAGATAATGATGCAAGTACTCGCCGAGGCTAGGCAACCTGCCGCACCACAGGCACAAGCTGTGCCGATTCCCCTAGTGGTTCCTAGATTTGAGGAGTCAGCTGTTTATGTACACCAAGATGAGGCGGTCAGGAAGAGAGGTGATTATGGTCGAGTGCTGAAGACCATTAACTCTTTGAGACCTGACCATTATGATGGAAAAGGAGAGCCAGTTAGAGCTGCTCATTGGTTTTCCCACATGGAGCGGTTGTTCCGCAACGTGGATTGCACCGAAGCTGAGAAAGTGCAGATAGCCTCTCTTCAGTTAAAAGAAGAAGCTAGTGAATGGTGGGAGAACACTGGGTTGGCTGATCGAGTTGATTTGAACTGGGCTATGTTCAAGACGAAAATGATGGACCGTTTCTTTTCCCGATCTATGAGGGACGAGAAGCACAAGGAGTTCATGCATCCAGAGATAGAGGGATTGAAAGTCACTGAGCTTGTGACTAAGTTCAATCACTTGTTGCAATACGCTGGGTCAGATGTAACCAGCGAGGAGCAGAAGATCTGGCACTTCCATGAGTGGATGGGTCCAGACATTAAGCCACTGATGGTGCGTCACGGATGTTCTACTTTGGAGCAATACGTGGATGCAGCCTACAAGCTGGAAGTGACTCTAGAGGAGTCAACCAAGAAGAGGAATCACCAGAAGTCAATGCAAGATCAATCTCAGGCGAGCGGATTTAAACGTCCTGCGCCACCGTCTAACCTTGCTAAGTCAAGCAAGGCAAGGACAGAGTTGACTCAAGGAGGGTCGACACAATGATCTGGTCAGGACCAGGGTCTGATCCGATGTTTCAATTGTGGTGTCGTTGGGCACAGGAGCAGTATGTGCCAAAAGGAAAGGAAAGCATGCTTTGGCTGTGGAAAGTTTGGGCACATGCAGGAGTTTTGTTGGCAGGGAAGGCAAAGAGGACTGGAGTCATAGCAAGGGCCTGCTAATCAGAGTAACCGGCCTGAGTATAAACCGGTTGAGGCTCCAAGTCCTTCGATGCAGACAACTACACAGAATAAAGGGAAGGCTCCAGTAGCTTCTGGAAGTCAAGGTCAACGTCTTTACGTGATGCGTGAGGCGGATGGATCTGATTTTCCATTTGCTTAAAGCTTTCTACTTTTATGGTAGGTTGTAGATTTGGGTGTTACCTAGTCTTTTGTTATGGACAATTGTGTTAGTAAGTTTAAGTACGCAGCAAGGTTGTAAAACTTTTGTTGTAAATATTCTTGCTAATATAAATATTTGGTTTAAACCAAGCGTTTGTCAGATGTCTCGATTACCATTCAGGGTGAAGTTTGAGACAGCTGAGTAGCAAGGTGGTACCTTTGGTACGAGTTTTGTGCTCCAAGTTAGAAACCGAAGAGGTTACTTGGGAGACTGAGACGGGTGTACTTAGATACTTTCCCTACTTGTTGTCGGCCTTGATAATGCAAGTTTCGGGGTCGAAACTTAAAATAAGGGGGTAGTAATGTAACACCCCGTAATTTTTAAGGGTATTTTGAATTATTTTTAAATTTTTCTTATGCCCGTTTTGCTAGACGGATTTAATTCAGTGAGTCTCGGACCTTCTAAAGAGGGGTCTAAGCTCTGTAGAATTTTCCGAGCATTATATAGTACAGTTGAGGTGTTTTCGGGGTTAAATTGTCGTTAGTATACGAATATATTTAACCCGGAGTTAAGAAATTTAATCCGAACCAAGTTCGGATAAGAATAAGTGAAGTCGGCCAGAAACCGCGATCAACCGCGATTAACCGCGATGAACCGCGACCTGACGCGATCGGCCGCGATCGCGGTAATGCCTTTTGCTGAGCAGTGTCGTCTTCCTCGCGTGGCGGTTACTGTAGCTCTATTTTTCTGATTTTTCTGGAAGGGCAGGTGGCTCTCCAGCTGGCTTGGCTTGTGTCCCCTTATCCCCTCAGATGAGACTCGGATTGGGCTATAAAAGGAGGTGAAGACCGAAGCCAAGAGCTCTCTTCTTCTTCCTTCTTCTTCCTCCTCTGTTTCTCCTCTGTTTTTCACCATTGTTGAGCAGTTTTGGAGCTTCGTGTATGGGAGATTTCGAGTGTCTCTTGAGTTGAGAAGGTGCTCTTGAGTGTTGTGTGAAGCTTTGTGGTGTTGGGAGATCGAACCATAGACAAATCGAAGGCAAACAAATCGGTTTGGGTAAGAAATTCTCCATTGTCGTCTCGCGAGCTAGCCACTGTCACAGCACGAAAACCGCGACCGACCGCGACCTGCCGCGATCGCGGTATTGTGTCCGAGTTGTGTGTTTTGTGGTTTGGCTTTGGGCTTTGCTCGTTTCCTTTGATTTCTTCTTGTATTCTTTTAGATTCATATATAAGTGTATTGAATCTAACTTAGGGTCTTGTTATGGGCCATTTCTTAGGGATTTATTATCCAAGATTTGCTCCAGTTTCAGATCCAGGAGCCCGTTGTCTCTAAGCTTTGCTTAAGCTTCTGCGGATTTAGGCAAGTGGCGGTTCGCTCTTGCTCATCATTCCATACTTCAATTAATTATCAATAGTTTTGTTGTTAATTAATTTGGGATGATTGTTAATTATGTTGGAATTGTTTGATAACGTTATGTGATTAAAAAGAAGATATTATACTAGGTTGTATATTTTGCTAGAACCGACGCTAGTCTATTCTAGATTTGTGCAGGTGAAGGCCGTAAGGGACTTTGATGTGATTTATTGTGTGTGTTTAGATTATTAAATCTAGGGTGTTTGCCAGGTGGGCATAGATATGGATAGTTGTGCAGGTGGGGCCGTGATGGCTCTGTGTGGTGTGTTTGTGTGTTTAACTGTGTAGTTAGCACGAGTATTCGTAGGGACAATGGATGGAGGTCCTGTCGTCTCTTTATAATAAATTGGTGAGTCATGACTAACTTCTATACTCGAGTGGAGTAAGAAGTGGTGCACTCTGCAGGTGTCACAACCCGGTTCGATATGTGTTTCGCGAGTGGCGGACATGTATGTAAAAGCTTGTAACGTGATGTGGTGTGTGGTCATTTAAATAAGATACGTGCCATGAGTATGCACATAATGAAAATGCCTTGACCATATTATTAAAGTGTCGTATGAGTAAGCACTTATTTAAAATGTTGGCGAGTAGTGCAGCTAGGCGCTAGTGCAGCTAGGAAAAACTCGTCTTAGTTGTAAATCGCTCGTATGCGATACTTGTGTGATGTGGTTGTGTGTGTTTGGATATGTTTTCCAACATTTGTTATCATGTTTCCTATAAGGCTCATTTCATTTTGGAGTCTTCTTTTTGGGATTGATTGTTGTGAGACTTGGTCTCCAGAATCTTCTCTTGTGCATACCCTTTTGTTATTCCAGTAGGAGTATGATGGTTGACTAGCGTACTCGGTTATTATTCGAGGGACGATGAGTCTAACCTAATGCGACTGCTTCGAACCACTCTGCTTTGTGCCCTTGCTAGTCTATTCATTTAGACTAACCAACCGTTATATTCCTTGCATGGTTGGCTGGTGCCATCCGTTCGATTCGGCACATCAGGTGTGTTGTTGTTCAGTGAAGGCTAGAACGACTATGAAGATGAACGGTGTTTCGACAAGTTGTCTTGTCGCTTTGTGTTTAAAACGATTTCCGCTGTGCTATTTTGTATTTTGTTTATAAGTCTTCCGTTGTAAATTCTGATTTTTGTATTGATGATGTGTTTGGGTCGTTTTAGGAATCGTGTAATTCCGCGACCATGTGGTTTAATAAAAGTTATGATTTTAGTATCGTAATTGTGTTTTAAGTCAGTTATGACGTCGGAAAAGCCTGGGGTGACTTCGGGGTTTTCGCCCGGGGTCATCGGCAGTAGCGCTTCCAAATGGGGTTAAATTTGGGGGTGTTACATACGTTTTGCCTGATGAGCACTGATTGCACCTTGCCAATCCTTCTGAAGGACTTCTACCAGATCCACAACAGCAGAACTTATGCGCCCCAACTCTTTTACTTGATCATGGAGGGCGACCGGTATGGCAGTCAAGCCTTCCATGATTGCCTTTTCAATACGATCCAGAGCAGCAAGGATCGCAGATGAGTCTAAAGAGGGGTTGAGTTGTGGTCGGGAACTAGAAGGGTCCTGGGAACTCGCATTTTCCTTAGGCGGAATTTCTTGAGCTTCAGAAGGGTTGGGCAGTTGTTCCTTAGTCTTCAACTTCCAAATTGTGGCCATGGTAAGACACTTGCTGTAGACTATCTCAGATAGATCGGCTGGGTACTGGTGAAGGTTAGAGAGGATATTTTTGATGATATGGGGAAAGGGTAAAGCATGGGAGTCATGAGATGCACAAAACTGCATGTGAGCCAACACAATACGAGGGAGATCCAATTGAACACCAGAGAGAACTTTGTCCATATAAATGGCGTCTGTGATGAGAACATCGTTCCTGTGCTCTTGTCTGGGAACCAGATTGCGGGTGATCCAGAAGTGTAACAGCCTGTTTGCGATGGAGAGATCCTTTGTCTCCAAAGATGAAGGGGAGGCGCCGTCGTAGATTTTCTTGACCACTGCTCCCTTGGATTTGTAGCCCTTTCCCTTGGGCCATCCCTTTTTCTGAGGGAGAATGTCAAACCCAGACCTTGACTCAATCCCTAGAGCAGACGCAATGAGGTTGGCGGACAGGGGATAGTTGGTTCCCTTCCATATGAGAATGGCTTCGTTACAGGGACAGTTCTCCTTTGTGGGCACAAACTCCATGGACTGGTAAAACAGTCGGACGACCTCATCAGAAGCAGAGAAGGGCTCAGTCAACATCTCGTCCCAGCCTTGAAACCGTAGCAGAGAATGGAGCTCGTCCAGGGCCTCTCTAAACATTTCCTCATCTTCTTCTGTCAGTTCTTGGGTCCAGAATTCCTTGTCGATTATGAGAGGCTTAAGGATCTTCCTCTTAGAGAAGAGAGAAGAGACGTGACTCAGGGAGGAAGAGGCAGAGAGGGTGGTGATTTTGGCTCTTTTTGTGGATTTGGTTTCTTTTGTGGATTTGGCCTCATAGGGAACTATAGCTTGGGAGCTCCTCTTTCTTTGTTTCATTCTAGTGGCGACTGAGGGATCAGGGTTAGAGGTGGTTTTAGATTTGAGGCTTACTGGTGAGGGTTGAGGGCTGAGGAGCTCTTGGAGAGACTTGTCAGCCGAGGAGTCATGAGAGCCACCTTCGGAGGCGGATTTGGTGGCCGATTCAGAGGCCAGAGTGATGGCCATGGCTTTCTCCTCAGCCTGTTCCTTTGGTGGCTCCTCAAGTTTCTCTTCGGGTTGCTCCACTGGTTTCTCCACAAGGTTCTCCACTGCTTTCTCTTTAGGTTGGGATTTTTGAGAGGAGGTGGCAGAAATGGGCTTAGAAGATGAAGCTGCCTTATTTTCTCGAAAGGCTTTGAGAATGGCAGCCTCTTCCTCATCCAGGATAACATTAGGGTTTTGGTTGGCCATTTTTTAGGATTTAAGGATTTCTGTGTTTGAGAAAAGGAGAAGCAGAAGATCAGAGAAATGGCGAGTTGTGGGATTAGCTTGGATGAACATGGCCACTCTTTAAAGGCGGTGAGGGCTGAAGAGACCGTTGAAGCAAATCTAGCCGTTGAGAGGATTGGGGAGAATCTGGAGCATTGAAGGCTAATTGCAGCTTTTTGGAACGGATCAAAACAATTCAAAACTTGCCCATTCAGAGAAGAGGGGAGCCTGCCAACTGATAAGACCGGTCTGAGCTTCTGAGATTTGCCATAAATAACTTCTGGGAGGTGCCAATCTAGCCGTTGGAGAAGCGTTGCATTCTGGTTCCTTTCTGGCGATATATTCAGCGTGCTAGAGGGATGTATGGGAACCTTTGATGTGGGTCAAACATTGGAACCAAAAGATACGTTCCCATACGCGAAATCAGGGTAGGCCATTTATCGCATTGCACATTAATTCTCAGAGAGGGTTTAGAGATGGATCATAGAGAATTGAATTGAGCAATGAGGCAAGGGTAGGTCTTAGTACACAATCATCATTTTGGCTTGTATTGTTGGGATAGAAATATGATCAGATTGTGACTTTTGGGCCATCAAAGAAATTTGAACAATGAGGAGTTGAAAGAATAATGAGGACTAAAAGGAAACGAACCAGAAAAATTTATCTAAGTCTTTGTAAGAAACCATTATGACAAGAAGGGTTTGTAGCAAAAGATATAACACAAGGATATTAAGACTCAACAAGTTAAATAACTTAAACTAGTCAATCAGGGGAACTAGAAGGAATTCTTTAAACTAAGGTAACTACTGAGTAATAGGAATCATTCCTAGTTCCAATCTAAGGTTCTCGAAAGGAACTCTATTCAATGCCTTGGTGAAAATATCTGCAACCTGATCTTCCGTTCTACAAAAATTCATAATGATGTTTCCCTTCTCAACATGATCTCTAAGAAAATGATATCTTATGTCAATATGCTTGGTCCTAGTATGATGCACAGGATTTTTAGAGATGTTTATGGCACTAGTGTTATCACAAAGAATAGTGAGAGGGCCATAAGACATACCAAAGTCCGCGAGTTGTTGCTTTAGCCAGAGAAGTTGGGAACAGCAGGAGGCGGCTGCAATGTATTCGGATTCTGTGGTGGAGAGGGAGACTGAAACTTGTTTCTTTGATCCCCAATGACACAAGGCAAGGGCCTAGGAACTGTGCCATTCCAGAAGTGCTCTTTCTATCCACCAAATATCCAGCATAATCAGCATCAGTGAAACCCATGAGCTCAAAGGGACATTCTTTGGGGTACCAAATGCAGAGATCGTCAGTTCCCTTGAGATATCGAAGTATTCTCTTCATAGCAGCCAAGTGGGTTTCTCTCGGACAAGATTGGAACCTAGCACACAAGCCAACAACAAAGACAATGTCTGGTCGACTAGCGGTTAGGTACATGAGTGAGCCTATCATACCTCTATAGAGCTTCTCCTCCACTAGAGGACTCGAGTGGTCCTTATCCAGATGGGCAATGGTGGATATGGGAATGGAGAGAGGCTTGCATGAATCCATTTTGAACTTCTTCAGTAGTTCCCTGACATAATTCTGTTGGTGGATTTGAATACCATCTTCCTTTTGAGTGATTTGTAATCCGAGGAAGAATGTGAGTTCCCCAATTAAACTCATTTCAAATTCACTGCTCATCAAGTCTTTGAACTTGTCTACAAGGGACAGGTTAGTGGAACCAAAAATGATATCATCAACATAGATTTGAACCACTAAGATGTTACCTTCTTCTTCTAGGATGAATAGAGTCTTATCAATAACTCCACGCCTGTAGCCATTTGAGAGTAGGAACTGGGCAAGACGATCATACCAAGCTCTGGGAGCTTGCTTGAGGCCATAGAGTGCCTTGTCTAGAAAGTAGACATGATCTGGATGATCATCGTCTTCAAAACCTGGAGGTTGCTTCACATAGACTTATTCTTGAAGAATTCCATTGAGGAAGGCCGTCTTTACATCTATTTGGAACAACTTGAACCCTTTGTGTGATGCGAAGGCAATCAACAATCTTATTGCCTCAATCCTTTCCACTGGAGCATAGGTTTCATCATAGTCGATTCCTTCTTGTTGATTGTATCCTTGAGCTACAAGTCTTGCTTTGTTCCTTATCACAACTCCTGTATCATCCAGCTTGTTTCTGAAAACCCATCTGGTTCCTATGATGTGTTTATCCTTGGGATGAGGAACTAGATGCCATACTTTGTTCCTTTCAAACTGATGAAGCTCTTCTTGCATAGCTTGGATCCAGTCCGCGTCCTTCAGTGCCTCACCTATGTTCTTTGGTTCCACAATAGACAGAAAGGCATTGAAGACAAAGAAGGCTATATGTTCGTACCTGACTGGAGGCTTGAAGACTCTTCTTTCTCTATTGGGGGCTAGAGTATTTGATGTGGAGACATTCTGAGTTGAGCATTCAGCTTCCTGGTTGGGATCACCTTCTCCATTGAAGATCATGTGGGAAGATGAGTCATTGAGGTCTCCACAGATATTGTCGTCATGCTCATGATTCCCAGAAATGGATTGTTGTTCATTGTTCATGGGAACTGGTGGAGGAGCCATTGGAGGGTTCCGAGCAGCAGTGCAGGAACTGGGTGGAGTGACATCTTCATCTGGATTTTCTTGATATGACTTGGGAAACGGGTCTTCAAAGGAATTGGTGGTGTTCTGCACAATCTTTCCAAGTGATTTTTCATTAAAAATAACATGAACACTTTCTTCTACCTTTTTAGTCCTTTTGTTGAAGACTTTGTACGCCTTGCTACCCGAGGCGTATCCAATGAAGATTCCTTCATCACTTCTTGGGTCGAATTTGCCAAGATTGTTCTTCCCATTGTTGTGCACAAAGCACTTGCATCCGAACACTCTCAGATGTGAGATGTTGGGAACTCTTCCTCTTAGGAGCTCATAGGGTGTCTTTTCTGTGATTGGGCAAAGCATGGCTCGATTGATGATGTAGCAAGCTGTGTTGATCGCCTCAGCCTAAAATGATTGAGAGAGTCCACTTGAGATCAGCATAGTCCGAGCCATGTCTTCCAAAGTTCTGTACTTTCTTTCCACTACTCCATTTTGTTGAGGAGTGTATGGTGCAGAGAAGTTGTGATCAATTCCATGCTCACTGCAAAAGGTTAGAAATTCTCCATTTTCGAATTCGGTACCATGGTCAGACCGAATAGCATTGAGTGAACAATCAAGAGATTTTTCTAACAAGGGAACCAGATCTTTAAAGCCGTCAATAACTTCACTCTTAGATTTAATAAAGATGGTCCAAGTAAAGCGAGAGAAGTCATCGACAAGAACAAAGATATACATGTTCCCTCCTAGGCTCTGAACTCTCATGGGTCCACACAGATCCATGTGGATGAGTTCAAAAGGCCTTGAGGTGCTTACCATGTTTTTGGACTTGAAGGAACTACGAGTCTGTTTCCCTTTTACACAGTCAGAGCACAGTTCCTTAGATGTGCCACTTAGCTTTGGCAGCCCTCTGACTAGCTCCTTTGAGTGTAGCTTTTGAATCAGCTTGGTGCTAGCATGACCGAGGCGTTGATGCCACAAATCAGCTTGGTCATTCACAGTTGAGAGACAAAGTTTCTCCTTGGGAACAAAGGATGGATCAATTATGTAGACATTGTTGAATCTTTTCCCTTTTAGGATGATTTGTCCCGAGGAGTCAAGGACTGAACATTCGTTTGATCTGAATCTAACTTCATTGTCTCCTTGATCACACAGCTGTGACACACTTATTAGGTCAAAACCAAGATTATCAACAAGGTGAACTTTGTTTACCTGAATGTGATCGTTGAGTTTCACAGTTCCTATTCCACAGATTTTCCCTTTGCTTTTGTCTCCAAAGGATATGTTCCCTCCTTGGAGAGGTTGAAGAGAGGTCATTTGATTTCTTCTTCCAGTCATATGGCATGAGCACCCACTGTCGATGTACCATAGTTGAGGTTGCCTCTCTTCTTTCTGCACATTAGGGAACTAAGATTTCTGAACCCAGCGAAGCTTGGCTTTACTGGGGGGATTAGCATTGCGAGTCTGTGAATAACCAGGGAACTGGTTCCTTTCATGGTAATGAGTACTTTTCTCCTTTTCAAAGTTCCTTTTCTTAGCACAATCAGTGTTGTAATGACCATTCTTACCACAGTAGGTACACAAACGATTGTAAACAACATGTCCATATTTTCCTTTTCCTGGCCTAAAAGGTTTTTCAGTTTTCCTTTTGTTAAAATCAACATTGTTCCTAACCTTGCTATGGGTCATGTCAATATATCTTTTGTGAGCAAAGGAATTGGTGAACCATTGGTTTTCAGGAACCATCTTTTCTTTTCCCTTTGGTTCCTTCTTAGGACTTTGAGAGCCTTCATTGAGACACTTGGCAATCTCAGCTTTGTTCTCAAGGACCATGATCTTCTCTGATAGGAATTGATTCCTATCACGAGAAGTGGCAAGAGCAATACCGAGATTCTCATTCATCTCAACAAGTTCTCGCCTAGCTTTTTCTTCTTCAGCATCATTGTTCCCTTTATTATTGACATATCCTATTCCATGGTGTTGTCTCACAAAAATAGTTTGATTTATCATTTTTTCATTAATGGAATCAGTGAGAATGTCTAACCTATCAATTATGGATTAAAGCATGTCATTTCCAGGTGGGTTAGCATGCAAGGGAACTTTGACAGAGTCTATGCTAGTTTCATCACAAGATTTGCAAATTTTAAGGTGACTAGCATGCATATTTCTAATATCAATGAGTTTGGAGTGAGTTTCAGCTAGGTCTTTCTCAGTTTCATCAAGTTTCTTACTCCAAACAGAATTCTCGACAGTCAAGCGAGCAATTTCATCTTCACAATCATCTAGTTTCTGTTGAAGGGAACTGGTTTCCTTTCCTAGTTTATTTATGATCTTAAGAAGTTGTTTCTTATCACAATCAACTAGGGATTTTAAGAGATCGTCAGAAGTTACCTCAAGGTCTTCTGAGTCGCTTGAGTCTCCTTTTGCCATGAGACATCTCCCTCCAGAGAAGCCACTCAGATCCAGTTCCTCATCTGAGTCTTCTCCCCATGATGCTACGAGAGCCTTCTTCCTTTGAGGTCTTTCCTCTTCCTTGGACTCTTCTTTGTTGGGACAGTTCTTAGCGTAGTGTCCCTTCTCCTTGCACTCGTAACAGGAGACTTCCTTGAGATCTCTTCTTGGTCCATTGTGAGAGGAACTGCCCTTTTGGAACCTTCCCTTCACAAAGAATTTTTTGATGTTCTTTGTGAAAAGAGTTGTTAGTTCGTCCTCCTCTTCTTCAAGGTCTGAGTTCTCTTCCTCCATCTCGAGCCTAGAGAAGGCTTTGGAGATCTTGAGGGCAATTCATTTCTCCAGTTTCTTGTCGGCATTGGCCTTGGTGTGCTCTCCTTCTTCAACCTCCAGTTTCCCTATGACTTGGGTCAAGGGAAGGGATTGGATGCCTAGAGTGTTCTTCATGATTCCCTTGAGAAGGGTGAACTTGGAGTTGAGTCCATTGATGACCACTAGGGACTTGGAAACTTCATCCAGATCGACTCCCGCCGTTGTCAACTTTCCAATCAATCTGTTGAAGCGGGAGTAGTACTCTGAGATGGTCTCAGTTTCCATCATTTTGAAGGTGTGGTATTCTCCTTCCAAAGCAAACTTTCTGATTTGCTTTAGTTCCTCACTTCCTTCATGCATCTCCTTGAGAGCTTTCCACATCTCCTTCGTTGTCTTGATGCCTATGACCTTGTCCATGTCTTCTTTGTCCAATCCATTGAGGATGAACTGCCTAGCCTTGGCATTCTTCTCCATGATGACATAGTGTTCTGGTTTCCAATCTTCTTCCTTCATGGTAAGATCGACATAGCCATCTCCATTTTCGACTATCCTCCAGCATTGGTAGTCGTTGGTCTTGATGTGGCTTTCCATACACTTTTCCCACCATGTTTCTTCTCCTTTCTTTCGGAGATGTGGCTTGTTGGTGGAGATTCCGAGCTCAAACTTGCTTGGTTGAGACATGATCTGCAAACTTAACAAAGATCTAGAGCTTTTCCGGCTCTGATACCAATTGTAGGATCGTGATTGTTAGATAAAAACTTAAGGAACTCAGAATATCAATTCTCAGTTCCTTCGCAGCGGAAATAAACAATCAAACAAATGACCAGTTCCTTATAGTGGAAACCTTTGATTGCCAACTAGCAATCCAGGATAAAAACCACTACCTTTCTTTCAAAAGGATTTCAAAGTCTACTTCTTGATTTCTTATCTCTTTTGGTTACAGCTTATCCTAGGAACGAACACACAGTTCCTTTGCCTTACACACAGTTAGGAACTATCACTTACAGCCACAGGAACTTAGCACTCAGCTCTTCTTCCTTGACTGGTTCCTCTTGATCTCGGTTTGCTTTGATGATCTTGTTTGGAGGTTCACACTAGATATTTGCTAATGAGTGTGAGTCGTGTTTCAGTGCTTGAAGATAACCCTTGGGTTAGTCTTCCTTTTATAGAGGATTCTTCGCAGCTCGATCCTCTCTGGGTTCCCACAGATTGAGCTTGCCCTAGGATGAGTGGTTCTCCTTGATCCACGTTGTTCTTGGCATGTGCAAACAACCTAGGCAGCTCAGAATCTCTCTTGGTTGGTCAACTACCTCAGACGAGCCTTGCTATGTCGTTGTCCAAATACTTTCGTCCGAGGTTGAACAAGCTGGCCGCTTGGGAACTGTCTTCTGGACAGCGACGTTTCTATGTCCTATCGCTTTCACCTTCTCTGTCTGAGGTTGAGCGTTTCTGGGTATGTTGTTGTTTTGCTATGGGTATTGGCAGTCTTTTGGAAGCTTCGGACAAGTTGATTTTAACACCTTTTGTCCGAGGTTGTGTGTCCCCAGATTTCTCGGTTTCTGGGCACACCTGGGTTCCTCTGGTTTCCTTCATCTGTCTTGTTCCTTTGGTTCCCTTGTCCTGTTTGGCTTTCTTGCCTTCGGTATATTCCTGTGGTTCCTTAAAACACATCTTTGAGATAAAACATTAGTATCATAATATTTGTCATCGTCAAAAGTAGAGAAACTGAGGAAAGGAACTCTCAGGGGAACCTAAGTTCCAGAGTTCCGTTTCCTAACAGTAGTCAACACCGAAGGACTCCAAACACGTCTCAACATGAATGGGACAATCCCGACGCCCATGGCTCTGGTCACTCAGAGCGTCGTTCAACCCATTGGTATGTTTCAAACTCCTCCAGTCAGTACTTTCATGACTAACGTTCCAGTTTCCGCGACCGAGCCCACCGAAACTCGAGTAGCCCCTCCACAGGTTGCCACACCGATGGATCTCCAAACCTTCATACAGCAAGCCATCAATGAACATAAGAAGGCCTTAGACGACCGCATCGCTCGGATTCCAAGAGTCCCGCAGCCGATCGAAAATGAAGCAATCGACGGATATGAAGACTCGTCGTTCATAGAGGCGATCGCTCGCATCGAGATCCCTAAAAAATTCCATGTCCCCAACATTCCCAACTACGATGGGACCGGGGACCCCAACGATCATATCTCTATTTACAAACATAAACTAATGACTATCTCTATTCCAAGAGGGAATCGTGAAGCGGTCATGTGCAAAATCTTTGGCACGACCCTCGCAGGACCCGCACTAACTTGGTTCATGCATCTGTCGCAGGGCTCGGTCGCTTCGTTTGCCGATCTGGTCAATTCATTCAAAATCCAGTTCGCCTACAGTCGAAGACTGAAAAAGCAATCAAGCGACCTATACAAGATCGTGCAAGGGTACGGTGAGCCCTTAAGGGATTATCTTAATAGGTACAATAAAGAGAAGGTCGCGATCCCGCATTGCGACGTCCCAATGTCTATTGAAGCCTTCCGCCGGGGATTGATCAGGGGCAACGAACTCTATCGCGAGCTAACCAAATATCCATGTTGAAGCTTCGAAGATGTACAAGCCAAAGCCATGGCCCAAGTCAGACTAGAAGAAGATGAAGAGTCCACAAAAGACGACCAACCAAACTGGAACACGACCCATTGGGAGTCGTATTACTTTTGAAAACTTATACTTTGTACTTCATTTAGATTCAGTCAATTATACTTATCCAACTGTTTACTAACTTAAGCATCAGAGGGCCGTTGGCCTCACACCCAACGGCCACCCTTTGATTTTTTCTATACTTTTCAAGTGTCTTCAACAGGAACACGACAAGAGACCTCAAGACAAAATCAAGTTGATCAACATACACAAAACACAATCACACATAGCGCTTACACATTACACGATCAATCGGTACATAGGGAATAGAGGAACAAAAACACGACCCATTTTTACAAGACCTGTCCTGATTAAGGTACACATATTATATAAATACTACGACGCTCTTCCCTGGAACTACACGACATGCCACACTCAATTACAAGTCTACTCGACCAATGTCACATGACTTGACCAGGAAGCGACTGACGAGTCCACCTGCAAAACAAAGCAAATGACAAACAAGGAGCGGTCTCCTCACCCTTCGCCATCACAAGAGACGCCCTCAACCGTCTTCACACGATTATTGGATGTATCAAGCTGACTCTCAGCTTGAGCAATGTACATATCGGCCCCGTCGCCAGAATGCCTGTAGCAAAATCATGATGAAGATCACGCCAGAAAAGAGAGAAGTTATAAAATCAAACCGTCCCATCACTTGATGCTCTGGCCCAGTTTAATTTTAGGGCAATTATTGGGCCTCAATTTTTCGGCCCATTGGATCGGCCCAATAGCTTGAACCAAAGCTGCCTTCTAGAAGATCCGGCCAAAAACAACCTCCAGAGATCTTGGTCCGGTCAGTTCAGCCTCCAAAGATCTCGGGGCGACCAGTGGTCAGAGCGATGACCTCCACGGATTTTGGAGCGACCAGTACGCAGTTAGACGACACCCACAGATCTCAGACGATTTTAACTGACCCATGTGCATGATAACGTCTTCCATGAATCTCGGGCGGATTTGCCAACCGATTCAAGCCAAAAACTAGTATAAATATACAGAAAACTATCTTGTAACGACACATTATCATTTCTACTGAATACAAGCTACAATTCGCTACTCTCTTACTCGTTTTTATAATCATTCTCTAGCTCAGTTCTTTATTTCAGTATTAAAGTGACCGACGACTAAATTTCTATATTTGATTAGTCTCTCATTCTAGGGAGATAAGTTTATATTACATCCGTTTAATCTCATTCACTTGATTGTTAAGTTGATTTGGATTATTTAGATATTATTGATCTTATTGTTGTCCCCTCTTTAAGCGATTTAGGTCGGTTGGATCTTTTTCGCCCAAAATAGTTCTTAATCCTCTTCTTTCCTTCTCTTTCCAAAGATCACAACCAAAGAGATATCTTCCAAAAATATATCTTGTAAAAGATTCTCTCCAAATCCATCAAAGCTCACAAATTCTCGAGCCTATCAAGCATCACTCATCTTCAACCCTAAATGCACACAACATTTCCCAAGCAGTTGCAGGCCATAATTATACATCATACCAGTCAAATCCCTATTGCAAACCACAGAGGCGACGATTCATCTTCTCGGCTTTTCGAAAAAGTAGAAGAGTGTGATGCGGGGGTAACGTTACTAGAGAGGGTACAAAGAACATCACACACAAAAATATACATGAATTTTTAAAGATGTTTAATCATGAATGAGAGGCTCCCAGTTGTGGATGATTAGAAGGGCTCATAAGGAGCATCAAGCATGATGGCTAGGGTAAGCTATAGAGTCAACAATCATTTGGGCTTATAATGAGGGATCAATGCATCAAGTTGACTCTTTTGGGCCGAAAGAAAGATATTTCATGTATTATAATGACAACATAGACATGATCAATGCATCAAGTTGACTCTTTTGAGAGACTTGAAGACCCAAGAAGAACTTTAGTTCCCCAACCATGCTCATCTCAAATTCACTGGCCATAAGATTTGAGAATTTGTGGACCAGTTTATCATCAGTAGACCCAAAGATGATGTCATCCACATAAACCTGCACAACCAGAGTATGCTTTCCTTCCTTCAGAAGGAACAAAGTCTTGTCGACCTTCCCACGAGTGTAACCATGAGACAGAAGGAACTGAGAGAGCCTATCATACCAGGCCCGACCCTTGGAGCCTGCTTAAGACCATACAATGCCTTGTCAAGAATATATACATGATCAGGTTGGGAGGCGTCTTCAAATCCAGGGGTTTGCTCCACATAGACCTCCTCCTTGAGAACTCTGTTCAAGAAGGCGGTCTTTACGTCCATTTCTTGCAGTTTAAAACCATTGAAAGATGAGTATGCAATGAGTAGTCGTATGGCTTCCAAATTAGCAACAGGGGCAAACGTTTCATCATAGTCGATTCCCTCCTGTTGGTTATATCCTTTTACCACCAGTCTTGCTTTGTTCCTTGTAACCTACCCTTGATCATCCAACTTGTTTCTGAATACCCACTTGGTTCATATCACTGTTATGTTCTCTAGACGAGGAAATAAATGTCAAACCTTGTTTCTTTCAACCTGATGGAGCTCTTCTTGCATGGCGTTTATCCAGTCTGGATCTTTCAATGCTTCTCCTACAATTTTAGGTTCTTGTAAAGAAAGAAAAGCATTGAAAGTACAAGATTTTTGCAAAGAATAGCTAGTGCTATGAGGAATTCCCTTTCAAAAGTCTGTAAGGATTAGATGCACTAGACGATCCTTCTTCTGCTGGTAGTTCCTTATTTGCATATTATTGATGTTAAACTCGTCAAAGTCAACGTTACCTGCAGTCGAGCTTTAACCACCAGTCCCTATAACAATGGGACCTTCACCAGCAGTTTCTTCAGCAACATGACTTTCCTCAGATGTCTCCACTGAATTAGAACTTGGTCTTTGTTCCTCCTGAGGGACCAGAGAGGAACCAGATGACTAGGCATCTTCATCTGACTCACCCATCATGATTGTCTTGACTAGGAGAGACCCCATCCACACCACTATTTTCCACAAGCTGAAAGCTGTCATCTTTGGAGAGACCAGTGTTAGAGGGAACACTAGTCGTGTGTGCCTGCACATTGTTACCAACCATGACAGATTCATCGAAAACCACATGAATGTTTTCCTCTACCTTTCTAGTCCTCTTGTTGAACACTTTGTAGGCCTTGTTGTGGAGAGAATATCCTACAAAGGTTCCTTCATCACTTCTTGGATCAAACTTCCCAAGAGAATCCTTTCCATTGTTGTGGACAAAGCACTTGCAACCAAAAGTCCGCATATGAGACACATTCGGCTTTCTTCCCCTTAGGAGTTCATAGGGTGTCTTGTTCAACAACGGGTGAATGGTTGCTCTGTTCAGCACATAACAAGCATCATTCTAGTCTTCATCCCATAAGCTCATACGAATACCACTAGCAATAAGTAGGGTGCGTGTCATATCCTTCAGAGTCATGTTCTTCCTTTCCACAACACCATTTTGATGCAGAGTCCTGGGTGCTGAGAAATTGTGACTTATGCCATTGTTCCTGCAGAGGGATAGAAACTGAGAGTTCTCAAATTTTATCCCATGATCAATGCGGATGGACCCCAAAGATTGTCATACACTCTTCTCAACTGACTTGAGCCAAGATTCAAACTCAACGAACACTTCATCTTTTGATGACAGAAATAGGGTCCATGTGTACTTGGAAAAGTCATCAACAATAACAAACACATATATATTTCCACCACGGCTCCTTGTGCGCATAGGCCTACAAAGATCCATGTGGATTAGTTCCAGAGGACGAGTTGTTCTTGCCTCTTTCTTGGATTTGAAGGAGGACCTTACCTGCTTACCTTTGGTACAAGCATCACAAACTTCATTACTCGTTGCTTCGATCTTAGGAAGACCATTGACCAGTTCTTGTCTATGAAGTTTGGAAAGAAGTTGGAGACTTGCATGTCCAAAGCGCTTGTGCCACAAGTCTGTCGTTGCAGCGATGGCCGACAGACACAGTTCCTTCGCAGGGATAAACGCAGGATCAACTTTATAGACATTATTGTTATCACAGACCCCTTTGAGCAGAATATTCCATGTACTTATACACTCAACATAACAATCGTCATTAGTAAAGACTACCCTATTTTTCTTGTTTTGACACAGTTGAGCAACACTGAAAAGATCAAATCTGAGATTATTCACAAGTGTCACGTTATCCACAGTTATATGGTTAGAAAGCCTTACATTACCGAGACCACAAACTTCTCCCTTACTCTTATTTCAAAGGTTATTGAACCTCCAGAGGCCTGTTGAAGTAAGGTAAACCAGATTTTGTTCCCTGTCATATGACTTGAACATGCACTATTGAAATACCAAGAACCTTTCCTCACTTCAACCTTAGAGTCATCCAGACTACCTTTAGTCTTTGTGCCATTTATGGCCATCAGGCAAACATCCCTTGCATGAGAGGATTCTTCATCGTCTGAGTCAGAATCTCCCCAAGTTGCAACCATTGTTTGCTTTCCTTCACAGACCGGAGAAAGACCTACATTTTTTTTGAAGCAGTTTTTGGCAAAGTGTCCCTTGTTTTGGCAATGATAGCAAACGACATCCTCCAGGTCTTTGTTCCATTCGAGGGAACGAGGGGTGCCCTTGTTGTGAGACCATATTGTTTTCATTTCTCTGGTGATGATCGAGAGCCACATCTTCATCTCCGTCTTCATCTTCATCTTCAACTTGAGACAAGTTGAAGGCACGTTCAACCTTTAGAGCAATGTTTTGACCCATCTCTACTCCTTTCTTGTTCATTTTGTGGTTATAGACAGAGGTGTTGCTTTTAAGTTTGGCAACAACTTCTTCCATAGTGAGAGTTTTGACCACAGTTTGGGAGTAAAGGGCTAGAGCAATCGCGTCCCACTGAGAGTTGAGGCCTTGCATGAAGTGATGAGTGAGCTTCCAGTCTGGAAGCTCTTCACCAAGGAACTCCAGTTGACCGACTATCCCCTGAAACCTGGAGTAGAACTCTTGGATGTGTTCACCTTTTCCTTGGGACATTTGATCATACTCCTTCATTGGTGACATAATACGATTCTTTTTGACATCTTCATTTCCGTGATGGAGTCGTCTTAAGGCTTCCCAGATCTCTTTGGCAGTTTTGTAACCGATGACCTTCTTGAGATTAGCAGGGAGCAATGCCATATGGGGTATCTTCTTGGCTCTGCTGTTTTTTCTCCAGCTTTTTTCCAGTCTTCATCAGTATAGTCAGCCCTTAGTTTTGGCTTTGTAGCGTCCTTCTTATTTGGGATAGCAATAGGGCCAAGTTCAATGATTTTCCATATTTGACCATCAAGGGAACAAATATGAGATTCGATTTGCTCAATCTACCAATCATATTCTCCAGCCTTTAGCACTGGAGGCTTCTAGAACGAATCACCAATAGCGTTGCTTGATGACATCTTTCCTACAAAGTCTTAACGAAAAACAATCTAGAGATCAGGCTCTGATACCAATTGTTGGATCGTTAGTGTTACGTCTGAAAGAATAAATGATTTGTTCCCACAGAAGGTGCATCGGAATAATATAGCAAGAAAGATAATATAAGGAACTCACAATATATAGTGGAAACCCCAATCAGTCAAATAACTAGCCAAGGAAAAACCACTACCTTCAAGCTTCTCGCTTGAAAGGATTTTGAAGAGTCTACTTGTCTTAATGATTTTTTGATCGGTTGCACTTGTAGTCTGGACTTCAAATCCTAGACTTCCCATCTAGATTTGAATCTCTTCTACAACGAGAACATGAACTCACTCTTCTAAGACTTACAAACGCTTCACTTTTCTTTTCTCTTAATGAAATGCTCTGAGTTCGTACCTAAGAAATGAGTCTCACACTTTTATTTATACAACTCGAAAATCCTACTAACAAGATAAGATCTCTCTCTCTAATTTCATCAACAAGAAGATATTAACTTGATTTGATAAGATAAAATCCTACCCAAATATATTATCTAAGGAAAGATTTCCTAAGATAATATAACCGGAATAAGATAATATATTTCTCTCTCCAAATCTTCCAATCGGCGTGATCCACCCAATTTCCCTTTTCGTCAACCGCATGATCTTCAAAGATAATCTTCATGCTTGATTTCTTCATTCCATTCACAGCTTGATGTTTTATTCGACACTGATGTTCCTTGAGAGGTAACAAAGCGTATGGAGAAACCTTTGATCCTATGCACTCCTACGCTGCAATGGTTCCCTGTGACAACTTTGTTTGTTCCTGAAACACTTAGATACCAGATTAGTTGAATGTTTGTTACCATCAAAACCTAAGGAATTCAACACTTCTCAAATTTCAAGGTTGGGAACGATTGTGTTTCTCGAAGGCCACGGTGAATGAGACACAGATACAAGCGTTTTACCTCTACTTTAATCTCTCCAAAGCCGAGGCCCTCTCTGGTTCCTCAAAGATCGATAGAGATGACATATCCTTCAATGCAAAGGTAATTTCGAATTTGTTGTCTATCCTTCTGGTGAATTTTATGAAATTTAGTTTGAAAGTTTCTAAGGAGTATATGGTTGACAAACTGGCTTGCATGCAAAGACTATTTGGTTCGACATCTGGGGAATTGCACACAGGTCGCTTGAAGCTACCCTAGAGAGTCGCGTTCCACATCATTTCTAGAGCCGTTGTGCCTCGTTAAGAGAAGCAAACTACTCTCACTCTTTGTGATCTGTTTTTGCTGGATCGCTTCATGCGAAGGGAGAAGATTGATCTTCCCAAGGTTATTATGTCTCACATGGAGAAATGCAAAGCAAAGTCACACTCGTTGGCTTATCCAAATTTGGTGAAGATGTTACTGCTAGGGGACAACCTCTACAGATAGAAGAATGAAATCACTTTGGGAAGTGAGCTTGATGCTTCATGTGTTGAAAATATGAAATATAAGGGCGACTCCAAGGGAACGAAGACTGTGGTCGGGAAGAAAGCTACTGCCGAAGGAACGCCAAGGGGAACATCTGTGCAGCATCAAATTCTATCTAAGCTCAAGCAATTGAACCTCATTATGAAGCTGCTTTTGGACTACTTTCTAAACAAGGAGGAAGAAGTTGATAAGGAGTGAACCTGAGATATGAGTGAACCTCCGATCGTTCCCAAGCCCCATTATCCATATGTTTTTCTTATTTTTCTATGTTTGATGTCTTTGCGTAGTTCTTCATGATCTTTTGCCTTTGTTTGTTTATGTTCCCTAGCTATGTAATGCTCACTTGCTCTATGAATGAATTAACTTTATCATAATTTGCGACATAGTTTTGGAACTCTATGCTTGAATTGTGATCTTTTGATGATGCCAAAAAGAGGAAGTGTGAAAAATGTGAGATGAACTCAATGACGAGTTAGTAACAGATGCTAGTGCTAAGGGGGGACTTGACGCAACTTGAAGGTAATGTCTCTTTATTCTTCTGAGGGAGAACTTTGCTAACATTTGAACTTAGAACATTCATGACTATATGTGATTGACTTCTTACTTGACTGTTTTGAACGTACACATTTTGATTGGGTTTGTCATCACCAAAAATGGGGAAATTGTTGAAACAATGATGCTCCCTCTAGTTTTGATGTTGATAAACACCATTACACTTGATTGTTTGCATCGTGACTATGAGTTTCAGGAACATTGCATAAGATAAGGAATGATGGAAACCATACGAAGAAGCAAAACAGATAAGACAAGGAACAAAGAATTCAACAATGGAACAATGCGCTTGAGCCAAACTGAGAGTTGATACGCGCATTGAAGAGAAGAAAAGAACAAGGGAACAATGCCAAGGAACGATGAGACGTGCGCGTTGCGAACTTGTGAAGGAATTCTAATATTCAAAAGAAATTTTCAAAGACGTCTTGGGCCACAAGGAACAAGATCAGCCGAAGATTATGCAATTAGAAATGATCGTGTTAAGATAGTTTAGGAATATTTTATTAATTTCCTTAGGCTTTGTTTGGTGAAGGGTTTATAAACACTTTATAAACAAAAAATGTTTTTTTCAACCTTGCACAAATCCACATATCTCACAAGTTTCAAATTTAAAAAAACACAATTTTTTCACAAAAAAATATATTATAAACAATAAACACCTTCAACCTAACAAACCCTTAGTTAGTTCTAGGGTAAATATTTGAGCTCTAGGGTAAATATTTAGATATTGTGACAACTATATATATGGGAAATCAGTAAAAAAAGAGAATCACGCAGCCCATAGCATTTCCAAGGAGATCTAGAATTCGAAGAAGAAGAACACTTACAAGAACGAAGCTTTGGTAAGTTGAGTACTTGATAGGGTTTTAGGTGTCTTAGGTGTTATTACGATTATTACACGTAGAAGTCTAGATATCTAGGAGTAAACTAGATTGATATAAGACTTGCTCGATTGTAACACTAGTATTAATAACACAAATAGACATTTGAAATTCTACTAGGGTAAAACTAGTGCTAGAGGTTTTTCTCAATTTAACTAGTTTTTCTCTCTAAGGAACGTTGTTATTATTATTCTATAATCTGTCATTTTATTCCGCTGTCCAAGGAACAATTTTATCGTTCCTTGTATAACACACACGATTCAACAATTCTAATAATAGGCATAGATGTCATAATTCCAAGAAAACAAATTCAATTATGTATATAAGATTCTTCTCTTAAAAGGCACTAATCTTATAAAATGATAATAAGTCGAACATAAATTTTTATGGTCACGAAATGTAATAATTGTCATCCAATATGAAAAATCTTAACCTTTTTTTCCCTCTTAGATCGATGCAAGCTCATTCATTTAATTTGTAACATATCAAATTTTTAATAAAAAAAACTAGAGTAATATTTTAAATAGCATAAGTTCACTTAAGAAAATAGAGTATCCAAATTATAAAGCGGACCCCAGTCGCAGGGCCCCGGCATCCGCGTGAAGGAGAAGCAGCCGACGCCTTTCATTACGTTTTCTGACTCCCTCGTCTCGCCTTCAATTTCTCTCGCTAGTCGCCATCTGCAATCTCCTCTCGCCGGTTCGTGTTTGTCGATCGAATTTGGGGCTTTCTTGCTGCGCCGGCGATGGCTTCGAAACGGATCTTGAAGGAGCTCAAGGATCTCCAGAAAGATCCTCCCACATCGTGCAGCGCAGGTGTTTTTTTTTTTTTTCCTTCGTCTTCTTGTATACACTTTGTAGCTCATCAGGCAGATCGATGAAATACACGCGTCTGCTTCGGTATTTGTGGTTTTTTCTGCTTGATTGGTTGTCTGTTTCTGCCAAAGTTGCGTTGTTTTTTTGAAAAGGAAGAAGAAGAAGAAAAGATAAAGGGTTTTAAAGTAATTATAGATTTGTTCTAAAGCTCAGGAATTTGCTTAATAGCGCTCTCGAACAGGTGATGAAGATGGATTCGTGATATAACCAAAACTTCAGATTTCTCCGATTTTGCTTCTTTGTTTGGATGCCTTGCTATGCAATGTGGATCTGGGATTCTAGATAGAAGTGGTTGGTTAGGTTTATTGTCCTTAGTATAATTTTCGTTTACTTGGTCAAGGAAGCTGGATAAAGTGTTGGAAGATGCTATATTTTGGGGTGATAATTTACATGTAGCAAGGTAGATAAGGAAGCTTACTATCAGATGGGAAGTTTTGGTTCAGATATGGTCTGTCGGGTGTTGTTATGGCTGAGGTACACTGGAAAATCCTAATGTTATTTTTTCTTCTTCTGACAATTATGAGGGTTTTTTATCTCATGAAAGACATGTAATCAGAGTAAGTATTTTAATCAGAGTAAGTATTTTAAGTGGGAAGTTTATTATCGAATTAGAACAAATAGGCATTGTTTTATTAAATTACCAGGATAATTCTGAACATATAGAATCCTCTTGAGGAACGTCTACGTACATAGTATTTATTTTGTGCTTGAGGTATTATATTCTGTGAGTTTTACTGTGGTTTTACATCTTCAAGCTGAGAATTAAGATATGATGCTTTATTTTTTAAGGGAAGTTGAGATATGATACTTAATATAATGATCATGGTTAAATCTTTGTTCAGCTTATTGTCAAATAACATATTTCATTCTTGTTAATTGAATTCAAAATGGAAGATATAGTAAGAAGTAGTTTGCCATTATGGTGTTTACGCCTGAAATGTTTACATGTCGATTGTTTTGGATATGTGTCTGATAATCTTATTTACCTGCTGATAGCATATGACTATATGCGCATATGCTGTACTGCTTAGTGCTTACAGTTATTTTTATATGAAACGATGATGCTAAGATGATATTTTAATGTCTAGAATCTGTTCAGTCACTTATATAAAGTTCGCTTTATCTTATTATTTTTCTGTGTACTTCCCTCATTGAACAGGTCCTGTTGCTGAAGATATGTTCCATTGGCAAGCAACAATAATGGGCCCAACAGATAGCCCTTATTCAGGAGGAGTTTTTCTTGTGACCATTCATTTCCCTCCTGATTATCCCTTTAAGCCACCCAAGGTACACTCTTGGTTCTTGAAACGTAAAATATCAAAGGAACATTGGTGTGGTCAAAAGAAGCTGTTAGTGGATATTTTAAGGGGTAATTGGGTATATACCCATTAAATCTTATCTAATTGGATATATATTCATCAAATCTTAAAAATAGATTATATGTCCATCAAATTATATCAATCTTGTATAATTACCCAAGATAAGATTTTCAATATATTTATTAAAAATATAATTTCCAAAAAAACTCTTAACATATTTTCTTAATTAACTTTATTTATCTCTCTCACTTTTAGGTTTATCTTTCTTCTCTTTTCTCCCTTGTTTCTTTTCTTCAATCTTGCACCTGTACGTAGGTAAATCTTCTAGTTTGTCATTACTATGTTTTTTTATCATAAACATAGGCCATTTACGGCACTTTGATAGTTTTATACTATCTATTTTTTGTTCTTCTTTGTGCATGATTACAGTGATTAAAAAGGCCCTAGGCGCGCACCTAGCCACAAAAATCCTCAAAAACGTGTAATTCATTATCAAAATGTTATAAAACCAGTTTATAGTGAAATAAAACTAAGTTAAAGCACCATAATGTCATAAAATCAAGTCTAAACTAGTAAACAAGTAGGAAAATCAAGTCTAAATCATAAAAAAAATCTTTTCCAAGCATAGAAAGTAGTAAGTGGGTCAGTCAAGGTCTAAATCATCATTTTCCTCTTCATCTTGGTTTAGACAAACATCCTCATCATCTCCATTAGCAGAATTGTAGTCTTCATCATCTTCTTCATCCTCTTCCTCTTCTTGTTGTGACATCAATGCTTGTGTTCCCGAGCTAGTGCCTTGTCCTCCACTCCTACTCCCTCTTGATCTCAGGTTAAGCCTTTTTCATTAGCACCTGCAGCCCTACCAACTTGCCCCCATGTAAGACTCTCGTCTTCTCCAAACACCAAGTCATTTTCAACATCATCTTGGTGTTTTCCTGTCAGCCCTTCATTGGATTTAGGGCTGTGCAAATTCGGACCGGACCGAAAATGCCCGGACCAGACCGGACCGGGGGAATTACGGTCCGGTCCCCGGTCCACATTTTTAAAATTCCGGTTCCGGTCCGGACCGGATGGACCGGTTTTTTATTGTTTTTAATTTTATTTTATGTATTAATATCTTATAACACTATTAAAAATTAATTTCTACTATAAATATAAATTAATAACAAAATATATTGTCTAATATTATACACAATAGGTATAAAAATAGGAAAAATAATTAAAATTTAATTTATATACAACAAAAAAACAATAAAATACGTATATACCGGTCTCCGGTCCAAGGATTGTAAAAATTCCGGTCTATCAGACTGGATCGGACCGGAAAAAGCGGAAAGGTCCGGTCTGGACCTGATGCACAGCCCTAATTGGATTCATCAATATCATCCAAGCTGATTGGGTCAATTATGTCACGCATCTCATATCTCTTGAGCAACGTTCGGTTGTATTTCACATACACCAAATCATTCAAACATTGTTGATCAAGCCTATTTCTCTTTTTGGAATGAATCTGCAATGATATATATCAATATATTAGATTGGCTCATTGACATCATCATATATTAAAATGATATAAAAGAAACATATTTACAAACTTACATGCTCAAAAGTGCTCCAATTTCTTTCACATCCAGATGCACTACATGTAAGACTAAGAACTTTGATTGCGAATTGTTGCAAGGAAGGTGTTGATGAACCATAGCAACTCCACCAATCAGCAAATAATAGAAACAAAGTGCATTTTAATACTCTTAATTTCAAGAATTATAATCATAAATAATCTAAATTTGCACAAATAAAAGAAGTTTTTACCTGGCGCTTTAGTCTTCCTATGTCTAATTGCCAATTGATTTCCAAACAACCCTTCTACTCGTTTGTAAACAGAGAGCTCATCCATAATCTTGTCTTGTGTGCTTCTGTCCCTAATCAATTTGTTAATAACCTTATACAAGCCATCTACCACTTTTTCACACTGTGCAACATCAGGTTTATCATAGTAGAACGCGGGATTGAGGAAATTCCCAGCTGCATGTAAAGGATGGTGAAGCTGACATTTCCATCTCTTATCAATTATCTCAAAAATGTGCATGTACTTGCTCTCGTTTCCATTGAATGCCGCAGCTATGGCTTCTTTTGCTCGATCGATGGCCTCATAAATATAACCCATGGCGGGTTTCTTCTCCGAATCAACCAATCTCAACAATTTTACCAATGGAGCACTCACTTTAAGAGTTTAAAGCACAGTATTCCAAAAACTAACCATCATTACAGTGCTTGCAGCCTTTTGCCCTCCAGCTTCTTTGGCATATTTGCTTGTTATCCAATCCGTAGACTGAAATAGCTTCCTCAAATTATCTTGTTGTTGGTGTATTGACGACAATGTGATGAATGACGTCGCAAACCTTGTTTTCCTTGGCCTTAATAAGTTCTTCTGCATGGTGAACCTTCTCATCATATTCAGCAAGCCTGGCCTTTGATATATGTAGCTGCACATTTGAATTGCTCTCTTAAGAGTCCGATCAATTGTAGCTACACGACCAATATCCTTAAGCATCAGATCAATGCAATGAGCTGCACACGGTGTCCAATACAGATGGGGATATGTTCCTTGTAGAAGTTTACCTGCAAGACATAAATTTTAAGTGTCATATGTTAGCTCTCAAAAGTCTACAGTCAGTAATTAATAAAAATATTAATAAATAAAGAATAAGAGCTTTTACCTGCGCTCACCAACTTTATCAATAACTTTACACAACAACTCGTAAATCTTGAATCCGGTCTTCGAGTAGTTGGAGGCATCAACTGACTCGAGGAACATACTTCCTCTTGAACAATTAACTAAGAAGTTAACAAGTGAACTTTGGCATCGATCTGTCCACCCATCTGACATGATAGAACATCCCGTCTTAGCCCATTCCTCTCTATGAACTTTTAGCTGGTCATCGGTCCTTTGAACTTCTTTTTTCAATAAAGGAACCCTTACTTCATAAGGAGTTGGCGGCTTCGCTCCGATTCCCGCCCTTGCAATCGAATCACAAACCTTTTTAAAGTCATCATCAGCCAATACCTGAAAGGGAATTCCTGTTTTGTAGACAAATCGAGCAATATCTTCACACATCTTTGCTCTTGCCTCCTTTTTGTAGGCTTCATTCAGTATAGATTGTCTCCCTGTAGGCTGCGTTGGTGCTGATCTCGGCTTTATAAATGCATCTAGAGGCCCAACTTGTCTTTTTCTAGTTTGACTTGCAAGCGTGGACATTGGCCTTTTACCCTCTCGATCAGACACGGGAGGTTGATCTTCAGTATCATCCTCATCAAGGTTAATTGATCTTTGATCATACTCAGACAACAAATTCAACTGCTCACGTTGAGTCTTCTTCTTAGCCATGAACTCTCCAATTTCTGCTCTAACATGATCTGGACACCTAGGGCAAAGTGTGGTGTTTCGAAACCCACCAACAATATGTTGTTTCAGCCGATAAATGCCTCATGTGCAAATATTTTTGCAGAAAGTACATGTCACATTGTTCTTGTTTTTCTCATCAGCAAGAAACCTGTATTTCCAACCCGGATCAGCTCGGTTACTTGGTTGTTTATCTCCCTCAGCAGCCATAATATAGACTGAAGTAATTTAGCATTTGAAACAATAAGAACATAACTCACTTACTGCATAAAAGTACTGATCTAATACATAAAAATCTGCATGAATTATTCATTAATAATAAACCTATAAGTTTACTGATAACTGATCTAAACAACACAGCAGAATTTCGTTACTGAACACAGCAGAATGTCAGTCAAAAATAACAACACAGCACAAGGCACATGCACAGCAGAACAGAAAACAGATTACTAAACAAGACATCAGAGTATTAAACATCACAACATCAAGAGGAATTTTCAAAGTAGGAAAACAACACAGCAGAATCTCATCCAAAAATAACAACAACACAGCACAAGCACAACAGAACAGAATCAACAGATTATTAAACAAGATTACAAGATATCAGATGATCAGATTATTAAACATCACATCTACAGGAATTTTCAAAGTGGGAATAAGGTACATTAGAATTATCAAATATCTAGCACACTTAATAGATAGTGAAACAAAAGAAAACACAGCAGAAAGCCAGAAACACACAAGCAGAAACAAAAAAGAAAAAAGAGAAACACTTGCCTGGAGAAAGAAACACACCAGTTGCAAGCCTGCAGAACGAGGAAGATGAATATAGTAGCTAGTCGAACTTGAGGAGGAGGAACCAGGGAACCAAGGAACTTGAGGAGGAGGAACCAGCCGAACTTGAAGAGGAGGAAGTGGAACGAAGAACTTGAAGAGAGGAGGAAGTAGGAACCAAGGAAGAGGAAGCGTCTTTGCTTGGGAAATTAGAACGTTTTTTTCTTGGAAGTGAATATTATAAAGATTTAGGGTAAAAGATACTTTTAACAAAAAAAGGAAATCAAATCTTTTATAAAGAATTTTAAAAAATCAAAAAAAGATGACAGAAATATACCACTGTTCTGCATAACTGAAAGGCGCGCGCCTGAACCCTAGGCGCTCAGGCGCGCCTAGGGTGGCGCCCAGCCATTTAAGGCACGCCTCACGTGAGGCGGGCGCCAGCCCTTCCCAGGCGCGCCTAGGCTATGCCTTTTTAATCACTGCATGATTAGAAACATAGAAAGACCATGCTTCTATAACACTGCTTCATTTCTATTTTTCTGGAACCAAATTTTAATACTTCTAGTTTGATGGATTTTTCTTTTTAAGGAAATTTGTGTTATTTTTGTATTTATTTGTTACTTAAATTGATATTTATTTTAATTATGTTATTTTGGTTTAATAGTATTAGATAAAACACATGATAATTATACAAGATTTTTAAAATTTTATGGGTATATATCCAATTTTCACATTTTGATGGACATATATCCAATTAGATAAGATTTGATGGGTATATACCCAATTACCAAGCACCTCTGGTTTGGCCATGTAGTTAGATATGAAAATGAGTGGATCTTTTAAAACAATTGCTAACTTCACTTTGTTCCTTGTTGGCTTGTTGCTAAACTTTTCTGTTTATATTGGTTCTCTTTGCAGGTTGCTTTCAGAACAAAAGTTTTCCACCCAAACATCAACAGCAATGGTAGTATTTGCCTTGATATTCTCAAGGAGCAATGGAGCCCGGCTTTGACCATATCTAAGGTTCTGGCATAAAGTCCCAATTCATTGCTTGAAAAAAACCTACTATAACATGTTGCTCTTTGAGTCCTTTCTGAAGCGTTGTCATATACGATATATTTTCACTATGTGGAAGCAAAGTGCAGTACAAGTATTATACTTTCTGTACCCATTTTGAAACTCCATAATTTAGTTTGTAACAATGCATTCTAATGACTCAAACCCAACCTTTGAACCTCACCATTAGATCAAACTCTATCCCCTTCTTTTGATGTGCTATCTTAATCACTAATATAGTAAAGTCCTGTTGATCTCACTTATCTCATCTTACTAGATAGACTTTCTGCGTTTGCTTCTCAACCATTTATTTTTGTCTAATTATACCCACTACACTTCATGTTTATCAACTAAGCTTATATACATCATGTAGGAAATCATGCTAAAATGTTTCTACTGGCTTTTGATGCACTGTTTACAATGGCTGTAATAATCCTACATGTAATTAACCGTATAGAGCAGCTTCATGTATAGTACTCACTATCTGGTATTACAAAAGCTTGCTTCAATATTTTAACTCGTACTTATTGCATGATTAGTGACTATCTCTTGATCACAGCTTTACTGAGTGGACTAGAAATATGGTGTTTTTTTTGCATCTTTAGGTGTTGCTTTCCATTTGTTCTCTGCTGACAGATCCAAACCCCGACGACCCCTTGGTTCCAGAGATTGCGCACATGTACAAAACTGACAGGGCCAAGTACGAGTCCACGGCTAGAAGCTGGACTCAGAAATACGCCATGGGCTAGCAGTATATCGCTACATCTTAGCTGAGGTTTAATCCTGCTGTGATTGTATAAATGCCACCAATGTAACTCATTGATACTTCCAGAATTGGAACTTCCCATCAACTCTCCAGAATTTGACATTTGTGTGTTTGTTTGCCCATAGAATCTGATTTCAGAAGGACCCATGTTAAGATTATGGTTTCATTAAATATGTCCTACATTTGTACCTTGTTTGTTTCTCGGGGAAAAAGTATTTCTACCTTGATCTGTCTGAAATTACACACCATGAGTGATCTAGCTATGGGGTTTGTTTTGCTTCAGTTCTTGTTTTTCAAATGCTACAATATTTATCTAACTACAAGTACAATTATTGTTGATTGGGTTGATTTGATTCATGGTGTGTTATTGTTATAACTTTTAAATTTATTTTAAGAATATTCCTGGTCAGATTATTTAAATAGCATTGATTCAATTAATCTTCTCAAATTGTCAACATAACAGCTGAATTTCACATAAAGATTATTCAAAAAATCTCTCATTTAGCTTTGTAAGATTCCAAACTCTACTGGATCCAAATTTGGTCTTTTTAATATTGCAAGATACCAAGCTCATCTGAAAGAAAAAAGAAAAAACAAAGAAGATTCCAAACTCATCTAATAAATTTTGGGGATAATTATGCATATATCCTTCAAATTATTTTAGTATTGAATTAGTACAGAACGGATTCCGTACATTCTTTTCCTCATCTTTGAATATGGAAAGACTTTCGATATTATGATACTTTGAAGGCATTTTTTTCAAACGTATGCCCTTAGAGCATAGATTAAGAATTTTATTTTAGAAAGATTGTATTGAATATTATATGTTTAGAGATTTTATATTTTTTGACGGATTTAAGTATTTTCATTTAGAGTAATATTTTTCTTAAAATGAATTATTAAGATCTACTCTTAGAACATAACTTAGAGAAACTGATATAATAATGTTTTGATTTGAGATCAGGTACATCACGGTCTTATTATGTGAAATGCTTCGTATTTCACGCCGTTAGATTGTTGCGATCAACGGCTGAGGGCGCGTGCTTATCTTCTAAAATTTTAAGTTAATGAAGGGCATTTACGTCTTTTTTCACCATAGGTCTTCATCCTCCTCAAACCTCCACCACACATTTTCTCTGTTGAGTTCTGGTTGTAGCATCTCCAACGGGATTCATCGTTGTATTTCAATGGATTCTTCAAATTTGAACTCAATTTGTTTATTTGTTAATCTTGGCTTGGAATCTCATCTGTTTTGTTGCGTTCGTCGTTTCCAAACGCCATGGATTCCAATACCGATTTCCGTTCAAACACTTCGCCTTTTGATTGTATTTTCAGTGTAGGATTGCTTGTTGGTTGAATCGATCTCGCAATGTCAAGTTTATGCAATCAAATCTCAAATTTTGTTGATTATTCGGGATTGTAAAATCTCATATGTAATTGGTTGCCATAGACCTTTTTCTTTGTTTAAAAGTGTATCAACTGAGGAGAATTGTCGTTGTAGAGTTCATCTCAAACTAGTATTTTGATAACGCAATTGATTTTAAAGTATTCATAGATTATGAACATAATACTATTAAAAATGAACATTGTCGAGTTATTTATGAACCTGATATGCTTTTTGATATTTCAGTTTACATTCCCTCTATATTTCATCATGTTCATCGACCTCAGTTTCTGCTTGTCGTGACTTGTGTCATAAAAATAGCATCGAGAATGTTGATGCCACTAGAACTGAGGAGCCTGATGTGAATGACTATTATGAACTTCGGTTTCTCAAAATGGAACGACTTATTTCATTCTCGTTTGCCCTGATGACATGAAATATGTCGTAACTTGTCTCTTTTCTTTAACTCTTCTTTTTAAGCTTTGTAAGGGAGCTTGTGTTTACAAGCATCGAAATAAATGAAAAAAAAATACCACACACGACATTTGCACTTGTAATGGGCGTTGAGAATCATGCGAGTTTATATGATTTTTTTGTTCTCCATATATTATTTGTTCTATTTTTTGACACATGATTCTGGATTTGTTATGAGAGAATCATACATGTTTTTCATATGAACTTTAAATTTTTACACTTGTTAATTCCTGAGTACATATGAACATTACTATTTTATATATGGACCTACAGAGTCAATATATGAATCTGAAAGTATTTAAGTGTTGTACAGAGTATGTATAAACATTATTGTTATAAATGTGAACATAGATAGTCAATATATGAACCTACACAATCAATATGCGAACCTTAACAAACAATTGTCCATCATTATTACTTCTTGCGAAAATTAGCATACAAGTATGAACATCTGTAAGCAAACTTTACATCCACCATAATACCGTTGTCTAAGTCATGGTATCAACAACTCATCATACAACTATTGTTCATTCGCTTGCCAACATTCTTATTGTACGCCATAGATTTTTCTAGAAACTTATTCTTCACTTCATCCAGATCAAAGAATCTTGTCTAGATACTTGATCATCACTGCAGTTATACACGTCTTGTGGTTTTCATCATCAATCGCATCCTCCCATCCTTGCACTGATGTGTCATGTATGCCTCCATGTGCCGCATGATATTTATACCTGAAGCTACCTTGTTATTTGCATCACCTCATGAGATATGGACAATATATGGTTCTACTTTGTCAGATGCTAATGTCTTCTTCTTTTTGTGAAACCTTCATATATCCAAATAGAAAATAACGATCTTTCTCTGAAAATAGTTAAAGAATGAACATTAGTGTAATATTTATGCACGTACTGTCTTAACAAATGAACATGTATATTAATGTGCACAAAAATGTAATGCATGACAATATACAAAATTATATGAACCACAAATAATTAAATATGAACGCTAGAACATAACTCATGAACCTTAGATATGTCATAACCTGAGAGTTAGAGTATATAAAAACATGCATCTTCTATTTGAAAAATGTTGTGAACCTCAAGTTATTAGACATGAACTTTAAGTTATAGTTTATGAACACATATAGGTTCGCAGGCTTCAGCAAGCATGTCTTTCCTTTGTATCTAATAAATGAACATTGAAGTATTATAAATGAACATCACAACTCAAAACATGAACACACAGTTCAGTCTACGGTAAATAGAAATTGTAGGAACCTTTTGTGAACTAGAGTTTGTTATCTGTCTAGTCTCAAGTAAAAAATACAAAATAATCAGCCACACTCTTTGATGAAATGCGTCTAATTGTGAAGCCTAAAATCATAGAGAAATGTAGTTATTCTCAAGTCACAAGCAAGTACATCTACACTTGCACAAAGAAACAAATAACAAGCATTCTCCATTTTTGTGTTTTTGTTTGTCTTTCTGTGAACCCTAGACTTTGAAGCAACTACAAGTTGGGAACAAAATACAGAAGTTTTGAGATGAATTTTACCTTCTTGTGAACCGCTCTTTGATGGAAGCTCTACATCATTCGAAATCTCATGAACGGAGTATAGATCTAATCGGAAACTCTTTCTTCTATGAATGAACAAGATTGAAGCAAGCAACGAGATTGAAGCTAACCAGTTCAAGCTTGATGCGGGAGTGCAAAATCAGATCCTTTGAAATCTTCCATTAAGCAAACCATTTTGAGATGGAGTGGATATTTTCTAGGTTTTGGTGTGAATTGGAAAAGAACGCTTTTGCACAATCACTCAGATGGAGAGGAGAGTGCTTTCTTTTTGTTTGGTGAAAAGCCTCCATTTTACTGGTAATTACAATATTGCCATCTTAAATGAAATTACACCCCGCGTGCACTCTTACTTCTTTAAACCTGAGCCGTAGATCCCATCCATCTAACGGTGCAACATGCTTCTTATTTCACACTATAGCATGTATTTACACCTGAAACCGCCTCACAATGTTTTTATGCATTCTATTTATTGAAGATATAATTATAGGGCGATGCTATATACACTCCACTTTTTTATTTTTAAACTCCAAAAGGGTACGCATCTTCGTCACATACCAATATTAGACTTGTGTTAGGCAAGGTACGGGTACACAACACGTACCTATACCTATCTGATCGAATACATGACATATCCGATTAGTATTTTTGTTTTAAAAAAAATAAAATAAGGAGTTACGCGTCTTGGACGCATACCTCCTTTTTTTAAAAAATAAATAAATATTGGACGCGGTTTAAACGCGTTCCGGGTATATACGAATTTTATAAAAAAATATTAAGAGGTATGCGGTCCCGGCGCATACGACGTCTTCCTTTAGGTTTAAAATGGCATCGCATACCTCTTTCTTCTTCCCCGACGTCGATTTTCTGCAAAAAAAATCGAGCTTCACCGGCATCGCTTTTCTCCTCCCTCTCCCGGCGTTCTCCTCCCTCTCTCACTTTCATCTTCTTTCTCTTCTCGCTTCATCGTCTTCCTCCCCTGAAATGGAGAATTCTGGTGACGTTCCTGCAGATCTGGTGGCGGCGATGGCGACATCTGACAACGCGATGATGGCTGCTAGCGAGGCGGCGATGGCTGGCGGTGCGGCGGTGATCGGCGTGCGAGATGGCCAAGCTCCTGGTGTCGACTTGATGGTTGGCGACGTGGTGGTCGTTGGTGGCTCTAGCAGCGGTGGATCCTCTAGTGATTGTGAATCGGAGGACGCATGGAAGGCGGCCCGCCGACGATCGGGGCGGATAGATTTGTTGAGGCGTGGCCGCCGTCGCGATTCCAGGACTTGACAAAGGTCGCGGTCGTGGCGATATGTCGTGGGGTGCTCCTGAGGTACTTAAATTAGATTTGAAATTTTTAATAAATAACGAAATAGTAATATTTATGATTGTGAAATTATTACATTTTGTTATGCATGTGGATTTTGTTCCTAAAATTGTATAATTGTCTAATTCTATTTAGTTATGTGGAATTTATTACAAAATTAATTTAGTTAAATACCGAATTAGTCATTTATTAGCTACATTTGTATTTTGTTATGCATGTTGATTTCGTTAATTTAGTTATGTTTGTGACTGTGAATTTTAATTATGTCTATGATTTTGAAATTTAGTCATGTTTAATATTATGATATTTAGTCATGCGTAGTGGTTTTATGAGTATTATATTAGTTAAATTCTTTATTGTGAAATTATTACATTTTGTCATATTTATTAGGTCAATATAAATAGTCATAATTATAATTGCCAAAAACATTATTAGAAATAAGTAAGAAATAATAATGAATTGTGAACTTAGGAAAACGAATGAATTATGAAATAACAAGAAATGAGTCAACAAATAGTATTGTAATTACGTCCTCCGCCAAACAAGAATTAAGAATAAAGAATGAATATTATTTAAGTAGATGAATTAAGAATAAATTCAAATTAAATATTAGAGATAATAAAATCAATTAAATAAGAAATAATAATAAAATAACTAAAGAAAAATATAAATAAATATTAATTAAGAATAAGAGATGAATAATGAAAAATACAATTAATTAGTAATTAACAATAAGAGAGGAATTCTAAAATACTAATTAAGTAAGAACAATAAAGTTAGAAAGTAAAAAAATGCAAAATAGTTAATCCTGACAACGAAAATACTAATTAAGGTAATTATGAATATTAGGATTTGGCTCGCCTTGTTAGTGATACACATCGGGCCGATAGAGAGCTCACTCGTCGTGTAACGGAGCGGGGTGTTACTGCATCGTTCCGTTGTAGGGTGGATGTAAATCATCTACTAGAGCTTTGATTGCTGATTTTCATCAGCCGACATCCGACACGCCCATCTTTGACGACCTTGTGCCGATGGATTTGGACAATACGACGTTTGATTTAGGGTTGGACGATCACACTGCGACACAGACATCCGACGCTCCCCAGCTCTTGTTCGCCAATTCTGAGGTGTCGTCCGCCGCCCGATTCTCGCCCGCTGATCCCGAGGCCTCGTCCCCCGCTCCCGAGGCCTCATCCGCTGCTCCCTACTCGTACATCGAGTAGGATTTTGACGAGACTATTCCAGAGGGTTGCCCCGAGACCCCCTTGGACACACTGTTGACTGCCCCCGCACCCCTTGCCCGTGCCCCCCCCCCCTCCGCACCCCCATCCCCCACCTCCGTACCCCTATTCTCTCTCGCGCACTTTGCACCCCTATCCGCCCCTACACCCTCCGCATCCCCATCCGTCCCAACCCCCGCCTCCGCACCCCCATTCTCCCTCATACCCTCTGCACCCCCATCCTCCCCCTCCCCCGCCCCCGCATCCCGCCGAGCACGCGCTTGCTGGATTCCGACACCCTCATCCCCGAGCCCCAGCCCGAGGTTTACCCAAATGGAGAGATTGTCCAGGGCGAGTATCCAGGAGGCCCTAGAGACGGATCAGCCCTGACGAGCTGGATAGTCGCGGGGGATTCTTATCCAAATCAACAACGTCAATATCATTCTTGTTGCCACGTCCTCGGGAACTACTGGATGGTCGCTGGGGCTTCTTCTCCAAATCGACAACCTTAGTGTCATTCTTCTTGCCATGCCCTCGGGAGCCATTGGATGGTCGTGGGGGATTCTTCTCAAAATCCACAAAGTGGTAATGAAATGTGTCATCCCCTTAGTAAATGAAAAGCCGATATTACAGGAAATTGTATGTTACCCAGTGGACGCTAAAGGGGATGACGTTCAACGATCCTTCTTAGATATCAGGTACTTTAGCGTCCACTGGGTAACATACAATTCCCCACGATCCTCGTATTGATCTTTTGTCGAAAGTTGTTTATTTGTTTGGTGGATGTCACATTTCCTGTAATATCCCCGATTTTGGTTAAAATTTTATTTGTTTAAATGATTTTGAAAAGTGGATTTGAAAAGTGGATCGCATTTTTTTCCATTTATTGCATGGTTGTTTCAATGGAGGGAAAATGTTGGATCTTCGGTTGCAGTCGATACTATATAGGATCGGGCTAAACATCCTTTATGGAGATTGTTAGTCTTGTTTTTGGATAAGAGATATCATCCCTATTTCGAGGATGAAGTGAACTGATTTGAATTGAATGTTGTATTGCAAAATTATGAAAATTACTAGTTAGTTCTTAAGTTTGGTATATTACTTTGGATTATAGTGTATATATATCATGCCTGTATTCTATATTTGGAAGCTTGACTATTTGGTAATTATAGGACATTAAAGATAATAAATTAGGTCTAGCCCAACACACTAATTAGACATATAAAATATTAATAAAAATAAACACTATTATCCATAAGTAATATTCTTAACCTAACCTAATTTACCCTTATAAATACTAATATACGTTCAAACCCTACCCTACCCTCCACAATCTCTTCCCTCTTCTCAACCTCCATGTTCCCTATTTGCGCAGCAAAATATAAGGTCAGTTTTTGTACGTTCCTAAACTCAAAATTTTATGAAACTCTTATGAATGACAAGTGACAGGGTAGGTAGCATGTCTGTAAAACTTCATAATATTTGGATTTGTATCGAAGGAGATACAAATCTATAACCGATTCTCGGTATTCATGGTAAACTAGGTTGAGCGATGTACTTTGGAAATTCATTATAAAATTGAGTTTATATTGGAATTAGATGTATGACATGTTGATGGACTCATATTGAAGTCTAGTATCTTTATTTTTAATTTCACGAGTTTTTAGGAAAGTTAGGTTATGATTTTGTATGGAAAACCAAATTAGGGTTTGAATATGGAAAGGAATGGATAACAGTGGAATATATTAGTAATATCTCTTTCGTTTGAAGTCCGATTAAGATAATTCTTGATGCATTAGGTTTGTAATATTGAAGGCTATCTTTCTGTAAAGTTTTGAGGATTTTTTGGATGTCGTTTGGTCCGGTTTTTATATTTTTCAAGTTGACTTTCAAATGTTGAAATTTGGGTCTTTCATTTGCAAGTGTGTTTTCAAGGGTTTTCGTGTTGATTTGTGGTTTGTATTTCTATGGCTTGTTTAGGCCGTATTTTGAATGAAGATTGATAGGTGTCATTTCATGCACCTTTACTAGCAATTATTAGCATCATTTGGAGGAGTTTAGGATGAGATTTGAGGCTAAGTCTGTAATCTAGAAGTTGTGGAGAAAAGTGAAGATATCCAGGGATTTACAGCTTAGACGGAGATGGAGATGATGAAGATGGATGAGGTTCTGCTAGAGTTTATTGGAGAAGGCTATCAACACTTGGTAGTAATGAAGAGCAGAAGAGAAGAAGAAGAGGAGCTGAAGAAGGAGTGGGCGATTTCACCGCCCCGCGCCAGATGCCACCGCGACCCGGCGGTGGGTCTCAGAGAAGAGTTGGTCGCGCCAGAAGAAGCCACCGCCCCGCGGTGAGGCACGTAACGCCCCGCGGCCAGAAGGATCTTATTTCCTTTTATGCATTTTCGGATTTCTTTATTGCTGTTATTTTATTTCCTTTGATATTTCCATTAGGTTAACTTATTTTTCCTAAGCCTATTTAAGACCCTTTTCTAGGTTAAGAAGGCAGACACTATTTTTTACATTACGCAGTTTTACTTTTTATTAGGGTTTCATTCACCTCTGAATGGAGCACTAATTTCCCTTTGTTCTACTAGACGTTTGAAGCAATACAGTTGATGTGTTTGTGAGATTTCTATTCCTTGTTTTTATTCTTATATGTGTTGGTTTGATTCTCTTGGTTATATTGAATATTGATTTATTGTTATTCCTCATAGCCTGATCAACTAGGTTGAATACTATTTATCAATTGCTAGGATTTGCATATAGTGGAATACGAGTGCATATCTAGTAGCAAACATAATTGTTGAATATAGTGGAATACGAGTGCGCAATCGTGAGTGAAAATCATTTGCATGTTAAGTAGTAAGATTTTCTTCTATTTGCATGTATCCTATATCCTTGTGTGCATTGTTATTGTTGTGTTGGTGGTAAGGTTTTCTTCCATTGGTATTGTGATAAGTCTATCAACAACTGTGAGAATTGGTAGTACTTAAGATCAGGGTGGGAACAACCATAAGAATAAGTGAAAGAACTTGGATTGAATAGATTTCAGTGATCAAATTATATCTCTGTATTGTGGATCTCGTTCTAGTGGAACTCTTTTCCCCAATCATATTCTCAACTCAATCAAACTTGCTTGCTTTATTCTCCTTGATAACTAAAACCCCCTTCCTTGTTACTTGTCAATCATAATTGCATACTTCATCAGATCTTCCATGTGGGTTCGACCCTTACTTGCTTACTATACATCCATTTAGTAGGTCTGTTAGGACATTTACTTTGACTAGGCCATTCAATGATATTTGCATTGCATATTTCGGCCACGTCAAAGATCAATCTTCATTGAGTATAATTGCTTAGTTTTGAGGTAAGTCTCCCCAGATTTATTAAGTTGATTGCCTTGGCTTTGACATGCATGACGATTACATTTTTGGATTCCATATATAACTCATGTTTTCCCTATTATGTGTTTTATTGCGGCGCATGAATGTTTTTCATGATTACCTTTTTTTGTGTCTTAGTTATCACACATAATGTGTTAGGGTTGTGGTTCAGCCTCTCATGGAAGAACATAGTTTGATTGTATGTTTGGCGTTGTTGTGGTTGACCAATCAGTGTTGTGTGTGTTTGTGTATGTTTTGTGTATTTGTAAGTTGGTTTCGTTGTATTTCCTTCGTGTTTTAATGAACTTTCTACTTTGATTGAGTTTTATGATCTTTGGGTAAACTTTGTTTGTAATTTTCTAGTTTAGTTTCTTGATTTATGATATGATTGTGGGTTCTTTGTTGAGATCCCAATTACTAACCCAGGTTACTCTGGTGTTTTTCAGTTTGGTTTCATCTTTTTTAATAAGGTTTTAGGTTTGCATTATTTGAAAAGCTACATGAAGGAGTTGAAGGTGCTCGATAGTGGTGCTAGTTTAGCCTTTAGAGTTTCCTTTTGTGTTTTCGCCTTGTACTCTATCATTATTGTTAAATCTAGTTGACCTTGTGTTAGACATTCTTTTCATTTTTACCATTATTGTTTTTGAGTTCTAGTCTTAAGTCGCTCCCATCGTCATTATTGTTCTGTTTGTTTTCGTCGCATGGTGGGATTCAGGTGGAATCCACGACATTGTGACACTCGAGTTTTGGGGTGTTACAAAATTGGTATCAGAGCCTAGGTTTTGACATTTGTCTGCTTTCTTCCACATCTTTGGGTAAAGTTTGTATTTCTTGAAGGGTATTTTTTTAGGGACAGTCTAGAGCTAGCACCATCGAGCCGCCAACATCTTCCATGTGATCTGTGCATAGTAAGTTACTAATTTTATTGTTTTTTTTCGATTCCTATATGTGTTGAGCATGAATGCAAAGTGTGTAGGGCCGAATTTCGGGACTTAGTACTCATGACACATAATGTGTTAGGGTTGTGGTTTATCCTCTCATGGCAAAACATAGTTTGCTTGTATGTTTGGCGTTGTTGTGGTTGACCAATCATTGTTGTAAGTTATGTGCGTATGTGTGTTGTGTTGTGTTGTGTTGTGTTGTGTTGTGTTGTGTTGTGTTGTGTTGTGTTGTGTTGTGTTGTGTTGTGTTGTGTTGTGTTGTGTTGTGTTGTGTTGTGTTGTGTTGTGTTGTGTTGTGTTGTGTTGTGTTGTGTTGTGTTGTGTTGTGTTGTGTTGTGTTGTGTTGTGTTGTGTTGTGTTGTGTTGTGTTGTGTGTGTGCATGTGTATGTTTTGTGTGTTTTTCTAAGTTGGTATTGTTGTGTTTAGTTCGTGTTTTAATGAAATTTCTACTTTGATTGAGTTTGATGATCTTTGGTTAAACTTTGTTTGTAATTTGACAGTTTAGTTTCTTGATTTATGATTTGATTGCGGGTTCTTTTCTAAGATCCCAATTACTAACTCAGGTTACTCTGGAGTTTTTCTTTTTGTTTCGTTTTCTATCAATTACATGTTTTAGGTCTGCATAATTTGAAAAGCTATAGGAAGAAGATGGAGGTGCTCGATGGTGGAGCTAGTTTAGCCTTTGGAGTTTCCTTTTGTATTTTCACCTTGTACTCTATCATTATTGTTGAATCTAGTTGACCTTGTGTTAGACATTCATTTCATTTTCACCATTAATTTTATTGAGTTCTAGTCTTAAGTCGCTTATGCCATCATTATTGTTTTGTTTGTTTCCTTTCGCCTGGTGGGTTCCATGTGGAATCAATGGCGTTGTGACACCCTGAGATTAGGGATGTTACATTTTCGGGGTATAGAGTGCATATCTCGGAAATAATGTTTCTTGGTGCCATAAACATAGCACTCCACCTCCTAACCAGGGCCTTCTGCTCTCTGGTCACTCGACCCATATTTGCATGTCCCATGAAACTTGTTGGAAGGACTTGATTGTGGTGTCCGTTAACGGCAGAAAGCTTTCATCTTTCAGTTTCTATTTCAGAAGCTTTTTCCACACAAACCCCAACCATCTGAAATAGGCAATTGCTTTTCTTCGTGTTGCTTATCCGCCCCTTGATACTTCTAGGTCTATACTTACTGAAATTCTCACAAGTTAGCTTCAACCTTCGTGGTTTTGAGCTTCTAATGACTATAACCATCATCAAATCCCGACCCCTCTCTTTAGCACACTTAATCATTTATTCTCGACTCATCAACACAAAGTTTGCGGAAAAGTAATCAGAATAATCTCTCGTGCATACCTATTTAAAACGGGTTTAAAATTAATATATACAAAATTTGATTTAATATCTATTCAAAACGTGCTACATATATCATTCATACAAATAAACTACATGACAACAATGTAATATTTAAATACACTTATATATTTAATGTAATATTCAAATAAACTACGTGATATCATATATATGTCTTTGTTACTACTCTAATTTCAAATTTTCTTTAATAATATTCTTCCTATTTAAATACACTTAAACATATCATATTGAACTAAAATTTCAAGTAATACACACCTCTATAGGTTCTGGTTGTCGAAAATCTTCTCCGATTGCTGACTCTCTTTCAGTGTCTCCATGTAATGATTCTCTATCAGTGTTTGACATTTTTATCCAAAATGCATTTTTCTAAGAGTATATTTAAGTGGACTGAAACATATGGGAGGTTTAGTTGTTATAAAATTTGTAGTGTGATGTTAATATATGTAGAACCGAAATTGGACGTTGGGAAGGGTATGGTACTCATATTGGACGTGTACCGTCCCCTTTCCAATGGTCCAATTTGTACAACTGTGTACAATCGGTACGTGCCCATGAAGTGTACCCTAGAGGTATGCGTCCCTTGGAAAGTTGGATATAGAGGATACACGTACCAAATGCGTGCCTTTTGTACTCAGATATGCGTACTTGGGTAAATACCCGAAAAATATCTTCGAATATTTCTTAGGTATTTACATTGATACGAGTACGCATTACATACGCGTACCTCTGGTATAGATACGCAATGCATACCCGTATAAATAGTGGAATATATTTAGATTGTCCGTAATTATAGGGTCAACTTCGTCCGCTAAAATAATTAGTGTCGCTTTTGTTTAAATATTTATGAGGGTCGGCATAAACCCATAATGTTCATTTCTGTAACTACTACGAATGAATTGATAGATTAATATCCTTGAAACTACTCATATTTTTTTTTGTCTCTTTTTATGAAGCTAATCACTTCTCTAGTAGTACATATAACGTATCGCTAACGATTGACGCGATTATACAGGCCAAAGGAAACAATTAACTCTCAGTGTGGTAAATCTCAACTCCTTAAAAAATCCGCTAAATAACACTTAAGCTATGTTCGGTGCAAGTTATAGAAGGTTATTAGAGGTTTGTACTATTCAAAACCTATCTTTTTATATGTTTGATAGTACACGGTTTTTTATAAGGTTAAGGTTTTAAGAGGTTTTTGAGGAGGTTAAAAATTAAAAAATAAGAACATCCTAAGAGGAAGGTTATTGAAGGTTTCACAAATTTATCATAATTTTATTCCCAAAATATCCAAAATCTCATACTAGTGTTAATTTTTTTATAAAAAACAACAACCCTTATGGTAATTTTTATTTGAAACATATTTAAATACTTTGTCTCACCAAACACTCAAATAGGTTTCTACTAGGTTTTGAAAGGTTACGAAAAAATCTCTAAAAAACCTTAACCTTGTAAAAAACCTTTCAAAAAACCTCAACCTCTTCAAAAACCTTGTTTTGCCGAACACAGTCTTAGTTACTTGAAACGAAAAGAGTTGTTAAGTTATTATTTTTTAAAGGTAAAAAAGCTGTAATTTAATTATTATTTTTTTAAAGGAAAAATGTTAATATTTAATATCACACATAAAAAAAGGAAAAACAAAAGAAACAAAAGTTATGAAACGAGTACAAGTTTAATATGCACGACCCAGGTCCCAAATTAACATTTGTTTTCATTTGTTTTTTCATTTTTTATGTGTGATATTAATTACTAACATTTGTTTTTCTTTTTCCTTTTTCTTTTAAAATCAAATTACAACTTTTTTACCTTAAAAAATTATAATTTAACAGTTCTTTTTTAACGATTCAAGTAACAGAAGATTATTTGGCGGAATTTTTAAGGAGTTGAGGGTTACCATGCGAGAATAGTTGAAACATGTGAACGCCTCGCGAAATTCGCAAAACCTCAGGGTTACCTCGCGAAATTCCCGAAAAATAATACTCCGTATTTGATATTTTTTTGTTATGAGAAACTCATCTAAATTTTGGTTGAACATTATGATAGATTCATTGGATTGCTCATCACTTTTTTTTTATATTTTTATTTTAACTTATTTACATATATACCCCTATATAATATGTATATATCTCTTAAAGAGTTTGGATCATATGCGGAGCACTCTTCCCGTGCGAACGTGTGGAGCATGCACTTTTGGGTCTTATTTGTGCACTTTAACGTCTTATTTGTGCACTTTTTCAAAAAAAAAAAAAAATTTCTTTTTCAAATTTTTTTCCAAGCATTTTTCAAATTTTTTGCAAAAGTGCACAAATAAGGCCCAAAAGTGTACAAATAAGGCCCTATAGTGCATGTCCGCACGTCCGCACGGGAAGAGTGCTCCGCACCGAAACCGCACTCTATCATTATATTATATAATTTTATAAGTAAATAAATACAAGCATACATAATTTTAAAATATGATATAAATTATATTATATTTAATTCAAATAAAGCATTACAATAAGATTAAAATAAGACAAGATATATACAATCTTCAAACATACTGATTAAACATAAAAATTGCACAAGATAAATCATAAAATGAAGACATACCTAAAAATACAACAACACACCAAAATACGATTAAAAAAATCAATGAAACGACTCTAATCTTCATAAGTTGGGGTGCCAAACTTTTGTCATATGTTTTCAACCAAGTCGGCTTTCAACTGATGATGCACATTCTTATCACGATCTCAAACTCGGTTACTCAGAAAGTTACTCATGTCGATTTGTAGAGTATGTCAATTCCACCAGTGTTGTCCTGTTCTCATCTACCTGTTGGAACGGAGTTACATCATAATGAGTGAAGCTATCTCGTTCATCTTCGACTATCATATTGTGCAATATTATGCACGCTCTCATGATCTTCCCAATTTTCTGAATATCCCAAAGGAGTGTTGGGTTTCGAACTATGGAAAATCGAGCTTGTAAAACTCCAAATGCATGTTCGACATCCTTTCGAACTGCTTCTTGATGTTGAGCAAATAATGTCGCTTTAGAACCTTGAGGAAGTCGGATTGATAATAATTCAAATATTAACAATAAGATCATTTATTATTGACAATATTCATTATTTTGAGTTATCCATATTTAAACCCAAACCATAAATAAAGGAAAATTACACATACATAAATATAATTGTTTGGATTATATTTGAAACATATGAAATATGGGTATATATGTGTAGATCTCTTTTTTTATGCATTTTAAAAAAAAGTTTTGAAAAAGAGTTAAAATAAGCCATAAAATTAGTTTTTAGTTTTCGCATTTGTTTTTACAAAGGAAAATCTGAGCCGTTGGATATGTGACACGTGTCACACATCTAGCTCTTTTGAGAGCGTTCCAACACGCGACACGTGGCTTCCTCTCCATTTGTTTCCATTTGATTCTTGTGTCAAAACGCACACTCCATTCCTTTACTCAATGTCGTTTTGAATTCTGGGTATTCCAAAAAGTTGAAGCAGCCAAACACAACTTCAAAGAAAAACATCTCTCATGGCTAGGGGTGAGCATCGGTCCGAAACCGAACCGAACCAAAAAAACCAAAAACCGAAATTCCTATAAAACTGAACCGAAAACCGAACCGAATTATATTGGGTCGGTTCGGTTCGGTCCGAACCCGGTTCGGTTCAACTAAAAAACCGAAAAAAACCGATACACATGAAAGTCCTAACTAGCAGTTGCACTTCCATTATTTAGTACTCCGTATGAATTTAATTAAATTCCATAAACCAAAAAGTAGACTAAATTATTAAGTTTAAAAAAATCAATTTGATTTCGTGTATATATATATATATATATATATATATGAGCAATTGGACGTTAATCATGTGAAGAAAGAAACAGCACATGGAAATGGCCAATTGGCCATAGAAGTTAATATTGTGAAGAAAGAAGAAGAAGCACAATCAATAATGATTCTTCTTGGCCCTTGGCGGTGGAGAACTGGAGGCGGATGGTAGCAGGCGGTGACGGTAATCTTGGCGCCGCGGCGATGGAGGTTAGGGCGTCGTCCGCCGGGACTCGAGGCGATGGAGGTGGATGGGTGATTTGCGAAGCAGGCAAGCCGCAAGCAGCAGCCAGCCAGGGGTGAGCCAGTCGCAGCCACCGCAAAGGTCGAAGGAGGAGGCGAGTGTTGAATGAATAGGGTTGAATGATGAGGGTTCAAACGAAGGAAGCAAGGTGATGGTCATATGGGCTTTAGTCATACGGCCCAAATAACAACAATATCATTGTCCACTGGCCCACAATCCACACAATCTTTTTTTTATTTAAAAAAAACCGGTTTAACCGAACCGAAAATAAACCGAACCGAACCAAAAACCGAAACTCAAAAATACTTAAATCGAAAACCGAACCGAATTATTTTGATTCGGTTCGGTTTGGTTTTTTCGATCCGGTTCGGTTAAAATTTCCGGTTTAACCGAACCGTGATCACCCCTACTCATGGCTTCTCATTTGAGAAGCGTCTTTGATGCATCTCCTTCTTTTATTTTATTTTTTATTATGAGAACTATAAAAAACGACCATTGTTCATAGTCTAGGACCTTATTGATTTAAGATATTTAATTGTTAAATTATACATGCATCTATTTCGGTCGTCCCTATAAAATACCAAATTGTATTATATATATGTTAAAATATAATGTATTGTAATGTAAAACAATGATGCATCATCGGACTTGATCTAAGCGGACCCTAGTATAGTAGTATGATTAGTTATCACAAAGTTACACTTCTATCAATATTTTGCTTATTCGGTCCATCCACACTTATATAAATATTTTAAGACTCGTGATTTGAAATTGGCTTCCTCTTACTCCGAATAACATACTTATCCATTTTTCTAAGTATAAACAAATAAAATAACCCATTTCAAACAAATTGAATTAAAATGTTCAACATTTCATCAATCTAATTAATTAATCAAAAACTTAATTTAAACAAAACATTTCAAGCTCATACTCAATATTGAAATACCCCAATGAATATATATTAAAATGGTAAATATTGTCATTGGCTATAAATCAGCAAAGACATAAAATTGGGGGGGAAATCAGAAAGAGGGGATAATAAAACCCTTGTCTTCTTCTTCGTGAGAACATCGCAGTGGAACTTCCGTCTCCTCCTACCTTCCTCTCGTGTTCAGCCATTCATTCCCGCCGGTGAGCTCGACCCGGCAGTGGCCACCACTTCCTTTACCTGAGGCGAGCCGCGACCAACTGTTGTGCTGCTGCTGTTCGTTCCGGCGACGAGGAGCCAGTCCCGGCGGCGACAACTCGGAGGAAGACAAGGTAATTGTGGGGGGGGGGGGGGGGGTTTCCTTTGGACAGATTTGGATGAATTGCAGGGTTATTGGACAACAATTAAATTGTTTGACTGATTTTGTTGGATCTGTGCAGCCCACAATCTGTTTTTGGAGCGATTGGTTGATTTGTGGGGTTTGCTGAAATTGGTAATTGAAGGTATGTTTATATTAGGGGCTAAATTAGGGGTTTGTTAGTAGTGGCTTAGTATGAGTTATTTAATGCAGGGAATTGTTCGGTTTCTCGTCACAGGTTCGTCCGAGATTATATTATGGAGTGGGTGAATTTCTAGGGCTGTTGACGTTAAGTTTAAGGCAAGATGATTCTTGCTCTTTCCTCTTCCCTATCTCTTTTAAAATAATTATTTTTGTATATTATCATTTTCAGTAATGGTTTATGCATTTGTCCGTTGATTTGATCTAGATTAGTAGTCATAGAATTAAATGGTTGAATGTGTGGATATTGGTTGTTTCTTGGCTATTGGTTTTGTTGTTTGAATATTGGTTGTTTCTTGGCTATTGGTTTTGTTGTTTGAATATTGGTTGTTTGTTTGGCTATTGGTTTTGTGGTTGATTTATGTGGATCATTATGAGGTTGTTGTTGGTTGTAGTTAGTTGTCGTTGTTTGTTGTTGTTGTTAGTTGTGACCGTGGGTTATTGTTGCCATTGGTTGTAGTTGTTGGTTACCATTGGGTGTAGTTGTTGGTTGCCATTGGTTGTAGTTGTCGGTTGTCGTTGATTGTCGGTTAGTTGTTGGTTGTTGTTGGTTGATTGTTTGTTTCAGTTATAAGGAGGGCATGACTCCTTATAGCTGGGTTGGGGTGATGATCGCCTCACCCGACCACGTGAGGGTGTGACCTTACGTTGGTTCAAGGCCACAACCGGATGGTGATTGTCCCATCTTAAACCTTGATTGTTGTTTCAATTATGTAGGAGGGCATTACTCTTTATAGTTGGACCGGGGTGATGTTCGCCTCACCCGACCACGTGAGGGTGTGACCTTACGTTGGTTCAAGGCCACAATCGGATGGTGATTGTCCCATCTTTAGTCTATCCATGGATAGTATGTTTACTTAGGGTGATGATTGTCTCACCCGCTTATGCTCTCGCTGAGGTAAAAGTTGGTTTGGATGTGTTAGTATATTGGTGAGTTTGATAAAATTGATTAGTACTGGTTACGTGTTAGTAGTAGTATATATATATATGTTTCGAAGTGTTATTAGTTGGCGTTAGTTGGATGTTGTGATAACCTTTCTATGACTTAATTTTTTTGCTTGATGATTCTTGCTAGTCTTTCAGTAGACTAACCAACCTCGTTTTATGTTCTGCGGTTGGCTGGTGTATCGGGTCCACCAGTCAACCTGTCTTTGCAGGCTCAGCGGCAGCAAGGGGGATCCTGATCATAGTTTGTATTCACAGTTAAAGACTCAATTTTTGGCATCAGATTTGAAAATGTTGTACTAGTTGCAAGTGGTTTTGGAATGTAATTTGATATACTTAACTAAATGCCAGGCTTATATGTGGTTTCTAAACGTAAGGCAGGGATTTTGGTGTAATACTTTTTGGTATATTGGAAATGTTTTGAGTTTTTCTTTTCTAAAAATCGCCTTATAGACCTTCGGGCCTATGGCGCTGTGACACCTCTGGCCCGGGGTGTTACAAAAATTGGTATCAGAGCCTTTACATTCGAAAATGTTTTTCAAATGTTTGACGTGGAAAAGAATATTCTCTAAAATTGTGAAACAATCATGTGATCGGAGGCCCTTGCTGTCACCCAAAGGTAAGTTTGTGTTTATTAAGTTTTATATGCGATGTTTAGTATTGATGAGTAACTATATTACGTATGCCCCGGGAAGCGGGATGTGTTTGAGGTCGAGGGCGTGGACGAGGAAGAGGACGAGGCCCTCGGGCTTATCGTCAAGGGGTAGATGCAGGTAGTCTAGTAACTGATGATTCTGTAGGAAGTTGTCGTATACTATTGCTATTGTCAAGGATGAGAAAGACAAGATTAAGCACTTTCATAGATGGTTGTATTCGGAGATAAAACCTTTGATGACGAGGCATAGTTGTGCGACCCTTGAGCAGTATATTGATGAGTGCTTGATCATGGAGACTGCTATAGATGATTCTAATCAGACTATTGATGCTTGAGGCAGTAAGAAACAGAGGACTCAGTCTACACCGAAGAAGTGGGATCGTCCAACCTCGAATCAGAACCGTCTGCCACAGTCTTAGTTTCAGTAGAACAATAATGGAAACAAGGGTAAAGCACCGCTTGGTAGGGTTCCAACATCACGAGTTGATGAGATGAGGAGAGCTGATGATGACAATGTGCTTGTGACTACAAGAAGAAGACAGTTACTGTAACAACCATGTGTTCAAAGGTCATGATCCTAGAGACTCTGGCATAATTATTAGTGCAATGACAGCTGCAAAACTGTTAAAACAAGGTTGTGCCGGTTATGTGTGTTAGGCCTTAGAGGAGAGAAAAGATGAAGTAAAGTTAGACGATATCCACATCGTTCGCGAATACCCAGATGTATTTCCTGAGAAACTGTTGGGGCTAGCACTGAGATGTGATATTGATTTCGCTATTGAGCTGGAGTCATGAACTGCCCCGATTTCTTGAGCTCCATACCGGATGGCACCAGCAGAAATGCTAGAATTGAGGAAATAGTTAGAGGAGTTTGTGGAGTTAGGCTTTATTAGGCCAATTGCATCTCTTTGGGGTGCGCCTGTATCGTTTGTTAAAAAGAAGTATGGTTCCCTTAGACTCTGTATCAACTATAGGGAATTGAATAAGGTGACAGTCAAGAATAAGTATTCGTTCCCTCGTATTGATGATTTTTTGGATCAATTGCAAGGAGCTACAGTATTTTCAAAGATTGACTTGAGATCAGGGTATCATCAGCTTAGGATTCGAGATGAGGATATTCACAAGACTGCCTTCAGAACAAGGTACGGTCACTATGAATTGGTGGTGATGCCTTTTGGGTTGACTAATGTTCTCGCGGTTTTCATGGACTTAATGAACCGATGTTTTAGAGAGTACTTGGATCGCTTTGTAGTGGTTTTGATTGATGATATTTTAGTATACTCTCGGAGTAAGGAGGACCATGAGACTCACCTCAGAGTTGTACATGAAGTGTTGAGGCGACATAAACTATTTGCAAAGCTGTCAAAGTGTGACTTTTGGTTACCTAAGGTGGCATTTCTTGGCCATGTGATCTCTAGCGAGGGTGTGATGGTAGATCCACAGAAAACAGAAGCAGTAGCAAATTGGAAACCACCTCCGAATATTAAGGAAGTTAGGAGTTTCTCGGACTGGCAGATTACTATAAGCGATTTGTGGATGTATTTTCTAAGATTGCTCAACCGCTAACCAATCTGTTACGTAAGGCTAAGAAATTTGAATGGGACAGGAGATGTCAGGAGAGTTTCGAAGAACTCAAGAAGTGTTTGACTAGTGCGTCAGTGTTAGCTTTACCGCAGGGAACAAAAGGGTTTGTCGTCTACAGTGATGCTTCTAAGCAAGGTTTGGGTTGCGTTCTAATGCAGAATGGGAAGGTTATTGCATATGCTTCTCGTCAGCTCAAACCGTATGAGGTGAATTATCCTACGCATGATCTTGAACTTACAACTATAGTCTTTGACCTTAAGATTTGGCGACATTACCTGTACGGGTTAAGTTGTCCAATTTTCACTGATCACAAGAGCTTGAAGTATATTTTTACTTAGAAAGAGTTGAGCATGAGACACATATGGTGGCTGGAATTGATTAAGGATTTTGATGTAGACATACACTATCACCCTGGAAAGGCCAACGTGGTAGCAGATGCCTTGAGTAGGAAGTCAACTCCAGAGCATAGGGTTGCTTGCCTGACAGTTCAGCCGGAACTGCATCAAGAATTAGTGAGATTTGAAATTGAAATTGGTTTGGAAAGGAACGGACGCAGCTGAATGCAATGTAATGTTGAGTAAGATATGCAGTGAGATTGCTCAGGGAAGAGCGCCCGGATTTCTTCATGAGGATGGAACATTACGATTTCATAATCAACTATGTGTGCCAGGGAACAAAGAACTCAGAGAGTTAATCCTCAAGGAAGGTCACTCTTCAGCATATTCAATGCACCCTGGAGCCAGTAAGATGTATAAGGATTTGAGACGGAATTATTGGTGGAGTGACATGAAGCGGGAAGTTGCTGAGTACGTGTCGAGGTGCTTGACATGTCAACAGATTAAGATTGAGCACCAGAGACCAGCTGGAGAATTTCAACCGCTTCCTATCCCTGAATGAAAGTGGGAAGACAATCTGCAACTAGTGAAGTTTACGTACAATAATAGTTGGCATGCGTCGATTCAGATGGCACCCTATGAGGCTCTGTATGGTCATCGGTGTAGATTGCCACTGTGTTGGGACGATTTGACTGATGCTGTTTTAGTTGCTCCCGAGCTTTTGTAGAAGACTAAGGACGACATTGAGGTGATTCGTCAGAGGTTGTTGTCAGCTCAGAGTAGACAGAAGTCGTATGCAGATATTCGTAGACGACCCTTAGAATTCAATGTTGGAGACCACGTGTTTGTTAATGTCTCGCTGACTAAAGGAGTGTTCAGATTTGGGAAACGAGGTAAGTTGAGTCCTCGGTATGTTGGTCCCTTTGAGGTTCTGAACAGAGTTGGCATTGTAGCTTACCAAGTGGCGTTGCCGCCAAAAATGAGTGGAATGCATGATGTGTTTCATGTGTCACAGTTGAGGAAATATGTTTATCATCCGACTTATGTTCTGAAATTTGAGGAGATAGAGTTTCGACCTGATGGCACATTTGAGGAATCACCCGTAAGAATTCTAGCGGTTGATCAGAAGAAATTGAGGAATAAGGTCATTTCTTTGGTAAAAGTCTTATGGTCTAAGCATGGATCGGCAGAAGAGACTTGGGAATTGGAGTCGGTCATGAGGGATCGATACCCGAACCTGTTTTGATCTTAGTTTCGAGGATGAAACTCCTATAAGGGAGGGAGAATGAAATACCCCAATGAATACATATTAAAATGGTAAATATTGCCATTGACTATAAATCAACAAAGGCATAAAATTGGGGGGAAATCAGAAAAAGGGGATAATAAAACCCTTGTCTTCTTTTTCATGAGAACATCGCAGTGGAACTTCCGCCTCCTCCTACCTTCCTCTCGTGTTCAGCCATTCATTCCCGCCGGTGAGCTCGACCTGGCAGTGGCCACCACTTCCTTTCCCTGAGGCGAGCCGCGACCAACTGTTGTGCTGCTGTTGTGCGTTCCGGCGACGCGGAGCCGCTTTGCTGTGCTGCTGCTGCTGTGCGTTTCGGCGACGAGGAGCCAGTCCCGGCGGCGACAGCTCAGAGGAAGACAAGGTAATTGTGGGGGGGGGGTCCTTCGATCTGATTCTGGGCACCGAATTGTCGTTGCTGAATTTTTTTTTGTGTGTGGACAGATTTGGATGAATTGCAGGGGTATTGGACAACAATTAAATTGTTTGACTGATTATGTTGGATCTATGCAGCCCACAATCTGTTTTTGGAGCGATTGGTTGATTTGTGGGGTTTGCTGAAATTGGTAATTGGAGGTATGTTTATATTAGGGGCTAAATTAGGGGTTTGTTAGTAGTCGCTTAGTATGAGTTATTTAATGTAGGGAATTGTTCGGTTTGTCGTCGCAGGTTCGTCCGAGATTATATTATGGAGTGGGTGAATTTCTAGGGTTGTTGACGTTAAGTTTAAGGCAAGATGATTCTTGCTCTTTCTTCTTCCCTATCTCTTTTAAAATAATTATTTTTGTATATTATCATTTTCATTAATGGTTTATGCATTTGTCCGTTGATTTGATCTAGATTAGTAGTCATAGAATTAAATGGTTGAATGTGTGGATATTGGTTTTGTTGTTTGAATATTGGTTGTTTCTTGGCTATTGGTTTTGTTGTTTGAATATTGGTTGTTTGTTTGGCTATTGGTTTTGTGGTTGATTTATGTGGATCATTATGCGGTTGTTGTTGGTTGTAGTTAGTTGTCGTTGTTTGTTGTTGTTGTTAGTTGTGACCGTGGGTTATTGTTGCCATTGGTTGTAGTTGTTGGTTACCATTGGGTGTAGTTGTTGGTTGCCATTGGTTATAGTTGTCGGTTGTCGGTTGTCGTTGATTGTCGGTTAGTTGTTGGTTGATTGTTTGTTTCAGTTATAAGGAGGGCATGACTCCTTATAGCTGGGCCGGGGTGATGATCGCCTCACCCGACCACGTGAGGGTGTGACCTTATGTTGGTTCAAGGCCACAACCGGATGGTGATTGTCCCATCTTAAACCTTGATTGTTGTTTCAGTTATGTAGGAGGGCATTACTCCTTATAGCTGGGCCGGGGTGATGATCGCCTCACCCGACCACGTGAGGGTGTGACCTTACGTTGGTTCAAGGCCACAACCGGATGGTGATTGTCCCATCTTTAGTCTATCCATGGATAGTATGTTTACTTAGGGTGATGATTGTCTCACCCGCTTATGCTCTCGCTGAGGTGAAAGTTGGTTTAGATGTGTTAGTACTGGTTACGTATTAGTAGTAGTATATATATATGTTTCGAAGTGTTATTAGTTGGCTTTAGTTGGATGTTGTGATAACCTTTCTATGACTTAATTGTTTTGCTTGATGATTCTTGCTAGTCTTTCAGTAGACTAACCAACCTCAGTTTATGTTCTGCGGTTGGCTGGTGTATCGGGTCCACCAGTCAACCTGTCTTCGCGGGCTCAGCGGCAGCAAGGGGGATCCTGATCACAGTTTGTCTTCACAGTTACAGACTCAGTTTTTGGCATCGGATTTGAAAATGTTGTACTAGTTGCAAGTGGTTTTGGAATGTAATTTTATATACTTAACTAAATGCCATGCTTATATGTGGTTTCTAAACGTAAGGCAAGGATTTTGGTGTAATACTTTTGGGTATATTGGAAATGTTTTGAGTTTTTCTTTTCTAAAAATCGCCTTATAGACCTTCGGGCCTATGACGCTGTGACACCTCTGGCCCGGGGTGTTACAAATATGATCCTTACTCAAGACTTTCAAGTTTTTTGGAGAAGAAAGACCCACTATTTGAAATTGGACCAATCTATACCATTCATATTTTTTTGTATTTTCTAAATAAAATATTTAAATGATATGGGATTTTCAATTTCCTTTGAATAAAAAGGAAAAGAAAAATATAGATCGAAAGAATGATAAAAGAAAAGAGTTGATTGGAATTGAACTCAAGACTTATTGTTACCTTTTTACAGAAGTTTTGACACAAAAACCACTAAGCCAATAAATTTTCCTTGTAATATTTTCTTTGTTTTATCTTATATTATAAGATTAAAATTTTCAAAGGGGTAAAATCTACGGGGCCTAAGGGGTTCGTTGGAATGAAGCGGGAGTGGCAACCCCATGTGGCTCTGTCTCTGTTCACATATATACACTAGATGTTTATATATATGTACTAGAAGGTTCATATATTCATACGAGATGTTCATAAAGTTTATACTAGAAGATTATAAACTAAAGTAAACTAGAGATGTACAAACATACATTATACTAGAGATTCATTGAGTATATCAGGTAGGACCTCTATTGTGTTAAATGTGAACCTTAAGCATAGTGCATAGTAATTAATCGATCACCCTTTACGTGTAGTATATGAAAATACATGTTTATTAAATGTGAACATTTATTATATTAATTATGAACCTATAGTGTACTACATATGGACCTCAGTCTACGGAGTTCATATCTACAACGTTGAACACATTCATGTTTGAATTTTTTTTACTTGGTCTATGAGGCTCATATGTAACATGCACATGCTCATATATTAGTTCTCTAAGGTTCATAAACTAGAGGTGTATATGTTGTGTGTTGATGTTCATATATTATCATCTAATATTGTATATGATAACGTCAAGGTTCATAAAACTAGAGGTTTATGTGTCGATGTTCATATATTGTCATATAATGTTCATATATGATAACGTCAAAGTTCATTAAACTAGAGGTTTATATGTCATATGTTGATGTTCATATATTGTCATATAATGTTCATATATGATAACGTCAAAGTTCATTAAACTAGATGTTTATATATTATGTGTTGATGTTCATATATTGTCATACAATGCTCATATATCATAACGTCAAGGTTCATAGTAAGAATGTTTTTATATTGTAAGAAAAAGGAGGAATGGAAGATAACAAAAAGTGTTCTAAAAATGTAACTATTTTGGGAAAAAAAATTTGCTCTTAAGTTGTAATTATAAGGCAATTTGTGCTTTACGTAATCAAGACAAAGATGGAAAAATAAAAAAGGCTAGCAAGGGGCGTGTTGCTAGGGGATTTGAACCCGAGACCTTCTTTCTCCCATACTCCAAAATTAGCTTGTCAAACACTTTTTGTATTCTATTTAGGAGAGGACATAAAAATAACATCACGGAGAGGGTTAGCTGCGCACACGGGGCCGCGATATGTGACTAGGATGACTTTGCATTTTGCACGTTAAGTATCGTTCGCACGAGATCCTGCGTCCATGGTTAGCTCAAGATATTTTATGGACAAATATATATTTTCAAGAGTGAGTAGTTATATTGATTTTATTAAAATTTCTGTTAACAATAAAAAATAATCTAATTCATGATATTATGTACAGTGTTTTAAATACACGTGTCATAAACTATCTCGGTTTGAAAAACCGAATTGACTCACCCGAATTTTTTAGGGTTAAGACCCGTTCTAAAAATTAGCGAGTCAAGAAGGGTACGAATCCGATCCATCCGACCCAATTGCGTGCAATATGAATATGCTCTATAAACATTGATGTATTGTTTTTGTTAACTAGTTAGTCAATTATATATAGATGGCAATAAATTGAAGCAACTAAGCTCCATGTTGAAGCTAGTTAGTCATTTTATAAATTATAAATACATATTTGTTTGGTTGTCTCGAATAAAAGTGGGGGATCGGATGAGAACCCTCCATCGAGAACGGTGAAAACCGTTCTCGCACTTACACTGGCTCATAAAGTCCTCGTGCGCTTGTGTAAAAAAAATGTATATTTTTGTGGTCCCTCTCCCTTCTCAATATTTCACATGCGCTTGCTCTCCTATTACAGTCTTACAAAGAGATTTCTCCCTCCAACCTTACACGGTCCCCTCTTTTTTAAATAAAAAATTGTGGTATCCTTACTCTTACACTCATACGTTTTTTTCTTTCTAAATTGACATTTTTTATACTTTCTCCAAGCAAAATATAACATGCTTCCCTCATTTCTAATACAAAATAGTAAATATTTCAACATTTTTTTAAATGATTCATCTCATGTGGTCCAAATGCACATCAAGTTGTATCCTAATGCACATCCAATAAAATCCAAATGTATATTTAGTTATATAGAAATGCACATTTAGCTTTATTCAATTACACATCATACAAAATCCAAATGCACATTACAGAATAAACAAATTCACATCATGTTATAACCAAATGGACATCGCGTTATAACCAAATGCACTTGTAGTTATATACATATGCACATGACATTATAATCAAATGCATATAAAGGTATAACAAAATGCACTTCACGTAATAACCAAATGCACATCTAGTTGTATGCAAATGCACACCCGTTTGACCTGTAAAATAGGTCAAACTGGTCGGGTTTGGGTTTAAGTACACGGGGTCGGTTCATTTATGGGTCGGGTCGTCGTAGGTCGGGTAAGGGTTCAAGTCAACCCAACGGGTCAAAGGCGCCATGTCAAAGTTTTTAAAAATGATTATGAAAATAATATTTTAATTAAATAATTTTTTTTATTATATAATATTTTACATAAAATATATAAACACATTTGTAACGACCCAATGGGTCGATGACCCAACCTAGAAATTTCCAAGTCGAGTTGATCGGGATACTTTTGACCCAATACTCTTCGGGTCATGTCTCAACCCAAAAACGATGGGTCGGGTCGGGTTTACGGGTCGGGTCAAACTTTGACAGGTCATGTTTTAAGTAGTGATAGTCATGTTTTTAAAGAAATTAAAATATTCACATATTAAGCAGAAATATTCATACAAACATGGACGATATTCAAGAAACAATGGCAGAAGCAACAAGAACAATTTACAGATTTGAGAATTCACATATTAAAATATTCCTTAATTCTCCCTCATAAAATCAACATAATTCCCTTTCATAAGTTTCTTTATTTTTTATTTTTCTAATCAATAATCACTTCCTTAATTTTAGGAAATTAGATTCCACAATTATGATGTCATGTGATTCACCTCATACACCTTTATATCAACACTAAATGTGGCCATTGATTTCCCTCATCTCATGCTCCTTATTAGTACTATTGTTTTACCACAAAACCCAGTTTACTAGAACCCATCTCTTTCTTTCTCTCTCTCTCTCTCTCTCTCTCTCTCTCTCTCTCTCTCTCTCTCTCTCCCTCTCTCTCTCTCTCTCTCTCTCTCTCTATATATATATATATATATATATATATATATATATAGAGAGAGAGAGAGAGAGAGAGTCAGGCTCCGATGAAACGGAGCCTTCCGGTGAAATGTGATGACGTTCATATTTTTATCACATAGTACCAACTTTAAATTTTCCAGAAAATGTTCAAATATATGTGCTAGTTGTTCAAGAATAATGTGTTATCGTTCATATTTTTATCAAATAGTTTCAACTTTCAATTTTCCAGAAAATGTTCAAATACATCTTCTATTTGTTCACGATTATTGTGATGTTGTTCATGTTTTCAGTAGATAGTGCAAATTGTCAATTTCCAAAAAAGTTCAAGACATATGTCTAGTTGTTCAAGTATATGTTGTGGTTGTTCAGTTTTTTTTTTTGTATTTACATAATTTTTAGTTGAAGATTACTTGTTGTGGGACAAAATATTAAAATGCTTTCTTCCAAATCTAGATCAAAATGAAAAACATCTTTCAAGCGTGAATGAACTACAAAAGATTATAGAGTTTAGAGATGCAACCATGATAGTAGGGGAGGATTATACCTCTCAAATAGAGATTAGAAGCAAACAAAAGAATAACAGGGGGGATTCAACATAAGAGGGCTCACACAACCTCAACCAAACATGGTAACGAATTAAAAAAATACTTTGATCCTATTTGATCTTTATATATTTTCCTGTCTTCTTATGCAGCGCCTAAGAAGAATGTAACATATTATTGACACAATAGTTCAAACTCCAAAAATATTTCATATCTTACATTGTGTTTGTTCAAAAATATTATTTTGTATAGTAATTACTCTTATATAACATTTGTTTGTTCAAATAGAATGATTGCTTGTTCAAACATTATATTTATTTGTTCAAATATAATATTAGTTTGTTCAAACATTATATTTGTTTGATAAAATATAATGTTTATTTGTTCAAACACTATATTTGTTTGTTCAAATATAATGTTTATTTGTTCAGACACTATATTCTCTTCTTGTTATACAACGCCTGCGGCGCTGCATAATAAGCATATGTCTATTCTGTTTAATTTGTTAAAACTTCACAACAATGTACATAACATAAAAACTATTTATTTTGTTTTATATTCTATGCAGACAAAGAAACGCTTGCAGTGTATGTTGAAAAAAAAAGAGGAAACAGGTTGTCGAAGAACAAGACCCCGCACACAACAAGAAGCAAAAAAGATTAAGTCAGCAAGAAGAAGAACCAGAAGAAAATTGTGAATGAACCTCAACAAAGCTCGGATGAAACAGAAGAAGAAGAAGTTGAAGATGAGATTGAAAACAACACAACACATGATGAGTCTGAAACAAACTCAGATGATTCGGAAGAGAGTCAGTATAGAGGTGATGATGAAGAAAAGCACTCGGAAGATGATGATGAACAACTTCCATGATGCGGTCCTGTTTCGCCATCAGATGGTCCACTAAGAGTCGGGGATGACCTAGACCATGGCGTCCTCCCTAGAGTAGGACTTACCATAGTTTATTATATATTTCCTTATTATTAGCGATTGCTTGTTTTAGTATGTTTCCCCTTTTATGCATTTTCTATTTTGGGTGTGCGCTCCTCTTATGCTTAAGAGGGCCGACCCATTAGTTAGAATAAGGCCCAAGCCCATTAGGATTTTGGCTGAGCTCTTTGGCTATAAGTAGCCACCTTGTACTTCATTTCTAATTACGTTGAAATAAAAGCTTAAGCCTCAGTTGAGATCATCTCCTCCCTTAAGCCTTCAACGTCACCCTTGTTACTTGTTCCAAGTCTATCCCAAACACAACCCATTGGCGATCCCGGTGAATTGCTCGATCTAGATCCGTGCGCGAGACGAGTCGACCCTTCGATTCATATCAATTGGTATCAGAGCTCCAGGGATCGAGCCACCCTAGTTGCCACTCCGAAACCCTAATCTACCACACCAAACCAGTTCGTCTTTACACCTCCATCTGCAACACTTCAGGAGAATTGCCATAACCTTCTGCTCACTCAATATTTTGGTCTGAAATTTTGAGGAGGAAAACTAGACTCGTAGATCTAACTCCTTAAGTTGGAATCATCGCATTTGGATTCTTGAGCAGGGAGAACGAATTTTTACAAGTCGGACCAACGCCTAGGAATTCTGCCCAGATCTGCCTTCGTCTCCAGATCTGCCTCGCCGCCTTCACAGTAGCAGACCCGATCTGCTCTCCATCATCTCCACCCCGCCACTGCTCGCTTCCCGACGTCAGACCCACCGCCGGCCATGCCCAGCCGCCGCCACTGCCCCTGCTGTGCTGCGATCATCGTCGGATCTACACAGATCCCGATCTGCTCTTCTTCGTCTCCACTCCGCCCGATCTGATCTCCTTCGTCTCCACCCCGCCACCGCTCGCTTCCTGGCGTCAGACCCACCGCCGGCCACGCCCAGCCGCCGCCACTGCCCCTATTGTGCTGCGATCGTCGTCGAATCTGCACAGATCCCGATCTGCTCTTCTTCGTCTCCACTCCGCCCCCGCTCGACCAGATCTACCTCCTTCGTCTCCACCCCGCCACCGCTCGCTTCCCGGCGTCAGACCCACCGCCGACCATGCCCAACCGCCGCCACTGCCCCTGCTGTGCACGGATCTGTGTTGAGTGGCTGCTTGCACAAGCAGCCCTAGGGTACAAAAAAAAAGTTGTGGGCTGATTACAAAAAAAAAACAGAGAAGAAAGAGAAATCAGCCAAAATTCGACATGGCATTCGGATGAAACAGAAGAAGAAGAAGCTGAAGATGAGATTGAAAACAACACAACACATGATGAGTCTGAAACAAACTCATATGATTCGGAAGAGAGTCAGTATAGAGGTGATGATGAAGAAAAGCACTCGGAAGATGATGATGAACAACTTCCATGATGCGGTCCTGTTCCGCCATCAGATGGTCCACTAAGAGCCGGGGATGACCTAGACCATGGCGTCCTCCCTGGAGTAGGACTTACCATAGTTTATTATATATTTCCTTATTACTAGCGATTGCTTGTTTTAGTATGTTTCCCCTTTTATGCATTTTCTATTTCGGGTGTGCGCTCCTCTTATGCTTAAGAGGACCGACCCATTAGTTAGAATAAGGCCTAAGCCCATTAGGGTTTTGGCTGAGCTCTTTGGCTATAAGTAGCCACCTTGTACTTCATTTCTAATTACATTGAAATTAAAGCTTAAGCCTCAGTTGAGATCATCTCATCCCTTAAGCCTTCAACGTCACCCTTGTTACTTATCCCAAGTCTATCCCAAACACAACCCATTGGCGATCCCGGTGAATTGCTCGATCTAGATCCGTGCGCGAGACGAGTCGACCCTTCGATTTGTATCATTCCATCTAAAATAAAAAAAGGTTAAGGGAAAATTCAAACGTCCAGATACTACAAGTGAGGATGAAGTAAGATTCAACAACACAAGGGGGAAGATAGGTTTTTCATGCATACAATACAGAACAAACCCGAGTAAGTTTGTCAAAGCTATTGAGAAATTGAGCAGTGAATAAAAAAAGGATGTGATGGATATGGGTTTGGGATCTCTGCTCAACTTCAAACTCAGTGGAATACCAAGGTTTTTAGGTTATTGGCTTGTGGAAAATTTTGATGCTAACAAGTGCAGCCTCAAAATGGAAGATGGAAACCTTGTGCACATCGAAGAAGATGATGTACTTGTTGTAATGGGGTTGCCGAGAGGAAGCCATAAAATAGAAATAAAGAGAAAGTCAATCAAGAAGAGAACCAAAGTTGATGAAGTCCATGACAACTGGGTTAAACGATTCATAGAAAATGAACACCGCATCCTACCAGGACATGTCTACAACATGCTAAAAAAATGCAGGAAAGGAGGTCCGTTCTTCAAACGGACGTTTATTGTGCTATTTGTTACATTGTTGGTTGAAGGAAACTCAAATGGCACAGCGAATCTGTCGATGTTGAGAAGCTTGGAAGATGTTAACGGAATCAAAGACATGAATTGGTGTGGTTACCTGCTTGACTGCCTCGTGAAAACCACAAACAGTTGAAAAAAAAAGCCTAAAGGAATGTTCAAGGGATCGATCCCCTTCCTTGCTGTAAGTAATTGATCAATTTTAAATCTTTATTGTTCAAATTTAACTATACACTATTTAAATGGGTTATTTGAAGCTTTGTTCAAATTCAAGGGAAATTTGTTCAACTTCAAGAAACATTTGGTCAACTTTAAGGGGGATTTGTTCAAATGATGCCTTACTGTTGCAACATATCCTAAATATATATTTGTTCAACTTTATATCTAATTTGTTCAGCTTTAACACTTCTTTTTCATTACAGATGTTCTATGTTGACCGGATAGTAAATGGTAGAAGGACTGTACCACGAGCATTCCCAACCTTTATGAATTGGATAAGGAAAGAAATGACAAAAACACTAATGAAGAGATCAGAGATATGCTACAAGTTCCTTATGCTAGTGCAGTTGGGTGTCCGATATATGCTATGGTTTGCACAAGACCTGACCTAGCCCAAACCGTTAGCCAAGTCAGCAAGTACATGTCTAATCCTGGGAGAGATCACTAGAGTGCAGTGAAGTGGATTCTCAGATATTTGTGGGGTATAGCTGATCGTGGTCTTATGTTTGGAGGCCAGAAGTGTGATTCATCAGTTGTGGGATATGTTGATTCAGACTATATTGGTGATCTAGATAACAAGAGGTCTACTACAGGGTATGTATTTACTCTTTCAAGGGGGCCTATATGTTGGAGATCTGTGCTTCAGTCTGTTGTTGCATTATCTATGACTGATCTGAATACATGGCATTAGGAGAGGCAGCCTAGGAAGCATTATGGGTTCGAGGACTTGTGGTAGAGTTAGGTGTTGAGCAAGGTGGAGTTCAGCTACACTATGATAGTCAGAGTGCTATATATATGGCCAAGAATCAAATGTATCATGCTTGGACAAAGCACATTGATGTAAGATTTCACAAGATCAGAGAGCTAGTGGCTTCAGGTGAGATCCTACTAGAGAAGGTGCATACTTCTGAGAATGCTGCTGATATGTTGACCAAGCCAGTCACTACGGACAAGTTCAAGCATTGCTTGGACTTAGTCCATGTCACCCAGTGCTAGGAGAAGTAAGGAGCCCTTAGGCAGCAAACAAGGTCTTTGATGTGTCCTTGCCTCTTGTGTCAAGCCAAGTTGTCAAAGGAGACGCCTTGGATCTAGTCTTGGTTGGGAAGTCACTTCTGAACGTCACAGTGGTGATGATCGCAAACGAAAGAACGCGATGATGGTGGTGGTGGTGATCACGGTGGCGATGGAAGCGAGTTGATAGAAGTATGGATAGCGGTGGCGGAAGCGATTGAATGGAGGGACAGACGACTTGAAGGGACAAGTCGTTGGTGTCGTAGCGTCGACAGCGGAGGGGATAAGCTCGATGGAGATCGAGTGGTTGCCGTAGCGTCGGCGGCGGAGTGAATGGGGATGAGAAGGATATGGGTGACGTCCGATCAAGGGAAGGAGGGATTAACACACGACTTTAAACCTTAAACTTTAACTTTGAACGTGAGAAATAAAGAGTACAAAGTAGGGTATAAATAGGGAAGGGGTCTCGACCAAGACCTAATGGGCTTGGGTCGAAACGAACCTAAGGGCTAGCCCATGCAAGCATGCAAAAGGCACAAACCCTAAAAGATAAAAGGAAATTATCTTAAACGCTATAAATAAGAAAACTATCTAAAACGTTGCAAATAAGGAAACTATCTAAACAAGCTGGAAATACCAAATATAGATAATGTCTTAAAAAGAACGCGTGAAACTCATGGACGCGTTGAAGGCTTTGAAGAGATCATCGCGTGAGACGACGAGGTGGCACAGTCTTCAAATGAACGCGGCCTTTTCACAGTCTTCAGAACTTCCGATGGTGGTGAGAACGACGAGCCTTGGATTGGTCTTTGGGCTTCCTTGGCTGGCGGCGGCGCGTGCGATAAGTGATGCAACGGCGGCGATGGCCTTGGACCTAGACCTTGTTACTGGGCCCATTGAGCGTAGGCTCATGGCTTCTTCCTTGTCTTGGGCCGTCATGGGAGGCAGGGTCACATCACCCTCCCCCACTTGGCTATGAAGCGTCCCCGCTTCACCATCATCAAACTTTGGCTCAACATATGGAGTCAAGTCGGCCACGTTGAAGGACGCGTGGACTCTAAAATCTGGTGGGAGCTCGAGTTGATAGGCATTGTTCCCTATGGCCTTTATCACGCGGTAGGGGCCATCTCCACGTGGGGCTAGTTTGTGCTTACGTCGTGAGGGGAACCTCTCTTTTCGTAGATGCACCCAGACAAGGTCCCCGGGGGCAAAGACGACGCGGCGGCGGCCTGAATTCTTCTGCGAGGCATACTGCGCGGCCCTCCTCTCCAGCTGCTCTTTGGTCTTTCGATGAAGCTCTTGGACTTGCTCAGCGCGATGTGAGGCGGATATATGCACTGGATCTCGGAGAGGGCGCGGCGACAAACCCAGTGGTGTCAAGGGGTTGATGCCATACACCACCTCAAAAGGTGTCAACTTGGTCGCCGTGTGCCTGCATCTATTGTAACAAAACTCGACAATTGATAGTAAGTCCTCCCAACGCTTAGGGTTGGCTTTGAGCATCGTGCGAAGGAGGGCTCCTAGAGTTCTATTGGTGACCTCCGTTTGGCCATCGGTTTGGGGGTGGTAGCTAGTCGAGAATAGGAGTTTGGTTCCTAGCTTTCCCCAAAGAGTTATCCAAAAATTACCAACAAACTTAGAATCCCTGTCACTAACAATGGTACACGGGACTCCATGAAGACGCACCACATGCTCAAAGAATAAATCAGTAATCTCACTAGCACTATGGGTGGTCTTACAAGCTATAAAATGTGCCATCTTAGAAAATCTATCTACGACCATAAAAATAGAGTATTTACCTCGTCTAGAGAGGGGCAAACCCGTGATGAAATCCATAGACAAATCTTCTCAGGAGACACTCGGAATGGACAAAGGAGTGTAGAGGCCGTGAGGACTAGACTTAGCTTTGGCTCTCTGGCAAGTCACACAACTCCTACAAAACCTAGTCACTTGGTGGGTCATGTTAGGCCAAAAGAAATGTTCTCTTAGCGCGTCTAAGGTCTTCCTAATCCCAAAGTGTCCACGACTCGCGTGTGCTTCCTCAATCAATAGGAGCCTAATGGAAGATCTAGGAATGCATAGACGACTAGCCTTATACAAATAACCCTCAGAAAGGTAAAACGTCTCAAACTCACGCGATCTCAGGCAGTGCTCAAGAATAGGGGCAAAGAAAGGGTCACTAGCATATAAATCTTTAATCAAAGCAAAACCCAAAATCTTATTTTGCACTTGAGTCAAGAGAACATACCTGCGGGATAGCGCGTCAGCAACGATGTTATCTTTCCCTTTCTTGTGAATAACGACATAAGGGAATGTCTCCAGAAACTCCACCCAGCGAGCATGGCGGCGATTGAGGTGAGCTTGGCTCTTCAAGTAGCTCAATGCGGCATGATCACTGTGGATGACAAACTCACGCGGCCAGAGGTAGTGTTGCCAAGTCTTCAGCACGTGTACTAAGGCATAAAGCTCCTTGTCGTAGGTGGGATAATTGAGAGTGGCTCTTATGAGCTTCTCACTGAAGTAGGCAATTGGCCTCTTTTCTTGGTGTAGCACACCACCAATGCCTATGTCAGAGGCATCACACTCTACTTCGAAGTGTTTGGTGAAATCTGGAAGTTGGAGCAATGACGGTTGGCATAACGCGGTCTTCAAGGCAGAGAAGGCGCGTGCATGGGAATCCTGCCACAAAACTGTGCTTCCTTTCTTGGTGAGCTCGTGAAGTGGCGCGGCAATGGAGGAAAAGTTGCGTACAAAACGCCGATAAAACCCCGCGAGACCGAGAAAGCTTCGCACTTGTGTCGGAGTTGTAGGCGTGGGCCAGTCCCTGATGGCCGCGATCTTTTCCTCGTCAATGCGTAAACCATCGCTACTAACAATGTAGCCCAAAAAGTTGGTTGACGCGGAGCAAAAGGAACACTTAGCCAGATTGGCGAATAGGTTCTCTTGGCGAAGACACTCTAACACTTGTCGAAGGTGATCGGCATGGTCTTCGAGGCTCCGGGAATACACAAGTATGTCATCGAAATAAACGACAACAAACTTGCCAAGGAAAGATCTCAACACGTGGTTCATCACGCACATGAATGTGCTGGGCGCGTTCCTGAGCCCAAAGGGCATGACAAGCCACTCGTAGAGCCCATACTTGGTTTTGAATGCCGTCTTCCATTCATCACCTTCTTTCATTCTAATCTGGTGATAACCACTCTTCAAATCAATCTTGGAGAAGAGTGTCGCGCTATGAAGTTCATCAAGCATATCATCAAGGCGGGGAATAGGGTGCCTATACTTGACTGTGATTTGGTTTATGGCACGACAATCAACATACATTCTCTAGGTGCAATCTTTCTTGGGCACAAGGATCACAGGCACAGCACAAGGGGAAAGAGATTCTCTTACGTACCCGCGATCTAACAATTCTTGGACTTGGCGCTGTAGTTCTTTGGTCTCTTCTGGACTAGCTCTATAAGTAGCGCGGTTGGGCAAAGAAGCACCTAGAACAAGATCAATCGGGTGCTCAATGCCTCTCAGGGGAGGTAATCCTTGTGGCAACTCATCTGGAAACACGTCGTGGAACGCGACAAGCAACTTCGCGATCGATGATGGTAAGACCGCGTTCTTTGACGATTCTGGTATGCATAGGGTTGGCACAAGTAGAAAACATGGCGCTTTGCCAGTGACACATGCAGTGAGGTCACTGGGCCTGGCCAAAAGAACGCGTTGCTCACAAGTTCCTTGCAAAGGACGCGCTGGGGGCAACGAATGATGTGGGGCACTTGGTGTCCCAGTTGTGGCATTGTGCTTCTTCTTGCTAGCGCCTGAAGGAGATGAAGTGTGACCAGATTGGGGCGTAGTGGACGCGGTCTCTATGGCCTTCTGGCGATCGCGTTCGACCTGGTCCTACAAGATTTCATGGGGAGACATTGGATGCAAAGTGACGCGCTTCCCGTGGTAATTGAACACATAAGTGTTCAAATACCCGTCATGGAGCACGCGTCTGTCAAATTGCCATGGGCGCCCAAGCAAAATATGGGTGGCGTCCATTGCAATGACATCACAAAGAATAGAATCACAGTATTGGCCTATAGAAAAAAAATTAAACATTGGCAAGATACTGTGTTACCTGGACTAGAAGAAATCCATTGGAGGGAATAAGGTTGTGGATGAGGCGTCGTAGGCAATTTGAAGTGGTTGACAACCTTCTCATTCACAATATTTGCACAAGATCCGCCATCAATAATAACACTTAAGGAAGCTGTTTGGACTAGAGCCCTTGTGTGGAACAAGTTCTCTCGTTGATCGCTTAAGTTGGCTTCCTTGACGGTGAGAAGACGACGCGTCACCAAGCTCAATGGTGTGCCCGCATGCAGAGATGTGGGTTCGCAGTCATACGCGTCTTCATCCTCCTCTGCATTGTCTCCAGGGATCGCGTCAAGTGTGGCCTCCTCATCCTCACAAGACTCGTAGCCGGCAGCGGCTGTGGAGAACAACACTTTGAGAGCATTGGGACAATCTTTCTTGTAGTGGCCTCTTCCACCACATTTGTAACACTCAATATCACGCGCGCGATCATTGTTCACTGGCGCCTGTCTTGGCGCGTTCTGTCGCGGCGTGGTGGCCGGTAGCGCGGTCTTTGCTTTGGGGTCTTGGTTAGACGCGGCTGTGGTAGAGGCACTAGGGCGAACATTAGTAGAAGGTAAACCACTAGAGTTAGAAGAATACCTTTGTTGGCCACTAGAATATGTGTAAGACCTCCGGCGAGATAATTGGGCATGAATTTGCATCGCCGTGTGGGTGAGTGTGTTCATGTCTTTGATGGGCAAAATCTCGAGTTGATCACGTATGTTAGTGTTCAAGCCACTCAAGAATTTGGTCCTCAGAGTAGATGGTGCAACAGAGATGTTGGCCTTGTAATACATGTCTTCAAGCTTGGAAAAGAACTCGAGTGGAGTCATCGATCTCTGGCGAGCCATGGCAATGTCCAATCTCATTTGATTCCGGTAGTCTGGAGGCACGTATTTCCTAGTCATTACGTAGACTAATTGATGCCATTCAGTGACTCGTGCTCTATGGCGTCGAACTCAGTCATCTTCGAACCTATGCCACCACATGCGGGCGGCTCCTCGGAAGTTAAGCGTCGCGGCGTCAACATGGTCCTCAGGTGGCACACGATTATAGCGAAGAGTGTACTCTATAGCCTGCACCCATTCAAGAAACACATAGGGGTTGTATTCACCATGAAAATGCTCGATTTTTACCTTGACGTGGGGTTGCTGGTATCGAGGTTGTTCTGGGCTGGGTTGAACGCGTTGTGTGGGGCAGCGTCATAAAGAGGGTTGTTAATGGCGCGCAATCCATGTGGTCTATCGCGTCCAACGTGGTGTCTATCGCGTTGTTTGCAATCTTTGCGGACAAAGTCATCCCTAGGCGAGTAGGCGTCATCGCGTTGACGTCTTCGTGGCTGGGGATCATAGTTGTCTCGTCGATTGTCTCGCTGCTGAACATCGCGGTGCTCGCCGCCAATGTCATGAATGCGTTCTCCTCTGGGTCGGAGACGCGGCGAAGGTATCCAATCCGAAGGGTGATCCTACAACTCAATGGGATCTCCAAGAGGTGGATGGAAAATTTTTGGATTGACCATACCTGAGTCCTCGATCTTTTCATCATCATACTCGTCGAAGTCGTCTTGGACATTGGGTATGATCGACGTGTAGCCATCGTCATAACGCGGTGTCCGGACACTTTGGTGTCGTAGATGATCGCGTACATCATGGCTGCGTTGCTGAGTAGGGGGTGTCCTCAAAGGATCATCGTGGGGGGCAGCTCCACGATCGCGGCGGCTGTGTCTTCTTGGCGTCGCGTCGGCTTGGGTAGCTTGACGACGTCGGCCATCGTGTGGTGTAGAGGCTTGCACATGGCACTGTGTTCTCCGAGAGGCATACCTGTCATCAAAATTGTAAGGTTCAGAGTACTCACCTCGATCATCCTCGGCGTCGTGGTCATAGTCGGAGCCGTCGTCGAAGCCAGCAGGTGTGGCTCTGGGGACATAGCGGTCCGCGTGGGAAACGAAGCCTTGGCGACTCTCGATGACACTCTGCATTATGTTGAGTTATGGTTGATGTTGAGACGTCGAATGCAGTTTTCCTTTGTCGGCTCTCGTCTTCAATGGACCCGCGTCAGTAGCTCCAGGTGGAGGCAGCGCGTCCATAGCACTTGGAGGGGTAGGAGTCGGCACGATGGGTGCCACTGGTGGTTGGGCTTTCAAAGTCGCGATCTCTTGTCTTAGAGTTTGATCTTCGGACAATTCCATGATTGGATCACGTTGTTGGTCTTGTGGTGGTTGGCCTTGAGGTAGAACCAACTGTGGGGGTTGATCTCGGTTTGTTGTGTCAACTTCGCAGTCGTCTTGACTGGATCCAATCTGCATCGTGCCTATAACAAGACGGCCAGACATGGGAGTAAAAACGAACCAAAAGACAACAAAGAACAACAACCAAGCAAATCACTAATCAAGTCACAAATTTCACGTAGGTAGGGCTTGTTTGGGCTTGTCGTGAGGGCGGCTTGGCTTGCACAAGAGTTGGTGTATCAAGCAAGTTGCAATCAAACAAACAAGAACAAATTGAAACCCTAAACAAACATAAACAAAGCAACCGAGTAGCAAGAAATCATCTTCTAGGAAGCTACCTAGACGATGGAGAGATTGAGAAGATGAGCTTAGACCTGGGTGAGGGAGTTAGGGTTGCCTTATTTTGGCTTTACCTAACCTTGGAAACTTTTTTGTTTTTGTTTTTTAATATCTTTTTGATTTTTTTTTTAATATCCGAGATCTTATCTTTTGATCTTTGCGGATTGCAAAAGGAAACAAAATAAAAAAAAAGGTCTAAGTAACTAGAATATCACAAGTGTGATCTTTGTAGAGAGAGGAGAGAGAAGATAAGATTTTGATGATATCTTATAAGGAAATTGGTAAACTTAACTAAAAAGCAAAATCAAGAAAACAAGGAAACTCTATCCACGTATGAAATAAGGAAACAAAATATTCTAGCATGCAAGATAACAAAATTACCGAACACACCAAAACTTGGGAAGGAAGGAAAAAAATTCCGGCCAAGGTGTGACCTTGTAGAAACCGAAGGGTGAGCAAAGATGGAAAATTTCTGGTTTTTCTTTCTCAATGAACGCGATAATATGAAAAGAAGACGATGGGGGCAAGAAAAAATTACGTGAACAAAATTGGAACTTGAGTTCGTGACTTACAAGACTATTGGGCTCTGATACCAGTTGATGTGTCCTTGCCTCCTATGTCAAGTCAAGTTGTCAAAGGAGATGTCTTGGATCTAGTCTTGGTTGGGAAGTCACTTCTGAACGTCACAGTGGTGGTGATCGCGAACGGAAGAACGCGATGATGGTGGTGGTGGTGATCACGGTGGCGATGGAAGCGAGTTGATAGAAGTATGGATAGCGGTGGCGGAAGCGATTGAATGGAGGGACAGACGACTTGAAGGGACAAGTCGTTGGTGTCGTAGCGTCGACTGCGGAGGGGATAAGCTCGATGGAGATCGAGTGGTTGCCGTAGCGTCGGCGGCAGAGTGAATGGGGATGAGAGAGATATGGGTGACGTCCGATCAAGGGAAGGATGGATTAACACTCGACTTTAAACCTTGAACTTTAACTTTGAACGTGAGAAATAAAGAGTACAAAGTAGGGTATAAATAAGGAAGGGGTCTCGACCAAGACCTAATGGGCTTGGGTCGAAACGAGCCTAAGGGCTAGCCCATACAAGCATACAAAAGGCACAAACCCTAAAAGATAAAAGGAAATTATCTTAAATGCTATAAATAAGAAAACTATCTAAAACGTTGCAAATAAGGAAACTATCTAAACAAGCTGGAAATACCAAATATAGATAATGTCTTAAAAAGAACGCGTGAAACTCATGGACGTGTTGAAGAGATCATCGCGTGAGATGACGAGGTGGCATAGTCTTCAAAAGAACGCGGCCTTTTCATAGTCTTTAGAACTTCCGATGGTGGCGAGGACGACGAGCCTTGGATTGGTCTCTGGGCTTCCTTGGCTGGCGGCGGCGCGTGCGATAAGTGACGCGACGGCGGCAGCGATGGCCTTGGACCTAGACCTTGTTACTGGGCCCTTTGAGCATAGGCTCATGGCTTCTTCCTCGTCTTGGGCCGTCATGGGAGGCAGGGTCACATCAGTCCTGTAGTCGTTGAAGATTTTTCGTCAAGGTGGAGATTGTTCTAGATGACTTAAAATAAAGAAGTACTGCAAGGGGGTCCTACTTGAGCGAGCATGAGCTAAGCCCCAGGCGGCCCGGGGATTTAGCGGGCTTGCAAAAGTAGGTGGGCCGGTGCATTATGGTTGCCGCAACAGGGGGGGTGTGGGTACGGTATAAATAGAATTTTAGGTAGTCCTATTTGTATTAGGATTAAAGATAGAATTTTATTTGTATCGGGTTTGGGGCTTATAAATAGATTGTCTGAGGGTTGTATTTACTTATCCATAGAATCAGTAAAATAAAACCCTAAAAGGGCGATTTTCTCCAAATTCGTTTCTATCTTCTTCGCTTTACTATTCATCAAATCACCCGAAATCCTCAACAACTATCAACCCAAAATAGAAGATGGAAAACATTTCATCTTCTCGTCATCACAATATTAATAACCATGCTTGCATGCTCCATAAATAAACCTTGTCTGATACTACTCATCTCCTTATCTCTACCATACGCATTCTATACTCTTGTGATCACTATATTCCACCTGTTAGCCATAGCTAAAAACATCTATTATGCTCATGCCTTGATTAACTATCCAGTGAGCCTCCTAGTGAGCATTTTGTTATGCATAGCATCAATCCTACCATTGAAAGTCCACCAATCTCGAGCAATGCCCTTTTTCTTATCCTTGATATCCCTAATCCTATGCATTCTCTCTTGGGTGATTTTGAGGAACAATTCAATTATGAAATTGATGAGAATAATCCTTACATTCAACTTGAGCACCACATTTACCAAAATGAACACAATCCTGCTTTCAACTATGTTCCTATATTTACCATAACTGATGCTCCACCATCCTTTGCCACCCCTATACCTTATCCACATCTTATTCCATCTTTTCGAAATCAAATCTCCCATCTGATTCACTTCTCACTTCTTCTGTGAGTGATGGGTACTTCTATTGTTGCAACCACTATCCTTGGCAAAATGAAAGGAGTTTGGAATGGTGTGAAAGGTGAATTTGAGGTGCATGAACTTGGAAATTTGTGGACTCTTCTCATCTTTTCCAACATAGAAGATAGAGACCATGTATGGCATAATAGACCGTACCATGTTCAAGGTAAACCTATTTTGATTCCCTTAATCCCACGATTTCCAACCACTTTTTTAGGAGGTTAATTGTGTTGATCTTTGGGTCAGTATCCCTCTCATCCCTTATTATCTTTATAATCCCCAAGCTCTTGATCTTATTATGAAAGAAATGTTGTTGGCTTTTTCATTCGTCTAAATGAAATGTATATCTTTCACAAATAAAAAAATTGCAAGAATGTGCATCAATACTATGATCCATGTTGTCAAGCAGTATATCAAAATCCAGCATAATGATGGCACCACCCTTACTATGAAGCTTTGGTATGAGAATTTTTCTAAAGGTTGTAGCTGATGTGGTGACAGTGACCACACATTTGAGTAATGTATTCTCAACAATCTCCAACCACAAATATTTGATTTATCCTTCTCTAGCATTCAACAAGAAGAGGTTGAGGCTCAGTTGACTAAGTTTCATCTTCTTGGTAACCTCTTATCCAGAAACTCTAGTGCAACACCTCAACCTTCTTGTCCCAAATTCATTAGCACACTAATAACAGTGCTTTACCCTTCCCTTCGTATGTTGCTCAACCTGATCTCAAGGCTAAAGGCAAGAGTGTCATGCAAGAGGTTCCTGCCTCTATTCATGCCCACTCTTCTCAGACCACTATGAACCTTAGTCCATAGAATTTTAACCTGAGCTATATCATTCTCATGCTCTTTCTCATATGCCTGATCACATGCCTTAGATGCATTTTCGTGATTTAGCCTATTATATGAACAACTCTTATGATCATCCTTATGATACATCCATGAAAGGCCCTTTGTATAGCTTTGCCCCGCGAGCCATGAGAACTGCTATGACTTCTCAGCCCAACCCTCATATGGTGCATGTTTCTGGTTTTGTGCCTTTTGTTCCAACACCTGACTCTCCATATATTTATGCAAAGTCTAACTCCACTATTCTGAAGAAAACGGATGGGATAGATCATAGACGTGAAATATGGAGGGGAAACCTCAAATGCAGTATCTGATGTTCCTAAGCGCAAGGAGAATGAAATTGAGATTCCCGCTGCTCCACCATCTACTATGAAGTAGAAAAAAAGAGATAAAAGCCAAGAACAAGGCCAATACTGAATAATTTGCACTATTCCACCATCTACTACATTGCTCAAAGGTTGAATACTCAGCCTCTTCCCATTGCTCCATTATTTTGCTGCATGATTTGTATTGTTGGACTATGCCAATAATCTTGTTCTGAACTCTTTGTGAACTGGTGTGTAGCATGTCCTTTAATTCATAAATGCTCATCGTGTTTGCCAATTCGGTGGCAAGAGTCCTGAGCGTCTCAAATCTTCTTCTTCGCATTTCGAAGCTTCTTTTGCTCTGAAGGGTAGTCTGCTTCTTCGTCACTTCGTGCTCTCTCAATCCTAATGTTGTTTTTGTCAATCTTGGCCCCAACGGATTCATCATTTTCACCACCGACGCCAGAGCCCTCTTCTCCCAAGGTAATCTCTCTGGTTTGATTAGTTCAGTTTTCTGATTTTCTCTTGTACACATGAAGAATTCAAAATTGGGAAAATAATTGTTTCTACAGGTTGGATCCTTGTAAGCCTTTACCACTTGTTGTGCATGTTTAGCACCATGAACTATCTTAGTTTACTCCTTTTATGAAATTTGTTTGTAACTATAACTTTTGGCTTGAATTGTGGTACTTGATTTATGAGTCCTATTTGGTAATTATCATATATTCTCCCTTTGGTTTTGAAAATTAATAAGATTGATCAACAAATCATGTACTATTATCTTATATTTGTACTTATATGTGACATATCAAAAATTACTACTACACTAGATACTTACCAATCATCTGGTCTTCCATCCAATGATGATTAAATGAATATTGCTTTTTAGAATGTTCGAGGTTTTATGAGGAAATAATTCTATAATGAAATTGCAAAAATATAAAAACACGCAAAACAGACTTGATTTGCTATGTTTAGCATAAACCAAGACTAGTATTGAACCCTCACCAAATCTTATCCATAAAATGGGATTTAAATACATTATCTTTACTCCTTTAAGTGGTATTATGGGTGGCTTATGGGTCCTTTGGAACCGGGACGAGACCAGTAATACTTTTCACTTATACTAACAAAAACAAACATTATTGTCCTTAAACATGAAACTTCGACCTCATCCTTTCTCTTAACAATCTTTTATCCCCTAGTGACAAACATGGTGGTGCTTTACCCAATCTTTTGCGATATAAAACATTATTATATTTTACTAATGAATTTAATCTTATTGATACAGAAACCTATAGCTTTCCTTTTACTTGGCGTAAATCTAATAATTCTATTAACAATACTTTAGAGCGACTTGACCACGTTCTTATTCATGCATCACTCACTCATCGTTTTCCTAACTTAACAATTCACTATCACCCTTTTACCACTTCTGACCACTGCCTTTTATCCTTTTTTTTTGGGTAAACGTAAAATTTTCTTAAATTTCCCTTCCATTTTGAGAATGATTGGATGAATTCTCCCAACTACCATAAACTCGTCATAAAAGTTTGGCAATACAAAACTTCAAGATCTTTTATGCTTCGATTCTACACAAAACTAAAACTTCTTAAACGATATTCAAAAACATGGGCTCGTGCTAATGTCAGTAGAAATTTTGAAAAACTCCAGTTGTATGAGGATAAACTATGTCAACTGCAACAACCATATTTCCTTAACCCTGCCAACACTACTATTCAAATTAGACTAAACAATCATCTTAAGAAATATAATCTAACTCTTATAATTTTAAAATGACTTCTGGAAACAAAGGGCTAAACTTAAACATCTTGCTAATAACGAAAAAACTACTAAATATTTTCAACCCATTGCGAAAATCAAAGTCTTCAAACAAAGGCTTCTAACCTTTCAAATTGTTGACGGTCTAACTATGTACGATCAAGACTCGAATACCTAATGTTATTACAAATGAATTACAACAACGCTATAAGATAAAACTTAGTATGTATATAACCTTAAATGACTAGGACTTTATCCTGACTCTTGTATCAGACGAAGACACTTTTGCTCTTTGGAAAAGATCCATCTAATATTGAAATTAAAATGTAAATTTTTTATATGCCTTTGGATAAAACGCCCGGTTCAGATGGCTTCCCTGCTGACTTTTATCAAAAATACTGGAACATCATAGGACCCTCTATTTGCTCAATAAGCTTTCTTTCGCTCTAGCCAACTACTAATAGCAACTAACCACTCTTCCATTGCATTAATCCCAAAAAATGATCATTGTATAATATTAATCACTTTCATCCTATTAGCCTATGCGATACTACCTACAAAGTCATCACAAAAGTATTAGCAAACATGTCTACATAAATTAATTAGTTCCCTTCAAGAGGCCTTTGTAGAAGGAAGATTATATCCTTTATAGCCTATGAAGTTTTCCACTTCTTTCATAAGAAAAAGAAAGGTAAAAATGGATAGCCCTTAAACTTGACATGGAAAAAACCTATGATAAACTAGATTGAAATTTCTCATATCAATTCTCACCAAGTTTGGCTTCAATTTAAAATGGATTAGACTTATCATGACTTGTATTTCAACTGCTTCTTACTCTGTTCTTGTAAATAATCAAGTTGGAAAGGAACTCCATCCCTCTTGTGTGATCAGACAAGGTGATCAAATAGATCCACTCCTCCTTGTTTTGGCCATGAAATTTCTGGGTGGACCCTCACTAAAGAAGCATAACAATCCGACAATAAAGTTGGAATTCATCTTACTAGAAATGGATTATGTACACCTTACCTCATTTTTGCATATGATACTTTGATCTTAGCTAATGCAAATCACGAAAACATGTGTTTTTATCAAATCTTTATTAGAAGACTTCACGTCTAAATGTGGTTTGACCATTAATTTTCATAAAAGCACTTTTCAGACTTCTTGTAATATTAATAGGCATACTTCTTCCTCTTTGGGTAGCATTCTTAATATCCAAATTACTACAAGTATGGAAAAAAATTTAGGGATCTTGATTATTCAGGGGAGGGTTAATAATGAAGTCTTTGTTGACTTTGTGGCAATGCTTAAGAAACAACTTTCCCATTGGAAAGTTGATTCCTTATCCCAAGAAAGTAGAGTTATCCTTGCTAAATCAAATCTTCTGTCTGAGGTCAATTATCTTATGCAAAGTTTTTTTATCTCCAAAGGTGTCTGTGAAACCATTTGTTATAATTAATAGGGATTTCTTGATAGACTGATTTGGCTTCATGCCTTAGATGGGAATTTTTCTGTTAAAACAAATCCTAGCTAGACTCTTTGATCCACCTCCAAACAACTCAATTGATAACTATGCTTTGATCTGGAAGACTAAACTCCCACCAAAAAATCAAAATTTATATGGAAGATGTTTAGAATGTTTGCCTACTACAGAAAGACTAAACGGATTTTACAATTGAGTGTCACCCCAATGTTGTCTTTGTAACATCCAGGATGTGGACTCCAATCATCTCTTTTTCAATTGTTTTTTCCAAAGATATACATAGTAAATTAGAAAATAAAATGGATTATGCTTTCACGTTTGACAATAATGGAGATTTCATAAGCAATTTGAACTTCTTTCTTAGCAACAACTCTAACAAGGACATTTGTTTTTTTATCTGGAGGAATAGTTGGCAACTTAGAAATAACATCCTCTTTCGACCTCTTCATATTCATAAATCTAATTCCCCTTTTGATATTGCCCTCTTGTAGTTTAATGACTGCAACAATCTATGAATTGAATAAAGTTGTTAAATAAAAAAGGCAGGAAAGGACCATATCTAAATGGATTAAACCCATTCACAGTTGGGTTAAACTAAACTATGACGATTCTAGCCATTCCTCCAATATTGGCTACATCCTAAGGGATTCCATATTCAACATTCTAGATGTAGAAAACAAATGTATCCCATGCACGGCAATATTGCATGTTGAGGCTTATGCTCTCCTTGTAGGGGTGTGTCAGGCCGTTAGGATTCAGATTAGGAATCTGGTTAATGAGGGTGACAACCTTACTATTATTAACAATATTAAGAAAATTTGGAAGGTTCCATGGGAAATTAGGACTATCATCCTTGATATTATTTCCCTGCCGAATTACTTTGATTCTATCATGGTTTTTCACTGCTACAAGGAGTGCAATTCTGATTTTGACTTCTTGGCTACCAAAGACTTCAACATCTATCATCTCAGTGATCTGATTAGTATAAGATCTTCTGGTGATATCATGCACTCTAGATCTGAGTTGTATTCAGTGCACTCTAGCTCTCATGTATTTAGATTATTTTTCAAGATCATCCGTTGTGATGATTTAGGCATACCTTGTAGTTAGCAAAGAGCCTAATGTTTACTTTGTAGAAAAAAAACTTCCACCAATGACTACGTTCATTCTCTTCATTATACGCCTATAAATTGCTTAGAACCTTATCCATCTCATCATTCGGCTCGGAGGTAAGAATTGTGGCCTTTTGCACTTTCCAGACATCTTGATCATTTGATCTTGTTTTCTCTCTTCTTCGTTTTAAGAGTCATCCCACCCTCGACTTCAATGATGATTCATGGGAGAGGGAAGAAGAGAAGTGTGTTGTGTGCTAGGTTTTAGTTTGAATCAGATTGTGGAAGGAAAAGAAGCCAGGGGTGGGGTTTTAATTTTCTGTCGTTTTCATGAAAATTATGCAAAATGTCATCGCTTGAATAATCGGGTAGGCTCGCTTGTTGTTCTCCTTTATTTTTGTGAGCTCACAATATGGACCGTCCGTGAACTCATCCAATGACCCATAGGTATCTTTTTTTCACTATTATTTTAATATACATTTGAGCATGCCTCATTGCTTGACTGTATGAAATCATGTTTGGTTTAAAATTATTGTTTTTTTATATTGATTTAAGACTTAAAAATTTATCATTTAAAAGAGCGAAAAATGAATCTGACTTATCGTTGTAAGGTAAGTGAAATTCATGTGATTTAGATAAACTTTATGAGAAATAAGTTTCTTTAAAAAAAAATTCTTGAACCAAGCACATAAAACTACTTGAAAAGTGAAGTATTAAGCAAACGAGGAAGATGAAGGATATGATAACAATTTAAGAATTGTATTCCAACCTATATCATTATATAAAGTTAGAGTAAATATATTCTAATATAGATTATAAGTTTCTTATGATAAGTATAGAAGTTTGTGATTTTCTAGTGCATGGACACATGTTAAGAAGTTAAAGTTAAAAATTGTTTTCATACTATTCCCTTAGTTGGATTGCATTAACCTTTAAGGAAAAAAATTAACAATTAAAAATTAATTATAATACTCGCTAAACATGGAATTTTTAGTTTGTATCCATGACTAGTTGGACACACTAGAATAATTCTAAAAGTAGTATATTCTTATATTATTCGAGGTTTCAACTAGTATATCGGTAAAAAAACAAATAGACAAATGATGTTTTAGACCTATACACAAAACATTGTTTCGGGAGCTAGTTTCGGTGAACCCTTCAAACGAAAACGCTCTCGCCCCTCATCCCAACACTACTACAATAATTTGCTCCAGTGCAGCGGTTTGGGCTAAGGCAGCGGGTTGCTTGTAGCGGTTATGATATTGAAGCGGTTCATGAAAGCGGTTTAAGATAATGAAGCGGATTTTGCAGCGGTTTGAGTGAGAAGTAGCGGATTTGCAGCGGTTTAAATTTAAAAATTTTAATGAAGCGGTTATTCGGATATATTGCAGCGGTTATATATCTATTTCTATTATACACATCATGTGCCTTTCACGTGGGCCCTCATTTTCTTCTATTTTTTGGCTGGGTTTTTTTGCGGTTGAACATGTAAGATTAGGGTTCACTACTCCAACCTCAACCAAATCTCTCCTCGAACCTTCCGCAAACATCACCACCCTCGTATTCCTCCTCCTCCATCTAGAACTTTCCCTCCGGCGATGAATCGCGCCGTCGCCACCCCTTCTGACCTTACGGAGGTTCGATTTTGTTTAAATTCTGTGGAAACTGGACGGAATCGATCGAATTTCGGAGATTGATTGCTTGTGAAAACTTTTGCAGGAAATTCGAAGAACGAGAAAAGAGGCTGTGATTGGATTGAGTTCGCGATCTAGGCCTTTACCCCACCGGAGATGTTTTGGTCGAGAGACTGTTACTTTTTTTTTCTTTTTTTTTGATAAAGTAACAATTCGAGATTCCAGTACAAACAACCTGAAAACTCGAGAGGCCGAAGAATCGGCGACGGAACACCCGTCACAACCCACCCAGAAAACAAACAAACAAACAAGAATAAAAACACACAGAAAAGAAAGAGAAAACAAGGAAAAGTACAGACACTGACGAACCCAGCAACTACCAAGGAAAAAAGCGAGAAAGTCCTCAAACAGTGGTTGGATGACACCAACAGGTCGTATGAAGCAGCCGGAAAGAAGAAACATGACATATTCTGGCGGCAAAGAGTTCGCATCAGCCACCAGGGATCACTTGATCACAGTCTTGTCTCGATCCGAATCAGCAATTCTCAGAATCAGCCTCAGGGAAAGCCAGCATCAGCAGTGGTAGTACCTCGGGGTTAAGGGAAATAGATTTAAAGAGGAAGACGAGGTTTACTCGAGGGTTATAGAATGCCCTAGGGTTCATGATTTGATTAATTTTAGTTGACGGATTCCAGAGTAAGTCGCTTGAGGATTGCATTAATTATAATAGGCCCCGTCATCCCGACAGTTACAGGGAGTTCCTATCGTTGTTTCTGTTTTATCCCCTTAGAAATTTGGAAATTTTCTAGAGATAGGCTTTGACTCCTATAGTTTTAACGACATTGTTTTATTGCTTGTGAAGTAATCACACATAACCTTGGGTTAATATAGTTGGGTTGTTTGGTAAAAAGCTGATGGTGGTTGATTTAATTTATATTGCTTTGAATTAGTCATTGGGCTTTAAAGCCCAAAAATTGGGTAAATAATACATTAGAGAGTATCATGATGCTAAACTTGCACAACAAGTTCGAAACTTTGAAGAAAGTGTGTTTCATGAAAATTTAATTTTTCAATGACTTTTCCTTGCAGAAACTAGGAAGAATCAAAATGGGTTACAGGCTTGCACAGAGCATGCGTGAAAAGCAGGTTCTGTTTCCTTGCAAGGTAAATATTTAATTGTTAAAAAATTTCTACTTTTTTCAAAGCTTGCAGAGCAAGCTCAAGTGGTGTTCTTGGTGGAGCACATTGATACTGTTGACTCGAAACCGACGACGACAGTGGAATTCTTGGTGGCGGGGATATCGCCGCCGCCGGAATCATGAAATGGTGACCCAGCCGACAATCGTCAGGCCGAAGAACACCGAACCGATCCCAGACGCGGAGCCCACCACCACCTCGAAGGACCACCGGCAGAAGAAGGGGCTCTACGCCGCCTTCTCCTTCGCCATCGGCTTGTCAAAGCTGGTAGGCGGTGAGGCGACTCTGAATCTTGTCGGGGATTCCGTATCAGACGACGCTAGTTTGCTGTTCTTTTCAAAGTTACCGAGCTCCGATGATTTTCGGATCTAAATACAGGTGATTTTTCATCTTTGGTTGGAGTTTGAGGTTTGCTCTATCAATCGTATTCAACGACCATATCAAGGTTTAATTTCGAGTTCTTCCCCTGCAGATCTACGAGAAGGATGGCACAGAGGAGATCGAGAGGAGGCAAGAGTTTTTTTTTTGAGATCGATTCATTGAATCTCTGACAGAGGTTTGAACTGTTTTACTCCTTGTTGATTTTCATTCTTTTTATTTCCTTTTTTCGTTTCCATTTTCCATCTCCCATGGGAGATGAGTTGGATCTAGGTTCACGCTTCCACACGATACTGGGCAGGCGGTGATTCCGAGTGTTGGAAGTGGCGATAACAGCCATGGTGGACGGAGCATAGAGCATCAACGTCGGGAGGCCATGGGATGTCTAGTATCGGTTGGAGTTTTGGGTTTATACTCACCTCACTTTTGAGTTTGGGATTGGTTAGCAGCAAACTACTCATATTGTTTTTGTTGTTGTAGGGAGGTTATCCCTTTGAATGAATGATTGTCGACAATTTTTGTTGAATGGGATGTTTTCCCTATGGTATTTTGGGGGATTTCCCCTGGAGTGTTTAGAGAGTTACCCTTTTAATTGGGTGATTGTTGTAGATTATTGTTATTGAGTGGGATGTTTTCCCTAAGGTTTGATTAGGAGGTTTGCTCCTTTGAGTTGGTTGATGCATAGGGCGAGAGAGTGTTACTTCTGATGCTACAGGTATTGTATAAGATTTAATTAGTGGATTTCTTTTTTGTATTGAAGACACATAGTCTTAATTGAATCTGTATAGAATTGTCAAGGTATAATCACATATCCATATTTGTTTGCAGCTTGATTTTTTGTTGTTTGAGAAAAGCTCGGCGACAGGTAAGATCCTCTATTTTTGTTTATAGTTGAATTTTTTGTAGTTAAGGAGTACGATTTCTCTAATTTTTGGTTTTATGTCAGATTTTGGGCGATCATCAAGTGTGGATTCATCTTTCATTTTACCAAATTTTATTGACTTGTAGGTGACTTCTTTTGTTGTTGTTGCATGGTTCATTAGGTTGGTGCATTTTTCTTGCATGATGATCTGATGTAGTGCTGACTGTTGGGCAAGATCCTCTAACTTTTGTCCTACATTGGACCTAAGAACAACAATATTTGGTTGTTGCAGCAAGTGGTTGGAAGATTCAGTATTTGGGTTACCTAATTTATCTCATCTCTTAATTAGTTTAGCGTAATGATTCATTTAGTTAGATTGTAATACTCGAGATTTTTAGAAGACGAGTTTGGGACCGCTTAGAATTTTGTTGTCTTAATTTATTCTTGTGTAGTCCATATATTCTATGTTTTATGTTTATTATGATCATAAGTTAATTAAAGACTTGAAAATCTAGATTGCCATTTCGTGGAATAGCGGTAATTGATCGTTTCGGGTGCTATAAGTCCCGTTTAGGATTGTCTCGTGTGTATAAATGGGTACACATAAATAGGCTTAGATATTTTTGAAATATCATCATAAGGTGTGTATTAATATTTTATTTCAATTATTAATTCTAATATATATATTTTCTTACTGCTAGTTAAAGTATGAATGTCGACGAAGAATACGGGTATGGATTAGTATTTAGTACCGATGCTGGAATTATTCCTGAATAATCAATAGGGTATTCAAATCCCATATATATATATATTATATTAGTGTAGTACTCGTGCCTTGCATGGAATCTGTTTATTTTTTCTTACATTTAAAAAAATAGTATATAAAAATTATATATTTAATTGATATAGAAATATGTAGGTAGTGATTGTTATAGAAGTAGATGAATACCAATATAAAAAAGGACTAATTGAATACAAAACATTGAAGAGATTGACAAAATATATTATTGAAAGAGATACGGAACTCTCCATAACTTTATTAATAGTAAAAATTGGCTAAGTAGTTTTAAAACGGGGATAGTCACATCCCTAACATCAATACTACTGAAACGATAAAGCATAATCAAAATGTTCATCTAATACATGAAAATGAAACCCTAAACATAAAATTTCGTAAGATGTTCAAAATTGCTACAAATTATGAAAAACTTCCTTGTATACTACATTGGTTGTAATATTAGATCTTTTTTTGTTTTTGTCACATATCAAAATCATCAAACATTTATTGTTAGTAACTCTTGATGATACAACATAAAACTGACCATGGGTGAAAACATGGCATGGGAGATATAAATCGACATTTGTAAGAGATTGGTCCTGGCTATTGTTTATCGTCATAGCAAAACAGACACTTGAAGGAAATTATCTTCGTTGAAACTTGAATGGATATGAAGTGTCTGATGGTGACATGAGCATGTGAGGAATCAAAACTATATTTTTCAATATTGTTGTTGAAATAATTATTCATTGTATGACATGACTGCCGAACTGCGTGGTTATCAATCTTGTCCCATTGCATAAACCTGAAGACTGGTCAATATTTCGAAGCAACATAATAGAAACCTTAACCTTAGGTTTCAATACATGAGTTGGAACACCAGAACATCTAATATTGTTCAAGTATTCAGACGTATAAACACTTACATCGTTGTCTGCAATCAAACATGTCTTGCAAAGGCTATCCGAACTGAGATAGACTTTCTCATTACATTGTAACAAAGACAATATATAGTCATTAACTATATCTACCTCTTCATGTGTTGGTGCAAGAATTGGTCGTCTTTAATGTATTTCAGAGACAACTGATTGTCCAAAAGAGAGGGATAAACAAACTTAACAATTGATGGAATCAGATCTAAGTCATAATCATTCGCCAATAGTTCATCAAGAATTTGCATTTGTGCTTCTCCATCATTGTCATCACCTATAGTACCATCTCCGATGCTTAATACTCATTCAGAAAATTTATTTGCTTATTGGATATCATAATCAGATATACCATGTTGAATCCTCATGTTTCTTGTCAAATTAAGAATTTTGCAATAACCCCACAAATAAGAGGAAATAATGGTGACAAAAATAATATCTTGCATGCTTCCTTGTGTGATAACGGGTAGGATTTGCCTAAAGTCTCCACCAAATACTATGACTGTATCTCCAAAAGGTTATACTGAACTAAGGAGATTTGTAGCCCTTAAAATATCTCTTAAAGTCATGTCTAATGCTTCAAAACAAAAAGATATTCGTCATCGGAGCTTCATCCCATATAATAAGTCTTACAGCACAAATCAATTCAGATAATTTTGAACTTGAACTTAACTTGTAAAGTTAACAAAACCCTAACTTGTGAAGATGATCAAACTATATTAACTACGACCAATGAGTATTTTAAAAATTAATATAAATAATGATAAATTATATTTAACAAATACGTTGTGAAGATTATGCCCATATAAAACTTGGTTTACAATTGTGCTAGAGTGAGTTATTTATTTTATAGAGTTGTCATTTTAAGATAAAAATACATTATGAAAGAACATATATATATATATTATCAATATAATACATATATAAACAATGCAATTGATAAATACAACATACTATATTCTCTTTAGTTCGTAAAAATTGGATTTAAATGACTTTTAATAGACTCTACGAAATACATTAATTATGAAAATTGGTAAGTAAACTACTACAACATAAACACTGGATTTACCTTAATCGACTTCGAGAGAATCTCTTCAATAATATTATGTATATTCTTGAAAGGAATCTACGGTTTCAAGCAATTTGTGGACTTGATCATAGACTACTACAAACAAAATTGATAAATTTATATTAATATAAAAAATATTGTGTAGAAAAATTATAGAGAAGATTTGTAAAAACAATAAGTGTTTTAAGATGATATTGCAAGATTAGTTGATATATATTTACTTACACCATCAAATAAGATATATGAAAAATAGAGTTTTCTATCTGTTCAAGATTAGTTAGGAAAATAAATGGTTAAAAAATCCCTATGCATACAAATTGAGATTCTATAATAAAAACTTATCTTATTGATTGTCATTACTTACTATGGGCTGTTCAAAAATGGACCGGACCGGAAAACCGGACCGGACCGGTGAAAATACGGTCCGGTCTCCGGTCCATATAATTTCCTTAATCCGGTCCGGTCCAAACCCGGAAAAAAAATCGGTCCGGACCAGTGGACCGTTTTTTTTTTATATATAATTTATATGTTTTTTGGGAGATTTATATGTATTTTTTATAGATTTTTTTTTTAATTTAATAAGTTAGGAGTATATATGTTTTTTAGATATTTTTTTATAGATTTTAAATAAGAATTTAATTTTTTATTTTTTTTAAATAAAATTCGGTCTAACCGGTCCTGGACCGGACCAGACCGAATGAACACCCCTAATCAAAACTTATCTTATTCTATACATGGAAAAATAAATTTTTATTTTTTTCATATCTTATCGGAACTTTCGGCAACTCTTGTAGTTGATAATTTTTTTTTTCTAATAGTTGTATGATGTAGTGGATGATGGTTAGATAAGTGATGACACATAGGCAAATCAAATGTGGTGACGACACATAAGGTTTTGGTCTAGTAGATATATAGTAGATTACACTTTGCGCTTATAACGACTTTAAAATAAAAGATTATGCATACTAATGATATGTTTCATAAAATATATTGACATGGTCATAAATCATTATACTTATAGCACGTTTTCACCTTTGTTTTGTATAAAGTTTACTTTTAGCAAGTGTAACTTCCAAGTCCTAGTCTTATCTTTCCGGAATGTTATAATACATTCATAGAAACATATTTTCATGGTAACTAAATTGAAATATTATCTATTGCATATTTCCAAATGGAGTTCATAATCCCTCATTAAACTACTTATTGGTGGTGCTACGAATTTGACTTATGCCTTTATTGTTTAGTATTTTTAATTATGGAAATATGATAATACATATAAGCTATATGCTTTTGATTGACATGTTTAATTTTGAAAATAGAATAATCTTATATATAATTATTATATTAAATATTGAAAAAAAATGATTTTTGAAGATCATTATTATGATTGACATGTTTAGTTTAAGAAATAGGAGAATCTGATATATATATTATATTAAATTAAAAAAAGTTGAGAAAATGTCATGTGACAGAAAGAATGGGAGGATGTCACGTGGTATAAGGAGGAGGTGGGCTTAATAGGGAGATATGATCATGTGACATAGAGGGATTTTGGTTTAGTAGATATATGTCATGTGGTTTAGTTAGGTTTTAGTTTAGCGTATATATAGTAGATTGTTGTGAAAGTTTTGTATTGATAATATTTGTTATTGATTTGTGTGATTTATTTGTGTGTAAATTAGAAAGTGATTAGTTTATTTATGTGATTGATTTGTATCTAAATTAGGAAATTGTATGTAAATTTAGGAAGTGATTATTTTGATTGATTTGTATCTAAATTTGGAATTAGTTTAGGTTTATGATACATATTTTTTCTATATAAATTTAGATTTACAAAAAAAATGAAATACTCAAAAAATAGCATGTGACATTTTTATTATGAGGGTGCAATGTGGCATATTGAAGTTTTGTTTTAGTATATACATAGTAGATTATTTATAATATAATACCTTGATAAAAAATATAATTATATCTTATGATTGTATCAATTAAATAAATTAGAAATATATTTCTATGTGTCTTTTTCCAGACCATGACCGTATGAAATAGATACAATAAATAAGATTTTTCAAAAATAGGTTTATGAAATTAATGTTAGTACACTTATATATCAATATTGAAAACTACCTTTAATAATTTATTTTCGTACTAAACTAATAATTAGAAATTTTGCATTACTAAGTAATAATTTATATCTTATTTTATTTAAGTATAGAGTATGTAATAATGTATATTTACAAAACATTTATTTCTAAGATTCTGTATAATATTTTTTATTGCAAATATTTGCAGTTTTACAATTCAAATAAAAAGTGCACATAAATGACATATTATAAGCTACTAATTAATCACTTACTCACTACGTATTTATGGACGTTTAGAAAATGAATGTACAAATTAAGGTCTTAATAAGATCGAGATATAAATTATTAAAAATGACAAAATGTTATATAATTATGGAAATTTATAAATTTTTTGTCCAAGAATATTTGTTTATATAAGATTAGCTTATGATGGAAAGATGTAAAAGATTAGGTGGATTATTGTTAATATTACAAATTTCCTTATTCATATTAAATTTTATTCTAGTAATCTTAAAGATTACAAATATAATTGGAAAGAATTAAGATATATATTGATTTTTAAAATATAATTTTATTACTTGAAAAATTGAGATGATGACAAGTGGCATATAATGGTATGGTTTATTCTTAGGGTGACATGTGGCGTAGGAAATTTTGGATTTGTTTATCCCTCTTCTTAATTTAAATACAAACCAAGTACAAAGATTACAGATCCAAATATTTTCTAATTATATACAAATTCAAAATTTCTAATTATATACAAATCCAAAATTTCCTTATTATATGGATGATTGATATACGAAATTATGATCCGAATATGATTTTGATATTAATATTATCTAGATCTATATTTTTTATACATATATTAATTTTAATAATTATTAATATTTTTTTATTCAACATATATGACATAAAAAACCGTGTTTGGCACGGGAATTTCGATAGTTAAGTACTAAATTTACAAATTGCCACTGATGCATATTTGCATGTAATCGGAGGTGTATGTTTACTCAACTGAAGTAGATAAAACATTACATAATTAAAATGCTAATTAATCCGTAATTAGCTAGTAGTATAATAACAAAAAACCAATTATAAATGCGTGCACTATATAATCCTTTGAGTCCTCCTGCATATTCTTATGTCACTGATTTGTAAGCAAATCTGCAGGTTCAGTTTTTGGAAACAAATAATTTTTTTGGTACAAATTTAATATTGCATTGCAGGTTTATTGGATATTTTGTGGTCCATTTTGAAAAGAATTGATGTTAAAATTATTATAGATTTAATTTCGTATAGTGCATAAGAAATATATTGCAGAGAAACCAAATCTGCCTAGAATGTAATATTTTGTGATAAATTTTGGAAACATAAATACATAACTTCACACCCTTTTCTTACTCACAACACATTTATATTTTATCGTGACGTAAATACCCTCCATCCCAAATGACGGGTTCATGTTGGATATTTGTTAAATCAGATTTAGATTTGGAGCATGTTTGTCAATGGGTTTCACATAGTGACATACTCATATAATAAATCAGGGCCGACCCAAACTTAATATTGAATTGTTATTATATTTTTTTGTAATATTAATACAAAAAGTAATACTTGGTTTAATGGTAGAGGAGTGTGAGTTTTTTTTACGTTTAAAAAGATCATGGGTTCAATATTTATATCTTACCATCTTTTATTTAAAATTGTAGGCCCTCTTTTTCTCTTATTTAAAAAAAAATATTGTTAAGCTTTTGATCTCTTAATAATTTTGAACGTGAATGGACCCCCTATCTTTTTTTCTTCAAAACATTACTTTTACTGTCTATATTTTAATTTGTTAATATAATTTTTTAACTAATTTGTTGGCATATTTCTTTAACAAATACAATAGATTTTTTTTTTCGATACTTGTGTTGTTTGTATACCACCTATCTTAATTTTATAAAGTTTTCACTTAATGTTGTAAATGTGGGGCTAGTTTTATGGTGTAAATATATAAATATTAAAAAAAATCTTTCTATCTCACATATTTCATTTTCAAAAAAATTCACTTAGTTTTACATATGGGTAAATTTTCAGTTTAGTTGTACATACAAAAATACACTTCTTTCCCTCTACAAATCTTCCTATGAATATTATTGTGAGTCGGTCAACATATTTCAGTCAAATTATACATACTTTTACCCATTTTTTATACAAAAAATTTAAAAAAAAATTAAATGGTATATTTATTAGGTCCTTGATTTCTGTTTCGTCCCATGACCTACTAAAGTTTAGGACCGACACTGATTAAATTATTGAAGGCAATTAAGAGATTTTAATACAATTTTGAAATAATGATCAGTAGATCACTACAACGTTGAAACAATTTACATGGAACGAAATCTTGAATCACAAATTCACATTCTTGAACTCATCAACTTTTAGAATTGGACATCCAATTATAAGTTAATATCGTGGATCAAGAATCTCTTGATTTTAATTTAGCCAAATAATTAGTTTTCAAGCGTAAGACTGTACGTCGACAGCAATGGCTTCAATTATGTAAGTTGGTGCTAATTTGGTTGTGGTGAACAGTGTTTGCAAAAAAGTAAAATTCAATTGAATCTGGTGTTGATTTGGTTATGTTGGGCGATGGCGTTAATTGGTTGGAAAATGCATATTAGAATTTGGAGAAGGGGATGGCCGAGGAAAAGTTTAGCTGAATTGGGACGTTAGGGTTTAATTCAAATTCACACTTTATACGGGTATTTTAGTCATTATACATTATATGAGGTGTGACATGTATGACAATTATTGATGATTACAGATTTGATTATGTACAAAATTATAGGGCTGTGAATATTACATAGTAAATTTTTAGAAAGATTTATACTATAAATTAGTATAAAAATTATTGAGGAGTGTGTGCAAATTCGGCTATTATAGGTAGTAATTTTCTTTTCTTTGATTTTATTAGTTTTTTGATAAAACTCCCAAAAAAATAAGAGCGTGATACATGACAAATTGAATACAGTGACGCCACGTGACAAAAAAATTTTTGATACATTGTTGAAGTGTCACGTGACTCATTCGATATTTACATTTAGTAGTTATATAGTAGATTATAATTAAAAAATAATCAAATATACAAAAAGACAAATTAGGGATCAATCCTTATCTATTTAAGATATTTCTTTCCATGCTTATCCCAAAATTACTAGAAATTTCTTCCACCTTTTCTTACCGCCCCCACCGACCTCCTCCTTGGCTGCCTCTCCATCCTCACGTCCTCTCCTCCTCCATCTTCACCTCTCTTGCCCACGCCATAGTTGGAGGCCCTTGCTCGCCGCCGTCGTCGTCGTCGCCAAGGAGTGCTCGCCTCCTCTGTTTTTCCTCCACCGTGCAGCTGCGGTCAGCTGAGTTCTCAGCTGCTGAGGGCTGCTATTACTGCTGTACAGTTGGGCATGGTTCAACCTTCACCTTAGGAGCTTTCATCTCCTCCTTCAAATCTCTTGCTCTTTCCCTTGTTAAGAAGTTGTAAGGTAACACTTTCTTAAGTTCCTAAACCTAATTCCATGATTTGGATATCCTTGTTCAAAAGAGGTACTTAGGGTGCAATTGATGGTTAATTAGAGGTTAATTGATGTTGTGAAAGACTTAGGTGGATGGGATTTATAGATTGGAAGGGAAAGCTAGGAAATTGGGCATTTCTGTACACATCTGAAAATTTCTGGGCTCATTCTGTAATTACTAAAAATATGTGGCTGAGGCTATGAGGTGAGAAATCTTCCTACGAGTATGAGGAACTTTACGGATCTTGATTTGGATATATATATAAAACGTTATGCACAAATCTGCGTTGTATTGTAGATTCGGGAATTCAACGACTTCGTGAATCCGGGAGACGTCGAGCCGCTCAAATAAAAATACCGCGAGAATTGCTTGACGTGAAACTTCTATAAGGCAAGTTATTTATGAGCGTTTGCGTGTCGTAGTTTAAAGTTTAGAATAACAGACTATGCATAGCATCAAACCGTTAATTCTGCATAAGAGTTCAATTATATCGAACTGATGTGTTATGCCTTGTCGGGGTTGTGTTATTGTCTTATTATTGATGTTGTTGTTGTTGTGGTTGTTGTTGTTATTATGATTAATCCTTGATCATGGACATATAAACACTTGCATTAAGAGATGTCTTACCATTATAAGATCTTGGTTAGTTGATGATGAATGACGTAGGGTACTCACTGTATATGGATAAAGGATGTTTATTGCTTGACTACAATTGAGCTAAATAAGTTTAGCTGTATGTATGTATGTATGTATGTATGTATGTATGTATGTATGTATGTATGTATGTATGTATGTATGTATGTATGTATGATAAGAATTCCATATTAAGTGTGCCTTGATATATCGATATGTGTTGAAAGCTATTTCATGAATGAATACATGTTGAGATCGTGATTGTTTATGAATTAATGTGGTGATGTGGAATTAATATGAAATATCGAGATTGATCTTGAAATAATGCATTGACGAGATCAGTGGTATTATGATTGGTAACTGTGGCCGATCATATTTATGAGTGTGAGATGTTGACAATAATGCATGTGGCAAATGATATGATGGATTGTGGTGAATCATGATGATTGACGTATGTAATACCGTGATTATGATTTTACACATTTGCGGGTAAGGATTGTTCCGAGCCCCGCTTGGTAATAAAAATGATTTTTTTAAATACATCCCTTGTTACCCCCGGAGTCCGGGTTGAGTATGTCAAGGGAGGTGCTTTACATGTATTGGGAAGGCCGGATCGCCTAGCTAACGATGTCGTTCCCGACCCGCGGGTAAAGGTATGATTTAGAAGGTACCTTTGTGTCCAAGACAGGCTTGGGTATGTTTTCGAACGTTTTCGTAAATGATTTTCAAATATTTTTGTAAATGTTTATTTTAGTTTTCCTTAAAAAAAGTATACCGGGTATAGGTTTTGAATGATGGATTTTAATTTTGGAAATTTGTGGTTTTGTGGATGCTTATTGGATTCTGTGATCTGATACATGATACCCAATGTCAATCTATGGTTCAGCTGGATACCTAGTGGAATCACTATGATGTGATATTTACATTTGGGTTGTTATTCTATTGGAAAATTGATACTGCATTCTTGCAGTCATGGGTTACCTGCAACTAGTTGGTTATTCTGGTTGATACTGGATATTGATTGCATTCGATATGAATATAACATAAATACCTGTAATTCTGCCAACGTCTGTGTATGCATGTACAGTTATTTATAACATTAGGTTGTAATGTAAATTTGGCATCTGCTTATTCAGGATAATTGTTTGTGTGTTGCTTGTAAGTGTTGCTTTTCTGATTGTAAACTTATGAAATGATTGGAAGTTGGCCGTAGTACCGTGAAGTGGAAAGGATTGAGATATGAGTATGATATATTTATATGTATCTATTACGTAAATTGTCAGCGTTGGGGTCGAGATTGTAAATACATTCATGCTATAATCTATCTATCTGTATCTTTCTTGTACATTTGGAATCATGTGCATAATTCCCTTCATAGTAGATTATATCAATCTGGGTATTCATTAGAGTTAATAACATGTTAGGGCATGTTAATTTGTAACTTCTTTTGTATATCTGCAATCAGAGGAAATAACGCATTCTAGACATGTTGTGTTCAGATATAATTATGTCTGCATGTAGGGATATTTATGTCGGCATAATTATAGGTTTGCTAGTCCGTGATTTCCTTACTTTTACTATCATACGTTTATCGCTCATATAACTTGCTAGTCTAGTTGGAGACTAACCCCATTTCGGTGGGGGACTGGTTGTGTTTGTGCATGGCCAGGGTTACAGGTAGCGTAGCAGGAGTGTGGAGGAGGTCATGCAATGTGATGCACTTTTTAGGATGGGGATTTTAGTTATGTTTCAAGCCCTTTACCGTTATGGTATAATTGTTGATTAAAAAGGGTCGTGGAAGCGTCTGTGTACGCCGACCTATATGTATATCGAATTTCAGGAAAAACCCTCTTCTAAATAGGCTTTAAATTATGGAGCCGTCTTTGTTCAGGTTTTGGACTTTACAGGTTGAGTCTTTTTTTTCTTAAATAGCCTGAGGGAATTTCTGCGACGCTGTGACTCCCCATTAGTGGTTAATTTGGGGCGTTACATAGATATCGGTCAATGTTATCCGTTTGTTGATTTAAGTTCTATAATTCTAATTGGCAGCTTAAAATAGGCATGTAAGCTTTCTTTTCAACTCAAACTGTTTGATTTTGCAGGCTTCAAAATCTGAATGGGTTGAAGCTTCAGAGGATAAAGATGAAAATGACTCTGAAGACGGTAGTGGAAGGTGCATATTTGTGATTCATTGATTTAATATTATCCTTCTTTTCAAGTTCTTTTGTTTATATATGGTGCTACTGCTATGGTCTCTTCCTTTCTCTTTGTAAAATAACTAGTGCTATTGCTATAAACTCATTTAGTATAATTTTTTTAGCAGTTGATATGTTTTATTGGCAGTCAACTCTTGCTATTTTTAAGTGCTAACCTTTCAAAAATTGTACATGATGTTTTCTAATTGGACAATGCAATCATATTAGTTTTGAGTCGTTTGGATTACATTAACATATTTTGCTTACTCATTTATAATTTATTATCTTTGGGTATGCCTTGTTGTATTAATAAACGGTCTTCTTCAACGATGATGTTGTGAAGGCTAATAAAGTGGGTGATGTTGTTCCCTTGATAAGAGGGGAAGGCAAAACACTTGGGAGGAAGAAGAAACGCGTCAGGATAGAGCGAATCCGAGCAAGTCTTGGCCTTTCAGACTCAGCAAAATCCCCCTGGAACTTCGAAATCCAAGCAAGTCTTGATGCTAAATGTGCCTCTCTTCAATTCTTTCGATTAGGTTTGCATTAGTGAAAGATTAGGCGCTTGGAACTTCAAAATCCTTGAAACTTATTCATATACTCTATAGAGAGAATAATGCCTAATAGATCAAACTTGAGGTACTTCGTGTTATAACTTATAAACATGATTTTTCTTGTTATAAACATTGGTCTCTCTGTTGCTTGACTATGTATAGTATCTACTTTTGATTCCTCAGGAAAGATATTTGGGCAACATTTCCAAAGCAGGATGACGTACCACTATGAGGTTTTATCCAAATGTCTATGTTTTCAGTTACCACGATCATTTTATCAGACACATGAGATTTCGTGTTTCTAGCTATAATGTGTTTTGGTAGAGGTTACCTTTTACATACGTTTTTGCATTTGTTTTTAGCCAATTCTTTCCTTACATCAGAAATATTTTTTGTTGTTGTGGCACTTGGTACATTCTGTCTTTCTGGTAAAGTTCCTCTTCTTTTTATAATAAACTTGTTCTTTACATCTCTTTAATCGATATGTGAAATGTGAAATTTTAGGTACACAAACATGGACAGCAAATTCAGGCACCACTATGAGGTTATCCAGGAGGTAAAATGTCTTCATTGCTCCCTGTTCTCTACCATTAATGAGCTTCATGATCTGCTCAACATGACATGAGTTGTTGACATTAGTCTACTACAAAGGACTAGATAACTTATTTCTAAAGAAAATGATTAGGTATTAATGTTGCAATGAGAATAACATCATACTTCTATATAAACGGACAATAACATCATGGCCATGAAATCATGTCATCGGTGTAGAAAGGAGGACGGGATTACTTCCGTCTGCATAGTTGTGCTTCTCATTACCAAGATTGAGTTGCAATATTACATCAAAATGCTCAAATAGCCATATTATAATGTACATGTTTTGATTCATTTGACCAATTTGGAGGACATAGTACTTATGTCCTATTGATGTTTTGTCTCCTGTGAAACACTTTTATAGCTTAACTTGATAACTATTTATTGGAAATAAATAATTGGATTTCATGAAGCTTGCTTTACTTAGCTGCTTTTATCTATTCGTAGAATATCATTTAGGGCCTTAAAGTGACTAGATTTAAGAGAAGGTTTTCCCTATACTAACTGATATTTGCTATTAATTCTATTCTTTGTAATTTGAAAGAATAGAATTAATAGCAACAATTATAGTGATCACTTAGTACTTATTGAACTAAATTTCATTATAATACATTGTCACATTATCATGCCCTATTTTCTTTGTAATTTGAAATATAATCCAACAATTATAGTGAGTAATAAAATTACTAGTTCTTATTGTAGTTGCTAATGTTGTTTCTAGACATGCCACGTGCTAGGTGTAAGTGATCACTTAGTTCATAGGCGAGGCATATTCTTATCATCTAACACAATCTTACTTGCAGGGTTTGCCTTGCCACCTCTACTTTGATTTGGAGTTTAAAAAGAGTGAAAATGTTGATAAAAATGAAGACCAAATGGTTGATCTTTTGATAACAGTTGTTTTTGATGCCTTGCATGAAAAGTACTGCATACAAGGAGATTTTGGACTGGATTATAGAGTTGGACTCCTCCAATAATGGTATGGAATTCAAGAAGATTTGCAAGACTGATGTGTGCCAAAGGAATTGCTTGAGCAGTGTTAATATGTATCCTTGTTTACAAATCTGCTATTCCATTTCCTTTATGCTTTGTTACTGTCTTGATGTGTCCTTGCCTCATGTGTCAAGCCAAGTTGTCAAAGGAGACGTCTTGGATCTAGTCTTGGTTGGAAAGTCACGTCTGAACGTCACAGTGGTGGTGATCGCGAACGGAAGAACGCGATGATGGTGGTGGTGGTGATCACGGTGGCGATGGAAGCGAGTTGATGGGAGTATGGATAGTGGTGGCGGAAGCGATTGAATGGAGGGATAGACGACTTGAAGGGATAAGTCGTTGATGTCGTAGCGTCGACTGCGGAGGGGATAAGCTCGATGGAGATCGAGTGGTTACCGTAGCGTCGGCGGCGGAGTGAATGGGGATGAGAGGGATATGGGTGACGTCCGATCAAGGGAAGGAGGGATTAATACTCGACTTTAAACCTTGAACTTTAACTTTGAGCGTGAGAAATAAAGAGTACAAAGTAGGATATAAATAGGGAAGGGATCTCGACCAAGACCTAATGAGCTTGGGTCGAAACGAACCTAAGGGCTAGCCCATACAAGCATGCAAAAGGCACAAATCCTAAAAGATAAAAGAAAATTATCTGAAACGCTATAAATAAGGAAATTATCTAAAACGTTGTAAATAAGGAAACTATCTAAACAAGCTGAAAATACCAAATATAGATAATGTCTTAAAAAGAACGCGTGACACTCATGGACGCGTTGAAGGCTTTGAAGAGATCATCACGTGAGACGACGAGGTGGCACAGTCTTCAAAAGAACGCGGCCTTTTCACAGTCTTCAGAACTTTCGATGGTGGCGAGGACGACGAGCCTTGGATTGGTCTCTGGGCTTCCTTGGTTGGCGGCGGCGCGTGCGATAAGTGACGCGACGGCGGCGGCGATGGCCTTGGACCTAGACCTTGTTACTAGGCCCTTTGAGCGTAGGCTCATGGCTTCTTCCTCGTCTTGGACCATCATGGGAGGCAGGGTCACATCACCTTTCCCCACTTGGTTGTGAAGCATCCCCGCTTCACCATCATCAAACTCTGGCTCAACATATGAAGTCAAATCTGTCACGTTGAAGAACGCATGGACTCCAAAATCTGGTGGATGGTCGAGTTGATAAGCATTGTCCCCGATGGCCTTTATCAGGCGGTAGGGGCCATCTCCACGTGGTGCTAGTTTGTGCTTTCGTTGCGAGGGAAACCTCTCTTTTCGTAGATGCACCCAAACAAGGTTCCCGGGGGCAAAGACGACGCGGCGGCGGCTTGAATTCTTCTGCGAGGCATACTGTGCGGCCCTCCTCTCCAGCTGCTCCTTGGTCTTTCGATGAAGCTCTTGGACTTGCGCAGCGCGATGTGAGGCGGATATATGCACTGGATCTCAGACAGGGCGCGACGACAAATCCAGTGGTGTCAAGGGGTTGATGTCATACACCACCTCAAAAGGTGTCAACTTGGTCGCCGTGTGCTTGTATCTATTGTAACAAAACTCGACAATTGATAGTAAGTCCTCCCAACGCTTAGGGTTGGCTTTGAGCATTGTGCGAAGGAGGGCTCCTAGAATTCTATTGGTGACTTTCGTTTGGCCATCGGTTTTGGAATGGTAGCTAGTCGAGAATAGGAGTTTAGTTCCTAGTTTTCCCCAAAGAGTTCTCTAAAAATGACCAACAAACTTAGAATTCCTATCACTAATAATGGTACGAGGGACTCCATGAAGACGCACCACATGCTCAAAGAATAAATCAGCAATCTCACTAGCACTATGGGTGGTCTTACAAGCTATAAAATGTGTCATCTTAGAAAATCTATCTACGACCACAAAAATAGAGTCTTTACCTCGTCTAGAGAGGGGCAAACCCGTGATGAAATCCATAGACAAATCTTTCTAGGGGGTACTCGGAATGGACAAAGAAGTGTAGAGGCCGTGAGGACTAGACTTAGCTTTGGCTCTCTGACAAGTCACACAACTCCTACAAAACCTAGTCACTTGGTGGGTCATGTTAGGCCAAAAGAAATGTTCTCTCAGCGCGTCTATGCATAGACGACTAGCCTTATACAAATAACCCTCAGAAAGGTAAAACGTCTCAAACTCACGCGATCTCAGGCAGTGCTCAAGAATATGGGCAAAGAAAGGGTCACTAGTATATAAATCTTTAATCAAAGCAAAACCCAAAATCTTAGTTTGTACTTGAGTCAAGAGAACATACCTACGTGACAACGCGTCAGCAACGATGTTATCTTTCCCTTTCTTGTGAACAACGACATAAGGGAATGTCTCCAGAAACTCCACCCAGCGAGCATGGCGGCCATTGAGGTGAGCTTGACTCTTCAAGTAGCTCAACGCGGCATGATCACTGTGGATGACAAACTCACGCGGCCAGAGATAGTGTTGCCAAGTCTTCAGCACGCGTACTAAGGCATAAAGCTCCTTGTCATAAGTAGGGTAATTGAGAGTGGCTCTTGTGAGCTTCTCACTGAAGTAGGCAATCGACCTCTTTTCTTGGTGTAGCACACCACCAATGCCTATGTCAGAGGCATCACACTCTACTTCGAAGTGTTTGGTGAAATCTGGAAGTTGGAGCAATGGCGCTTGGCATAACGCGGTCTTCAAGGCGGAGAAGGCGCGTGCATGGGAATCCTGCCACAAAACTGTGCTTCCTTTCTTGGTGAGCTTGTGAAGTGGCGCGGCAATGGAGGAAAAGTCGCGTACAAAACGCCGATAAAACCCCGCGAGACCGAGAAAGCTTCGCACTTGGGTCGGAGTTGTAGGCGTGGGCCAATCCCTGATGGCCGCGATCTTTTCCTCGTCAATGCGTAAACCATCGCTACTAACAATGTAGCCCAGAAAGTTGGTTGACGCGGAGCAAAAGGAACACTTAGCCAGATTGGCGAATAGGTGCTCTTGGCGAAGACACTCTAACACTTGTCGAAGGTGATCGGCATGGTCTTCGAGGCTCCGGGAATACACAAGTATGTCATCGAAATAAACGACAACAAACTTGCCAAGGAAAGATCTCAACACGTGGTTCATCACGCGCATGAATGTGTTGGGCGCGTTCGTGAGCCCAAAGGGCATGACAAACCACTCGTAGAGCCCATACTTGGTTTTGAATGCCGTCTTCCATTCATCACCTTCTTTCATTCTGATCTGGTGATAATCACTCTTCAAATCAATCTTGGAGAAGAGTGTCGCGCCATGAAGTTCATCAAGCATATCATCAAGGCGGGGAATAGGGTGCGTATACTTGACTGTGATCTGGTTTATGGCACAACAATCAACACACATTCGTCAGGTGTCATCTTTCTTGGGCACAAGGATCACATGCACAACACAAGGGGAAATAGATTCCCTTACGTATCCGCAATCTAACAATTTTTGGACTTGGCGTTGTAGTTCTTTGGTCTCTTCTGGACCAACTCTATAAGCAGCGCGGTTGGGCAAAGAAGCACCTGGAACAAGATCAATCTGGTGCTCAATGCCTCTCAGGGGAGGTAATCCTTGTGACAACTCATCTGGGAACACGTCTTGGAACGCGACAAGAAACTTCGCGATCGATGATGGTAAGACCGCATTCTTCGACGATTCTGGTATGCACGGGGTTGGCACAAGTAGAAAACATGACACTTTGTCAGTGACACATGCAGTGAGGTCACTGGGCCTGGCCAAAAGAACGCGTTGCTCACAGGTTCCTTGCAAAGGACGCGCTGGGGGCAACGAATGATGTGGGGCACTTGGTGTCCCAGCTGTGGCGTTGTGCTTCTTCTTGCTAGCGCCTGAAGGAGATGAAGTGTGACCATATTGGGGCGTAGTGGACGCGGTCTCTATGGCCTTCTGGCGATCGCGTTCGACCTGGTCCTGCAAGATCTCATGGGGAGACATTGAATGCAAAGTGACGCGCTTCCCGTGGTAATTGAACACATAAGTGTTCAAATACCCGTCATGGAACACGCGCCTGTCAAATTGCCATGGGCGCCCAAGCAAAATATGGGTGGCGTCCATTGCAATGACATCATAAAGAATAGAATCACAGTATTGGCCTATAGAAAAAGAAATTAAACATTGGCGAGATACTGTGTTACTTGGACTAGAAGAAATCCATTGGAGGGCATAAGGTTGTGGATGAGGCGTCGTAGGCAATTTGAAGTGGTTGACAACCTTCTCATTCACAATATTTGCACAAGATCCGCCGTCAATAATAACACTTAAGGAAGCTGTTTGGACTAGAGCCCTTGTGTGGAACAAGTTCTCTCGTTGATCGCTTAAGTTGGCTTCTTTGACGGTGAGGAGACGACGCGTCACCAAGCTCAATGGTGTGCCCGCGTGTAGAGACGTGGGTTTGCAGTCATACGCGTCTTCATCCTCCTCTGCATTGTCTTCAGGGATCGCGTCAAGTGTGGCCTCCTCGTCCTCACAAGACTCGTAGCCGGCAGCGGCTGTGGAGAACAACACTTTGCGAGCATTGGGACAATCTTTCTTGTAGTGGCCTCTTCCACTACATTTGTAACACTCAATATCACGCGCGCGATCATTGTTCACTGGCGCCTGTCTTGGCGCGTTCTGTCGCGGCGTGGTGGCCGGTGGCGCGGTCTTCGCTTTGGGGGCTTGGCTAGATGCGGTTGTGGTAGAGGTACTAGGGCGAACATTAATATAAGGTAAACCAGTAGAGTTAGAAGAATACCTTTGTTGGCCACTGGAATATGTGTAAGACTTCCGGCGAGATAATTGGGCATGAATTTGCATCGCCGTGTGGGTGAGTGTGTTCATGTCTTTGATGGGCAAAATCTCGAGTTGATCACGGATGTTGGTGTTTAAACCACTCAAGAATTTCGTCCTCAAGGTAGATGGTGCAACAGAGATGTTGGCCTTGTAATACATGTCTTCAAGCTTGGAAAAGAATTCGAGTGGAGTCATCGATCCTTGGCGAGCCATGGCAATGTCCAATCTCATTTGATTCTGGTAGTCTGGAGGCACGTATTTCCTGGTCATTACATAGACTAATTGATGCCATTCAGTAACTCGTGCTCTGTGGCGTCGAACGCATTCATCTTCGAACCTATGCCACCACACGCGGGCGGCTCCTCGGAAGTGAAGCGTCGCGGCGTCAACATGGTCCTCAGGTGGCACACGATTATAGTGAAGAGTGTACTCTGTTGCCTGCATGATAGCATTCATTTCATACATGTTTAGCGCATGCATTTAGGCATAGTTTAGGTCGTTTGCATTTGCATATTTCCTGTATTTAGTTTGTTTTGTAGTTTTCTTGGATTTCGATGTCTACACAAGTTTCTGCGGTATTTCAGGTGATTTACCGGGTTCTGCGGATGTGCTACATGATGTGGAGTCCATAGGAGGATGTACCGGAGCAAAAGGGAGCTTAAGAGATGAATGGAGCGATGTCAGAAGTAGAAGAGAAGTGCAAAAATGACATGCACGGTTAGCTGCACGGTTAGCAAACCGTGCAGGATATTCGAGAGCAAAGGAACCAATTTCTGAAGTTTGGACTCCACATCATGTAGCGCATCCGCAGAACCCGTGCAGGACTCCAGAAAGGCACTCGGATTTTCCTCGTAGACTTTGCACGGACACTCGCACGGTCTGCAAACCGTGCCAAAGTTTACGAGGCCAATCTAAGGTATCGCACGGTTACAGGCACGGTTTGCAAACCGTGCCTAATTTGCGATTGTGCTCTCGAATTTATTGCCCGGTTAGTGGCACGGTGAGCTAACCGTGCCACTATCCGAAAAAAAAAAAAACTTTGCAGCTTTCCCTTCGCTTTTCTTCTTTTCCCTTCGTTTTCTTTTCTTTTCTCCCCTCTGTCTGCCCTACCTCACGAACACAGCCGTGCCCCATCTTCATCTCTCCACTTCGTCTCTCTCTTTCTCCGCCCCCACATCTCCTCCGGTGAATCCCCAGCCCACCGCTGGCGAGACAAAGACGGATCCGCGACCCGTGCACAACTGGTACATCGGCCGGCGAGACGAAGCGACCCACGCATCTCCTGAAACCAGAGTTGCGCATTCAAGACCACCCCGGTTCGATCCGCGGATCCCCCCTGCGCCCAGATCCGCGAGCCCAATTTCAAACCCTCCAAGCCACCCCTTCTAGCCTAGACCCGAACCCTCTTTTGTCAAATCTCAATTCAGGATTTAAGGTATATCTTCTTTTGACTTTGCCCTTAATTGATTACGGTATATGCTTTTACTTTTGGGTTTGTTTTGTCTTTATTGTGTACAGTGCTACTGGAAGATAAGCTGCTGAAAATCTTCTGCACTAGTACTAATTTTCACAACCCCGGAGCATAGAATGCCGATGCCTGAATGCCTGACTTGTTTGGTGAGTTTCTTCCTCTATCTTTCTTCTTTTACATTGGGACAATGTAAGATTTAGCTTGGGGGAGGAATTCACATGTAGACTTGCATGTCCATATTAGTTCATCCTAGATTTAGTTGCATTTTTATTTGATTTTTCTTTGTTTTTGCATTTGTTTGCATCTCTAGGTTATTGTTAGTTTCCCTTAAGTTCATTTTGCATTGCATTGTCACATTATGGATGCTTGATATGATGCCATATTTAATCTTTTGTGGGTTCTTATGATGGTATATGATTCATGAATCTTCTTAATATGTTTTGACTGTTGAAGTTGCAATTACATATGAGCATGATATGATTATTCAAACTTATGACAATGGACTTGAGATGTAGACTTAGACTAAGATGTGTTAGGACCAATACTCTAGACAAAAATGTCCTAGTGAGCTTGTTAGCCTTTCTTGGACTACAATTCCATAAGTCCTCTAATTTTCTTGTGTGAATCTCCTTGTCTGTTATCTCTAGAACTTGCATGAATACCTCTTCGAGGCTGCATTTTAAGACTTTTATGCATGACATTTTGATTGAGACATTGTCTTTCTTTGTGAGCCCATATTTTCCTTGACTACCTTTTACATATTTTTCCTTTGCTTGAAGCCAATCTGAGCCTTAAAGCCCTTTCGTTGGAAGCTCCACAAAAGCAATCCGAGCCTATATTTATCTTACCCATCAAGGGAATTGAAATGGATTTTGCTAGTGTGGAAATGAGCTAAGCTTGGGGGAATTGCATAATATGCATATGTTGTTGGTTAATGGTTTGTATGTGGATTGTAGAGATCTCATCATTCTGATTATTATGTTGTTTCCTTCTTCTTATAAAAAAAAACAATTTAAAAAAGAAAAAAAAGAATAAGAAAAGAAGAAGGAAAGAAGTTAAGAATGAGAAGTTGTAATGTGGATTGAGGTGTTGTGCTGAATTTGTGAGTATTTAAGTTTGGTATTATTCTTTGTGAAATTCTTTTCCCTGGATTAGCACCACATGGCCTAAATATCTCCATGTCCTTTGATTTTACCTTGACCCCATTACAACCTTATATGCATGTCTCTTGATTGTGTTATGTGTATAGTCTCTAGCAGTGGAGATTTAGATATTGATGCAAGCTTATGGTAGTTAACATTCAAGGGTGATAATTGAGAGAAACACATACCCGAAACACATGAGCGGAGCGACTGATAAGCACTAGTTTGTAGGGCTTAAGTAAGAGTCATTAGAGGTTTTATTAGTGTCATTCAGGTAGATTTAGACACATTCATGTGCATGGCGTGTGGGGGCAAAGTTTGGTAATTAATTAAAAGCCACGTGATTGCCGGGATCGAATTGGATGAAATTAGGCCCGTGAAGCGGAAAGAGAACAGCGGGAGGTGACGTCATGGTGACATGGGCGAGCATGATTTGCTGGAATGAAGAATTGGAGACGGATGACATCACCGTGTTGATGCTGCAGATGGAGTGTGCCGAGAAGAAGGCCCAATTGGAGAAGAAGCCCATGAAGAATTGCGCCTCGCGTTGAAGCCAAAGATTTGAAGCTGGAGAATTGAATTCAAGCGGATGATGCAGCATGACGTCAGCGAGAAGATTTGCTGGTGAAGAGCCGTGAAGTCGTGGTGGGCCGTGGGTGATTGGGCCGTGTTGAGCTGTTAATTGGAGAGTGATTGGGCCGTGTCTGCCACGCCGAGAATTGGAGAAGCCGAGACGAGAGGCTTTGTCGAGAATGCTTACGGGATTAATTTCCTTGGTTGTTTAATTATTATTATTTTATTATTTCGTTTTAGGTTAATTTAGATTTTATTTCCTTTAGTATATTAGGGTAGAGAAAAAGCTTTTTGCCAATGGATCATCTTTTTCTTTGAACCCTAATTCCCTTTTCTACGTTATGAAGAACTAAGCCTCCCTGGCTTAGTCAGACGCTGAAGCTTTCGTTTGGATTAAGTTGTGAGATTCTTGTTCTTAATCTATTGCATGGTTTTTATCTTTCTCTTGCTTAAGTTGCTTATGATTGATATTGATAATCTCTATTTGGACGCATCTAGGGTTTGTTGTTATTGATCTATTGCTAGATCTAGATTGTTACTGGTTGAGCATATCTATTTCAGAGTAGCAACTGTATCATACTAGTATCTGGTTGTGCTAGTCTTATGCAGAAGAGAATTGATTTACATTCTAGGATAATATCTGGTTGTTTTATGCTAGAATTGTATCCAACTATATTCCTATCCGTAACGCTGCTGTTAAACTGAATCTTGATAGTTTCAGGGTTGTTTAATTAGTTAGTGCTAATAGTATCTGTTTGTGCTATTAGTTATATCTGAAAAGGAATTGTAATTTCCATTGCATGAGATTTTGAATGAGTTTCTAGGATCAACTTGTCATACGAATAGTGGATGTTGTTTGACTAAGTGTTTTTCCCCATTACTGAATCCATCACATCTAGTTGTTTACTTTTGCATACTTAGATTAATTAAACTCACAAAACCCCCCCTTTGGTTACTTTAGTTTGACATACAAATTACATATTAAGATAGAATTCGTCTCCCTGTGGATTCGACCTGTACTTACCTAGGACTACGGTTTAAGGTTTGTTTGGATATTTTGCATAGCAGTTTTTAGAACGACAAATTCCTGTTATCAAATTGGCGCCGTTGCCCGGGAGGCAATAATCTATTTTGTGTGTGATTTGTGTGTCAACTATTGTGTGGACCTATCTTACGGTCCACACCCGTGCTATTGATTTTTGTTTTTTCTTTTTGATTTTGTTACAGAGATGGATAGATTTCCCCAATTCCAGCAGGAGGCGCGATATGACCCATACTCCTACGCATATACTCCAGGGTGGGGATATCACCCCAATTCGAGTTATGAGAACCTGCAATACCCTTCATATGATCATGACTACCAGGAGTTCTACCCAGAACCAAACCAACAACAGGGTAACCCTTCATCGTCTGTGGAGGATATGATGAAGATGATGATGCAGTGCAACATGAACCTTACTGAGAATGTTGCCAAGTTGACCAAGAGCTACATGCAGTTTCAGGAAAGTATTCAGAGTACACAAGCTAGCATTCAGAACCTGGAAAGACAATTTGGTCAAATCTCTCAAGTGGTGAGTAAACTTGAAGCAAAGGAGTCGACAACTCTGAGACCGCATGAGGTATTCCTTGACCTCGGTTCACCCACTGAGGAGATGGGAATTCCAGACGATATTTTGGACTGCGTTGTGCTTTCTGAAGAAGATTATTTTTTGGGACTGGAGGAATTCAGCGACCAAGAGGAGGAGAGTCACGATCGCGAAAACGATCCTGCGACGCTTGTTCCTCTCAAAAACGCCCGGGCAGCCCCCGACCCTCTTGAGGCTGCCTATGATGAGTATGTGCATCTCAACTCCTTTCTACTTGTCTCGCTGCACCCCGTCACACCCCTCCCTGAGGCAATACAAGATACTCGAAGGCTGAAGGAAGACAAAGAGCTATATGAAACCTTCAGTATCTGCGAGGCAACCATTCCCTTGATCGAACTGGAAAATTGCATCCCTCGCTACACAGAGTTCTTAAGGGCGCTAGGCAATATAAAGAAGAAACAAAAGGGGAAGCACAAGAAGGAAGCCTTAATTCAGGTGACAGATTTTTACATGTTGGATACGGGGCATGACATACATGCAGCCCTTGAGATGTTGGATAGACCGTTCCTGAAGATGGCAAGTGCATTCATAGATATGAACAACGGTCCTCTCATCAGCAAGTGCACAAGCAAGGGGGAAAGGCTCAACATGGAGCACACAAAGCGGCATCCCCCTGATATAGACCTCAGGAGTTCAAGTGATAGGAGCAACCCGAGTTGAAGAGGATTGAGTAGGATGTCGAGCCACGACATTAACCAAGGCGCTGCTCGGGAGGCAATCCGATGTTAGGTAGTCTATTTTCTTTCCCTTAGTCTTTATTCAGTTGTTTTTCTTTTTCCTTTCTGTGTTGAACTAACCTGCAGAAAACGCGAAAAAACGAAGATGGAGTTCACGGCGACCGCCGCCAACCTTACGGCGACCGCCGCAATTGCCTCGCCAAGAAAGTTGGCCACGACCTAAAAACGGCGACCGCCGCAATTACGGCGACCGCCGCACCCCTCACGGCGACCGCCGCATTTTCGCAGGTAAAAATTAAAAAAAAATTCGAAAAAAATGGGCCCCGAAAAAACCTCAAACGGGGAGCAAAAGACGAAAATAAGATATCCCGAAAAGACCTTAAACGGGGAGAAAATGTCAAAAAAAATAATAATAAATAAAAAAATTTACCCCGCTGTCCAGATTCTCCACGGAGAGGTGCGCATCATGTTGTCAACGGAGGAATACATTCACCCTACATTTATTTGGCAATGATGATGGCCCTGCAGTCGACAGCTGGAGAGGAGGTACACCAGGGCCCAACCACGATGACATCTGGGCCCATTTTTGAAGGCCTTACAACCCCGTTCCCTTGATTGACCACTACTCCCCACAGTGGTTCCTTTTGGTTGCATGGTACAAGTTGATGGAGTTGAAGGCCGTGCATCCCCGATTTCCTACATAACCACCACACCCTACAGTGGTTTCCTATGGTTGCACGGTATATGAAGATAATGGCGTTGATGCCAGACATCCAGGACATGAACTTTCATGAGTACACCGTCAGCGACAAGGAAGTGTCCAAGCCAACTCGGCAACGTTGTGAGTTATTTTTTGCTTTTCCCTGTGCTTTATTCTTTTGTCTTTCATTACATTGAGGACAATGCAATGTTTAAGCATGGGGTGGGGTTTTATACTTGCTACGCTGCTGAGGAGAAAAATGAAAATAAAAAAAATGAAAAAAAGCCAAAAATTTGAAAAAAAGGCTAAAATTGAAATCCTGGGATAGGTCGAAAACCCGAAAGGGCGGCCTAGGCAATAAGCAGGTGGCTTGGACCAGCATTAGGCTGGGGTAATATGAGGTCAAGAGTGACGTGAGCTCATGTGAGTACATCTATTGAAAAATGAAATGAGTGGCTTGGTGAAAACCCAAAAGGGCGCCTTGGCAAAATGAGCGAAAAAGAAGAAGAGTGATTTTAGGATTTCTCACTATTCTTGGCGAGGCGTCATAGGAAGATGAGTCAAAGAATGATTGTCGGGTAGGTCACTCTGGGAGACATAAGGAGTAATAGATGGAGGCTAGGATTAGATGTTACTCACGCTATTAGATGTCCGGGTTTAGCTTGGAGAAAGTATTCTGCTTGCCCCTTAAGCTTGTTGAGTTGTGGATGTGTTGTGAATGAGATTGGTGCCAGAAGCTTGGCATGGGTTAGGTGACCCTTGGTTGGAGGATATGCTTCCTGAGATCTTGGATGCACATTGGAGGAGTAGACTCTTTATTAGTTTACTCGAGAACGAGCAAAGGTCTAAGCATTGAGTGGTTTGATAAACACTACTTTGTAGGGCTTAAGTAAGAGTCATTAGAGGTTTTATTAGTGTCATTCGGGTAGATTTAGACACATTCATGTGCATGGCGTATGGGGGCGAAATTTGGTAATTAATTAAAAGCCACGTGATTGCCGGGATCGAATTGGATGAAATTAGGCCCGTGAAGCGGAAAGAGAACAGCGGGAGGTGACGTCATGGTGACATGGGCGAGCATGATTTGCTGGAATGAAGAATTGGAGACGGATGACATCACCGTGTTGATGCTGCAGATAGAGTGGGCCGAGAAGAAGGCCCAATTGGAGAAGAAGCCCATGAAGAATTGCGCCTCGCGTTGAAGCCGAAGATTTGAAGCTGGAGAATTGAATTCAAGCGGATGATGCAGCATGACGTCAGCGAGAAGATTTGCTGGTGAAGAGCCGTGAAGTCGTGGTGGGCCGTGGGTGATTGGGCCGTGTTGAGCTGCTGCAATTGGAGAGTGATTGGGCCGTGTCTGCCACGCCGAGAATTGGAGAAGCCGAGACGAGAGGCTTTGCCGAGAATGCTTACGGGATTAATTTCCTTGGTTGTTTAATTATTATTATTTTATTATTTCATTTTAGGTTAATTTAGATTTTATTTCCTTTAGTATATTAGGGTAGAGAAAAGACTTTTTGCCAATGGATCATCTTTTTCTTTGAACCCTAATTCCCTTTTCTACGTTATGAAGAACTAAGCCTTCCTGGCTTAGTCAGACGCTGAAGCTTTCGTTTGGATTAAGTTGTGAGATTCTTGTTCTTAATCTATTGCATGGTTTTTATCTTTCTCTTGCTTAAGTTGCTTATGATTGATATTGATAATCTCTATTTGGACGCATCTAGGGTTTGTTGTTATTGATCTATTGCTAGATCTAGATTGTTACTGGTTGAGCATATCTATTTCAGAGTAGCAATTGCATCGTACTAGTATCTGGTTGTGCTAGTCTTATGCAGAAGAGAACTGATTTACATTCTAGGATAATATCTGATTGTTTTATGCTAGAATTGTATCCAACTATATTCATATCCGTAACGCTGCTGTTAAACTGAATCTTGATAGTTTCAGGGTTGTTTAATTAGTTAGTGCTAATAGTATCTGGTTGTGCTATTAGTTATATCTGAAAAGGAATTGGAATTTCCATTGCATGAGATTTTGAATGAGTTTCTAGGATCAACTTGTCATACGAATAGTGGATGTTGTTTGACTAAGTGCTTTTCCCCATTACTGAATCCATCACATCTAGTTGTTTACTTTTGCATGCTTAGATTAATTAAACTCACAAAAACCCCCATTTGGTTACTTTAGTTTGACATACAAATTGCATATTAAGATAGAATTCGCCTCCCTGTGGATTCGACCTGTATTTACCTAGGACTACGGTTTAAGGTTTGTTTGGATAATTTGCATAGCAGTTTTTAGAACGACAAATTCCTGTTATCAAATTTGGCGACTTCACTATTAGCACTAACTAATTAAACAAGCTTATGGTAGTTAACATTCAAGGGTGATAATTGAGAGAAACACATACCCGAAACACATGAGCGGAGTGACTTTATTATCTTGGTGAGGTCTAGAGTGGAGGAACTAATTACATTCTTGTCTTTGATTGAGAAGCATGCTATGACAGGACTTGTCATTTGTTTGGGTATTCATGGTCATTGCTCATTTGTTCTTGGATTGAAACAGCCCTCATTAGTTATGTACTTGCTTGGGACAAGCAAGGATTAAGCTTGGGGGAATTTGATAGCATCCATTTCATACATGTTTAGCGCATGCATTTAGGCATAGTTTAGGTCGTTTGCATTTGCATATTTCCTGTAGTTAGTTTGTTTTGTAGTTTTCTTGAATTTCGATGTCTACACAAGTTTCTGCGGTATTTCAGGTGATTTACCGGGTTCTACGGATGCGCTACATGATGTGGAGTCCATAGGAGGATGTACCGGAGCAAAAGGGAGCTTAAGAGATGAATGGAGCGATGTCAGAAGTGGAAGAGAAGTGCAAAAAATACCTGCACGGTTAGCAAACCGTGCAGGATATTCGAGAGCGAAGGAACCAATTTCTGAAGTTTGGCACGGTTAGCCTTAACCGTGCCGCTAACCGTGCCAGACCCGCGGAGGTTGTTTCGTGTATTTTGGGATTTAGTTTTGGAAACTTTTTATCTTAGGTATAAAAACGTTATTTTAGAATTAGGTTAAGTACCTGTTGTTCAGCAGTTGCCTCTCATCATTTGTTCATTCTAGTTTTGGAGTTTTTGCTACAAACCTATGGAGAACTAATTTCCATTGCTTAGTCCGACGATTGAAGCCTTCAATTGATATACGGTTGTGAGATTCTAATTCTATTTCTTTTCCTTTAAATGTATTGATTATCTTGTGCTTCATCCCATTGATTATTATTGATTTCGCTTGTTGGAAGCAACTAGTTGTTATTGGTAATTGTCTATTGCTAGGGTTTGGTAATTACTGTTTGAGTTACCTAATTCATGTGTAGCAACTGCAATACTCTAAGAACTGTTTGGGACTAGTTTATTGTAGAGAGAATTAATTACATGCAATAGTATGACTGTTTGCTACTCTTGCATGTATCTATCTAAATTTTTGTGCTCATTGCTGCTATTGAATTGAATTGTGAGGTTTTCATGGTTATTTAATAGTTAGTATTCCCAGGGTCTGTTTATCCTGTTTATAACTCACAAAAAGGAATAGGAACATTCATAGAAAAGAATTAGAGAGAATCTAGGATCAACCAATCAAATGAATGGTGGATATTTGTTTGGCTAAGTGTTTTTCCCTAATTGATTACAAACTCTTTGCTTTTGTTTCCTTTGTTTATTTGTTTACAACCAATCAACTCAAAACCCCCCTTTGTTACCTTTGACATACGACTTTGCACTCTGAAAGATTACTTCCTCCCTGTGGGATTCGACCCTTGCTTGCCTTTGCTACTAGTTTAGGATTATTTTGTTTAGGTGTTACGACAACGCCTTTATCACTGCACTCATTCAAGAAACACAGAGGGGTTGTATTCACCATGAAAATGCTCGATTTTTACCTTGACGTGGGGTTGCTGGTATCGAGGCTGTTTTGGGGCTGGGTTGAATGCGTTGTGTGGGGCAGCGTCATAAAGAGGGTTGTTAATGGCGCGCAATCCATGTGGTCTATCGCGTCCAACGTGGTGTCTATCGCGTTGTTCGCGATCTTCACGGACAAAGTCATCCCTGGGCGCGTAGGCGTCATCGCGTTGACGTCTTCGTGGCTGGGGATCATAGTTGTCGCGTCGATTGTCTCGCTGCTGAACATCGCAACGCTCGCCGCCAATGTCAGGAACGCGTTCTCCTCTGGGTCGGAGACACGGCGAAGGTATCCAATCTGAAGGATGATCCTGCAACTCAATGGGATCTCCAAGAGGTGGATGGAAAAAAATTGGATTGACCTTACCCGAGTCCTCGATCTCTTCGTCATCATACTCGTCGAAGTCGTATTGGACATTGGGTGTGATCGACGTGTAGCCATCGTCATAATGCGGTGTCCGGACACTTTGGTGTCGTAGATGATCGCGTACATCAAGGTTTTGTTGCTGAGTAGGGGGTGTCCTCAAAGGATCATCGCGGGGGGCAGCTCCACGATCGCGGCGGTTGTGTCTTCTTGGCGTCACGTCGGCTTGGGCAGCTTGACGACGTCGGCCAACGCGTGGTGTAGAGGCTTGCACACGGCGTTGTGTTCTCCGAGAGGCATACCTGTCATCAAAATTGTAAGGTTCAGAGTGCTCACCTCGATCATCCTCGGCGTCGTGGTCGTAGTCGGAGCCGTCGTCGAAGCCAGCAGGTGTGGCTCTGGGGACATAGCGGTCCGCGTGGGAAACGAAGCCTTGGCGACTCTCGATGACACTCTGCATTCTGTTGAGTTGTGGTTGATGTTGAGACGTCGAATGTAGTTTGTCTTTGCCTTTGTCGGCTCTCGTCTTCGATGGACCCGCGTCAGTAGCTCCAGGTGGAGGAGGCGCGTCCATAGCACTTGGAGGGGTAGGAGTCCGCACGATGGGTGCCACTGGTGGTTGGGCTTTCAAAGTCGCGATCTCTTGTCTTAGAGCCTGGAACAAGGGTTGATCTTCAGACAATTCCATGATTGGATCGCGTTATTGGTCTTGTGGTGGTTGGCCTTGAGGTAGAACCAACTGTGGGGGTTGATCTCGGTTTGTTGTGTCGACTTCGCGGTCATCTTGACTGGATCCAATCTGCATCGTGCCTATAACAAGACGGCTAGACATGGGAGTAAAAACGAACCAAAAGACAACAAAGAACAACAACGAAGCAAATCACTAATCAAGTCACAAAGTTCACGTAGGTAGGGCTTGTTTGGGCTTGCCGTGAGGGCGGCTTGGCTTGCACAAGAGTTGGTGTATCAAGCAAGTTGCAATCAAACAAACAAGAACAAATTGAAACCCTAAACATGTAATACCCCTCAATTTTAGTAAGGATATTTGGGTAATTTTCCCAACCTTCGTTCAATTAATTATTTCGCTTTCTGTGGAGTTTGAATTTTCCGTAACATCCATGATCTCCGAAATAATTCCTTGAGTGGTATAAAATACATTCGATATATTTTCGGAAAATAGAATATTTGTTTGGATACAAACATATAATTTCCGGGGTTAAAAAAAAACCCATACCAAAACAATTTCCCCAAAAAGTTTTGCATGCCGAGTCTCGGTGTCACTTCAGCGTGCGTTGTCGGGGCACCTGTCGATGAGGTGGCTGGAGCTCTACCCCCTCCCTTGGGCTATTTAAGGAGTTGGATCTTGGAGGATGCAAGGCACACTCGATCTCTTCATCTCTCTCCCATCCTTGCTCGGTCATTCTTCCCGCCGGCGAGCCCTGTGTTCTCCTCCGGCGAGCGCAGCTGCCGCTGTGCTATCGCTGCTGTCGTCGTGCCTTGCTACGATCTGCTGGGAGCTGACTGATGTGCTTCGTGTCGCCGCTGAAACGCCGTCGTCCGCCGCTACTGGTGGCTCCCCTTCCCGGCGTCAAGACAAGAAGCCCCGACGAGCCTTGTTGTTCGTTGTTGTGAATCGCCGCTGTTGCCTCCATTCGACTCCCCTCCGGCGAGCTCCTGCTGGTGGTTGCGTCCTTCCCGGCGAGAAGGCGGGCGCCAAGCCGCTGTGCTCCTTTGCCGAGTTGCCCCGATCGTGAAGCGGCGCCATTGTTGTTGCTCCGTTGTACTGTTGTTGTTATTCGGGGAAGAAGAAAGCAAAGGAAGTGGGCCCCCCTTAAGCCTAATTAATTCTTGTTGGGCCGAGACAAGCCTAATTAGCCTTCAGTCCAGATTTAACCCGAAATCATACGAGCGGTATAATTTCGACCCCCTTTCATTCGTATTTTTCTTTAGGAAAATTTAATAAATATTTTTATGATTTAAAATCATAAAAATTTATTAAATTTAATTCCTCGAGTTCGTCCAGACAAATTAATTAATATTAATTAATTTGTTAGTGATAACGGTATTTGCTGGATCGCGTGTGGACTCGTAATCAGTTGGGGTTATCTGAAGCTTAGGCCATATCCTTGGAAATGATATAATCAGTAGTCGTCTCGTCTAGATTCATCGCCGAATCTACTCCAGGCAAGTGGCGGTTCGCTCTTGCCCATCATTCCATATTTCATTAATTATCAGTTGCTTAATTGAGTAATTAATTTGGAATGATTATTGTGTTTGTCTGGGATCAGTTTTGTCAACTGTTTTGGAAAGTTAAAACATGATATTATAATAGGTTGTATATCTGTTAGAATAACGCTATTATATTTATATTTATGTTGATAGCCTCAAGGGCATTTATGTGGATTTATTATGGATTATTGTTGTGCTCGAACTGTTTAGTTAGCACGAGTATTCGTAGGAACGTCACTGAGGCCCTGGAGTCCAGTCGTTTCTTTATAACTTGGTAGAGAGGTGGCTAGACCCCACCTAATACCAATTGGATGGTCATGACTTACCTCTATACTCGGGTAAAGAGGTGGTGCACTTAAACAGTGTCACAAATCTCGGGAGTTGTTCCCAAAAGATCTCTCGTCTCGGGACGAGCTAATCATATAAGTTTATAACATAATGCGTGTTTTGGAATTAAACAAGATAAGCGCCGTAGGTTCGCACATGATTAATATACTCCTCGACGAGTAGCACAGCTAAGTAATAGTGCGGCTAGGAAAACTCGTTTAGACTTTATCAGAGTACGTTCTCTTTCTAATCTGGATTCGCCCTGGGGCGGTGAGGTTGGTTGTGAACCGAAACATCTCGTCGGTTTTTGAACGCTTGTGTGTGAAACTATAATGTTCCAGACAATTGTCATGTTTCCGATAAGACTCACTCTTTTGGAGTCTTCTCTTGGATATTTTCCTATAAGACTCATATCCGTTGGAGTCTTCTCTTGATCATATCGTTTGATATATTCCAGTAGAAGTATGGTGGTTGACTATCGTTATCGGTTATTATTCGAGAAACGATGAGTCTAACCTAATACGACTACTTCGAACCACTCTGCTTTGTACCCTTGCGTAGTCTTTCATTAGACTAACCAACCGTAATTGTTCTCTGCATGGTTGGCTGGTGTCATCCGTTCGATTCGGCACATCAGATAAGTTGTCGTCCTGTGAAGGCTAGAACGACTATGAAGGCAAATGATGTTTTTGACAAGTTTTTCAGGTTAAGATCCTTGGTGGGTGATCATAGCAATCAAGGCCCCTTTTGTTAATTATTTTAAAAAGACTTCCGTTGTGTTAAATATGTCTTGTATTAAGTCTTCCGCTGTAATGAACCTGATTTTGTATTTTGGATGTATTTCGGATTATGGATGTAATGCCGAAATAATGATTTTAATCGAAGATTATGATATTTTGTATCATAATTGTTGTTTGTTGATTTATATCAACTGGTAAAGCCTTGGGTGACATCGGACAGAACGTCTGAGGTCACTGGCGGTAATGCTTTCCAAGGGAATATTTGGGGGTGTTACTGATCTGGTATCAGAGACGAAAATTTTAAAACGGGTTGGGATTTTATAAACCATTTACTCGTTTTAAACTGAGAAATGTTTTCGAAGGCTCTGAATTTCCAAAGAAATTTTTTGCCGTTCTAGTCGTGCCTTCTCTTTAGTCTGATATGGAAACGAACTTCCATATTTAGAAAGACTAACTCTCTTCTCGTCGCCCGTAGATTATGGATGTTTTCGTTTCTCTTCAGAAGGACTCGGAAGAAGCCAAGGTGATTTCGCCATCTCCAGTAAGGCTTGAATTCCCAGTTCCCTCGTTATGATTTAAGGTTGTAGAACCTAGTAACTCGGTTTGAGTTCATCAATGAAAATTACCAAGTTTGATCTATTCTAAGTTGATTTTATTACGTTAAGTATATCGGAATGATATTAATGTGATAAGATCATTGGAATTTGATCGGTAAAACAGATGGTGAACATTTAGTTGGAATCAAGCGTCTGTCAGAATTTCGATTACCATTCAGGGTAAGAAGTTCGAGGCGGATTTAATTTGATTAGCCATGGCTCCATACGATAATTTCTCGATATGGATTAGCTGGCGCATCATGGGGCGGTCATCGATTTAGTTCAAGAACTGTGACGGTGTCATCTGGGGGCCAGTGTGTATGCAGATTTAAGGGTTTGAATGACGCTGATAACGGCAGACTTATCAATTTGATAGCTGCATTTAAGCTACTTCGACAAAGTTGTGTCGGGTACCTTTGCTACCTAGATCTGCCCATGAAAGATGAACCATCAATTCTTGATATTTCTGTGATTAGTGAATTTTTGGATATCTTTTCAAAAGATATTCCCGGTTACCCCGTATCGTGACGTGGAGTTCACAATTGACCTCGAGCCTGGTACTACGCCGATTTCGGAGGCACCGTACCGGATGGCTCCTGATTGAGATGCAAGAGTTGGAGAAGCAATTCGAGGACCTTCTTGACAAGGGTTATATAAGGCTGAGTGCATTGCCTTGGGGTGCTCCGGTGTTGTTTGTCAAGAAGAAGGATGGATCGTTTCGACTTTGTATCGACTATCGAGGGTTGAATAAAGTCACGATCAAGAATAAGTATCCTTTGCCAAGGATTGATGATCTGTTAGATCAACTAAAAGGAGCAAAAGTCTTTTCCAAGATCGATCTGAGATCTGGTTACCATCAGCTCAGGATTTGTGAGGAAGATATTCCGATGACTAGATTCCGGACAAGATATGGTCACTACGAGTTCGTAGTCATGCCATTTGGACTTACCAATGCTCCAGCAGTTTTCATGGATCTGATGCATCGATGTTTTCACCAGTACTTGGATAAGTTCGTGGTGGTCTTCATCGACGACATTTTGATTTATTCCCCGAGTGTGAAATCTCATGAGGAACATCTTCGGATTATTTTGTCAGTCCTTAGACAAAATCAGTTGTATGCAAAGTTGTCTAAGTGTGACTTTTGGATCAAGGAAATGGCTTTCTTAGGCCATGTGATCAATGAGAATGGGGTGATGGTTGATCCCCAGAAGATTGAAGAAGTAGCCAATTGGAAGCGGCCTCAGAATGTGAAAGAGGTGCGCAGTTTTCTTGGACTTGCTGGATATTACAGACGGTTCGTGGAGGGATTTTCTAAAATCGCTCTACCTATGACCGGTTTGCTCCGCAAAGTCCATAAGAAGTTTGTCTGGAATGACAAGTGCGAGGCCAGTTTTCAGAAGCTGAAACAGTGTCTGACCTCCGCACCAGTGCTAACGCTACCAGAAGGAACTAATGATTATGCGGTCTATAGTGATGCTTCAAAGAGTGGTTTAGGATGTGTGTTATGCAAAGAGGCAAAGTTATTGCATACGCATCTAGACAATTGAAAACCTATGAAGCAAACTATCCAACGCATGATCTGGAATTAGCAACGGTAGTGTTTGCATTGAAGATTTGGAGGCACTATATTTATGGTGTAAGATGCCAAGTCTTCACCGATCACAAGAGTCTCAAATACGTGTTCACTCAGAAGGAGTTGAATATGAGACAACGTAGCTGGTTAGAGCTACTCAAAGACTATGACATCGAGTTGTTGTATCATCCGGGCAAGGCTAATGTAGTAGCCGATGCATTGAGACGGAAGACGCTGCACGAGACTGTAATGGCTCTACTTACTGCTCAGACTAAGCTGAACCAAGGGTTGTGCGAGATTGAAGTCTTGTACGATCAACGTCGAGGATACCTGAGTATGCTTGAAATTCAAGCTACACTTCTTGATTTGATCAGGGAGAAACATGTTGATGATGTGATCTTGGTGAAGCTAAGCAGTGAAGTGATGGACGGGAAAGCTTCCGGTTTTCGTGATTCAGGAAGATGGATCACTCTGGGTTCAGGACTGGAGCTAGTCGAAAGGATTGCCTCGGACATTGCATTAATAAGACAAAGGATGTTGACAGCTCAAAGTCGACAAAAATCTTACGCAGATCCGAAGCGTAGGAATGTCGGGTTAAGGTTGGTGACAAAGTGTTTGTCAGGGTGTATTCAGATTTGGTAAGCGTGGGAAGCTCGACCCTTGCTACGTGGGACCATTTGAGATCCTTGATAGGATAGGATCTCTAGCGTACCGTCTGGCATTGCCGCCATCGGCGCATCCAGTGGATGACGTGTTCCACGTATCCCTGTTAAGGAAATACGTGCCAGATGAGTCTCATGTGCTGAGTTATGAAGACATTGAGATTCAGGCAAATGGTACATATGAGGAGATACCTGTGCGTATTCTCGAACGCCGTAAGAAGCAATTGCGCAATAAGGTGGTACCGTTGGTACGGATTTTGTGGTCCAAGTCAGGAACAGAAGAAGTTACTTGGGAGACTGAGGAGGATATGCTTAGACGCTTTCCCGAGTTGTTTTCGGCCTAAGTTTCGGGGTCGAAACTTCTTTTAAGGGGGAGGTGATGTAATACCCCTCAATTTTAGTAAGGATATTTGGGTAATTTTCCCAACCTTCGTTCAATTAATTATTTCGCTTTCAGTGGAGTTCGAATTTTCCGTAACATCCATGATCTCCGAAATAATTCCTTGAGTGGTATAAAATACATTCGATATATTTTCGGAACTTAGAATATTTGTTTGGATACAAATATATAATTTCCGGGGTTAAAAAAAACCATACCAAAACAATTTCCCCAAAAAGTTTTGCATGCCGAGTCTCGGTGTCACTTCAGCGTGCGTTGTCGGGGCACCTGTCGATGAGGTGGCTGGAGCTCTACCCCCTCCCTTGGGCTATTTAAGGAGCTGGATCTTGGAGGCTGCAAGGCACACTCGATCTCTTCATCTCTCTCCCATCCTTGCTCGGTCGTTCTTCTCGCCGGCGAGCCCTTCGTTCTCCTCCGGCGAGCGCTGCTGCCGTTGTGCTATCGCCGCTGTCGTCGCGCCTTGCTACGATCTGCTGGGAGCTGACTGTTGTGCTTCGTGTCGCCGCTGAAACGCCGTCGTCCGCCGCTACTGGTGGCACCCCTTCCCGGCGTCAAGACAAGAAGCCCCGGCGAGCCTTGTTGTTCGTTGTTGTGAATCGTCGCTGTTGCCTCCGTTCGACTCCCCTCCGGCGAGCTGCTGGTGGTGGTTGCGTCCTTCCCGGCGAGAAGGCGGGCGCCAAGCCGCTGTGCTCCTTTGCCGAGCTGCCCCGGTCGTGAAGCGGCGCCATTGTTGTTGCTCCGCTGTGCTGTTGTTGTTATTCGGGGAAGAAGAAAGCAAAGGAAGTGGGCCCCCCTTAAGCCTAATTAATTCTTGTTGGGCCGAGACAAGCCCAATTAGCCTTCAGTCCAGATTTAACCCGAAATCATACGAGCGGTATAATTTCGACCCCCTTTCATCCGTATTTTTCTTTAGGAAAATTTAATAAATATTTTTATGATTTAAAATCATATAAATTTATTAAATTTAATTCCTCGAGTTCGTCCAGACAAATTAATTAATATTAATTAATTTGTTAGTGATAACGGTATTTGCTGGATCGCGTGTGGACTCGTAATCAGTTGGGGTTATCTGAAGCTTAAGCCATATCCTTGGAAATGATATAATCAGTAGTCGTCTCGTCTAGATTCATCGCCGAATCTATTCCAGGCAAGTGGCGGTTCGCTCTTGCTCATCATTCCATATTTCATTAATTATCAGTTGTTTAATTGAGTAATTAATTTGGAATGATTATTGTGTTTGTCTGGGATCAGTTTTGTCAACTATTTTGGAAAGTTAAAACATGATATTATAATAGGTTGTATATTTGTTAGAATAACGCTATTATATTTATATTTATGTTGATAGCCTCAGGGGCATTTATGTGGATTTATTGTGGATTATTGTTGTGCTCGAACTGTTTAGTTAGCACGAGTATTCGTAGGAACGTCACTGAGGCCCTGGAGTCCAGTCGTTTCTTTATAACTTGGTAGAGAGGCGGCTAGACCCCACCTAATACCAATTGGATGGTCATGACTTACCTCTATACTCGGGTAAAGAGGTGGTGCACTTAAACAGTGTCACAAATCTCAGGAGTTGTTCCCAAAAGATCTCTCGTCTCGGGACGAGCTGTTCATATAAGTTTATAACATAATGCGTGTTTTGGAATTAAACAAGATAAGTGCCGTAGGTTCGCACATGATTAATATACTCTTCGAAGAGTAGCGCGGCTAAGTAATAGTACGGCTAGGAAAACTCGTTTAGACTTGATCAGAGTACGTTCTCTTTCCAATCTGGATTCGCCCTGGGGCAGTGAGGTTGGTTGTGAACCGAAACATCTCGTCAGTTTTTGAACGCTTGTGTGTGAAACTATAATGTTCCAGACAATTGTCATGTTTCCGATAAGACTCACTCTTTTGGAGTCTTCTCTTGGATATTTTCCTATAAGACTCATATCCGTTGGAGTCTTCTCTTGATCATATCTTTTGATATATTCCAGTAGAAGTATGGTGGTTGACTATCGTTATCGGTTATTATTCGAGAAACGATGAGTCTAACCTAGGGATGGCAACGGGGCGGGGAGTACCCTCCCCGTCCCCATCCCCGTTTAGTGTTATATTCCCCATCCCCGTCCCCGTTGTAGTTAAAAATTTGGCCCCGTCCCCGCCCCGTCCCCATCCCCGTTGGGGAATCCCCGTCCCCGTAAATTTTCCCCATATAAATTCCCCGACGGGGAATTTCCAGCCCCGAAAATTTTTCATTTTACATTGCCCATAAAATTTTACATATGTCGTCCTCGTTTTTTATGCCTATTACATATTTGCAGACCAACTTACCTATTCAAATCAACACTAATTAACTAATAACAAATAATTAAGATAGTCCCTAATATCAAATAGTTCATTCACAATGTGTTAAGTGTAGATAAGCAAGAACATAGCCTTAGGACTTGATAAAGGCTTAATATAACTGATTTATATACATTTTTATGTATCCGGGTTGATGGTACAAGGGCTAGTAGGTTAGAGTATTGGAGACTTGGAGTTGAGGTTACAATGGTTAGGGTACAAGGGTTTGGGAATTTAAAGGGTTTGGGCAATTTTCCAGCGGGGCTCCCCGACGGGGACGGGGGCGAGGCTCCCCGACGGGGACGGGGGCGGGGCTCCCCGGCGGGGACGGGGGCGGGGTTCCCCGACGGGGACGGGGGCGGGGCGGGGGACGGGGCGGGAACCCCTCTCCCCAACCCCATCCCCGTCCCCGCACGGGGATTTAATTTTTCCCCCATCCCCGCCCCCATCCCCGTTTAAAATCCCCGTCCCCGTGGTGGGGAATCTCCGCCCCGTTGCCATCCCTAGTCTAACCTAATACGACTACTTCGAACCACTCTGCTTTGTACCCTTGCGTAGTCTTTCATTAGACTAACCAACCGTAATTGTTCTCTGCATGGTTGGCTGGTGTCATCCGTTCGATTTGGCACATCAGATAAGTTGCCGTCCTGTGAAGGCTAGAACGACTATGAAGGCAAACGATGTTTTTGACAAGTTTTTCAGGTTAAGATCCTTGGTGGGTGATCATAGCAATCAAGGCCCCTTTTGTTAATTATTTTAAAAAGACTTCCGTTGTGTTAAATATGTCTTGTATTAAGTCTTCCGCTGTAATGAACCTGATTTTGTATTTTGGATGTATTTCGGATTATGGATGTAATGCCGAAATAATGATTTTAATAGAAGATTATGATATTCTGTATCACAATTGTTGTTTGATGATTTATATCAATTGGTAAAGCCTTGGGTGACATCGGACAGAACGTCTGAGGTCACTGGCGGTAATGCTTTCCAAGGGAATATTTGGGGGTGGTACAAAACAAACGTAAACAAAGCAACCGAGTAGCAAGAAATCACCTTCTAGGAAGCTACCTAGACGATGGAGAGATTGAGAAGATGAGCTTAGACCTGGGTGAAGGAGTTAGGATTGCCTTATTTTGGCTTTACCTAACTTTGAAAACTTTTTTTGTTTTTAATATCTTTGTGATATCTTTTTTTTTTTAATATCTGAGATCTTATCTTTTGATCTTTGCGGATTGCAAAAGGAAACAAAATAAAAAAAAAGGTCTAAGTAACTAGAATATCACAAGTGTGATCTTTGTAGAGAGAGGAGAGAGAAGATAAGATTTCGATGATATCTTATAAGGAAATTGGTAAACTTAACTAAAAAGCAAAATCAAGCAAACAAGGAAACTCTATCCACGCATGAAATAAGGAAACAAAATATTCAAGCATGCAAGATAACAAAATTACCTAACACGCCAAAACTTGGGAAGGAAGAAAAAAAAAATTCGGCCAAGGTGGGACCTTGTAGAAACCGAATAGGTAAGGAAAGAAGTAAACGTTGTTTTTCTCGCGATAATATGAAAAGAAGACGATGGGGGCAAGAAAACATTACGTGAACAAAATTGGAACTTGAGTTCGTGACTTACAAGACTGCTGGGCTCTGATGCCAGTTGATGTGTCATTGCCTTCTGTGTCAAGCCAAGTTGTCAAAGGAGACGCCTTCGATCTAGTCTTGGTTGGGAAGTCACATCTGAACGTCACAGTGGTGGTGATCGCGAACGGAAGAACGCGATGATGGTGGTGGTGGTGATCACGGTGGCGATGGAAGCGAGTTGATGGGAGTATGGATAGTGGTGGCGAAAGCGATTGAATGGAGGGATAGACGACTTGAATGGACAAGTCGTTGATGTCGTAACGTTGACTGCGGAGGGGATAAGCTCGATGGAGATCGAGTGGTTGCCATAGCGTCGGTGGCGGAGTGAATGGGGATGAGAGGGATATGGGTGACGTCCGATCAAGGGAAGGAGGGATTAACACTCGACTTTAAACCTTGAACTTTAACTTTGAACGTGAGAAATAAAGAGTACAAAGTAGGGTATAAATAAGGAAGGGATCTCGACCAAGACCTAATGTGCTTGGGTCGAAACGAACCTAAGGGCTAGCCCATGCAAGCATGCAAAAGGCACAAACCCTAAAAGATAAAAGGAAACTATCTTAAACGCTATAAATAAGGAAACTATCTAAAACGTTGCAAATAAGAAAACTATCTAAACAAGCTGGAAATACCAAATATAGATAATGTCTTAAAAAGAACGCGTGAAACTCATGGACGCGTTGAAGGCTTTGAAGAGATCATCGTGTGAGACGACGAGGTGGCACTGTCTTCAAAAGAACGTGGCCTTTTCACAGTCTTCAGAACTTCCGATGGTGGCGAGGACGACGAGCCTTGGATTGGTCTTTGGGCTTCCTTGGCTGGTGGCGGCGCGTGCGATAAGTGACACGACGGCGGCGGCGATGGCCTTGGACCTAGACCTTGTTACTGGGCCCTTTGAGCGTAGGCTCATGGCTTCTTCCTCGTCTTGGGCCGTCATGAGAGGCAGGGTCACATCATGTGTGGTGCCATTTTATTGATATGGAATGTTAATCTTTTGTCTCATATTTTGCTCAACATGATGATGCAAGTAATTTTGTGTGAAGCTATCATCTTCATTTTGATTTGATCTGTAACATTCTTCTATCAACTTTCCAATTTCATTGCTTCTTGATTTTGCATTGGCAGAGAATTTTCTAGTCATTTGTTGATACGCATTCCAAAAGCTGCTTTCAAAGACAAATCACATGCTGGTGTACTTGTTAAAGAGGTATGTACCAATAGAGTAATTTATGGAGTCTTTGTTGTTCTCTATTTAGGTTTCTCTTTGAATCAAGTTACTAGAGATTTAGTTCTACATTTCCAATCATGTGGTGCATGCATAATCATTTTAGCCTTTTTCTTTTCTTTATGGTTTTCTTTGAGGGTCTAAGTGTTTTAATATAGAATGGTTGAATTAGATATGCTCGCAAATTTGTAAATTGAAGGGAGAAGGATGTCAAATTCGAGCAATGATGACATGTGATAGCTCCATGACCCGCTCAATGACGGCAAAGGACGAAGAGGGAACAATGGGAGTGCACTCGAAGAGGGCCAGACGCAAGAAGAGGGCCAGACGAAGAAGAGAATGACGGAAGAGTTTCACAGTGGCACGGTTTGCTAACCGTGCCATTAACCGAGCAAGAAAGTCGAGAACAACTTCGGAACTCCTGCACGGTTTGCTAACCGTGCAAGAAAGTCGAGCACAAATTCACCAAGTCTGCACGGTTTGCTAACCGTACAGCTAACCGTGCGGCACTCCAGGATTATGTTTCGTACATTCTGCACGGTTTGCTAACCGTGCGGTTAACCGTGCCAAACTCACGCGGCGATTCCGAATATTCTTATTATTTTATTATTCTTTGTTAGCAACTATTTAAACTTGGACCCTAGTTGTAATCTTTACGTTGAATTTGAGTAGTAAAGTTGAGTACGCTCCTTCCCTTGAGTTCCAACGTCAACTCTTCGATCCCACGGATCGTCTATCCCATAGCTCGTCGCTTCAAGCAATTCATACATCGTCTCTTTGGTGTTTCAAGATCATCTCTTTGATCTCTCCGTCATCTCTTGGACGCGTTTGAAAGCTATCTCTTTAGCCCTAGGAAAGCCATCACTTTGGCTACGGAAGAGGAGAATCGAATTCAAGCTTGAGGAATCAAAGATCATGCGTTGTAGACAACACTTCGGGGGTTGTTCGCATCAACTGGTATCAGAGCCTATCCAAGCTAAGTTTTTTTCTTCTCTCTTATTGTGTTTCTTGAAATTTTTCCGCTTCCAAACCCTAGAATTTTTTTTTCTCCCCACCATTACCGGATTTTTACCACCACCACCGTTCGCCACCACCACCATTGTCCGCCACCACCACCACCGTCCGCCACCACCACCCCGTTCCGCCACCTCTCCCGGCTGAAACCCTAAATTCCCTTAGGTTTTGGTTACTTTTCCAACAGCCCTAAACCTTATCCTCTAGCAAATCTTGTTTCCTTAATTGCATATTTGATTTCCTTGTTTCTTGTTGATCAAGTTTTGCTTCATCTTTGGATTAATTGCTAGATTAGTTGTTAGATTTTTCTTTTTCCCTCATAGTTGTTTGTCTCTTCTTTCTTTTTCTGCACTTGCTTGTGTGGTTCTTTCTTCTTTGCTTCACAATCATATCAAAACAAAAACAAAGTGTGACCGTCTAAACAAAAACAACCATACTATTCTCACATTCCATCAAACAAAAAAAGGTTTGGGAAGACGGAAGCCCATAAATTCAAAAAAAAAAAACAAGGGCAGAGAACGCACCATACGGTCATACTCCATCTTCTCTTCTTTCATGTCTCTATGCAACTCTTATTGAAAAGGGCAAAGAAAAATTTTCAACTCTCTTGTGATTAATTCCGAGACACTTGTTTTGATCTACTTGACCTTGGAAAATTTGTGTGTTGTTTGAGACTTGATTTGCTAGTTCTTGCTTTGTGCCTTCCGTTCAAGCCTCTCCCTCCTCACGAGCAACCAAAATTAGTACGCCTAGCGGAAAATTTCTTGGTTCACTTTTGAGACAAGGACTTGGCTTGGACTTGTTCTTTTGCTTGGTGCACCTTACTCCTTGTGTTATATGCTTCGTATAGGTACGATAGAGGTTCCTACGACAAGCTACTTTCCTTCTATGGGCAACCGCAGCCCCGGACAGATGGACTCCGTCTCTGAGCGAATTGTTGCACTTCGTGCATTGAGTGAAGACATAGACCGCCAACTCGCCGCGCAGGCTGCCGAGTTTGCCCACCTTCGTCGGACCATAAGTGACATGAACTCTACGGGCCACCGCAACCCCCAACACATGGCCTTCGTCTGTGCGCGAATTGACCAACTTCAAGCTTCACATGCCGCACTGACTGCCAAGCTTGCGCAACATCGTCTGGCCATGAGTGACTTCAGGTTAACCACGGCTAACCCAATGTCGAACACCTCCGGCTACGAGTCTTTTGACGAGGACACCTATGCAGTTGGCCCGGTATTTGACACCTACGATGATGATGAGGAGGAGGAGATGGACGAATACATATGCATCTCTATGGACGAGCACGACAACGTGCCTATTGGCTTGGTTCCACGCGGCGTTATTACCGCCAACGAGGATGGTGGGAGTTACCGCGACATCATCAATACAAAGGTGATCCCGTATTTCACATTTGAGACGCCTCCACAACCCGACATTCACGGCAACTGCGAGAACCGGCGGCCCTTAGCCCGGTCCCGGGATGTCTCTCCAGTAATTCAGGGACGTCTTCCTTGCTTTTTACTTGATCATTTCGTGTGTTTCTTCCATGTTAAGGCTTTGGTTGATTTACCCCCTACGGTGTCTACTCTTTTGCAGGAACGCAATGCAAGCCGGCGTACCGTAGAGTTTGGGCCCGGAGGCTTGGTATGGCTGCACTTGCGTCGCGATCTCTTTCCATTCAAGCGACGCCACAAGATGGATGCTAGAGGTGATGGTCCATTTCAGGTGCTACAAAGCCTTGGTGCCGACGCCTACCGCTTGAATTTACCAGATGACTATGGTGCGCCTCCTACGTTCAACATCGTTGTTCTTTCTCCTTCTACGCCTCCTGCTTTTGACGACAAGGACGAAGCGAGGACGCTTTGCAGCCAAGAAGGGGAGATTGATAGCTCCATGACCCGCTCAATGACGGCAAAGGACGAAGAGGGAACAATGGGAGTGCACTCGAAGAGGGCCAGACGCAAGAAGAGAATGACGGAAGAGTTCCACAGTGGCACGGTTTGCTAACTGTGCCATTAACCGAGCAAGAAAGTCGAGAATAACTTCGGAACTCCTGCACGGTTTGCTAACCGTGCAGCTAACCGTGCAAGAAAGTCGAGCACAAATTCAGCAAGTCTGCACGGTTTGCTAACCGTGCAGCTAACCGTGCGGCACTCCAGGATTATGTTTCGTACATTCTGCACGGTTTGCTAACCGTGCGGTTAACCGTGCCAAACTCATGCGGCGATTCCGAATATTCTTATTATTTTATTATTCTTTGTTAGCGACTATTTAAACTTGGAAAACCCTAGTTGTAATCTTTACATTGAATTTGAGTAGTAAAGTTGAGTACGCTCATTCCCTTGAGTTCCAACGCCAACTCTTCCATCCCACGGATCGTCTATCCCGTAGCTCGTCGCTTCGAGCAATTCATACATCGTCTCTTCGGTGTTTCAAGATCATCTCTTTGATCTCTCCGTCATCTCTTTGACACGTTTGAAGGCTATTTCTTTAGCCCTAGGAAAGCCATCACTTTGGCTACGGAAGAGGAGAATCGAATTCAAGCTTGAGGAATCAAAGATCCTGCGTTGCAGACAACACTTCGGGGGTTATTCGCATCAACATGTGCCTCATTCAGTTGAATGAATAGTCAGTGTTAGGTAATCATAGCATATGCACCCACTGATTATGTTTTTGTCTCTATTGCAATTTGGTAGATTATTTGTTCTAAGATGGATTTGTAATGATTTAAAGAGGAAAAAACAATAATCTGAGGTGGTTTAGCAAACAAATGATTAGATTGGAATGCCCTAAGCAGTTAGATTACCTTTCCTGTTGTGCTAAATTGGTGATGGATGTTGATGTGCTTGTTTACTCGAGTATTATATATGCAAGACTCGAGTTATACTTTTGCCTTCTACAATTTAGTACTTAAATCACTTTAGAGGTGGATGAGGCAATATAGTCCTTGCGCACTCGTAACATATTGGAAGAAAAAAGACAGTTCTTACTACATGGGCTATATTCACAGTTTCCTTGTCTTTATACTGGAATGCAGTCATTTATCCTAACCTTTCTAGCTGAGTGGGGGGATCGTAGTCAGATTGCAACAATTGCTTTGGTAGCAAAAGCCTAGATCTCTTAAGGTTGATATGCATAGGTGGACCTATATTTCTGCACATTGCAGGCTCACCTCTTGTGGAATCATCCTTATACAAATGTATTTTCAATAAATTTATTTGTTTTAATTCAACTTTGGTTATTTCTTTGTTTTTACAGGTTTTTGATATTATTGCACATGAAAGGAAATATGGGCATTGGTTGTATAGGATTAGGTTGAGTCTTAATGTTAAGAGTACTGTTAATACATACTTGGTATGTTAGCAAGCTATGGACTTGTTAGTTTGTGTACTTGGGCAAGCTATAAACTTGTTATTTTGTTGAACATATATTGTAACTAATAGGTTTGAGGTTCCTGTGTAATGAATACAATTTTATTATTAAATGGTTTATTTATTTCATTTCAATCAGGAAATATTTTGAACATCCGAAATATTAGAGAGCTGCTGCATATCTATTGCTTAAAACCATCATAAACCGCTGTAATAGGTACTAACAACCGCTGCAAATAAGTTTTAAAAAGCGTTTCAAACAAAAAGATAATCGTTGTAAAAGATAAAACAGCTGTTGCAATAGTTCCATACAGCCGCTGCAACTGAACCGCTACATTAGATACTTTAGCATTGATTTTGGTCTTTTGAAGCGGTTGTTTTACCTTCATTACAATCTGCTACAGTAGATTATAAAACCGCTGCATTTGACCTAATGCAGCGCGAGCAGATGAAACGGTTGACAACCGCTGTATTAGATCTAATGCAGTGGTTGTCTTGCATATTGCAGCGGTTGTTGACCGCTTCATTAGGCCTTCATTGTAATAGTGCTACATCCGAACGCCGCCCTCGCCTCTTTCCCTCATATCCTTGATCTATGAAAAAAATCCTACCTTCAACCCCAAATTGCTTACTTTCAGTGAGTATGAACCATGAAACACACTCAAATACCCAATTCAGTCCATTACTTGCTAAATCGATGAGGATTTTCTAGAGCTTTTTTAGCTCGTTTGGGAGCGGACATTCATCAATCTAAGAGCCGCACCTGATAGATCAAGAAGCATTCTTTTGGGGAGATCTTGGCAGCGATGTTTGTGCAATTTTTGTGCTTCGTTTTGGGTGCTTCTTGAAAGGAGAGAAGGAACCATTGACCAGATCCTATGCAAAATCAGTGTACACGTTTCTCCCTTTATCTTTGTTCTCTTTACTCGACTCACTTTGCTTATTTGCTAAATCTATTTGACTCGAAAACTGCTCTTGCTTGTATGTGAAATAGGAACTTTTACGAATCTTTGCTTTAATGATATTTTTTTTTATCTTTTTTCTTTCTTTGGATTTGTGGAAGCATATTTTAAAAACTTGTTGGTGCTCTCACAATAATTCTCACAATAATGAACAAACTAATCTTATCTCTCCATATTTGAAATTTGAAAAACCGGTACTTTTCTTGTTGGAAACCTCCATCATAGAGTTGTAAGAACTAAAAATTATCATTTTCGACCTCTATTATGCGGTCACCACGCCCTTTAAAGCTTCTTTGCTCTCATGCCCTAATATTTCACTACCGATTTCAAACATCAAATGAGGCTTTACAGAGGTAAATCGGGGTATTGAAATTTACCCTAAACCACCCAAAACCAAGTTCACCAATCGATTTGTAACGAAATGCCCAAACGCACCTCGAATTGGCTAACACGTTCGAAAATGGGTTATTTTGGAAAATTCACCCTTGCTAATGGCAAGATTTGATGATTTCGAGTGGAGGCAGTTCATTGTTAACGAAATTGAATTTAGGGATGGTTGTAAATAGGTAGTTGTAGAGGGGGTGGTTGTAGATAAAGTGTCTTATATCACGAATGATTCATGTAATTTCGAAAAAAAACATTATTTTAGAATGCTTTATTAGATATTATTTATTTTATAATTTTTAATTTTGTTAAAATAGTTTAAGCATGAAGAGTAACAGTTTGTTTAAAATAGCAAGAAGAAAATTTTATATTTTACAACCATTTTGAGTATCGTTGTTGTTAAGAGTATTTAAGAGATCCCTCTTCCTAAATCCTAATCACCCCGTTGTTCACGTTATTTGCTCCCCTCCTCTTTTCTTCTCCCCTTTCAAACACCACAAATTAAATGAGCACCCATCAACGGAGCGTCGTGGCCACCGCCTCCCTGCCGAGGGTCGTTCGCGTCTCCTTCACCGACTTCGACGCCACCGATTCCTCCACCGACGATGACGATCACCGGCAGCAGTTTTGCCGGGTGAGGAAGCAAGTCACCGAGATCAGAATCGAACGCCCAACTTCAAATTGTCCAAAGGTGGAAGTTGTGTCTCCGGCGGGAGAGAGGAAATTCCGGGGGGTGCGGCGGCGGAAGTGGGGGCGTTGGGCGGCGGAGATCAGGGATCCTTCTAGAAGGACGAGGATCTGGCTGGGGACTTACAACACCGCCGAGGAAGCTGCCATCGCCTACGACGCCGCCGCAATCAGAATGAGGGGCCCACGCGCTCTCACCAACTTCGCCCGCCCACAGCCGCCACCACCTCCGCCGCCGGCGAGTTCCGGGTGCGAACCGGAGTCGAGGAGTAACAGTCAGAGTACTGTTCTTCACTCTCCGACCTCTGTTTTGAGTTTTCGGTCGCCGGGGGACGGTGATCAGAGACCGGCTGGGGAGGTGGCTTTTCCGGCGGCAGACGCGGTGATGTTGGAGCCCTGGTTATTTGACGGTGACGTGTTCACTGGATTTGATTTCGATGCGCTGCCCAAAACGTCGTCTTTTTTCGTTGAGAACCGGAGCCAATCCGACGTGGTCCTGGACGATTTCGATGACTTCTCCGATGCTTTGGACGGTGAATTTGGGTTTTTGCAGCACTCCAATTCCGATGATTGAGGTAGAATTTCCGGTAGAGAAAATCAGGGGAGATTGCCATTTTTGTGGGTGTGTTAATTATTTTAGTCAATTTTGTGGGAGTTTAATATCTTTTTTATAGGATCTTGGTGATATTCCTATTTAAATCTTGTGGGAACGTTTAATAGTAATAGTATTATTTGTTTTAGTTAGAGGGCTAATGATGTTGCGAGGGTTTAGAGTAGAGAGTGAAAGTAAGTACTAATAATTCTGATGGCCGTTGGGTATAATTAAAAGGGATAGGTTGAGAATGTTACGTATATATATATAAGTAAGTACTAAGTAGTGCTATATATTTCATCAAAAAAGCATGTAGTGCTATATTTATTTATTTTGATTTCTTGAGTGTGTGGTTTGATGACCGTATAAAGTATGCTTTGGTGCTATTGTTAGTACATTTTCTGAGGTTCACCAAAAAAAAGGTACAATTTCTGAAAGTGTTTAGCTTTGCTCCTATACCGTATTTAAAATATGTACTCCAAAAATTCCTTCGTTAAAATACTCTTTTGATATGGGATTTAAATGGAGACTTAAATTCAAAAAGCTTTCATTTAAGCTCTTATTTAAACCCCAATAAGGGGTGCTCTTAGTGACTATTGTGACCTTAAAGTTATATGCCAAAAATCCTAGTATCGCATCGTTTTTTTTTAATTTATGAATTAGATTGATTTCAAAATCTACTTGAATATGAGTTTATAAATCTTTTCATATAAGAATTTAAAAATTTTAATTTGTCAAAAATTGACTTGATTATTGATTAGTAAGAAAGAACAAAATAAAATCCTAATGTATAATATAAGAACTTCCCTTTACATAAATGTTAGCATTTCTTGAGGTTTACATACATTTAAGCTAGAAAAGGTGTATCATGTAATAATCTTGATACGTCTAATGAAAATACTTTGGTTCAATTGCACAATTCCAACAAAAACATGAAAGAAGAACATTGTGTACCACTTCTCATCTCTTATCTTTCTATTTAAAATAATGGAAAATGAAAACTAGAGGCAGCCCATTTATTAACATAGTGTTGTAAGTTGGGTACTTGGGTCATGGCTAGTATGTGGTACAACCTAATCAATCTACTATATCTAGTATAGCAAAATTAAGCTAAGCCACATGGCGCTTTCACATTAATTTCACCATATAGCTCTTTCATATTAATTTAGTCACATGTCATTTTCTATATTTTTTATTTTTTTAAATAAATTAACTTATATATTAAAAATTTATATACTAAACCTATGACTAATCTCTACTTATTAAGATACACCTTAATTGGGAAGAGTACAAACTTATATATTGAAGTTTTCTATAATAAACCTATAACTAATCTTTCCTTATTTAAACTAAAATAAATTGGAAAAATAACAAACTTATATATTAAAGATTTCTATACTTAACTTATAACTAATCTTTCCTTATTTTAATAAAAATCAATTGGGAAGATTACAAATCAAATCAAACAATTAGAAAGATTAAAAATTATAAAAAAGCAAAATATTTGACTAAATATTTATGTTGCATTAACAAGATATATAGAACTACATTTGAGTTTATGTTTATGTTGCTCTTATGTTACTTCTTCAATAAAATATATTTGACGGTTCCTATGGATACATCTTCAAAAATTGAGAATCATGTTAGCAAGCTAGAATTTACTATTTGATTTATTCTGTTTTGTGGTGTATAAGAGAAGGAAATATCATAACCGTTAGTACAAGGTTGCTCCCTTTAATTAACCAAAGTAAGAAAGGATTATAGTTCGGATTAGTTTGGTCCATGTATTACAAGCTCTCTAACACACACTACATCCTATTAACACAAGATTGCTCCCTTTGATTAACCATCACAAGTACTCCTTCGAAGAAATCATCATACAGTGCTATAGATGTACAATGTTATTGTAAGGTTTAGGAAACTGATTAAGATTCGTAGAAAAAGTTCTCAAATTGGGTACACGATCAACAACCATAAAGCTTAAAGAACAAGTAAGATCATTTTGTTTATTATGAAAGAAAAGATTAGAAAAATATTATATATCTACTAAACCATTATTTAAATACAAGTAAGATCTTATTTATGTTTTTAGATAGTTTATCAACAACCATAAAGCTTAAAAACAAACAAGATCTTTTTGTTTCTTAGGAAAGAAAATATTAGAAAAGCAAGATCGTTTTGTTTATTAAGATAGAAAAGATTAGGAGAATGTATATATGATCAACAAGATCTTTTTTGTATATTTTTAGATTTTTTTTATCATGGTATTATCTTTTCATTATTTATTTTTTTAGTGGAAAGAGAGGCAGCACTCTCGAACATATATAAATGCAGAAAACTTAAACAACAATCATCTGGGGCGAGCCACGACCCCTAGCATCGTCCAACAAAAGAGGAACAACCCCATCAGGGGGATCGCCTAACAACAAAAAGCCTAGAGGAAAAAAGAAAGCTATAGAGGCGAGCGAGTCTGCGACCTTGTTCGCTTCTCTATAGATATGATAGAGATGGATAGACCAGTCCCTACGCAAGAAACCATGTGCGACGGTGACAAGGCTGAAGAGGGGGTGACAACGATCCATAGGTTTGTTGAGAAGCAGACTCGCCAGCCGCGAGTATGTTTTTAAGCAAACCCTCATGTATCCCTTGTCCCAAGCGAGCTTAAGACCCTGAATGATGCCCCAGAGCTCTGCCACGGGCACTGAACAACTACCAATGTTATGCACAAAACCGCCAAGCCAAGAACCGGCATGGTCTCTAATCACCCCCGCAGCCGTAGCGCGTCCACCCTGAACGGCCCCATCAGTGTTAACTTTGACTAACCCTTCCCTCGGTTTGACTCAAGAAATAAGTTGCTCGCTTCGATGCCCAGCAAGGCCCCCCTGATTCCTCTTGGTCTCTGCATCACAGTATTCTTTGGAGCACAGCTTAATGAAACTGACTTTGTTACCTTTGAACTCCTCCATCTTGAAGACATGTAAGTTCTTCCATTTCCACAACCACCAGAGGGTTGTGGCAAAAGTGCTTCCCCAGTCAATGCCCTGAACATCATCACTCAGATTCATGACATTGGTTCGGATGCAACCAGCGAAATCAACATCAAAGAAGTCCCTCCTAGCGTTGGCGGGAGAAGGTTAGGCCAGAGTTGGGAAGCTTTGCTGCAGTCTCTAAATAAGTGGATAAGGGTCTCCAGGTGGGCAGGGCAGGCAGGGCAAAGAGTATCATCAGTCAAATGTCGGCGGTATCTCTCCATGTTAGTCAAAATACACCCCTGCAGTGCAAGCCAAACGAAAACACGGATTTTCTCGGCAATTCTAAGCTTCCAGATTCTCTTACAGATCAGCTTGTCCAGTTCGACAGTGGAAGCAGAGCGACTGATCATTACGTATGCAGACGACACCGAGTACTCACCCTCTTTAGTCAGGCCCCAATTAATAACATCAGGGAATTCATCCTCTTCCAGCACCACCATAGGAGCTAATAATAGCAAGATAGCGCTGGGGAGGAGGGGGGAAAGAAGCTCCCAGTTCCAACCACTTTGATGACACCAGAACCTATTCACGGGGGCGGATTTGGTATCTTTATCGTGGTGAATGAGAGCCTGGTGCAGCAAGCTTTGGTCTGTGATCCAAACATCCATCCAGAATCTGATCGTCTGGCCATTTCCAAGGAACCACCAGGTACCCCTAGAGACCACTTCATTGATGCCCTTATGAATACGTCTCCAAATAATCGAGGGAGGAGCAGCCGCGATTATCTTTTCATTATAGTGTTATGGTTTCATATATAAAAACCAAAATGCATCTCCCCCAACAACCTAACAATCCTCCTTCCCCATATTCAATGCACCCTGATCTGAGAGAATCAAAAAATGAAAACACTCTCGTCAACCCTAACCCACCTCCACCGCCGCTCCCCGATCTCGCCTCTCACGCCCCTCTTGCAAATCTCCTTCTGCTTGATCCTGATCCCTCATCTTCATATTGATAATTTCTCCTTCAACCCAAGGAAAATCGCTTCTCTTGCAACCTCACAAAAATTCAAACGCACTTAAATACAGATCTTGCGTGAGGTTTACTTCGCGTGCTCCTCTCCTAAGTCTGATCTGAAACATGTCTACCAAAGTAATCGAGTTGTTGTCTCCTTTGAGCTCCTATTTTATCCTGCTTTAACTGATTTATGCAAAAACGAAATCCTTCGACATGATTTTGGGCTTCTTTCGGTCTGGAGATCCCTTCTGTCATGGATCCAGAGACGAGGATGGTTGCGGGAGTGGCTTCTCTTCGTCCTCTCTACTCTGATGTCCTTGAATCAAAAGCTAACTAGGGGTGAAAAGCGGCGTATATGCTTATTGGTGGTTTGGTGGGGGGTTTGTCGTCGCTTTGTTCGTTCTCCGGCGATCGCCTTCTCTGTACAATGGAGATATTTGGTACATATCTCTGGGGGCTACTACCCGAAAATGCAAGTTTTACCGTTTTGAGCCCTCAACTCTTGAATCTGAAACTTACCTTGAATATATATATGTTTGAACATATATATTTGTTTGTGTTTCGATTGGAATTTGTGCTTGAATATGAATCTGTTGACACCATGTACACTCTGAAGCCACAATTTGTTACGTTGTTGATGTATGTGTACCTTACCCAAGTTTTGAGTGTTGTTCTCTCTTCTCTGGATGTGTGGAACAATTCTTTCAACTCTTTGATTTGCTCTGAACCCGGGAACTCTATTGATATGGATAATAAGAATCAGGCTCCTTCTTCCACAACCACTATGAACCCTCAATCTACAGATCTTGGCAACTATATGACTGAAGATGACCTCCCTAAGAAACACCAACATACTTGTCATGCTCCTCTTTCTAGAGTCAAAGGAAAAGAACCATACCCTCATTTTATCATGGTGAACTCAAACTGCTATCATGTAATCGTTTTACACAATCCTTACATTTTTGTGACTTGGTCTTGGTGTGGACACTTCTTTTATGACATGGTGAGTGATCTTAACTCCACTCTTCTGTTTTATGTGACAATGATCTCGATCATACCTGACTCTCGGATTACCATGATGACAATGATAATGACTAATTGCCCTACTTGTGACTCTTTGTTTTTGTTTTCTTGGCCTTTTCACTCTGTTTTTGCTTATTTTTCTTTGAACTACTCTCTCTATCCAGCTCTGCAAAAGTATGTAGACAGCTTTCCGCATACTGCTCTAGATTATGGTATTTTTATCAATATCATTTACCTCTTATGTAAGTGTGTTAAAACAAGTACTTCTGATCCTGACTTTGCCTATGTTTGGCTTTACTACACTTTGATCATTGCCCCTGTTTATTTAAAACTTTTGAACTCTGACTGGACTGTTACCTCATTTCCTTGCCCCATTTACTTTTGCTTCCTTCCTGCCTGTGAGCTCTTCTGGGATCCCCTTGATATTTTTTTTTGCTTCCCTTCACTTTCAGTTTTTGTTTTGGATGCAGGAAAACATAGGGATCAGACTCGAATTCTTGAACAAATGGCACACTAAAATGACACGTGAGCTGAACATACTACACTACCCCATTGAACCTATATTGAACAAGAAAAATGTGAGATGGCAGTCATGTGGCATGTATATGATTCAATCATTGGGATCACCTAGTGATGAGATGATGTTTCTTGCTGCCAGAAGGAAATTCGTTCTCTTTATGAAAACTTCATTAAATTGAATACAAGTTGTCTTTGTTGTATGAATTTGTGCATTGACTCCTTGTGTACTATGTCCCAGAATACTTATCAACGACAAATCTTAATTATGTTATTTCTGTATTTGACTTGCATTTACCTTTCAGAACCAATGATTTTCCATGTCATGAACAAATGGTTCGACAATGAACATTTGTACTTTCTGGACATGAACAATCACAAAATACTGGTACTTAATTTTAGTACCCCATTGTATCTGAACAATGATAATGAAAAGCGGGTTTCTCTGGATGATCAAATCCACCAAATGATGCTACCTACGAAAAAATGTGTCCGGAGACATAATAAAAGGACATTATATCATGTAGAAGCGTTGATAGATGCTGAAATTATAATTTTAAACGTATTTCATCTACAAGACAAACCCCTTATCAGAAATAACAAGCAATACCCATATTACACCCAAGTCAATCCTTTTTATGAAGATTACAACCTGGAATTGTATGGGATTTGGGAGGAAAATCTATGGACTGATATTGAGTCCTTTCGCAAGATTGAAAGAATTCAAGTTTTAGCTTTATTTGAAATACGAACAGACAAACAACCAACTAAAAGACTATGGAGAAAAGCTGGATTTGATCAATTTCTCTTTTCACCTGCAACTGGATTTGCGGGTGGCCTTTGAGTAATGTGGAAAACACATCAACTGACTAACGAAATAATTAAAACTCACCTTATCAGTAACAGATTCATTACTCTGAGATATACCAATATGTGTACTAATAACAAATTAATGATTATTCTTGCCTATGCCCCTCCAAATGAAGCCGCTAAGAACCTTTTTTGGGAAGAATTAATCTTCTTCATTAAGAATTGTCCTCTCCCTTGTATTTTGATGGGCGATCTAAATGAAATACAAGACTTTACAGAAAAGAGTGGGGACACAAATAAATGCAAACAGATTCAACAGAATACTCTTTGTGAAAAATGAATGTGAACTTGTGGACATACCAATATCTACACATGGAGAAAAAACAAAACCGAAATTAATAACACATATGAAAAACTAGATAGAACTCTGGTTCAACATCGGATTCCGCAATGGTACCCAAAACTTATCACTAAGAATTATGCGTTTACAATGTTAGACCACTGCCCTATATCTACTGAGTTAACAATTGACACCCCTTTAAAAAATCAACCCTTCAGATTTGAAAAGGTTTGGATGACACGAAAAGATTTTAGGAATGTTGCAGACAAGCCTAGCGGGTCAGATTTTATGGCTCTAGAATGTATGAATTAATCAAGAAAACACAACTTCTCAAAAGACATGCGAAAGAATGGAACAAAAACACCTTTGGAAATTTGTTCACACAATTACACAAGATAGAGGAGCATCTTACAACGATTCAAAAAAGTATTTGTATCTCTTCTAATAGAGCCTTAGCGGATAAACAAACCAGACTTATAGCTAAAAAAGAACAACTTCTCAATTTTCAAAAGATTTTTTGGAACCAACGAGCAAAAACAAAACACATAAAATTCAATGATACTGATGCGGTTTATTTCCATAAAATCGCCACGGGTAAGAGAAACCAGAAAATAATAAAAGAAATCCGAACACAAGAAGGAACCAATATTATTGGCAAAAAATATCAGAAATGAAATCCGAAATGATTTTATCAAAAGATTTAAGAGTGATCCTATAATGATACAATGCTTAACAAACATCTTGACCTTATACATACTGAAATACGCTAGAGGATAATAGTGAACTTACCAAACAAGTTATAAATGATGAAATCAAGAAAGCTACCTTCACTATTGGACAAGACAAATCACCTGGACCTAATGGAATGTCGACAAAATTCTATCAAAAATACTGGGATATTGTTGGACCATCAGTTATCCAGGCCGTTAAAAGTTTTTTTTTCTCCGAAAAAATTCTTAAACAGACCAACCATACTTTTTATCACGCTTATTGCGAAATGTGATTATCCAAACTCTACTAATCACTACCGACCTATCAGATTATGTTCAACGATATATAAGATTATATCCAAAATTCTAACTGAACAACTAAAGAGAACTATGGAAAAAATAATTCACCGCTTCAAGGGGCATTTGTTGCAAACAGATCAATTCAGGATAATATCCTGATTGCTCATGAAATCTTTCATTCCTTCAAATCTGGGAAGGGAAAGGAATGATTAATTGCAATCAAATTAGATATGGAAAAAGCGTATGACCGCATTGAATGGAAATTCATCCTTGAAATCCTTAAAAAAATTGGTTTTGACCCGATATTCATTAATTGGATCTCGGAATGTAATTCGACTGTTTCATTCTCGATACTTGTCAATAATGGACCAACAGAAATATTTAAACCACAAAGAGGACTACGACAAGGTGACCCTATGTCTCCTTTCTTGTTCATTTTGGGAGCTGAAATATTTGCACGACGACTGAACCAAGCATTAGAACGACAAAGAAAACCATTAGGGTTCCAAATTACTCGTCTAGGTCCTAGAATCCCATTTCTAGCCTTTGCATATGATATCATGATCTTCTCAAAAGCTAACCAGGAAAACTGCAGAGAAATTAAACTGATTATTGATGAGTTTTGCCAAATCTTTGGGCAAAGAGTAAATTTTCATAAATCTGCCTTCCAGGTTACACCGAAAGTTCCGAATAGACCTATACAAGTCCGGGCTAGCCCGACCGGCCCGGCCCGCCCGCTCGATTAAAAAACCGGGCCTGGACAACAATATTGGCCCGGTCGGGCCGGACATGGCCAGCCCGGTACAGTAACGGGCCGGGCACAGACGGTCCTCTAGGCCCGACCGGGCCTAGAAGCCCGGCCCGATACCCGTTACTGTTTATATAATTAATATTTGTTTATAATTATATTTATATTTATAATTTTATATATATATTTATAATTACTGTTTATAATTTTTTATATATATTTATAATTTTATATATATATATTTAAAATTATATATATATTTATAATTTTACCCGATCGGGTAACCCGGCCTGGTTGACCGGGCGGGCCTGGACAAAAAACCCAGCCCGGTTGACCGGGCAAAAAAATACAAAAAACCCGGCCCGGGCCCGGCCTGAACCCGGATTTGTACAGGTCTAGTTCCGAACATACAAAAACAACAAATACAAGGAATCCTTACTATTACAAACATGACATCGCTTGAAAAATACATGGGTTGCCCCATCATGAATGGGCGAGTAAACTCCAACACCTTTGTAGATGTTGTGACTAGATCAAAGGGACAATTGACTAAATGGAAAGCAAACTCCCTCTCTCAAGCAGGGAGAACCACCCTAATTAAATCAAACTTGGCAACAAAACCTAATTTCTTAATGCAAAGCTTCATGCTTTCTACAAGCACTCATAATGAGCTAGATAGAATCAACCGATCTTTCTTTTGGAACAAAGATCCGTCCTATAAATCTCGTATAGGGTGGGACAAAATCTGTCGACCAACCAACCTTGGACGACTTGGGATTCGCAAAACTAAAGATATGAACTATGCACTCCAATACAAACTGGTATGGAAAATCCTAGCTGAATCTAACAACTTTTGGGTCAAGGTTGTATCTGAAAAATACCTCAAAGACCCATTTTCTTGATTACAGTCATAGAGGGAATCGCTCTTGGCAATGGTCGAATATGATGACCGTTAGGAAAAACTTCCAAAAAGGACTAATATGGCATATCGAAGACGGAAAAACAATTAAAATCTGGACAGACAAATGGATCTTCAGTGAACCACTTTGTGATATTGTTAACCCGTCTCCAGAGGTTGACCTTAATTGCCGAGTGAGTGAATTTCTGGATACAAATAAGAAATGGAACAAAATGAAACTTGAACTAGTGTTACCTCAAAATATCGTTTCCTAAATCATTTCCATACATGTCCTAGTAAATCAAATTACTGACCGTATGTATTGGGAACCTAGCAAAAGTGGATGGTTTTCCACTAAGCCTGCAATGGAACTGATTACTAAAAATAAATAGTTTTCTGCCTACAATTCATCTTGGATATGGAAAATTGACACTTATCCCAAGGTTAAGAATTTTCTTTGCAAAATACTTACAAATGGACTATCGACCAAAATAAGATTACAACAAAAAGGAATTTTAGTTCCTTCGAGGTGTATCTCATGTACTCATCATACTGAAGATACTAAGCATATCTTACTACACTGTACCCATACTTTACAAACAATTGACAAGATAAATAGTTCAACATGGAGATTTATTAGCACGATCGATTCCACAAATAAACGAATTCATATCATTATGGAAGAAATCAAGAATAGACTCACTAGTAAGTAGTTTTCTGAACTTGCAACTACTTGGTGGAGTATTTGGTATCAAAGAAACCAGAAAACCTTCTCTAATGACAACCAATCGACGGAAACTATTAAAGATCTGGTTAAATATACAAATAATTTGATTAATTGCTCAAATAGAAACAAAAAAAATCTTGATTGCACAAAAACCAATAATACTATAACAAAAAATAAAGGAGATAAGAAAAAACACAGAAAAATAAGATGGAAAAAAACACTGGACAAGTTCGTTAAGATTAATCTGGACGGATCCACTAAATAAAATGGGGATTCATTATTCGGGTTCATCTTTAGAGATGACAAAGGTGAACCAATCATAATCCATGCGGAAAAATGTGGTTTCTCTTCTGCACTGAAAACTGAGGTGCTTGCCTTCCGAAATGCTATTTTAAAAGCTAAAGAAATGAAAATTGAGCAAATCCAAATTGAAATGATAATTTAACAATAGTAAATGTCCTCAATAAGATCTGGCACTGTCCATGGGAAATCGAGATTATCATCTCAGATATCCTGTGTTTATTACTGTCTTTCAAGACAGTGCAAATCAGTCATATTTTCCGTGAGATCAATTCGGTGGCTGACCACATTGCAAAACTTAGCCATTTTATCTCACTGTTTGATATCCAGACCAATCCAAAACTTCATGTTCTCATCCGCAAGGATGCTATAGGTTGGTTTTCAAATAGACCTTGATACCAGTCTAATTCTTACCTTATCAAAAAAAAATTGGTTTCATATATAAAGTGAATTCTGATTATAAATCATATCGTCCATCGTGTCGGACCACCAAAATCTCATCTTTTCTGGAGAGAGTATACAACAACAATTTTGACCACGTATTGTCTCTTTCTTGCCTTTTTGTTTTGTTGCTCTATACATTTAGATATAAAGTAGAATAGTTGTAGATTAACTACTATATATATATATACTAAACTAGAACCTAATTACGCCTCATGGCACTCTCTTATTAAAATTGTTACATGACATTTTCTCCTTTTTCACTTTTTAAAATAATTTTAATCATACATCAAATATTTTTATCCTAAATCTGTAATATCCCACATTTTGTAAGGGTGATTTTGAATTTTCTTATGCCCATATTACAAGTCAGATTAAATGCAGGGAAGTACGAACACTCTGTGAAATGTTTGATCTCTGTAATATTTTTCTGAGTAATATAAAATACAGTTAAGGTATTTTTGGATTAAAAGATCGTTCGTGTACGAATATATTTAACCCGGGATTAAGAAAATTTAACCATTCGGTAAGAAAAGACAAAACGGGCGAAAAGGGGTAAATTTGGCCTTGACCGCACCCTGGCCGCACCCTGCCGCACCCGCGGCGACGGCCAATGCCAGAGGCGGTAACAAGTTGGCCACCGCACCCCGCGGTCGTCGTCAGCTCTGTCGTCAGCGTCAGAGTTGTAGGCCGTAGCTCGCCTTAGCTGGCCTTGTATCCTGTTGTTTTGGTCGGGCCACCTCCTCCTTGGTGTCATCTGTGGGTAAGCACCTTGTTCGACTTATAAAAGGAGGAGAATCGGATCAAAACCGAGCTCAGGAACAGAGCACTTCATCTCTTTCCTCAAAAAACCTCCATTAAAGACCAAGCTCTTGAGCTTCGTTTGGAAAAGTTCAAATCCCTCTGAGTGTTGGAAAAGGTACTCCTAAGTGGTATTCAAAGGCCTAAGGTGTTGGGAAATCAAACCAAGAATGAATCAAAGTCGAAACGAATTGATTTGGGTGAGTTTTCTTCCTGAAAAAGCTGTCGAAGCCCCGCCTCTGTCTCCTGACCGCACCCCGCGGTGAGGACCGACCGCACCCGCGGTGAGCTGGGTTCGTGTTGTGTCTCTCGGGTGTTGTGGTCTTGAGCAAGGCTTGATTCCTTTGATTCTTTCCTTATTCTTTTAGATTCATATATGTAGATATTGAATCTAACTTAGGGTCTTATTATGGGTCGTTCCAGAAGGATTTAATATCCAAGATTTATCCCAGTTCAGACCCGGAAACTGTTATCTTTAAGCTCGTTAAGCTTTCGTCAAATCTAAGGCAAGTGGCGGTTCGCTCTTGCTCATCATTCCATATTTACATTGATTATCAATTATTTAATTGTTAATTAATTTGGAATGAATATTGTTTCTGTCTGAGATCAGTTTTGATAAACTTTTTTGGAAGATTAAAAGATAACATTATAATAGGTTGTATATTCTGTTAGAATCAACGCTATTATATATATATTAATAGATTGAGATATATCTATGATGTTGGCCTTGAAGGCTTTGATATGAGTATCACTATGTTAGACTGCTTAGTTAGCCCGAGTAGTAGGAACGTTGGACTCTTCGACGTCCAGTCGTTTCTTTATAATATTAAATGGTGTGTAGGGCGGCAAAACCTCTAACATCATTATGTTGGTCATGACCGGCCTCTATACGTTTAGTGTAGAGGTGGTGCACTTAGCCAGTGTCACAAATCTCGGGAGTTGCTCCGAAAAGATCTCTTGTCTCGGACGAGATGATTATAAAAGCTTATAACGTGATTGTGCGTTTTGGAATTAAATAAGATAAGCACCGAGTCGCATATGATTAATACACCTGTGGCGAGTAGTGCAACTAGGTAATAGTACAGCTTGGAAAGCTCGTCTTGACTTGATCAGAGTACGTTCTCTTTCCAATCTGGATTCGCATTATTGCGGTGAGGTTGGTCGTGAACCGAAACATCTTGTCATTTTTGAACGCTTGTATGAGATGTTTATGTTCCAGACATTTGTCATGTTTCTGATAAGACTCAAGTTCTTGGAGTCTTCTCTTGGATATTTCCTATAAGGCTCACTTCCGTTGGAGTCTTCTTTTAATCATGTCTTTTGATATATATATTCAGTAGAAGTATGAAGGTTGACTATCGTTATCGGCTATTATTCAAGAAGCGATGAGCCTAAACCTAATACGACTACTTCGAACCACTCTGCTTTGTACACTTGCATAGTCTTTCATTAGACTAACCAACCCAAATTGTTCTCTGCATGGTTGGCTGGTGTCATCCGTTCGATTTGGCACATCAGATAAGTTGCCACCTCGTGAAGGCTAGAGCCACTATGGACGTAAATGGTGTTTTTGATAAGTTTATTCAGGTTGAGATCCTTGGCAATGATCGCAGTGATCAAGACTTGTATTTATTTTAAAAGACTTCCGCTGAACTATGTTTACTCTGATTACACTGTATTTCGTTTGCTTTGACTACTCTTTATTTTGTCCTACAGGGGATTGGGATGTAATCCCCAGACTTATGTTTTATTAAACATTTTGGTGTGTTGCACCTTGATTATCGTGTTATGAATTGTGTGTTATGGAAAAGCCTGGGGTGGCTTCGGTGTGAACCCGAGGTCACTGGTAGTAATACCTTTCCAAATGGGTTAAGATTTGGGGGTGTTATAGACTTGGTATCAAAGCCGAAGGTTTTTAAAACGGGTTTGGAATTTTACGAACCATTTACTCGTTTTTGAAAATATTTTCAAAGGCTCTGAGTTTTCAAAATGAGATTGTACCGTTCATAGGGCTGAGCACGGGCCGGAACCCGACCCGAACCGAACCCGAAAAGCCCGAAACCCGAACGGCAAAAAATCCTGGACCGAAGACCGAACCGAAGACATCGGTTCGGGTTCGGTTTGGTTCGGGTCGGGTTCGGGCTAAACAACACTTTTCGTTAAAAAACAGGCTAAATTACACTAAAAACCCGAACCCGACCTGAACCCGACCCAAACCCGAACCGAACCCGAACCGAACCGAAACCCGAAACTCTGGTTTGGTCGGACCGAAACCCAAACCGAAGGCATGTCGGTTCGGGTTCGGTTCGGGTTCGGTTCGGGTTTTTCGGGTCGGGTTCGGTTCGGGCTTCGGTTTTCTCGGCCCGTGCTCACCCCTAACCGTTCATAGTCGTGCCTTCTTCTTTAGTCTAATATGGAAGCAACTTCTATATTTAGAAAGACTAACTCTCGTTTCGTTGTCCGTAGGATATGGGTGTCTGCCTTTTACTCCCAAAGGAAAAGGAGGAAGAAGAGGTGACTCCACTCTCCCCTATGGAGCTTGACTTCCCAGTTCCACTTCGTCATTTTGAAGTCGGAGAACCGAGTGAACCACCTGAGGAAGTAAAGCATGTACTTCCAGAGTCAGTGGTGTTGGTATCCGATCAGACTATGGTTCCAGTGGCTGAGCCGGTAGTGGAACCAAGTGTGAATGTGAGGAATGTGGTAGAGTTGTCAAGGTATGCTAGAGGATATTACGACAACGACTACACAATTGAGACCATCCCAGAAGGAGATGAAGGGGATAAGGATGAAGAAATCCTTGAAGCAAATGACGAGGCAGAGGATGAGCCGTCGGAGTACTCATTGGGGTACCTCGTGAGTGACCTTGAGATTGAATCAGTTCCGGAAGAGGATCCCGAGGAGGATCCAATGGAAGATGAAGATCCAATAGAGGATCTCGAGGAAGTCCCAGCGGAGCAAGGCCAAGAGCCTGATGAGTTGAGGCACTTGCTAATGGATCATGGGGACTCGGGAATGCAATTTATGTACCCCAGTATGCCACCCGAGCCAGTATACCCGCCATTAACTGATGCTGAGTGAGAGGCGCTCTATGTCGAATGTGGCATTAGAGAGAGGACCGACTCACGTTATGCATCAGAGTATGTGCCGCCTCTTCAGGTTCGAAGGAGGCAAAGGTCGACTTCTAAGTTGCAAGAGATACTCCGCCAGAGTGAGGAGATCTCTTCTGAAGGGCAGCGTCAGTTAGACGAGATGAGGGAGTAGGCCCAGAGAAGGGCAATACCGCGAGAGCATGATCAGGATGTTACCAGGCCAAGTATGAGGCCGAGGACACCAGGATCAGTTGATGAAACGAATTTTTCAGGGCCAAGTAGGGTGAGAAGTTTATCACCAGACCCTAATGAAGAACCCCGTCCAAATAAAACCTGTATGGGCAGCCTGCCATATAGGAAACGTTTCAGGGGACTGTGAAAAGAACTAATGTAACTTTAGTAGTTCTTTTGTGTAAAATACTTTAGTATGCATGCGGTAAAGTAGAGAATTCTCTGAGCAATTTTGTCTAGAAGCTTAGGAGATTTCCTTTGTGTAAAAACTTTCTGTGTTCGTTGAAAGTCCATCTAATATAAATTACCCAGTTGATCTATTCTGAGTTGATTTTAGTACATTAAGTATATTGGGAAAAATATTAATGTATGAAATCCTTGGAATTTGATCGGTAAACAGATGGTGAACACAAGAAATCACGCTCGTAATGGTGCTGGACCGAGTAACAATCCCAGACCAAACGAGGGGAATGCAGCAAACCCCGAGGATGTGCAAGAGTCTGCATCCCATGTTAATCCTAGAGGCAACGGCCAAGCTCCGGCCAACGCCCCGATGGTTTTTGACGCTGCTGTAGTTGAGGCAATTCGGGGAATTGTCATGCAAGCGTTCATAGACATTGTGCGACCCGTCGCACCTCAGGCGCAAGAAGTGCCAATTCCGCCAGTGGTTCCAAGGGCTGAGAAACCTAATGTCCGTGTATATCAAGAGAATGTGATAAGGAATAGAGATAATTATGGCCGAGCTTTAAAGACCATAAACTCTATGAGACCCGATAGCTACAATGGGAAAGGTGAGCCAGTCCGAGTGACTAACTGGTTTTCCCACATGGAGCGGTTATTCCGCAATGTGGAATGCACTGAAGCTGAAAAAGTGCATATAGCGTCTCTCCAGCTGAAGGAAGATGCTAGTGAGTGGTGGGAGAATACCGGTCTTGCTGAGAGCCCTGATCTGAATTGGGCAACATTCACGACCAAGATGACTGATAGGTTCTTCTCTCGGGCTATGAGGGAAGAAAAGCACAAGGAGTTTCTTTACCCGAAGACTGATGGGCTAAAGGTGACTGAGCTGGCAACCAAGTTCAATCACCTACTGCAGTATGCTGGATCAGAGGTATCCAGTGAGGAACAGAAAATCTGGCACTTCCATGAGTGGATGAGCCCAGAAATTAAGCCAATGATGTTGAGCCACAATTGCTCTACCTTAGAGCAATACGTGGATGCTGCTTATAAGTTGGAGGTGACTCTGGATGAGTCGACCAAGAGAAGGAATCGCCAGAGGTCAATGCAGAATCAACCTCAGGCGAGTGGATTCAAACGTCCTGCACCACCGTCTAACTTTGCTAAATCTAGCAAGGCGAAGACAGATGGGACGCAAGGAGGGTCGACACAACAATCGGGTCAGGGCAAGGGTCTGATCCAATGCTATAATTGTGGTGCTGCTGGGCACAAGAGCAATGAGTGTCAGAAGGAAAGAAAGACATGCTTTGGTTGTGGACGTGAAGGGCATGTGCAGAAGTTCTGTCGACAAAGGGAAGCAAAAAGGTGCTGAGTCGCAATAGGGTCAGTTAATCAGAGTAACCGACCTAGGTTCAGACCGGTGGAGGCTCCTAGTCCTTCAACGCAGATAACTGCTCAGAACAAGGGGAAAGCCCCAGCTGCTTCCGGAGGACAAGGTCAACGTCTCTACGAAATGCGTGAGGCGGATGGACCTAATACTCCAATTGTTCAAGGTACTCTATACCTCCACTCTACTTCTGTATGCATATTGTTTGATTCGGGTGCTACTCATTCCTTCATATATATGAGAGCTGTGTTAGTAAGTTAGGGTTAGTATGCAACGAGATTTGTGAGCCTTTCGTTGTGAACCTTCCTAATGGTGACCATTTAGTGGGAACCAAGCATTTGTCAGAATTTCCAGTTACCATTCAGGGTAAGGAATTTGAAGCGGATTTAATCTGCATTGCCATGGCTCCATACGACATTATTCTCGGTATGGATTGGCTGACGCGTCATGGGGCGGTAATCGACTTTAGTTCAATGATGTAATGGTGTCATCTGGGGGCCAGAGAGTATGCAAGTTTAAGGGTCGAAATGACGCTGATAACGGCAGGCTTATCAATGCGATGGTTGCGTTTAAGCTACTACGGCAAGGTTGTGTCGGGTACCTTTGCTATCTGGATACTCCCGTGAAAGATGAACCATCAGTTCTTAATATTCCAATGATTCGTGAGTTCCCGGATGTCTTTCCAGAGGAAATTCCTGGATTACCCCCACATCGTGTTGTGGAATTTTCTATAGATCTCGAGCCTGGTACTGCGCCGATTTCTAAGGCACCGTACCAGATGGCTACTGCCGAGATGCAAGAATTGAAGAAGCAACTGGAGGATCTTCTTGATAAGGGATATATAAGACCGAGTGCATCGCCTTGGGGTGCTCCGATTTTGTTTGTCAAGAAGAAAGATGGATCGTTTCGACTTTGTATCGACTATCGAGAGTTGAATAAAGTCACGATCAAGAACAAGTATCCTTTACCTAGGATTGATGATTTGTTAGATCAACTTCAAGGAGCTAAAGTCTTTTCCAAGATCGATCTGAGATCTGGTTACCATCAGCTCAGAATTCGTGAGGAAGATATTCCGAGGATGGCATTCCGGACAAGATATGGTCACTACGAATTCGTAGTTATGCCATTTGGACTTACCAATGCTCCTGCAGTCTTCATGGACTTGATGAATTGATGTTTTCACCAGTACTTGGATAAGTTCGTGGTGGTCTTCATCGATGACATTCTGATTTATTCCCCGAATGAGGAAGCTCATGAGGAATATCTGCGGATTTTTTTGTCAATCCTTAGACATAACCAGCTTTATGCTAAATTGTCTAAGTGTGATTTTTGGATCAAGGAAGTGGCTTTCTTAGGCCATGTGATCAATAAAAATGGGGTGATGGTTGATCCCCAGAAGATTGAAGCTGTAGCCAACTGGAAGCGGCCTCAGAATATGGAAGAGGTGCGCAGTTTCCTTGGACTTGCCGGATATTATAGACGGTTCATAGAGGGATTTTCTAAGGTCGCTCTACCTATGACCGGTCTGCTTCGCAATGTCCATAAGAAGTTTGTCTAGAATGACAAGTGCGAGGCCAGTTTTCAAGAATTGAAACAACGATTGAACTCGGCACCAGTATTAGCACTACCAGAAGGAAACGATGGATATGTGGTCTATAGTGATGCTTCAAAAAATGGTTTAGGATGCATGTTGATGCAAAGAGGCAAGGTTATTGCTTACGTGTCAAGGCAACTGAAAACCTATGAGGAAAACTATCTGACACATGATCTGGAACTAGCGGCGGTAGTGTTTGCGTTGAAGATCTGGAGGCATTATCTCTATGGTGTGAAATGCCAAGTCTTCACCGACCACAAGAGTCTCAAGTATGTATTCACTCAGAAGGAGTTGAACATGAGACAACATCGTTGGCTAGAACTACTCAAGGACTACGATCTTGAATTGTTGTATCATCCGGGCAAGGCTAATGTAGTAGCTGATGCATTGAGCCGGAAGACACCGCATGAGACAGTAGTAGCTCTCCTCACTGCTCAAGCCAAACTGAACCAAATGGTGTGCGAAGCTGAAGTCTTGTATGATCAGCGTAGAGGATACCTGAGTATGTTGGAAATTCAGGCTACGCTACTCGATCAAATTCGAGAAAAGCAAGTTGATGATATAGTTTTGGTGAAGTTAAGCAGTGAAGTGTTGAACGGGAAAGCTCCCGGTTTTGTGATTCATGAGGACGGATCACTCTGGTTTCAGAATCGAGTTTGTGTGCCTGACGTTGATGGTCTTCGCCAGTTGGTAATGAGGGAAGCCCATTCATCAGCCTATTCTGTACATCCAGGTTCTAGTAAAATGTACAAGGACCTCCAGAAAAATTTCTGGTGGCCCAACATGAAATGGGATGTAGCAGAATTTGTGGCGAAATGCTTGACTTGTCAGAGAGTCAAGATAGAACACCACATACCAGGTGGTGAATTGCTACCTCTTCTATTTCCAGAATGGAAATGGGAAGATATCGCAATGGACTTCATCACAGGATTACCCCAGACTCGAACTCAGAAAGATGTTATTTGGGTGATCGTTGACAGGCTCACGAAGAGTGCTCATTTCGTGGCTATCAAGTCAATGTGGGGAGTCCAAAAGCTAGCAGAAGTGTTTTTACACGAGGTTGTCCGTTTACATGGTATTCCCAAGACCACTGTATCGGATCGTGATGACCGTTTTACGTCGAGATTCTGGAAGGAACTCCACAAGGCCATGGGAACCGAGCTAAGGTTCAACACTGCATTCCATCCTCAGACGGACAGACAGTCTTAAAGGACTATCCAGACCCTGGAGGATATGTTGAGAGCATGTGTACTCGATCGTCCGACTAGCTGGGAGGACAGCCTGAGTCTAATCGAGTTCACATACAACAATAGCTGGCATGCTACTATCAAGATGGCTCCATTTGAAGCCTTGTACGGTCGGAAGTGCAGATCGCCGATTTGTTGGGATGAGAACGCCGACAAGATTCTGCTCGGACCAGAGTTGGTCGAGAGAACTGCCTCAGATATTGCATTAATCAGACAAAGAATGTTGACAGCACAAAGTCGACAGAAGTCTTACGCCGATCCAAAGCGTAGAAATGTCGAGTTTGAGGTTGGTGACAAGGTATTTGTCAGAGTGTCGCCATCCAAAGGTGTATTCAGATTTGGTAAGCGTGGGAAGCTTAACCCTCACTACGTGGGACCGTTTGAAATCTTGGATAGAGTGGGATCTCTAGCGTACCGCTTGGCATTGCCGCCATCGGCACATCCAGTGCATAATGTGTTCCACGTATCTCTGTTGAGGAAGTACGTACCAGATGAGTCTCATGTGCTGAGTTATGAAGACATCAAGATTCAAGCAAATGGTACCTATGAAGAGATACCTGTGCGTATTCTCGAGCGTCGTGAGAAGCAGTTGCGCAACAAGGTGGTACCGTTGGTACGGATTCTGTGGTCCAAGTCAGGAACCGAGGAGGTTACCTGGGAGACTTGGGAGACTGAGGAAGATATGCGTAGACGCTTTCCCGAGATGTTTACGATCTAAGTTTCGGGGTCGAAACTTCTTTTAAGGGGGAGGTAATGTAATATCCCACATTTTGTAAGGGTGATTTTGAATTTTCTTATGCCCATATTACAAGTCATATTAAATGCAGGGAAGTACGAACATTCTGTGAAATGTTTGATCTCTGTAATATTTTTCTGAGTAATATAAAATACAGTTAAGGTATTTTTGGGTTAAAAGATAGTTCGTGTACGAATATATTTAACCCGGGATTAAGAAAATTTAACCATTCGGTAAGAAAAGACAAAACGGGCGAAAAGGGGTAAATTTGGCCTTGACCGCACCCTGGCCGCACCCTGCCGCACCCGCGGCGAAGGCCAATGCCAGAGGCGGTAACAAGTTGGCCACCGCACCCTGCCGCACCCCGCGGTCGTCGTCAGCTCTGTCGTCAGCTCTGTCGTCAGCGTCGGAGTTGCAGGCCGTAGCTCGCCTTAGCTGGCCTTATAGCCTGTTGTTTTGGTCGGGCCACCTCCTCCTTGGTGTCATCTGTGGGTAAGCACCTTGTTTGACTTATAAAAGGATGAGAATCGGATCAAAACCGAGCTCAAGAACAGAGCACTTCATCTCTTTCCTCAAAAAACCTCCATTAAAGACCAAGCTCTTGAGCTTCGTTTGGAAAAGTTCGAATCCCTCTGAATGTTGGAAAAGGTACTCCTAAGTGGTATTCAAAGGCCTAAGGTGTTGGGAAATCAAACCAAGAACGAATCAAAGTCAAAACGAATTGATTTGGGTTAGTTTTCTTCCCGAAAAAGTTGTCAAAGCCCCGCCTCTGTCTCCTGACCGCACCCCGCGGTGAGGGCCGACCGCACCCGCGGTGAGCTGGGTTCGTGTTGTGTCTCTCGGGTGTTGTGGTCTTGAGCAAGGCTTGATTCCTTTGATTCTTTCCTTATTCTTTTAGATTCATATATGTAGATATTGAATCTAACTTAGGGTCTTGTTATGGGTCGTTCCAGAAGGATTTAATATCCAAGATCTGTCCCAGTTCAGACCCAGAAACTGTTATCTTTAAGCTCGTTAAGCTTTCGTCAAATCTAAGGCAAGTGGCGGTTCGCTCTTGCTCACCATTCCATATTTACATTGATTATCAATTATTTAATTGTTGATTAATTTGGAATGAATATTGTTTCTGTCTGAGATCAGTTTTGATAAACTGTTTTGGAAGATTAAAAGATGACATTATAATAGGTTGTATATTATGTTAGAATCAACGCTATTATATATATATATTAATAGATTGAGATATATCTATGATGTTGGCCTTGAAGGCTTTGATATGAGTATCACTATGTTAGACTGCTTAGTTAGCCCGAGTAGTAGGAACGTTGGACTCTTCGACGTCCAGTCGTTTCTTTATAATATTAAATGGTGTGTAGGGCGGCAAAACCTCTAACATCATTATGTTGGTCATGACCGGCCTCTATACGTTTAGTGTAGAGGTGGTGCACTTAGCCAGTGTCACAAATCTCGGGAGTTGCTCCGAAAAGATCTCTTGTCTCGGACGAGATGATTATAAAAGCTTATAACATGATTGTGCGTTTTGGAATTAAATAAGATAAGCGCCGAGTCGCATATGATTAATAAACCTGTGGCGAGTAGTGCAACTAGGTAATAGTGCAGCTTGGAAAGCTCGTCTTGACTTGATCAGAGTACATTCTCTTTCCAATCTGGATTCGCATTATTGCGGTGAGGTTGGTCGTGAACCGAAACATCTTGTCGTTTTTGAACACTTGTATGAGATGTTTATGTTTCAGACATTTGTCATGTTTTTGATAAGACTCAAGTTCTTGGAGTCTTCTCTTGGATAATTCCTATAAGGCTCACTTCTGTTGGAGTCTTCTTTTGATCATGTCTTTTGATATATATATTCAGTAGAAGTATGAAGGTTGACTATCGTTATCGGCTATTATTCGAGAAGCGATGAGCCTAAACCTAATACGACTACTTCGAACCACTCTGCTTTGTACCCTTGCATAGTCTTTCATTAGACTAACCAACCCAAATTGTTCTCTGCATGGTTGGCTGGTGTCATCCGTTCGATTCGGCACATCAGATAAGTTGCCACCTCGTGAAGGCTAGAGCCACTATGGACGTAAATGGTGTTTTTGATAAGTTTATTCAGGTTGAGATCCTTGGCAATGATCGTAGTGATCAAGACTTGTATTTATTTTAAAAGACTTCCGCTGAACTATGTTTACTCTGATTACACTGTATTTCGTTTGCTTTGACTACTCTTTGTTTTGTCCTACAGGGGATTGGGATGGAATCCCCAGACTTATGTTTTATTAAACATTTTGGTGTGTTGCACCTTGATTATCGTGTTACGAATTGTGTGTTATGGAAAAGCCTGGGGTGGCTTCGGTGTGAACCCGAGGTCACTGGCAGTAATACCTTTCCAAATGGGTTAAGATTTGGGGGTGTTACAAAATCTAGGACTAATCTTTTTATAGTTAAAAAGAATCATTCACAAAGATTACAAATCAATTACAAAGATTACAAACTAATAACAAAAGATAACAAATCCAAAACTTCCACAATATTGATCAACTCATAATTGGACTGATCTCCTCTCGCCAAAAAGAAAAAAAAAGAATTGGATTGATCTTCATGCGAGTCTTCTTCAGAAAAACTATCTAGAACACCGGATTCGTCGTTGCACATGCCTTCACCTCTTTCAAAGCTCAGTCGCCATTGTCGGTGAACGTCAATCTTTTTTCCCTCCATGGCCGATCTCCCTTTATCACCATCATCACGCTATCATCGGTGAGTGGTGATCTGTACATTCTTGCCACATCACCGTCTTGGAATCCTTGGTTCGTCGCGGCATTTGTCTTTGAAAGGCTTGGACCTTTTAATTGACAAAAAAATCCATGAAAGTTGAAGTTTCCATTAGCCAAAACACAAAAGTTCAAGTCTTGTGCATTTGCAATAAATGAGACTAATTGAATATCATATATTGGAAAATCATAACATCAAAGATAATGGTCAATTGAAAAATTAATTAGAAGTTATAGAAAATTGAGGTAAGCATCAAGGTAACTGATTGCTACATGTTTGTGGACATATGATTGTAAACTAAATAAAAGGTTATAGAAAATCGAAGATCATGAGTTTTAGTTATAACTATTTATTTAGAAAAATAATTAAAAATATTTGATATAATATAGGAAATACAACATCTAAATCTATATTAGGATATTAGATTTATGATTGATTTTTTCTTTCAATTTCGTAATTCTCTATTTTTGCTTATGGTTCTTAATTAACTAGAATAATTTTGACACTACTAACTTATTTTTCATTTTACCTAATCACTATGATATGTCAAATATTTGGTTCTAATGACTTTCTGTAAAAAAAGAGAGTAAATAAAGTATATGAGATAAAATCAAAGATAATGAATCATGTATCTATAACGAACACTTTCCAAATAAACTAAAACCCATATAAAAATTTATGCATTTTGAATTAATATTTATTTGCAACACAATATCTAAATCAAAATTCATTTTTGTTATTTTGATTTTTTTTTAGATTTAAAGAAAAATATTCTTATGCCACATGGAGACCCCCCCCCCCCCCCCCTCCTATTCAATTTTCCACATGTCATTTCCTCCTTTTTTTAATTTTTTGAAGTAAATATAATTATATATTAAAGATTTATATCCTAAAACTAGTACTAATATTTTCTTTATTTAAATACAAATCAAAAAACAAGATTACAAATTAATTATAAATATTACAAGTAAATTACAAAAGATTACAAATAAAAAAAATAAAATTAGACTAAACAACGTGTGTCTTCTTCAACAGAATATAATCTGCAGAACTTCTTCCTATGGAGACTCCATGGGTTCTAGATCTTTATCTGTAGAAGTTGAGAATCGGGATTAACTTTTATAAGGTATACAGTATCTGATGATGCAAAGAAGACAAGTCTACCGAACTATAGACTACACATTCCTTTGGATGTAAAAAAGATTCAATTTTGTATTGATAATTATGGACACATAAATCTGATTGCCAACATATGAAACACAATAACAAAATGGATGAAACACACATTCAACAATAGAGCAAGTAGAACATTGTTCTGCTAAATTTCAAAATTAATGATTAAAGAACTATATTGTCTCAAACTTATAAAGTATTTCGTTTAGACCATTCTCAAGTTATAATCTATAGACCGACTTGAATAGTAGGTTCATAAAAATTATTGAATTGAACTAAGAAAGTAAATTTGTCATAGCAAAATTAATCATATAATGAGAATTAAGTTTAAACAAATGATTGAAGAGAACTCAAGATGTAAGCAGAAACTTCTACTAAGGAGTCTCTGTTGTAGTTTCACATACCCTGAATTTGTTATGATAATATTCCTAAAATGAGAATTGATTTTGAAGCAGAATACTCCGCACCAGAATTCAATGGTCGGTAGAACTTTAATCACAAAACATTATGCAACACAGTTGAATAACTTATTAGGAAACAAAAATTAGGAGAATGTTATATATAATCATCAAGATAATTTTTTTTTTATATTTGTAGATAGTTTTTTATTCGGTATTATCTTTTTATTATATTGTTAGGTTTTTTATTTTTATATTGTGACTATAAATGTTTTCTTCAACGTGTCTGACTCCCCAAAACCATGGACTGGAGAGAATTTACAACAACGCCATTTCAATCGTGAGTAGATATTTGTCTCTTTGGTACCGTTTAGTTTTGACTCTTTAGAAATTTAGATATGATAATTAATTTTGGTGTTCTGGATTTTTTAGTCTTCTCCCTACCATGCTCTCAAGGTTGAATTTATCTCTTCTATTTATAGATGTACTATATACATATACTAAACTAGAACCTAACTACACCACATGACACCCCCTCATTAAAACTGTCACATGTAAGCCCATATCAAAATTCATGCGTTCTTTAATTTAGTTATTTTTTTGTTAGTAGAATATCTAAATCAAAATTCATTTTTGTTATTTTGATTTTTTTCTAGATTTATCATCAATCTAATCATAAATATCTCATCTAACTGATATATTATATATACTAAGATAATTTAAATATTTATGTAATTAATAGTATTTTAAATAACTCAAAAACTTTAAGTAGACATTAATTGTTTGTGGAGCAACATTATTTCAAAATTATTTTAAATAGTATTAAGGGATTGTATTATCATTTAACTAATTTGTCACAACTTTATATTTCTAAATTTATAAGGTACACATTTATATGATTGGTTTGTAACTTATCTACTATATAATACTAAAGTAAAACCTAATTAAGACCACTTTCCATTTCGACATTGCTCTACGTCATTTATTATCACATGTCTACTCCACATCGTGTCATATCATTAAATTATCTTTTTTTTTTCTAATATTATTATATAAAATATTTTAGATGTGATCCTGTTTTTTTTTCAACAAATAGATTATTAACATATAATTATGATTTCCATATTAGATAAAATATGTTATGTATTTTTCGAATATTCTCTTTTAATTTTTCCATTTAAGTAGTCACATTGTAATCAAATTCCTTTTAATTGGTTCATTTCTAGGTATAAGACTTGATTTAACACATTACGTATGTACAAAATCAAAATGATCTTTATTAATTCGTTATTAGTAGATATTTTTATTTATATTATTATACTTATCTTAATTTAATCTATATTGTACCTAATTAGATTTATTTTTTATTTATTTAATATTTTATAAAATGTGAAATCGATACATTTTTAATAATTAAAAAGAATATCAATATAAAATTTTAACCAAGTTCCGTACACGGCACGAGAACTAAGCTAGTTTATTATTAAATAATAAATAGTGTTAAGTCTTAATCAATATTACCTGATTTTTTAGGAATGTTAGAACACTAACACAAGGTAACTAATTGGAATTCTATCCCCCGCCTTTTACTCTTGCATTTTTTTAATTGTCACCTTGCTAAGGTTAACTAGTCATATAATTAGGGTGGTGCTATATGTAACACCCCCAAATCTTAACCCATTTGGAAAGGTATTACCGCCAGTTATCTCGGTTTTCCTCACCAAAGCCACCCAAGGCTTTACCGTTTAAATACAATCCATGAAACACTTATGATACAAAATCATCATTATATTCGATTAAAGCATGAGTCCCGGAATTACATCCCAATTCCGAATAGGACTAAATACAGAGTTAAACAAAATACAGCGAAAGTCTTTCTTAAAATATACAAAAAGGGGTTGTGATCGCCATGATCATCTGCCCAAGGTTCTCAACCTGATTAAAACATTAACAACATCCAAAAACCACCGTCGTCTTCATAGTCATTCTAGTCTCCTCATATCTGCGCTCTATCTGATGTGCCGAATTGAACGGATGACACCAGCCAACCATGCAGAGAACAATTTTGGTTGGTTAGTCTAATGAAAGACCATGCAAGGGCACAAAGCAGAAGGTTCGAAGTAGTCGTATTAGGTTAGACTCATTGTCCCTCGAATAACAGTCGAATACGATAGTCAGCCACCATACTGCTACTGGAATACAGCAAAAGGCATGCACAAGAGAAGATTCTAGAAGACCGAGTCTTCCCAGAAATCAACTCGAAAGAAGACTCCAACGAAATGAGTCTTATAGGAAGATATGACAAAGTCTGGAACATCACAGAATTACAGTATCGCATTCGAGCGATTAAAAGTTAAGACGAACTTTCCTAGCTGCACTAGCGCCTAGCTGCACTACTCGCCCAAGGTATATTAATTATGTGTGACAACGGCACTTATCTTATGATATTCTCAAACGCACAACACGTTATAAGCTTTTAGATATATGTTTCGTCATGAGGGACATATATTGAAGGGAATCCTTCCCAAGGTTTGTGACACTAGCTAAGTGCACCACCTCTATACTCGTGTATCAGAGGTTGGGTCATGACCATCCATGTGGTATTAGGTGGGGTCTAGCCACCTCTCTACCAAATTATAAAGAAACGACTGGATCCCAACGAATCCAACGTTCCTAACTACTAGTGCTAACTAAACAGTTCAAGCACAACAATAGTCCACAACATCAACATAACCGCCCTCAAGGCTATCAACATAAATATACATTCATAATAGCGTTGTTCTAACAAATATACAACCTATTATAATATCATATTTTAGTTTTCCAAAACAATTAACAAAACTGTTCCCAGACGAACACAATATTCATTCCAAATTAATTACTCAATTAAACAACTGATAATTAATGGAAACATGGAATGATGAGCAAGAGCGAACCGCCACTTGCCTTAAATCCGCAGAAGCTTAACGAAGTGATAAGCACTACTTTGTAGGGCTTAACTAAGAGTCATTAGAGGATTTATTAGTGTCATTCGGGTAGATTTAGACACATTCATGTGCATGGTGTTTGGGGGAGAAGTTGGTGTTTTTGGAGGTGTTTGAGCGGTTTTGGAGATCATATGAGACACTGAGGAGGAAGCCACCAGTAGTAGACGCCAAGGGAGTGCAATGAAGAGTAGAAGAACGGTAGGCTGAATTCAATTGGTTATTTCTCTCTACTCAGATGTCCAAATGGAGTGATTCTAATTCGAGGAGTTATATCTTGAAGTCTACTGCAAGTCCTCAAAATATGAGCGCAATCCGAGTTGGGAATCAAAAGTTATAGCGTTTTTACGGAAGTGTCGCAGGAGCTGAACCGAAGAACAGCGACGGCGCCCGCCGTGCACATTACGGCGCCCGCCGCCATTTCCCCTCCAGCAACCACGGCTACGACATAGGAACGGCGCCCGCCGTTTAATCCCGACGCCCGCCGCATTTTCGGCGCCCGCCGCCTCACTTGCAGCGCCCGCCGCCGTTGTTGGAAGCACCGCCGAGCCGTTTCCTTATTTGTTTATTCTGCATTATTTTATTACGTTTTTATTATTTCATTTTAGGTTAACTTAGACTTTATTTCCTTTAGTATTTAAGGGTAGAGAAAGGCTTGTTTGCCTATCATCAAATCTCTTGAACCCTAATTTCTTTCTACGTATTTTTGCTATGAAGAACTAAGCCTCCCTTGGCTTAGTCAGACGCTGAAGCTTTCGTTTTGATTCAGTTGTGAGACTCTCGTTCTTAATCTATTGCATGGTTTTTATCTATTCTCTTGCTTGATTGTTTATGATTGATATTGATAATCTCTATCTTGGACGCAACTATGGTTTGTCGTTATTGATCTATTGCTAGATTTAGATTGTTACTGGTTGAGCATATCTATTTCAGAGTAGCAACTGTATCGTACTAGTATCTGGTTGTGCTAGTCTTATGCAGAAGAGAACTGATTTACATTCTAGGATAAAAGCTGGTTGTTTTATGCTAGAATTGTATCCAACTATATTCATATCCGTAAAACTGTTGTTAAACTGAATCTTGATAGTTTCAAGGTTGTTTAATTAGTTAGTGCTAATAGTATCTGGTTGTGCTATTAGTTATATCTGAAAAGGAATTGGAATTTCCATTGCATGAGATTTTGAATGATTATCTATGATCAACTTGTCATACGAATAGTGGATGTTGTTTGACTAAGTGCTTTTCCCATCACTGATTTCACAACTCTTTCGCTTGTTTACCTTTGCATGTTTAGAACTTACAAAACAAACAAAACCCCCCTTTGGTTACTTTGCTTTGACACATAATTTTCATACATAGACAGAATTCGTCTCCCTGTGGGTTCGACCTTTACTTACCTAGGACTACGGTTTAGGGTTTGTTTGGATATTTTGCATAGCAGTTTTTACACGACAAAAACCTGTTATCACGAAGCTAGGTACGACGACAACTGGTTTCCGGGCTCAAAGCAGGGACAGATCTGGCAACACAGATTCCTTCGGATCGACCCATAAAGATACCCTAAGTTAGATTCGACAACAACGAGTACGAATCTAAAGAATAACGGAAGAAATCGAAAGGAACGAAGCCCGATCGAAAGCCACAGAAGCCAAGGCCGAAACAAGCCAAGAGCTTCTGGGCGGCGATCGCCGCCTGCCTTACGGCGGGCGCCGCTACGAACACCGGGAAAAATTACAAGAGGCACAAAACTCACCGACGACGGTCGTTTTGGCTCTCCTTTGCCTTGCTTTGGATTCTAAGCTTTCAAGAGCCTCCAAAGCTTCACTTTGCAACTGAAATAACACCAAATGGAGCTCCGGCGATTGATTGTGAATTATCCGGCGAAACTTGGATTTTCGGCGAGATGATTGTGAGGGAGATTGAGCTTCGGATTTGTGCTCAATTCAGCTACCGAATCCTCCTTTAAATAGCCAAAACTCCAGGGGACAACCAAGGGCACGTGGAGGGCTAAGATCGGAGGTCACCCGATTCGCCGACCATCACGGAGTCCAGCCGGCGAGGCAGGGCTAGGCCTGCATCTAGGCGGCGGTCGCTGCCCATTTTGGCCTGCGGCGGTCGCTGCGTTTTGGCCTGCGGCGGTCGCTGCTTTTCGGTGCCACTTGCCAAGTTGCCGGAAGAGGATGACGATGTCAGAGCCTGTCAGGCGGCGGTCGCTGCCAAGCCCATTTTTCGTCCGTTTAAGCTTGGAACAATAAGGTCTTAATCCGGGATAAATAATAATCGTACACGAACGAGTATTAAGTCCCAAAATACGTCGATTGTATATTATTTCACTTAGAAAAATATTACAGAGATTAAGAACATTACAGAATGTCTTTCTGTCTCCGAAATTAAATCGACGTACACAACAGACGTTCAGGTAATTTCCAAAATACCCTTACAGAAATACGGGGTATCACACTATATACATTGGCTAAATATACACGGCAATGGCACGTATATCCACCACGTGCTCATGCCCTTTTGGCATCTATTCTAACTTTATTATTGTATTATTCGAATACCGTACCCGTGCCTAGACCTTTTTTAGCTAAGTTAAAATTAAATTAATTAGCAAATTATTGTAGCACGGGCACGGATCCCGTGCCCGTGCTATAATTTTTTTTATACTTTCCTAGTTTGATTATACTAACTATAGTATCGATTTTGCTAAGTATAATGTATTCATTATTTTATTATTTGAATACCAATTATACTAAGTGTAATGTAATCCTAACTATAGCCATTATTCGAATAATAAAATAATGAAGTTAGGATTACAATATAATTAGTATATCCGTTATTTGAATTATAGGATAATGAAGTTAGGATTACATTACACCTAGTATAACCGATATTCGAATACGATAATGAGGTTAGGATACATTACACTAAGTATAACCGTTATTCGAATAATTTGATAATGAGTTTAGGATTACATTACACTTAGCATAACCGATTTTCGAATAATACGATAATGAATACATTATACTTAGTATAATCGATACAATACTTAGTATAATCAAGCTAGGAAAGTAAAAAAAAAAATGTAGCACAGAGTGATACAATATTTTTTTAGTTAGCTAAAAAATGGGTTTGGCACGAGCACGGTATACGTGCCCATTCCAAAACCGGATACCCAACGGGTAACTATATGGCACGGGTACGTAGGTCATATGCGTGCCTACTTTGCACGGACACGTATGGCTTATACGTGCCTTTGTATTACATATCCAGTCAATGTATTTAGTCGGAGCGTATAATTAAGTTGACTCTATTCGAATATAAAATGAAACTCAGACACTGTATAATAGCATCCGTAACTACCTCATTTTTCTTAATTGTAATCTACCGCGGATCGTTTCACAAAAAGTCATTAATTAATTAATTCTAAAGTCGGAGCTTAGAGATAATGTGTCATGAGGGAAAACAAATACATAATCTTTGTTTTGTTTTTTTTGAGAAGCAAATGTATTCATAGATTAAATATCCATCTCCGTCAAAATAGTAATACCTTGTGGAAAATCAGAAACAAAGACTTATTCTATACCATGATCAGGCCATAGACGAGCCATGTAGTGCGCTACAGTATTACATGTCCTACCAACATGGGTACAAGTTAAACAAATAAAAGATGATAGCAGTGAACGTATATTATCTAACACCAAGCCTAAGTAAGATTATAATTACCAACACCAAGAACAATACATAATGCGTCGGTTTCAGCTATGACATGCGAGAGGCCAAGATTCTTTGCAAGCTGAAGCCCAAACAAAAGTGTCATTGCTTCCGCCACTTCAGCGCTCCATTGCACAGGAAGGCGTCAGACTGCCGCTAAATTGATGAAGCCGTACGAGTCACGGATGATCACACCAAGCCCCACACCGGTGTTGTCAAGAAGGCCAGCGTCCGAATTGATCTTGAAAACTGCCGCCGATGGTTGTGACCAACTTGTAGGGATGTTCCTGCAACTTCTCTAGATTGATAGGGACCCAGCCAAGTCCTCATACTCCGACACCATTCGCTTGAAGCCCAACAACATCGACACTCCAGCAACATCAACCCCTTGGAAGATCTTGATGTTATGCACAGACCAAGCCACCCAGCAACATAGGAAAAAATCTGTGAGTCCCACCACAACAGCAGTCGACCACCTACTGTGCGATCTCACACACGGTATGCGAAGAGTTAGTAGAAAGAGTTGGAAGCAGGGAAGACCCTTCCCAAACAGCCTGTGAAGCATTGCACATGAAGAGTGCATGCCAAATATCCTCCGAACCTGCACCACATCTGTCACGTGTAACTGAATCTAACACATGGTGTCTATGGAGTTCAGCTTTATCACTCAAAGAACCAGTTACCATCCGCCAAGCAAAGACCCGAAGTTTCGGAGGTACTTTAAGACCCCAAAGTTGATTCTAGAATCCCTCCCTAGCTTGGGCATTCCTTTGTATTTGTGGTCACCCAAGAACCCCAAACCAATAGCCCGATTTCACACTATAGACACCATCAGTCGTGTGTTGCCGGATACAAGGATTCGAAGGGCTGCCTTGGCACAATGGAATATTCAAGATCAAAGCTGCATCATGAGGAGTTACAAAGGCAATATTCCAAGTACCCCAGGTCTGATCAATTAAATCCGACACCAAGAGGTTCGAGTAATTAAAATCATGGAATGACGGCCTCCTTATAATGGAACCCTCAGGTATTCATCTTTCCGACCACACAGCAATATCGTGGCCCCTTCCAACCCTCCAACCCAGCCCCTTAGATAATAAGGACTTCGCTCCCCAAATACTCGACCAAACAAAAATCGGATTAAAACCCAAACGAGTAGATATGAAATTAGAACGTCGGTAGTACCTAGCCTTCAAAACTCGCGCAACAGCAGAATCGGGTTGGTGCAGAAGTCGCCATCCTTGCTTTGCCAAGAGTGCATCATTGAAAATCTTGAGATTCTGAAATCACATGCCCCCTTGATTCTTAGGCCGACAAAGATATTCTCAACTCTTCCAATGAATCTTCCTCTCTTGATCTCGAACACCCCACCAAAAACGAGCAAGCATAGAATGTAGCTGATCAACCAAGGTTAGAGTACGAATAATACATACTCTTTGTTTAGTTTTAGTTGTTTTTTTAGACTTTAAAATTTGTTTATTTATATCATCTATATAAGTTTTAAAGAAAATTTTACATGATAAAATTTGTCTTTAAATTTGATTATTTATCCATTATTTATAAAATGTGGTGAGTGATTAAAGTTATAAGAAAGCTAAAATTTTAATATATGTTTAACAAATTTCTGAATATATGTATAAAACTTTTTTAAAATATCTTAACATAGTGTGTATAAGATTAATAGATTACCCTTCATAATCCTAAATGATTTAGATAGAAACCAATATGATTATATGTAAGGATGGGCATCCGGTCCGGACCGAATCAGACACGTACGGTTCGGTCCGGACTGTAAAAATTTTAATGTATGGACCGTGGACTGGACCGATATGGTCCGGTCCACGGTCCACCGGATCGAGAAGACCAGATTTCATAATTTTTGACATTTAAATTGTTGTATTATGGTCTAGACCGTAACTTTTACGGTCTGGACCAGACCGTAAAAATTATGGATCGGACCGTACAAATTACGCCCAAAAATATTTTAAACCTTTTTTTTAATTTTTACTGTCCAGACCGAACCGGACCGTAAGACCGAAAATGTAAAATTCTCAGACCGTAAATTTACGATCCGGTCTACTTTTGTTCATCCTTACTTATATTCGTGTGTTTGTCTTGGGACTTCAATTGACACATTTCACGTTTATGGGCCCAACTTTGTACGAAATTAGACATATCTAACAGGAAGAAGAAGAAAAACATAATTTTACACTGCACACTGTAATGAACTTTTGACCACACAAGGTACTTTTTCATAGAAACAGAGTAAAAAGAAAAAGTCTTTGCCTTTGCCAGCTTCTTGAACCCTGCAAAATATGCAGAGGCTTCGCCCAACAACACAACAACTTGCACATTACTTGAATAGAAACAGTGTAACATTTCTTCTTCTTCTGTCCAGAAATTCCAGGACAGAGAAAACTGCAATTCCTGATAGCCGATCTCGTTTATAGGAAATGTTGCTCAGCCACGAATCCATGGAAGCTTATTGGTGGAAGCTCCAATCCCCAACTACACTAGCTAGAGTCCTGAAGTAATTTTGTGGGCATTGATTTGATCAGTTGTTTCTTTTTCATTTTTTTCATTTATATCTATCACATACGGAATATACAAATTCAATTCAAATAGAGCAAGGATGGTCATCTGCCTAATACAAACCTTAAGCAGCTAAATTTAGTAAATATTTGTTTATTAGTTTCTTTTTACATGGTAAACACTAGGATCTTTTTCAACATAGTGGCATTCCTGAATCATTGTAATGAATGATCTTTCCAAAATGTTTACAAAAATTATCATATCTAGAGTTCAGATCGATGAACTCATGTTTAGCGTTGTACATGCCTTGCCCGAAGTCATTTCTAGATGTAAAAAGGCGTTGAACCCTCAGAAGTGTCGGTGGACTGATGGTATGAGTAGCTCGGAAGTCTGTTGCGTATTTTGCTTCTCGAAAGCAATGATGGATCTATACGGATTCAATAGTGTGTAACAAGGAGGTAATATCGGTGATTAAAAAGTGAATTTCTCAAGGAATCTTCAATATAACTTTAATAGAATTAATAAGGATAAGATTATCACCTTCTAGAAATAATTTCTTTATTTTTAGTTCAGTAGCTTTACGGATTCTACAAAGGACTGCAAGGGCTTCAGTTTGAAGGATGGTGTTATTACAAATTTGCTTTATGTCCTTAGAAATTATTGTACCTCTAGAGGTACGAAATATAAAGCTGATGTGGGAGGATTGATCAGATCTTTTAGATTCATGAATGTTTAACTTAACTCAGTCAAACAGAGGTTTCTTCCAGATTTTGTTAGTAACACATGTTATACTCCTTTTTATAGATGGTTTAAGATGGATTGTAGATGTTGTAGTGATTCAATATTGGAACTGGATATATGTAAGGTCGGAAGGAATAGAGTTTTGCGTTTGGTCATTTTTCAAAAGATTAAGGAATTCCTTTGTTTTCAAATCATCCACCATAAGAAAAGCATAGGTTCAGGTGATACATTAGAAGTTTTAAAATAGTTTAAATCAGTAATGGAATATGATGTACTTCGGATAGAAAAAGTTTGATTAAGGCGTGATTCAAGACGTTGAATCATATTTTAGGTATAAGGACTAGTAAAAAATAAATGTCCAAGATCTTCATTATAAGCGTTACACAAACTGCATTGAACAGGAACTCTAGAGAAGTGGCGGTTTAGGCGTTCTGTCGTAGGTAAGCAATCAGAAAGTGCCTTCCATAAGAAATTCTGTATTTTGAGGGGAACATTTAATTTCCAAATTCAAGAGTAAAAGTCATAATTAGTGGTGGTAGAACTCGATTGGGATATGCATCTAGCAGATTTAACTGAAAAGTTACCTCTAGAGGATGGTTTCCAAATAATATGATCATTTATCGGAGTTAAGGGGATATGGATGTTCAAAATTTAAGGAATAATAAATGACAAATTATGGTTTTGTAATTGTGGAATATCCCATTGATGATCAGGGGTAATAAAATGAGACTTTTAGAGAAATATTAATATTATCAAAATAAGGAAGAAGATCGAAGTCAGGATTCTAGTTGTCAGTCCAAAAAATTATGGAGTTGTCATTTCCAATCCCAAGAAATATATTTCCTGAAGATATCACGAATATGAAGGAGTCGAGAGAATCGCCAAGATTGTTTAGCCTTTTTCTTGTAAGAAAAAATATTAGAGGAAGCTAAATACTTTTCAGTAATGATGCGAACCCACGTATTGTCTGGTTTAACAAGTAATTTCCAAAAAAGTTTCATTTGGAGAGATTTGTTCATATTTTCAGCCTTGTGAAGGACAAGATCCCCTTGAGATTTCGAGCGACAAATGTTATCACAACTAATAAGGGAACGATCGTTTGTGTTTGATTTGTTCCAAAAGAAATCTTCATTAATCTTATCTATTTCATTGCACACTATTGAAGACTTGAAGTCATCATGAAACTTTGCATCAAATAATTAACTTTGGAGAGAAGATTTGCCTGGATAAGTATTGATCGTTCTGTTTGCGACAAATAGTTTGCTCTAAAACTTAGAAGTGAGCAATATCCGAATCTGGGCCAGGCTTTGACCAAAAGTCAAGCTCGGATACTCGTATCCATTTGGGCCGAGCCAAGGAAACGGGATGGGGAGGGTGTCCAAATCCACCCGGACACCCAGATTTGGGCAGTCCGCGGATTTCAGATAGCCTTAATGACATAAAAACATGTAAAAGACCACACAAATCAAACCAACAGAAATGCTCAATACCAATAAAAAAAGTTGTTAAGATATATCACACTACAAATCGTCGATTGGAAAGGGAGCCGTTGGTGGAATCACTGGTGAGAGGAAATGGGAGGAAGAATATGAAGTTAGTTCTCCATATGTTGTGGTCTCAAGCTCAACTGAGCAAAATGGATTGAAGCTGTGGAGGCACAGAGGAACAAAAATGTTTATATGTAATTTTATAAATTATATTTGATATATAAATATATTATTTATATATAAAAATCAATTCAAACTTTTGGACGGGCTATCCGGGCTAAATAGGCTATTACTTGTCCGCATTCCATCCACATAAACGGGCGGCCGAACTAAACGGATAGAGTGGACTAAATATAATGATAATATTCGCTCGTTTATACAAACGGGTTGCGCGGGCAGACAAACTGGCACACATTTACTCAGGTATTAAAAGTTGATCGATAATACAAAAACGATGAACACCAAATATAGAGCCCCATGTGGTTTTATTATATGGAAATGAAAATCTAAATAAAGGAATATGGTAAACTTTCATATAATCATCTTAAAAATACTATATATTTATATACTAAATCACTAATTTATTAAGTTACATGTCTCTTCTATAATTTGACATTTCATTATTTATCATATGATACTCCCATATTTTTTCACCTAATCTATATTGTTTTTAAATTTAATCTTATCTTCATATTTATGAATCGTCTTGGGCTAAACGTATTTTACTTTCTTTCTACTGAAATGTAATGCATAATGGTTGAGCAAAAAAGATAATCTTATCATAACTAATGACCTCATTAGAAAAGAAAAACTTAAATACAAAATAAGATATGATACAACACTAATAAATAAGAGATATATATGATAATTTTTGTAAGGCAATTTGGAAAAGAATGAGAATAATAAAATTCATTTATGCTATGATGGTAAGTAATTATTCTTCTACATATGTGTCATAATTCTGCATTTGGGTTTTTTGTGCAATTGTGGAAGAGTGAATTAGAAAGACAAAAGACAATATTCTTTGCGTAGTTAATTATATGGTCACTATCGTTTTCTATTGATTATTAGTTCCCTTCGTGAAAGTTGTTGTATGTTTTAGAGTGCGGTTCTGGTGCGGAGCACTCTTCCCGTGCGAACGTGCGGACATACACTATAGAGCCTTATTTGTGCACTTTAGAGCCTTATTTGTGCACTTTTATAAAAATTTTGAAAAATGTTTGGAAAACAATTTGTAAAAGAATTTTTTTTTTTTGAAAAAGTGCACAAATAAGACATTAAAGTGCACAAATAAGGCCCTAAAGTGCATACTCCGCACGTCCGTATGGAAAGAGTGCTCCGCATATGATCCAAACTCGTATGTTTTAATCAGATAAGCATAATTTCTTTCTTGAACCACTGACTTCAGCCTGGGCCGTTGCAATGCTAACCGAGTTTAGCCCGAATTCAGTCCTAACCTCTTCACATGTTCGCAAAATGAATAAAAACTAACTTACTTATACAACATTAAGGTATACTTCATTAGACTAAATCCATTAGTCATAGAAAATTTTAAATTTTATAATCATTGTTGATAAACCGGTGATCCCATGTCATGGTATTACTATGCTTACTAATTAAGAGGACATATATAAACTAAATAATTTGTATATAATACCAAAACATAACTTGATCAGTATTGCACCACGTTAAATGTTGTCATATGTCTGAAGCAAAAAAAATCCTTTTGTAGAGAATCATTTATTAAGCAAAATTTATAAGCTTAACACTAAGTAAGAAAAAGAAATAATAGTAACTTGGTCTTAGGCATCTACCATTATCCCCATAATGATTGGTCATATTATTGTTGTTTTTTTTTAGTTTTTTTTATACAGGCAAACAGAAGGTATCCTTATAAAGAAGAAAAAATACATAAATCATCACAACGGATGATTTTTACAAATGTTTTACAAGCTGAGTAAGCAATAGAGCCCGAATGTAAAAGTTGGCGTTAGGATCGCTGCAACTGCTCTTGTGTTAGATGAGGCGATAGGTAATTTTGAAGAGAACATTTGCCTTTTTATATAACAGATCGTATGGAAGGATCATCTAATTTATTTTTATTTTATTTTTTATTAAATGAAAATTTTGAAGATAATCTTGGTATTTGTTTTAATACATAGACTAGTATATATTATGGTTGTTCTTTTTTCCACACATTAGGTCGATCTTGATGTTTTTTTAGTATAAATTAGTCAATAGATAAAAATATATAATATATATTAGAGAGAGGATCAAATGAGCACCGGATTTAAAGTAATCCGTGCGCACTCCAGATCTTCTTACACGTGTCTCCATCTGACGATTGGTAGTGATCCTTCATTTAACACACGGAGGGGCATTTTGGTCATTTTCCACGCATTCACTGTAGCCGTCTCTCCTTGCCTCTCTCTTGATTCGCTTTGTTTCTCGCAATCGCCATTGGAGGTAAATGTTCGCTATTGATGATTTCAGTTCATGTTCTTCATGGATCTCGTCTCTTTCGATGTATTAACGTTATTGTATATCTGTAGCCGTCGTTCTTCGCGTCTCTGATCTCGATCGATTTGGTATCTATTTCCGTATTCGTTGTCGTCGGAATCGCCATTGGAGGAGTTGTTGCTTCTCGCTCGTTGTAGTTCACGTTCTTCATCGATTTCGCCTCCTTCAATCTTCCATTGCTATTGGATTGACTGGCATAGACGTTTCTATGGATTCTGGTAAGTCAATTTGTTTCGTTTTGTTTTAGGGTTCCAGAATTTCTTGCTGTGTCTACTTATGTTCTCCGATTGCTAGTAATCTGAGTATGATTCTTTTCAATTTGGTTGTTATCTGGCGTTTCTAATGTGGATGTTGTTTGACAGATTCGTATTAACCTTTTCATCATTGGATTTTCCATCCTTTCTATGGGCGATTTTTTTGAACCTATGCCTTATAGAAATGAACCTGGATGTTATTTATGTTTGCAGTGCCTGGTAGTGGTTCTGCTGGTGCTAGTGGTAGTGTATCCCTGGATCAGAGTTCTCCTAGTTCATATCCAAGTGATTCGGACACTGAGATGTCGTCGGATTTATCCGTTACGCGATTATCTCAAGGTGGATCGGTGTACCACATTCCAATCTGTGTTGATTCTCTGAAACTAGTTGTTGGTATGCTGTTCGGGTCATTGGGGGAAGCGATTGATTTTTACAAGGCATATGCACTGGAATGTGGCTTTGTTGTGAGGCTCGGCGGATCACGCATGGCAGGCGATGTGGTTGCACTGAAGTACTTGCATTGCACCAGACAGGGTTTTAAAACTGGCCAGAACAACACAAAGCGCATGCGCCGACGTCCTTCAAACAGAGTTGGTTGTAAGGTGAAACTCACCCTCACTTTTGCGGGCAACCAGGGCTACAAAGTAACAGCGTTTGAAGATCGCCACACTCATGAAATGGTTGTTGGTAAGGATAAACAGTTTATGAAGTCTATGAGGAAGCTGGACTTTGGACATAAAAAGTTTGTGATGGATTGTGAGAAAGCCCACATCGGTCCAGTGAGGTCTCATAGGATATTCAAGGAACTCGTGGGCGGCTACTCCAAAGTTGGTGCATCAGTTGTTGACTTCAAGAACTACCGGCGAGATATGTTGGCTTACATAGGTGGTTCCAATGCTCAGATGACGATCAACCGTCTGTTCAACAAAAAAGAACCATGCCCTGCGTTCTTCTTTGAGTATGACGTGGATTCTTGTGATCGTTTGACACGTTTATTTTGGGCTGATCATGTGTCTCGCAAGAACTTCTCTCTCTTCGGCGACGTTGTATCGTTTGATGCTACGTACCGTACCAACAGGTTATTTTCTATTCTTCTTCTTTGCATTGTTCCTGTTCTATTTTACACTACAACCAGCCTTCAATTTAATGTTTTTCGTTCTTTTAATGTTAAGTTCATTGGATGAACCTCTTAGTTATATTGAATGAACCTGTCTGTTGAAACTGATGAACCTCGTATACAAACTGATGAACCTAGTGTGAAATCCAATCCTATTGCTATCTACATATTCCAGTCTGTTTGCTGAGGTCCCAAATGAACCTACAAGACATCACCAATGAACCTGGTCCATTTTTGAAGTGTCTAACCTATTCTATTTCTGATGAACCTGTCACTTATACTCAATGAACATGTAAGTTGTAAATGATGAACCTCTTAGTTATATTGAATGAACCTCTCTGTTAAAACTGATGATCCTCGTATGCAAACTGATGAACCTAGTGTGCAATCCAACCCCATTGATATCTACATATTCCAGTTTGTTCGCTGAGGTCCCAAATGAACCTGCAAGACAGCACCAATGAACCTGGTCCATTTTTGAAGTGTCTAACCTATTCTATTTTTGATGAACCTGTTACTTATACTCAATGAACCTGTTAGTTGTAAATGATGAACCTCTTAGTTATATTGAATGAACCTCTCTGTTGAAACTGATGATCCTCGTATGCAAACTGATGAACCTAGTGTGAAATCCAACCCCATTGCTATCTACATATTCCAGTCTGTTCGCTGAGGTCCCAAATGAACCTGCAAGACAACACCAATGAACCTGGTCCATTTTTGAAGTGTCTAACCTATTCTATTTCTGATGAACCTGTTACTTATACTCATTGAACCTGTTAGTTGTAAATGATGAACCTCTTAGTTATATTGAATGAACCTCTCTGTTTAAACTGATGAACCTCGTATGCAAACTGATGAACCTAGTGTGGAATCCAATCCTATTGCTATCTACATATTCCAATCTGTTTGCTGAGGTCCCAAATGAACCTGCAAGACACACCAATGATCATGGTCCATTTTTGAAGTGTCTAACCTATTCTATTTTTGATGAACTTGTTACTTATACTCAATGAACCTGTTAGTTGTAAATGATGAACCTCTTAGTTATATTGCATGAACCTCATTGTGTATTCATTCTAATCAACCTCATTGTGTACTTATGTATCCTGATTTGATTGCTCTTTTTATTAGACACTTATTTGAGTGTTTTTATCCCTTTTTCTTATTCATAGTTGGCTTTGTGTACATCTGTTTCATATAGGTACAATCTGATTTTCATACCATTCACCGGGCTAGACCATCACAAGTCGAGTGTCACTTTTGCGGCTGGTTTAATTTTCAAGAAAGATGCGGGATCATACGTTTGGTTGCTGGAGAAATTCAAGGCAGCAATGGTGCACGAGCCAAAGGTTATAGTTACAGACCAAGACCTGTCCATGAAGTCGGCTATTGAACAAGTTTTCCCGCGTTCGTGCCACAGGCTTTGTATGTGGCACATCATGAAGAAAGTGCCCGCAAAGACCAAGTGCGACACTGCCGCTGGTTCAGAATTTAGGGCTAGGCTGGACAACATTGTGTGGACCCATGACCTTTCACCCTCAGAGTTTGAGACACAGTGGGCTGCGTTGCTTGATGAATTCCCACCGGTGAAGCGGAGGTGGTTTGATGACATGTTTGCAATCCCACATTTTTGGATCCCAGCCTACTTCAGGGATGTGATGTTTGGCGGTCTGCTTAGAACTACTTCTGTTTCGGAATCTGCAAACAGTTACTTTGGTCACTTCAGTGACAGATACTACCGCCTAGTTGAGTTGGTGATGCACTTTGACATAGCCATGGACACGCAGAGACACAAGCAGGCGAAGCTGAACTTTGAGTCTTCTACTATGCGTCCAGATTTGAAGACGCCTTTAGGATTGGAGAAGCACGCATCTGAGGTGTACACGCTCTCGATTTTCAAACTTGTTCAGGATCAGATTATGGAATGTTGTCTATCATGCTTTATGGTGAGCATGTCTGATGTCAACGGTACAAAATTCTACGGTATCAAGGATTGCTTATCCAAGAGTTTCACAGTGGAGCAGTCAGCTGAAGGTGTGGATTTTTTTTGTAGCTGTCGCATGTTTCAAAGGATTGGTCTGCCTTGTTGTCATCTCATTTTTGTGTTCAGGAACCTCGGGTTTGATAGGATTCCGGATAGGTATGTCCTTGCGCACTGGACCATGGATGCCACTATTACACCGGTGTTCACTATCGACAACACCGTTGTGACTCAGTGTGCGGCCCTTGAAGAGCGTGAGGCGGTCATGAATGAGGTGATTTCTGACTTTTATAGCTATGTGGGGCTATTGGAGGACAAGCCAGACCTCATGAAACAGTTTTCGGTTCTGCTTAAGGAGAAAAAGGCGTCTCTGCTGTGTGGAAGTGGTGCTTCATCTAGTTATGGCGCGTCGAACCTGGAGCAGCTTCAGTCTTATGCCGGAGTTGAAGTACCTTCAGTCATTAATGTGCTGCCACCAAAGCAAGCCAAAAACAAAGGAAGCGGGTCGCGTATCCGGAGTGGAAGAGAAATTTCTATTGCTTCGAACCGTGCAGGGCAAAGGCGTTGCGGCAGATGCAACAAGTTAGCCACTCACAATAGTCACACTTGCACTGAAGTGCTGGACTCTTAGTGTTCTTCAGTATTTTTCGATTCCATTTTTTTTTGCTTACTTTTGCTAAACTTTTAAGAATTTTGATGAACATGCTATTTATACTCAATGAACCTGTTAGTTATACATGATGAACATGTTTCTTATACTCAATGAACCTGCATGCATAAATTAATGAACCTGCAAGGCAACACCAATGAACCTGTTAGTTCCAATCAATGAACCTTGTTGATTTTTGAAGTGTACCTATTGTATGTCTTATGAACCTGTTACTTATTCTAAATGAACCTGTTAGTTTTAAATGATAAACCAAGTAGTTAAATGATAAACCAACACCTAATGAACCCCCAACACCTAAAATGAACCTCAGAAAAACCTAATGAACCTCCAACACCTAAAATGAACCCCCAACTCCTAAAATGAACCTCAGAAAAACCTAATGCACCCTGTAAAAGCAAATGAACCCCCAACACCTAAAATGAACCCTGTAAAAGCAAATGAACCCCTAACACCTAAAATGAACCTCAGAAAAACCTAATGCACCCTGTAAAAGCAAATGAACCCCCAACACCTAAAATGAACCGCAGGAAAACCTAATGAACCTTGTAAAAGCAAATGAACCCCCAACACCTAAAATGAACCTCAGAAAAACCTAAGAACCCCCAACACCTAAAATGAACCCCCAACCCATAAAATGAACCTCAGAAAAACTTAATGAATTCTGTAAAAGCAAATGAACCCCCAACACCTAAAATGAACCTCAGAAAAACCTAATGAACCCTGTAATAGCAAATGAACCTCCAATCCCTAAAATGAACCTGCAAGTCAAAACCAATGAACCTGCCTTTGAAACGTAATGAACCTGCAAGTCAGCACTAATGAACCTGGTTGATTTGTTGATTTTTGAATTGTATAACCTATTGTATGTCTGATGAACCTGTTACTTATTCTGAATGAACCTGTTAGTTTTAAATGATGAACCAAGTAGTTATAAGTCATGAACCTGCATGAGAAAATTAATGAACCTGCATGTCAACACCAATGAACCTGCATGAGAAAATTAATGAACCTACAAGACAATAGCAATGAACCTGCTAATATATTGAAGTCTTGATCCTAATTTAGGCAATTACACAGGTGATTAGTGCTATCTGTTAGTATCATTGTACCCAATTCAGCAGTCATATATTTACCCAATCTATACAATCAACCTATTATCATTCTTACGAAAAGTCAATCATCTAATGTTCATGCATACGGCCCTTCAGGGTTGTCTTTTATGATCTGCAGTGCCTTTTCTCGTATTTCATTAGCTTCGGAGGTGATGATGGCATGCACGTATTTGATTCTCAGCTCTTCAATGCCCTTTTTTTTGTTCTTGTTGTTCATCTGATCCTCCCATTTCTCATTTGGCACGCCCATGTACTTCTCCATGTATCTCATGATAAACACCCCAGAGTCTTGTTCTTCTGCTCCGTCAGACTAGACCGGTAGAGGAATCAATTGTGGCTTATGCTGTGCAGATTCAATCTCGCTTGCTCTCCTGGCCAAGTGATTCTGGCGGAAGTATATTTCAGTCATGTGTACCTGCACACAAGCATAAAGAGAACAAATTAATTTTAACCCAAACAGTCAAAAAAATGTTGTCAACAACACAATTTAACTGTTGGTTTCATGTCAAACCAATGAACCTGCATGAGAAAACTAATTAACCTACAAGACAACACCAATGAACCTGGAGGATTTTTTAAGTGTATAACGTATTCGATGTCTGATGAACCTGTTACTTATACTCAATGAACCTGGTAGTTGTAAATGATGAACCTAGTAGTTATAAGTCATGAACCTAATGCTTGGGCAGAGTACTCTCACTAGTAACAAGACAATTTAATCAATTATTGTACACTTACAATCTTGTGAATCGCTTCCTGATAGAGCTGCGTATCACCGCTGTTCGGCACACTATCTAGCACATGAAGGGTTTTACTCTTAATGTTCATGGCAATTAGAAAGTAACGGTCATTGTGGATTATGACCGGTACAAAAACCTGTAATAATCCGTTTAGTTAGTGACGTTTGAAATTAACTCACAAAAAATTATGAACAGAATAAATACAAAAAACAGACAAGCTTAGAATAGCAATAAATTTACCATGTCTATGTCCTTTAATTTTCGTCCATGCACCTCAGCCACGGCGTTGTTGAAGTTCCTCATGAACTCGCCCAGTTGATCTTTCAAGGTTATATTCTGTTTCAACATTTCACGATTTTTTGTTAGTATACGGGAATTATATATTCAAGCCACAACGTGGACAAATAAATTGTTGAACTTATAGGACTTCACTTTTCATATGATGAACCTCGTATGCAAACTGATGAACCTAGTGTAAAATCCAATCCTATTGCTATCTACATATTTCAGTATGTTTGCTGAGGTCCCAAATGAACATGCAAGACATCACCAATGAAAATGGTGCATTTTTGAAGTGTCTAACCTATTCTATTTCTGATGAACATGTTACTTATACTCAATGAACCTGTTAGTTGTAAATGATGAACCTCTTAGTTATATTGAATGAACCTCTCTGTTGAAACTGATGAACCTCGTATGCAAACTGATGCACCTAGTGTGAAATCCAATCCTATTGCTATCTAAATAAAATGATGAACCTCATTTTATTTACTGTTGAACCGCATAGTATATATGCATGCAGCTTATTCTTTTAACTTTTAACCATTTTTACTTACCATTTGGTATACATACAGGAATGCTCTGTTGGGCTTGTTGCTGCTTTTTACCTCCTCATTAGTGTTCAAAATGGTTGACCAAGCATCAATTGCTTTGTAGTGGATGTCCACATCCATTGCCAACTCCATTCCGGAGACTTTCAGCGACTTGTGTTTGAAGAGCGCCTCACTATTCAATTGCATAGGAACAAAAGTGTTATACAGTAGTAAACCTTTATCTCTAATATTTTGCATAATAATAAAATAAAATAAAATATGTCAGAATGTATGTATATCTTACCCTCCTATGCTGCAGTGGTTACAGTAGTTGTGCATCACGATTGCCTCCTTTGGTCTACTGGCAAAGATGTCGACAATGCGGCTTTTGTAGGGGCTTCTGAGCTTTTCCCTAAGTTTCTTGTGCCTTGGCCCGTGAACTACATCAGCATCAGCCACCACTTGTTTCCCCTTGCCCTTTTCTTTTGCCTTTTCCGCTTCAGCGAGCTCCTTGTCCTTATGTGCAGCAGCCACTGCTTGTTCTTCATCCATCGCTTCCGCAACACCAATTTCTTGTACCTCCTCTGACCCTATGAGCACTGAAGGTTCTTCATCATCATTTTTCTCAGTCTCAACGTCATCCGACTCCTCTGAACTTATCAGCTTGAAAGATGGAATTTTCAAACGCGAAGACTTTCTGGCCTTCTTCGTTGTTGCTGGTGCGCAGGGTGTTGGTGCGCGGGGTGTTGGTGCGGGGGGTGTTGGTGCTGGGGGTGTTGGTTCCTTGTCCTTAGTACCAACAACAGTCTCATGCACAGTGCCTTGCGCCCTCTCTTGCTCTAGCTGTTGAACTTCATCTCTTTCCTCCTCTCTGTCACTGAGCACGTCAATGTACTCATTCATAACTATGTTTACATCCTCCCAATTTTGTGTGGTATCAATGCCCTGTGTTGCCTTAGAAGTGGAAGGTTCAACATTTGAGAACTTGATCTTTTCTTTTGAAGCATCAGCCTTCTCCACCTGTCTCAAGCATTCTATGAGATGTGGATCGCTCCAGAAAGGGTGGTCGGCATCATTCCATATCTTCTCAAATTTGCTTCTTTCCTCTTCCTCGGACTTTTTGTCGCCAATCAGCGTTTGGGCTGTTTTGATCATGCTCTGGACCTTGGGCTCTGCATTGAATTCCTTTGGCAAGTTTTCCATCATGGCAGTGAGTTTCAACATTTCGTTGGCCACTACAATCTGTTGTTTGGTGAAGTTATTAAGCCAGTCCTGCATACAAGACAACAAGTTTATGTGAACCTTAACTATAAATGAACCTCAATCTGTAAGTTAATGAACCTTGCTGTGTAAACTGATGAACCCACTATACTATTTTTTGGACATGAAGCTTGATGTTTACCTGTAGCTTGTTGTTCATGTATGGCTGTTCTCTTCCCTCTTTTGATGGTCTTGGGTCTTGAAGAGTTCCTAACCCAAATCCTCCACTCTTTATCTCCCTCTTCTCCCTTTCTTCCAAACTCTCATATGTCCATCCTAGGAAAACTGGTGTATTATTCGGGTTTGTATTTCCGAAGACAGATACCCTGTCTAAATACAACAACTGCATAGAAGTTCATACATACATTAGTACACACATGACATGGAAAGTAATACACAGTAGTAGATGTTACTTATACTCAATGAACCCGTTACTTATTCTCAATGAACCTGGTAGTTGTAAATGATGAACCTAGTAGTTATAACTAATGAACCCAATGCTTGGTCAGAGTTCACTCACTACTAACTGTTGCTACAATTCAAAACAAATGAACCTGCATTAGAAAATTAATGAACCTACAAGATAACACCAATGAACCTGGTCGATTCTTGAAGTGTATAAGCTATTGTATGTGTGATGAACCTTTTCCTTATACTCAATAAACCTGTTAGTTGTAATTGATGAACCTAGTAGTTGTAACTAATGAACCCAATGCTTGGACAGAGTACCCTCACTACTAATTGTTGCTACAAGTCAAACAAATGAACCTGCATGAGAAAAGTAATGAACCTGCCCCAATGAACCTGATCGATTTTTCAAGTGTATAACTTATTCTATGTCTGATGAACCTCTTCTTTATACTCAATGAACCTGTTAGTTATAAATGATGAACCTACTAGTTATAACTAATGAACCCAATGCTTGGACACAGTACTCTCACTACTAATTGTGCCTACAAGTTAAACAAATGAACCTGCATGAGAAAAGTAATGAACCTGCAAGACAGCACCAATGAACCTGGTCGATTTTTGTAGTGTATAACCTATTCTTTGTCTGATGAACCTTTTCATTATACTCAATGAACCTATTAGTTGTAAATGATGAACCTAGTAGTTATTACCAATGAACCCAATGCTTGGACAGAGTACACTCACTACTAACTATTTTTTACAAAAAAATAATAAACAAGAGTTTTTTACCACGAGGAAGACGATTGGGCCTCTGAAGAACCTCTCTTTCTTGGCCTTCCATTCAGTTGTTGTATGAGGCAAGACACTCATGACAAACCTACACCAGTTGTATCCCTTTACGTCCTCAACGTCGCTGATCATCATGTGCTGAGGAATAGTTCCTTTTTGGTTGCTCTCGACTAGCACAGACATAAACATGACAAGGAACATCCTTTTGAACCAGAGTTTGTCGGTGCAGGTTTTGAGTTTGGCTGCCACATGACTTGGCCTGATTTGCTTGATGTTGTCGAAATATTCTTTCCATTCCTTTATAATGGCGTCATCAGCAGCCTCTTTGCATCTCCTTTCCACTGTCCTCTAGCCTCTAGGGATCATGAGCACCCTCTGGACTTCCTCCTCTATCACATTAATGATGCTGCCATCATTCAGCTTTATCTCACATTTGACCTCGTCATAGTGTTCGAGTATCCAGAAAGCAAGACAATGAGGCACTCCTTTAATCTTTAAATCGAGCATGCTCTCAAATCCGATCTCCCTAATCCAGACCTTAGTCTGTGCCTTCCTGTTTTCAGGGATGGATTCCAGCGCATTGACAAACACCTTTGGGATATTCCTAGTTGCCAACCAGATGTACTGTGTGCCATCATCTTCTGTCTTTATCTTGAGGTTGGCAGGGATTATCTCCAACTGCTTGCTTTCCTTTGGTTCTCTCTGCTTCTCCTTTTTTTTCTTGGTAATTAACAGCTTCATCTCTCATGTTCCCTTATCTACAACCCATTTTTCTTCGTTGTTCTTCTTTGCAGTTTCTTCCTCATCAATGTCAATTTTCCTCTTCCCCTTGTCCTTCCTTTCTTCAATCTATGTAGTCTTTTGTTTGTTCCTCAAGTTGTCCTCAATCTCCTCCTCACTGGAACTCTCTAACTGAACTGCTTCATCTGTCTGAATTGCAGTCATTGTCCTTGTGGTTGGTGTTGTTTTCCCAGAACTCTGAGACGAACTGCTCTTCTTCTCTTCTTGTGAGCTGAGGCTTTCTATGTCTTCAACCTCCTTTCCTTTCCCCTTGCCTTCTACTTCTAAATGCAATTCATCTGCTTGTATGTTTGGTGTATCTGCAGTTGTGTTGCCTGGTGTAGAATACTGAGAAAGCTTCTCATCTTCAGAGTTTGATGTTTCGGTACACTGCTTTTTTTGTGGAGGTTGTTCTGATTTTGAAGCTTGTCCCTTCAAATCCTTGTTGCATGGCTGTCTCTCTCTCTTAGTACTCCTCCTCTTTTGTCTCGGCATTGTTGTGGCTTTTTTAGCTGGTGTTGTGCTCTTTTGTTGCTGTATTCTCTTTATAACAGATTTCTTCGCAGAGATTTTCCTTATAAGTGGAATGTCATCGCTGCTGGTACTCTCTGTACTCTCATACGGCACCTCAATGTCTTTGTGTGTAAGCCTTTTTTGTTGTCGCGATTGTCTAGTTGAGCCTGCTAAGAGAAACAAGACAATTGTAAGACCAACTTCAGACTATGAAGTAAACTGTAACAATACCCTGTTTAAATACAATAACTGCATAGAAGTTCATACACTGTAAAAGCAAATGAACCCCAACACCTGAAATGAACCTCAGAAAAACCTAATGAATCCCCAATACCTAAAATGAACCCCCAACACCTAAAATCAACCCCCAAGACCTAAAATGAACCCCTAATTCCTAAAATGAACCCCCAACACCTAAAATGAACCCCCAACACCTAAAATGAACCTAAAAAAAAACTAATGAACCCCCAACACCTAAAATGAACCTCAGAAAAACCTAATGAACCCCCAACACCTAAAATGAACCCCCAACACTTAAAATGAACCTCAGAAAAACCAAATGAACCCTGTAAAAGCAAATGAACCCCCAACACCTAAAATGAACCTCAGAAAAACCTAATGAACCCCCAACACCTAAATTGAACCCCCAACACTTAAAATGAACCTCAGAAAAACCAAATGAACCCTGTAAAAGCAAATGAACCCCCAACACCTAAAATGAACCTCAGAAAAACCTAATGAACCCCCAACACCTAAATTGAACCCCCAACACCTAAAATGAACCTCAGAAAAACCTAATGAATCCCCAACACCTAAAATGAACCTCAAAAAAATCTAATGAACCCCCAACACCTAAAATGAACCCCCAACACTTAAAATGAACCTCAAAAAAACCTAATGAACCCCTAACACCTAAAATGAACCCCCAATACTTAAAATGAACCTCAGAAAAACCAAATGAACCCTGTAAAAGCAAATGAACCCCCAACACCTAAAATGAACCTCTGAAAAACCTAATGAACCCCCAACACCTAAATTGAACCCCCAACTCCTAAAATGAACCTCTGAAAAATCTAATGAACCCACAACACATGCATGAACTCTGGTAAGTGCAAATGAACCTCAGGTAAAACTAATTTTTTATCACAAAGGCATGAAATCTGCAACTCATAAATGAACCTCTAAGTCATAAATGAACCTCATGGATTCAATGCAACTCAGGGAAACACATGCATGAACTCTGGTAAAAGCAAATGAACCACCAACTCATAAAATCAACCTCAGGAAAACCTAATTTTTTTTCTCAAAGGCATGCAATCTGGAAGAAGAAAATGAACCTCTAACTCGATAATGAACCTCACTGAAAAATGCATCTCAGGTAAACACAGGCATGAACAAACGTAAAAGCAAATGAACCCCGAACACCTAAAATGAACCTCACGTAAACCTAGTTTTTCATCACAAAGGGATGAACTCTTTAAGAAGATAATGATCCTCCAAGTCCCAATTGAACCTCAGGAAACGACACGAACACAGAATTCAGATCAGGAGAACAATGTCCCAACGGAAAAAAAAATACTGAAGCAACGCTAACAATCGTAACATTGAGCTATGTGTTTGTAATGGTGCAACAACATTTAACGAAGTTTCGAAACTTGATTTCTGAGTAATCTATGTGAAGTTGAAACCCTAAATGTGTTATTCGCACCTCCCAAGTCCTCTTGACTGTAATCTGTGTCACTCATGTTGTTTTTTGTTTGTATTTGCTTGTACTTGTACAATTGAGAGCGTCTGAGTGCGTGGATTCGTCTTCTTCTCTTCAACTATGATCGTCTCTCTCAATCGAGTTCTGTGTTTCGCTCGATTTGTATTCGCGTCTTCAGTTGGTGTGGGTTTTTGCTTTCAGAGAGTTTGAGAGGGTTTGAGGCATCTGAGACGGTTTTGGGCCTTTTGGCGCCGGTTAGGGGTAAGGGTAATGTTGTAATACAACGTTCAAATTACTTTAAATTACAATGCTGCCACCGCGTCTCCAACTCGCTATTTATCCCGTGTTGCTTCTCCTTCAATCGTGGCCGTTCATCTTCTTCATCCTAAGGCTGTCGTTTATGTGTAGTGTTTATCTTAAGGGAGTTGTTTATCGGAACGGGACTCTATGAGTATATATTTTTTCCGTTATTTATAAATTTTTAATGTCATTTTGTTGGATATTTTATTACGAGTAATTTATGTATGAATGAAAAAAGAGGCATTGATAAACATTTTTTAATTTCTATACAAATATGTTTCTAAAGGAAGTAGCATTTTGCGAGATAAAAACTTTAATGAAATGATACATTTTTCATAACATTATTTTTCCGACATGTTTACTAAAAAGAAAGAGGTTGAACATCGTAACATGTAGTAAGCATTATAAAGAAATATATAATACTACAAGAGAATGTTTTTTCATAATTTGTAGTCATTTTGAGGTATTTTTATAATACTCTTATTAAATTTTTTATTTAATTAGTAATTTTTATTAATTTATTTTGAATTATTTCTTTCCACGTATAAGACTTAATTTTAACATATTATCTACGCATGAAAGTGCATTCATTATTTTAGAATTATTATTGATTTAGACATATGTATATTACCATACTTATGTTATAATTTCATTTTAATGTCATCATTAAAATATAATTTTTTTTTAATATATATTTAAAAAAAAGTTGATATATTCTCTATAGTTAAAAATTCAACCTAAGTTTTGCCCATATTTCATGCAAGACATGGAACTAAGCTAGTTAAATTTCCAATCACGATTCATAATTCTCAATTCTTTAACAAAGAGATGGCTTCCACTCATTATGATTGAATTACTCATTTCATCAATTTAAGGGTCCGTTTGATTGTGAAAAAGGAAACACAAACGTAATGAAAAATGAGTGGAAAGGAAACAAATTACGTTACAATTAAAAATCGTTTGACACTGAAAACATATTTTAATAAAATCCTAAATTCTACTTCTAGCTTTCCTCTTCAAATATCAATTCTAGAAATTAGGGTTTCTAATTTTACAATTTGTCTTTAATGTCTTCAAGCCGGATGTAGGTGAGGATGATCATTGGTGGTGGCGAAGGTGAGGATGAACAATGATATTTTCTATAATGAGTAAGGGCATGAACATCCATAGGCGGATCGGATCGGATCGGATCGGATCGGATCGGATCGGATCGGATCGGATCGGGGGGGGCTCCCGCTTCTCTCTGGCAAACCCTTTAAATTTCGTCGAATTTTATCCCCTTCACTTTTTTATGTAAAATAATTACAAAATAATGAAAGAATAATAAGGAAAATATATTAGTGTAGTGGTTTTTATGTTGGAACTTGTGTAAAAATGTATCAATAGGTCTTGAGTTCAATTCCTATCAACTCCTCTATTTTATTCTTCTTTCTAAATTGGTCAAATTTCAAGTGGTGAGTCTCCATGTGTTTCTCATTAGTACAAAAAAAACATAAATTGTCAATGACTCAATAAAAAAAACCGAACAAAAACCCGCTCCCTTTAACAAATTCTTGGCTAGTGTACATATATCCATACTAAACCAGACACCAAATCCTTAATATCTCATCTATAATGTTCTTTAAACCTCTTCAAGCTCTCCACTATGATTATCCATATTGGATCGTTTAGGAAACCTGTTCAAACTGTGTTACTGAACTTAGTCTATGTTGTGAATTGAAGTTTGAGATCTCTAACTTTGTCAAGTATTGCCATCTACATAATGCAAAATATCTGAATTATGGGTTCGTGAACGTTGTGGGAGCTTGCTAGTAGCAACAACCTCCGAGATTTCTTCCAACAGAAATGAACGTTGGCTAGGTGAATGTTGGAGATCCTGGTTGCTTCGCTGAAGTTGGGTCGTCACGTTTGTCTAAAGTCACTCTTGATCGCATAACAACTCCCTTTGTCGCATGTGATTTTTCTAGAAACAATGAATGGGCCTTGCCTAGGTTTTGGGCCCAACATGTACTTTTTGAGTTCTCTTTCCAATTAATACTCAGCTAGAGATGGCCACCGCTTCGGTTTTTGGTGGTTAAAATCAGAATCGAACTTGACCGGAACCCAAACTAGTGATTCTGACCCCAATACGGTTAGCTCGAGGTTTTAAAAACCAGAGGACCGATGGTTCTCCAGGTTTTGAATCAGGGTTCGAACAACCGGTTTCGGAACCGGATAAACCGACGTTCCTCCTTTCTTTGGTATTTTGTAAAATCAATTTTTTTTTTAAAAGTTTGTAAATATGTTTGTATGATTTTTTTATTTTGTTTACAACTTTATTAAGTTTATACTCCCTCCGTTTTTTTAAAGATTGTCATCCTACAAGTTTACACACTTATTAAGGAATATTTTCTTGGATATATATATCCTTATTAAACACTCCCCTCAATCAATAATCAACCTTTGTATCTGCAAAGTTGATCAATGCATTTTTGTTTTTGTGGGACCTAGTACATTGTCAACTAAGACAATACTCAATCGTTAGTTAAATCCTAGATGAATCTGACCTTTCTTATTTCAAAATTTTAACATTTTTCACTCAAACTGATTTAAACTTGGAGCCAGAAACTTCACTCAAACTGAAAATTTCATTCAAACCAAAATTTGACATTTTAACACTGGAGCCAAAACAAAATTGCAAACTTAATCAAGAATCATTGTTCCACTATATATATGCACGATTGCAATCTTAAAAACATCAATCAAACATGAACAATGTTGATTTAATCAAGCATCTAGTATACATGCATTCACATTATAGCCATATATATTGTTGTTTTCACATTGAATTGAAAATAAATAAATTAATTACACCGTATTGTTGTTTACGATGTACAGAGTATTCACATTCATCTAAATTTTGTAATTAGTGTATCATTAGTATTAGGGGTATTGTAGGAAAAAAGTGGACAAAATATCTAAAATGACAATCTTTTATACACAAGAAAACAAGGTTAGAATGATAACCTTTAGAGAACGGAGGGAGTATAATTTTTTCTATTTTTATATATAAAAAAAAGACCCACAATCGGAATCAAGTCAAAACCAGAACCGGGAAACCAATTCCTCCAAGGTTCTTGTCCTAGTTACATGTAAATCCGGAACCGCCAACGCTAAAACCGTTGCAATGTCTATGCTCGGTTGTATTTGGGATAATGATACTTTTACACTGGGTCTAAATAAGTGTTAAAGCACCTTTAATTATGGTTTTAGAGTACCATTTTCATTTAAAAATAGTAAAAATAAAAATAAATATCAGAATATGGGTGAAAATCAAAATCATAATTGGAGAGATCAATCCATCAGTCTGTATCCTTAAAAAATTTGGATTCGCCACACGATTTATCGGGTTGATTACAGAATGTATTGAGACTGTATCCTTCTCAGTTTTAGTCAACAATGGACCAACTGATATCTTTTATCCTAAAAGAAGACTACGTTAAGGGGACTCCTTATCCCCATTCATATTTATATTAGGAGCAGAAATCCTAGCCATAAACTTCAAAACGAGAGTGCTAGTAGTAACAACCAGTTGGGATTCCAAATTTCTAGAAGGGGCACAAATATTCCCTTCCTTGCTTTTGCGGATGATATCCTTATCTTCGCAAAGGCCAACCAAACTGCATGTTCCAAAATCAAAAATATCATATAAGAATATTGCACAATATCTGGACAATGTGTTAATTTCCAAAAGTCCACTTTTCAAACTACAAACAATGTTTCAAATCAAACTAAATACTTAATTCAATTTGTCCTAAGTATCCAAAGCACGACATCCTTAGAAAAATACCTTGGATGTCCTGTCATTAAAGAAAATGTTAACCACGGTACTTTCAAAGAAACCATTTTATCAACCACAAATCAGCTTACAAAATGGAAAGCTAACTCTCTCTCTCAAGAAGGAAGAGCTACGCTAATCAAATCTAATATGGCTTCAAAACCAAATTTCTTAATGCAAAGTCATGATGCCATCCTATATACACAAAGAACTTGACACAATAAACATAACTTTCTTCTTGAACAAAGACTTGTCATACAAACCCTTAATAGGATGGGATAAAATATGTAAAAACAAAGAAAACGGAGGAACTGGTATTAGAGAGACACAAGAGATGAACAAAACTCTACAAATGAAACTCATCTGGAAAATATTTGCAGAACCAAAAAATATATGGGTTAAAATCATTATTGAGAAATATTTAAAAGAGACCAACATACTTCAACACTGCAAAAAAGGCAACCACTCATGGCAATGGTCACAACTACTCAAACTTAGAAAAGAATTCCAAACCGGTCTTCAGTGGCTAGTAGGGGATGGAAACTCTATTTATTTTTGGACGGATAATTGGCTATATGATTTAAATCTCAAAAACAACATATTACCAAATATTGTTATCAACCCCTTGACAAAGGTAGGTGAATTTATAGACAATAATAAATCATGGAACAAAAATAAACTGGGTGAAATTCTAAATCAACACGCCGTTGACCACATATTAGATATACCTATCCCTCAGAACCAAATCTTCGACAGATTGTATTGGACCCCCAATAACAATGGTTGGTTCTCTACGAAATCTGCCTTTGAATTAATTTCAAAACAACAAACACCCTCAACCAATAATCTGGCATGGATTTGGAAATTGGATACATATCCAAAAGTAAAAAACTTTCTTTGGAAAATGTAGCATGACGGCCTCCCTACAAAACAGAATTAGCGCAAAAACATGTTCCAATTCCTCTGGAATGCGACTCTTGCAACAACCCTCTTGAAGACCTAACCCACTTCCTCCTACAATGCCCTTCTACTCTTAAACAAATTAAAGAACAAAATGTGGCAACTGAGAACATTGTTCGAAACTTCGATTCTACCAACAAAAAACCAAGTGAAATATTATCTAATCTTCAATCTCTCCTTACGAAAAAAGAATTTCTATGTCTTACCACAACTTGGTGGGGTATCTGGATCAATAGAAACCAAATCATCTTTAACACTGATCCCAATGACAAGATAAAAGACTTATCACAATATATTTCCGTATTAATAAAAAACTGGGAAAAAACAAAGAAAGCAGAAAACGATGACCTCGCACAACCAAAAAGTAATCAAAACCATATCAGGAAAACCAGGTTTCTGAAATGGGAAAAACCAAACCAACATTTTTACAAAATCAATTTTGACGGATCCAAACAAACTAATGGTGAAGTTGGGTTTGGCTTCATAATTAGAAATGATAAAGCATAAATAATTCATATGAGCAGTGAACGTTGTGGTTTCAACAACATACTCATGACTGAAGCACTAGCATTAAAACCAAGCATTTCTTATGCTAAAACTTTAAACATTACAAAATTACAAATTGAATGTGACAATCTCTGCCTTATTAACTCTATGAAAGGCATCTAGGATTGTCCCTGGGAAATTGAAATGGTTGTCGCTGACATCTTGGTCGACATCCATTCTTTCCAAAAGGTCCAACTTAGACACATTTTTAGAGATGTGAACTGTACTGCTGGTCGCATTGCTAAACTCAATTTTTTACCATTTGTGTCTAACCTTAATCTCGATTCAGAACTTCGTGTTTTCATCTGCAAGGATGCTCTAGGCTGATCTTCGCATAGAAACTAAGACCAGTCTAATTCTTTCCTTATAAAAAAAACATTACACACAATTGAAAGAATATGTACATGAATTTCTAGTATCACTACATTTTCTAGAAACTCAAAAATAAATGTACGTAAAATCTTGTTATAAGTATATTAAATTGGTATTATTAATAAGGAGATTTTGGTACATACCCAATAAAATTGGATGTATATTCAAATAATTGTAAGGAGTCTTGTACTGTTATGCTTTATTTGTTATTTATAATATTATTGAATGGAAATAATAATTAAAATGTAAAGTATCAAATCTATACTACCAAATAAATATAATATATAAGTAGTACTAATTGTTCAAGAAGTGTGAACCGTATACACACTACAACTTATAATAAAACATAAATAATTAATAACATAAATGTACATTGTCCGATTGAAATAAACATTTATTACACGATATTCATATAAATAGAAAAGACATAAAATAACAAAACATGGACTAAATAAGGATGCAAACATTATAAAATTAACCATGAAGAACTAAAGCATACTAGTTATCGGATGCTTTCAAATATTTGAGATCCGCCTTCATTAACGCCTCCATATATTCAATTTGAAACGGAGTTTTGTCCTTCTCTTTCATGAGTCCTTCAATCATTCGAAGCTGTCTAATATTCAATTTGGTACTTTTTTGTCATATATGTTCAATAAAGATAATAATATTATTAATAAAATGAATCATATATAATTAATCTAAATTTTGTAATTAATATATATTATTTTTTTTTATTTTCGAAATGAAATCATATGTAAAATATAATAGCTAGTGATATGTGGTATATATCATTGTTTGGTATTATTTGATGACATATGATGATGTAAAAAAGTAAATAAGAAATTTATAATATTTGAGGTGAGTATCATGATTATATGATAAGAGTATCATAAAGTGATGTGGAAGAGAGAATGATAAAAAAAAAAGTAGTTTATGATACTTGAGATGAGTATCATCAATAAAGATAATCTTAGGCCGGATGTAAACAAAATTTCTAATCAATAGAATTCATGTGTAATCTTAAATTATAAAATAAAAGAACTATACAATAAACAATTTTATGTCATTTTTTTTTCAATATAAAATCTCATTTTCTTTCATCAACCCATAGTCTCCAACAACCATTAATGCCTCCCCTCCGATTGCCTTCTATGACTCTCACCACTAGATTCATCCAATTTTGGAATTTTCTTTTGCATATCTTGTTGCTTCTTTAAAAATAAATCTTAGATCAAAACAAATTTTCGATGGGAAATTGGTGGAGAAAAATCTCGATGTGAAAATCTATTAAAAGCCAAATATAGGATGATATTTTGGACGGAGAATAGGGTTGGGAGTCAAGGTTTTGATTGCTTGTACAAAATCTAGGGATGTCAGTAGGTGGTGGGGCAACGATGCTTGTATTTTGAGGTTAAGGATCAAGGAGATAAGTAGGAGACAATCGAGTGTGGTGGGTGGTTGTGCTTGGGAGAGAGAGAGAGAGAGAGAGAGAGAGAGAGATGCTAGTAGTCGCGCTGTAGTGGTAGTCTCCAGAAATGGGAGGCGTCGAGAAGAGGGAGTAGTAACGAGATGGCGTTCTAGGCAGCCCGACGACCGACAACAACAACATTGTGAAGGTTTGAGGATAAGAGAACAAGAGGAGAAAATTATTTTACTAGAGCACGAGAGAAGAAGAAGCGCAAAATGCCGCTTTACCAAATATCTTGTTACTTTATATTTCTTAATTTAGAATATATAACTTTTACACCATGTATAAAAGTACCTTTGTCTCTTTGTCTGTGACTAGTAAGTTTGTTCGATTTTTACAACTATTTTTCTGTTACGAGCGATTCATTTACAGAGGGTGCTGTCTAGTTGAATTTCATGACCCTATGCTCAATTTGATATTTGGATCCTAAAAGTTGAATCAAAACTAGTAAAATCTATCTATTATCTATTTATACTATAAAAGTGTAGATCTTCAAATAAATAGTAACCGTTATTTTGTCTTTATCCAATGGTTTAAGTGGGCTTTTGAATTGAGATTTAGTTATGGCCCGTTTTTTGAATCCAACTTACCTTAATTGCATCTGCTTTACTTCCTCTCCATATTAGCGACGCGTGGCCACATGCACACCGACTCAATCTCTCTTTCCTCTTCTTCCTTGTTCTTCTACTTTGACTTTCGTCCTTCTTCACCGACTTAATCTCTTTCCTCTCGCATGATCCCCCTCTACCCTCACTCCCTCACCGGATCTTCGACCATTCCTCCGAGTTAAGGATGGACAAAAGTAGACCGGACCGTATCTTTTACGGTCCGGACCGGTCGGATCGTAATTTTTTTTTAAAAATGTATAAACCATTTTTTGTCATAATTTTTACAGTCCGGTCCGATCTGGACCGTAATTAAATAATTTTAATGTCGAAAATTATGAAATCCGGTCTTCTTGGTCCGGACCGTGGACCGGACCGTATCGGTCCAGTCCGATTCACGTCTATACATTAAAATTTTTATGGTCTTGACAGGACCGAATGCCCATCCTTACTCCGAGCGTACCCTCTCCCCCGACAAAAATTCAAAGATCAAATGTCTTGTTGCTTCAGTTACTGAATTCTATCTGTTTCCATTTCTATGGTTCCAAATCAGTGACAATAGTATAAGAATTTGCAGTCACTCTCACCGGCCCCAGTTCCCTTCAGCGGCGGCCACTTCGACGAGAGTCTTCCAGCCCCGATTCCCCTCACCTCAGTCTTTCTCTCGCGGTCACCGACCCCAATTGTATGTATGTCTCTCTACTTTTTTGTGATTTGAGGTCAAGCTTTGAATCTGTGATCTTGCTCATCTGTTCAAAGTCTGTTGTGTTTTTTCGAGAATTTCTTGTGATGAGTATTGAGTAGCGGAATTGGTAGTGGTTTAAAATTTATTGGATGATTTGGGATGTTTCGTTGTTGTGCTATATGTGTTTTGCATTTGCCGGTCATTTTTCCTCAAAAGTAATATGAAAATTCTTAAGGGAACATCTATATAGTTTTGTTTGTTTGTTCAAATTGGTTTCCTTGATATTATCACCTCTATAAATATAGTAAATAGAACAATCAATGAAATCATTGATGAAGTTCGACAGAAAACTGATCACTTGCAGTTCATAGAATTACTGGTCTCCTGGTGGAGAATCTGGTTTTACAGAAACCAACAAAGCTTTAGAAATTCAAATATTGGAACCAACTTCATCAAGGATGTTCCGACTTTTATCAAGCAACAAATGGAGAACTGAAACAAGACGAAAAGTTGGAACCCTGACTGCCTAGCAAATGACAAGCCAAAACACCGCACAACAAATTACGTCAAACGACCAATCAAAAAATGGAAAAAACCTCCTGAGAAAATTATCAAAATTAATACTGATGGATCAACCAAAACGAATGGTGAATCGAGCTTTGGCTACATCTTTCGAAACAATAAAGCTGAACCTATTTTCATATTTGGGGAAAAATGTGGCACCTCTACCCCTTTAAAAACGGAAACTATTGCGGTCAGAAATGCCCTGGTAAAAGCCTATGATTTAGGCATTACCGACATTCAGCTTGAGTGTGATAACCTGACTGTTGTGAATGTCCTTAACCGAATCTGGCACTGTCTATGGGATATTAAAATTATTATTTCTGATATCCTATGTGTTTTACAACTTTTCTCTTCAGTGCAGATTCTCCATGTCTTCAGGGAAACAAATGGAGTGGCAGATTTCATAGCGAAGGAGGCCCATCTACGTTCCTTGGAAGATATTAGAACTAGTTCAGATTTTGTAAATCTCATCCGCAAGGATGCTATAGACTGAGAAACCGGCTTTTCTGTGGTTTTCGGTCTAATTCTTACCTAATCAAAAAAATAAAAAAAATAAAATTGGTTTCCTTGAGGAAAATGGAGAGAACGGAGAATAGGATTTTCTGAAAAACTACTATTCTGCTACTGCTTTCTCTGTTATGTCTAAAACTGAATGCGAAATTTGACCATTAATATGTAACTGGAGCTTGATATGGTGTCTCACCGTTGGGCAAAGAATGATATGGTGTCTCACCGTTGAGCTTGATATCCTTCGTATGGCAAATTATCTCGACGTTGATGTTATCCTTTCAGACGAAATGGTATGTACCCAGCATCTCTTTAATTCATCCACTCCCCCTTTTATCTGTAACTTATGATCCAATGTAGTTACATACCATGTATCTGATATTATCTTGCAGTCAATACCTGTGTTGTAATCAAGATAGAGTCGAATTTAGTTTCTTTCCTATTTTGCTCCACTGGGACTTGGGAGAAGAAAAAATATACTTTCAAAGATCATTGGCTTCTTCCCTTCTGTCTTACTAAGTTGATTTCAAACAAGCGACTTTCAATCTAGGGAATCTGTGTTCTATTTTTTTTGTTTTCCTACTCCCTGTTGTTGTTGCTTCAAAAGAATTCAAGGAAAAACAGTGATTCTATTGGTGTGAGTGACAATTCGGATTACACCACCCAAGTATCATCTATAGATGATGAAGATCCAAAGCTTGCTATTTTGAAGAAAATTGATGTTATGTAAGCTAAATGAAGGTAAATTCATACTCATATTCTTCTGAAGCCCTGGTTTTGTTTGTATAAATTTTGTTCTCTTTTGTTTCATCTTACTTGACGATAGTGTACTGAGTCCAGAGGCAATTATTTGTTTTTGAAAGGGTTCTTGGATTGATGTACTTTCTGTGTTTTGGCTTTTTCTTGTCCCTATACTTACCATCTTCTTCCCATAACCTGCTTATGTGTAGTAATAATTAGTGTGAGGAGTTATCTTGCATTGCATTAAACTAGGGTTTGCTATTTCAGATTATGTGTTGGAGGGCAGCAAAGGTACACCTTTCTCATGTTTGTTGGCCTCAAGGTGCACTTTATTTGTTCCATCTTTTTAACCATAATTTGACAGGTTATGAAATGAATGTTTGGTTTTTGGGAATTACTTGTGTAGGCGGGTACTACTATGGGAAAATAAAGTTTCCTCCAGACTACCATTCAATCCTCCTGGAATTAGGTATGAAAGCTGCCAGTTACTTAGACACAGGTGATTCCGTACACTTCAGGCTCTTCAGAATGAGACGAAAAGCTTGAAGAAGTCACTAAAGGTTTGATGTCATTGTCCTCGAATTTGCTAATATTTTGAATTATGCCTTGCTTTTATAATCAAATCCTTTCAGTTATCACCTCCTCCTTCAGAAAACACTCATGTTTCCTGAGCTTTCAGTACTCATGGCATAAGCTCTTTCAGTACCACATACACTCTTTGGTTTGCTCAAATTCTGTCACTTCACCCTGCTTTCGAGCTATAAGGTTTTTGTCTTGATAAAGACCAGTGATTAAAAAGGCGCAGCTCAGGCGCGCCTAGGCGCGTCTGGGAAGGCCTGGCGCCCGCCTCGCCCTAGGCGTGCCTCAAATGGCTAGGCTCCCCCTAGGCTCAGGAGGCGCGCCTAGGCGCTCAGGCGCGCCTTTGGTCCAGGCGCGCGCCTGACTGTTCTGCAGATCATTGAGTATATTTCTGTTATCTTTTTTTGATTTTTTAAAATTCTTTACAGAAGATTTGATTTCCTTTTTTGTTAAAAGTATATCTTTTACCCTATATCTTTATAATATTCACTTCCAAGAAAAAAACGTTCTAATTTCCCAAGCAAAGACTCTTCCTCTTCCTTGGTTCCTACTTCTCCTCTCTTCAAGTTCTTCGTTCCACTTCCTCCTCTTCAAGTTCGGCTGGTTCCTCCCCCAACTCCTCAAGTTCGGCTGGTTCATCCTCCACCTCCTCAAGTTCGGCTGGTTCCCTGGTTCCTCCTCCATGTAAGTGCTTTACTGCTTCTCTTTTTTCTTTTTTGTTTCTGCTACTGTGTTTCTGCTGCTGTGTTTCTGCTACTGTGTTTCTGCTTGTGTATCTCTAGCTTTCTGCTGTGTTTTCTTTTGTTTCACTATATATTAAGTGTGCTAGACTGCTAGATATTTGATATTCTAATGTACCTTATTTTTGGATGAGATTTTGGCATTCTGCTGTGTTGTTTCTGCTTGTGTATTTCCTCTTGATGTTGTGATGTTTAATATTCTGCTATATTATGAATAATTCTGCTGTGTTTTTTTTTACTAACATTCTGCTGTGTTCAGTATGTGAGTTATGTTCTTAACTTATTGTTTCAGATGCTAAATTACTTCAGTCTATATTATGGCTGCTGAGGGAGATAAACAACCAAGTAACCGAGCTGATCCGGGTTGGAAATACGGGTTTCTTGCTGATGAGAAAAACAAGAACAATGTGACATGTACTTTCTGCAAAAAGCTTTGCACATGAGGCATTTATCGGCTGAAACAACATATTGTTGGTGGGTTTCGAAACACCACAACCTGCCCTAGGTGTCCAGATCATGTTAGAGCAGAAATTGTAGAGTTCATGGCTAAGAAGAAGACTCAACGTGAGCAGTTAAATTTGCTGTCTGAGTATGATCAAAGATCAATTAACCTTGATGAGGATGATACTGAAGATCAACCTCCCGTGTCTGATCGAAAGGGTAAAAGGCCAATGTCCACGCTTGCAAGTCAAACTAGAAAAAGACAAGTTGGGCCTCTAGATGCATTTATAAAGCCGAGATCAGCACCAACGCAGCCTACAGGGAGACAATCTACACTGAATGAAGCCTACAAAAAGGAGGCAAGAGCAAAGATGTGTGAAGATATTGCTCGATTTGTCTACAAAATAGGAATTCCCTTTCAGGTATTGGCTGATGATGATTTTAAAAAGGCTTGTGATTCGATTGCAAGGGCGGGAATCGGAGCAAAGCCGCCAACTCCTTATGAAGTAAGGGTTCCTTTATTGAAAAAAGAAGTTCAAAGGACTGATGACCAGCTGAAAGTTCATAGAGAGGAATGGGCTAAGACGGGATGCTCTATCATGTCAGATGGGTGGACAGATCGATGTCAAAGGTCACTTGTTAACTTCTTAGTTAATAGTTCAAGAGGAAGTATGTTCCTCGAGTCAGTTGATGCATCCAACTACTCGAAGACCGGATTCAAGATTTATGAGTTGTTGTGTAAAGTTATTGAAAAAGTTGGTGAAAGAAATGTTGTTCAAGTCATATCAGATAACGGGGCAAACTTCGTGAGCGCAGGTAAAAGCTCTTATTCTTTATTTATTAATATTTTTTTAATTACTGACTATAGACTTTTCACTTTTGAGAGCTAACATATGACACTTAAAATTTATGTCTTACAGGTAAACTTCTACAAGGAACATATCCCCATCTGTATTGGACACCGTGTGCAGCTCATTGCATTGATTTGATGCTTGAAGATATTGGTCGTGTAGCTACAATTGATCGGACTCTTAAGAGAGCAATTCACATGTGCAGCTACATATATCAAAGGCCAGGCTTGTTGAATATGATGAGAAGGTTCACCCTGGAGAAGAACTTATTAAGGCCAGGAAAAACAAGGTTTGCGACGTCATTCATCACATTGTTGTCAATACACCAACAACAAGATAATTTGAGGAAGCTATTTCAGTCTACGGATTGGATAACAAGCAAATATGCCAAAGAAGCTGGAGGGCAAAAGGCTGCAAGCACTGTAATGATGGTTAGTTTTTGGAATACTGTGCTTTACACTCTTAAAGTGAGTGCTCCATTGGTAAAATTGTTGAGATTGGTTGATTCGGAGAAGAAACCCGCCATGAGTCATATTTATGAGGCCATCGATCGAGAAAAAGAAGCCATAGTTGCGGCATTCAATGGAAACGAGAGCAAGTACATGCACATTTTTGAGATAATTGATAAGAGATGGAAATGTCAGCTTCACCATCCTTTACATGCAGCTGGATATTTCCTCAATCCCGAGTTCTACTATGATAAACCTGATGCTGCGCAGTGTGAAGAAGTGGTAGATGGCTTGTATAAGGTTATTAACAGATTGATTAGGGACAGAAGCACACAAGACAAGATTATGGATGAGCTCTCTACTTACAAACGAGCAGAAGGGTTGTTTGGAAATCAAATGGCAATTAGACATAGGAAGACTAAAGCGCCAGGTACAAACTTCTTTTATTTGTGCACACTTAGATTATTTATGATTATAATTCTTGAAATTAAGAGTATTAAAGTGCACTTTGTTTCTATTAATTAGCTGATTGGTGGAGTTGCTATGGTTCATCAACACCTTCCTTGCAACAATTCGCGATCAAAGTTCTTAGTCTTACATGTAGTGCATCTGGATGTGAAAGAAATTGGAGCACTTTTGAGCATGTAAGTATGTAAATATGTTTCTTTAATATCATTTTAATATATGATGATGTATTGATGTCAATGAGCCAATCTAATATATTGATATATATCATTGCAGATTCATTCCAAAAAGAGAAATAGGCTTGATCAACAACGTTTGAATAATTTGGTGTATGTGAAATACAACCGAACGTTGCTCAAGAGATATGAGATGCGTGGCATAATTGACCCAATCAGCTTGGATGGTATTGATGAATCCAATGAATGGCTGACAGGAAAACACCAAGATGATGCTGAAAATGACTTGGTGTTTGAAGAAGACGAGAGTCTTACATGGGGGCAAGTTGGTAGGGCTGCAGGTGCTGATGAAGAAAGGTTTAACCTCAGATCAAGAGGGAGTAGGAGTAGGAGTGGAGGACAAGGCACTAGCTCGGGAACACAAGCATTGATGTCACAACTAGAAGAGGAAGAGGATGAAGATGATGATGAAGACTACAACTCTGCTATTGGAGATGATGAGGATGTTTGTCTCAACCAAGATGAAGAGGAAGAGGATGATTTAGACCTTGACTGACCCACTTCACTACTTTCTATCCTTTAAAAATGATTTTTTTTTATGATTTAGACTTGATTTTCCTACTTGTTTACTAGTTTAGACTTGATTTTATGACATTATGATGCTTTAACTTAGTTTTATTTCATTATAAACTGGTTTTATAACATTTTGATAATGAATTACACGTTTTTGAGGATGTTTGTGGCTAGGCGCGCGCCTTGAGCCTCTTAGGCGCGCCTAGGCTCCAGGGTCTTGTATGATGGAGTAGTGCGTTTGCTTATTCGACTGATTCATAATTTCTTCTTCTGGAAGCTTTCAAAGAGTTTTCCTATATCTTTCTAATCTAATTGGTGCATGCTGTGGTTTATTTGCATATTGTTAATTTCTACAACTCTTATTTCCATGAAAAACCTTCTTGTGCATCCTATACCTGTTTCTAATCTTGTTACCCATCATGTACTCTCATTTCCCGTGAGGTGTTTTAGTTAGCTATATAAACTTCAAGAGTGTCATTAAATTAAGTTACTACCATGGTGTAGCTGTGTGGTGAACTTATCTACTCATGTAATCTAATGGATAGCTCCAAGATAGTAAGGTCAAATTCATGATTTTTGCCACATGATTTCTCATCTATCCAATTGATTGAAGATGAATTTGACTGAGATGGCTCATACTTTTCATGTGGCAATTGTCAAACTCCCTATATATATGATAATATAAACCCCCTTAACTTTTGCCTTTCCTGATTGGCTATTAAGTAGTATTTTTTTATGTTTATTGAATCTTGGCAGGTGATGCCTATTAGTGCCAATTCCATTCCTTGGAGGAGTGTGATCATTATAATGTATAAACATGGGAAACAATGGATACAAGTATGAAAGCATTAAATTGTTCTGTTGTTGTTATGATGAGAGTATTTTTACTTAGAGAATTAGTTGAGTAGCACATCTTAATTTACCACTTCCCCTGGTGAATTGATGCAGTGCAACCAGCAAAAAGAAACATGGTGTTATGAAACTTGTAGCATTAACATTTGTTGGAATAGTTTTCGGTTTCCCAGTGGGAGTGACTTTTCCAACAAGGCCATCAAACAAGGTATATATATATATATGTTTGTGTGCAGATACTGCAATCTTTATTAGTATCATTCTTTGTTGTTTGCACCCTGATTATGGGACATTTTGAAATGCAGCTAAATATATTAGCAGACGTTTTGCCAAATCACGAGGTATTGCATATTGATAGAGGAAGCTTAGCTCCATATCAAAATCTGAACAACACACAGGAGGCATGCTTGTTTCTCTTTTTCCATCTCTTAGATCTCTATCAACAAGAAAAAATCAGTTTTGAACTTCGGTGCTTCAATTCATTCTTTTATGTGCAATATACTCTGCCTCATTTTTTGTATGAGCCAGAAACTTAAATTTTGAACATCAGGCTCAAATATAAATGCCTTTTTTTATATGATGCTCGCCTTTTTTCAACTACTGCACTCTGTATTTTTTGTGATTCATTATTGCATTAGCAGGCTGCCTTAGGTGCGATTCAGTGTCAATTAATGGATGCAGTGCACCCAGGGGTTGTGCCGATGCACAAGGTCAATTTCGATGCCAAGTCAGAGTAAGAGATGATTATGAATTACAAGGTTCTTCAAGATGTTTTCAGCAATCTCAAGATTATCAAGGTCATCTCTCTCTTTTCTATTTTCTAAGCCTTTCTCTTATGTTAGGTTAAATGCGATTGTGCCTTGCTGAGATCGATTTTGCTGATTGTTGATTTGCAGCACATTGACGTGAATAAGCTTATAAAGAGGAGGCCCTTGGATAACCTGGAGTTCATGCAGTTAATGAAGAGATATTGCGTTTCTGTCAATGGTGGGTTAAACAAGTAATCACTGAAAATTTCAATTTTCCTAACTCTCAATTTCCGATTGCACAAACTGGTTACAATAAGTGCTTGATGTTACCAAATTCTGGTAATGTATGATCTCTGTGAATTTTGATAAGTCTACTTTGATTGGAGATCAACTTTGATTATGATATGTTGAGCAAATTGTGTAATCCTGATGTTTTGCTAGGTTTTTGAGAGATCTGATTATGTATCAAATTATATAGCTATGTTAATATAGAACTATCAAGTGTTCCTTTTCATCCTCTTCCCTTGTCAGTCAATCATTTTGGACTGTTTAAGCTTTTCCCTTTGTCTCTCTTTGATAGAAATCATTTAGCCAAAAGTAGTGTTGTAATATTTATACTTTATGAAATGGTCACATTTTAGATTTTTTTCCAACAGGTTGTAGCAATTTCTCAGGTTTCTGGGTCAGATGGAGAGTCAGAAAAACAGAAGTCTCTTGAGACGTTTGAATGGAAACATTTTGATATGCACTGTGGTTACAAGAGCTGAAGATCTTTTCCAGTTTATTCTGTCCGATAAGGGCTTGAGGATACGTTTATATGTTGTGAGAGATGTGTTTGAAGCAACTGATGCATTGTTAGAGGATGAAGGTGTTACCTACATGGTTGACAAGAATTTTAGCACAAGGGAAGCTAATATATCAGAGGTAATGTCTGATTAGATGTTTTAAATACCTTTTTGCCTTTGTTGAAAGTGCTAGATGCCTAATGGTCAATATTTTTGTGGGGATTTTCTAAATGCAAGACTATTCTTCAAGTTGCAATTTCTTTTGCTTGAAAACAACAACTATTACTTTTTAGATGCTAACCATTCTTGACAGGGAAAATTTCTTTTATGGGAAATTCTGCCTGATCCTCCTAAGCGTTTACAAATTCCGCTTATTTCCTAAAGTTTTTAAAAGTTTGCGTGGTACCCCGAGCTCTTTCTTGAGTTAATATGAAATGATACGGTATTTGTTGATATTAATTTATTCAACGATCTTACTTCTCTCATTTATCATTGATATTTGAAATTCTATGGATAAAAAACTCAATAAATGGTACCTAAATGAATGAAAAACAAAAACTATCGTATTAAATGGAGTCCAGCAGAGCATATGACCTACTCATTCAGTTTTTCTTCCATCTTTAAAGGTCATAAGATAAAAACTTTCTTTTAATTTAACATTATATAGTCATGAGTGACGGCAATTAAACATTTTGTACTGTTATTACAATTGAAGTTTTTTGTGTTTAGTACTTTGATTAGCTGGACACAAGGTCAATGTTTATTTCTTGGTCTATGCCACTTTGTTGTCTACTGTTTCTTTCCACTTCTTATTTCTACATTTACCTGCACCAACAGACTTGCACCTTCTGTGTATGTTGTCTACTGTTTCTTCTGAGCTTTTTGTGTCCACTACTGCGCTTACTTGCTTCTTCCCCGTTCAACTATTTGGATTTAGTATCTCCTTCGTCTTTGTTCTCTGCTTGATTGACTTTCTGTCAGCCCAATTTTTCAATTAATCTGTTGGTCAATCAATTAATCTAGGAAGAGGAGGGCTATAAATAGGAATAGGTTGTACGGAGATGGTGGAGAGCTCGATGGGTGGAGAGGGTAGTTAAAGTAGGTATAGTAACTTGACCAATGAAGGTTTTGGATGATGAACAGCTCCTTCAAATTCCAATAATTTCTCACAAGTTATTTTCTTAGCTTTTATTCAATATTTCTTGCAATTAATTCTTAAGGGTATAAGTTGCATTTCCCCCTTTCTGTAACACTGTCCATTTGCTGAAACTTGTTGTAGTTCCATGAAAAATGACCAACTAACACCTGTATGGGATTCTGTGAAGAAGAAACCGAAAGATTCTCTTCATGGCATTGAACAGGGTGGCAGTATGGAAAATGATCTCTTTGAAGTTGCACTGAAGCAACCTTTGAGTTTGTGTGTTGTTGCTAATCGTCCTCGATTTCGCTTGCTTTGGTCTTCAGTTTAGTAACTTGAGAAAGAGGTATCCATTTTTCTTTTAGTATAATCCAATTTCCATCATGTACATTGTACAACGGAATATAATTGAAGTCAATATAAATCTTAACTTTATTAGACCTTATTGTCAATACCATCAAAATGTGAAGGAGGCACCTGAATGAACTTTCATTTGTTTTCATTTGAAAAAGACAACTTCACTTGAAGATGGAGAGACAAAAAGAATAACTGTTGTTATGCTAGGAATATTTGCATTGTTAAGAAATTTACGTCATTGTCTCAACTATATACTTTTGTATAGTGACAAGATATTAAGCAATAAAAAGTGGAAAAGTGGGTGGATTTAATCTGGTGCATAATCTCTAATTTTTTACATTACTAATGATGTCTTTGGTTGTATAAAATACATGAGTTTTCTTTAGTTAAGGTATCTTTTGAAGTGATGGAAAATTGGTGGATGCTTTGACAGGCTAATGAACTTCCAGACCTGCTCCATATTGGGATGCTGGTCAAGCTCTCCACAATTCTTCAGAAGGCTTGTCTGGAAAACATGCTTATCTTGGATAGAAGGGGAATTTCTGAGGGAAAGCTGCAAACTGACAGGGTATCATGTAAATCTTGAATGTCCTTGTTTCCACTCCAAAGTCTAAAGCATCCATATAATTGCACAAATGCCAAATTTAGAAAATAACCCACTATCGCCTTTCTGGACTATTTGCACTATTACCTTAACTTGTAGATTTATTTGAGATCAAAGGATTATTTAGGCTTGCTTGTGGCCTATGTTGGGATGAAGGTCAAATCTTGTCTATTCATTAGTACTCTTAATGAGCTTGTACTTGATCATATATAAATATATCTTGATTTGCTTATCATATGATGTTGTTGTGCCAGTCTCAAATCTGTTCTTTATTGAGTCTCTTGCTGGAGTTGAATGTTCCTACTCTAACTCAACTGAATGAGAGAGTCCACTGGCACAAGACTGGCAAAAGTAGTGAATATATACTTTAGTTTCTACCTTCACATTTTACAAGCTAAGATAGTTTTGTTAATCTTAGTGATTTTGCTGTGTGTAATCTAAGTATGATGTGAACTCTTGATGATAATAGCGGTAGGAATGATGATGTTTGAATTCTTCAATAGAAAGACCAATTTTTGAAAATATCAATGGCTTCGCTATTGGGTGACATAAATGGAGCTAAATCATACTTTGTTGTGCCTATTGTCTTCGTTTAGTTTTATCTGCAGTAAAATTTTGATGCACGATCAATAATTATGTTGATATCTTTCCTTTATCAGGTTGATTTTGAAATGGTTGATCAATTCTCCAAGAAAGAAGGCATTGTATTGAATACAATATAGTCAAAGCATTCTTTTGAGGTTTGTTGTTCTGAACTGGTCTTTGTCCAAATTCATAATTTTTTGTACTTGTTATCCATTCATGATTTTGGTCGATTTTGATCATAATTGTTATTCTAGGTGTTAGGACGTGAATATTTGGAAACTCTAGTTCCCTACCTAGTTTCCTTCCGCAGTTTTCTTAGTTTTGATAATGACAAATACCTTTGCTATTAATATTTTCATTAGTGTGACAAGCAGGGAACTCTGGATTCGGAAAGCACAAGACAGAAACGCTGACGCCAAATTTGGGAACTGGCGGAAGGAACTGAAGCTTGCCAACGCTGGAAACACTTGGAACAATATGTGAAGAGCGGCGGCGAGCTGATTAGGGTAAATCTTTGGTTGGAGAGAGAACTTGAAGATCTTATCCTGTTTCCATATATTTTAGGAGCTTAAAGTATATCTTTATGGAAACAAAACATGTAAAAATCGGTAAAGATTATATTTGATAACAAATGTTATCTTTAACGATTACTTTTGATTATTTTATTTGTGTGATCTGGTTGTTGGAGATTTGTTTCTTCCATCAATTAAATCATATAAATAAAGTAGTCAAACCTCTCTCATTTTACACGCATTCACGCAATTGAAGAATTCCGAGTGCTGAGAAGAAAACGTGTCAAGTTCTTTGAAGAAGAACTGAGTAAGTTGTTTGCTTGGTTAGGTCGAACTAGATAGAGAGTCTTTAGTGTGTCTAAGACTTAATCTGTATGTTCTAGCCTGTTGATTGTAACCGAAGCATTAATACAAGAAGTAGATTTTGAAATCCTCTTGCAAGAGAGGTAATGGATTTTATCCTGGATAACTAGTTGGTTATCAAAGGTTCCCACTCTAAGGAACTTGTTTTGATTATGTTATTGTTTACTTATTCCGCTGTTAAGGAACTGGACTCCCAGTTCCCTCGATAACTAACAAGTACGATTTTACAATTGGTATCAGAGCAGGCGCTCTAGATTTGTGTTAGTTTACAGATTTTAAGATGTCTAGTTCAAGCGAATTTAACCTGGGAATCTCCATCAACAAGCCGCACATTCGTAAGAAGGGAGAACAAGAATGGTGGGAGAAATGCATGACCAACTATATCCAAACCATGGACTATCAGTGCTGGCACGTGATAGAAAATGATGATGGAGTCATTCCTAAGGACTTAACTGAAGATCAATGGAAGCCTGAGTATTACACCATCAAAGAGAAGAATGCTAAAGCTTGTCAACTTATTCTCAATGGATTACCAAGGGAAGATATGGACAAAGTGATAGGAATTCCAACTGCTAAAGGGATCTAGACTGCTCTAAAGGAGATGCATGAATGAAGTGAGAAACTGAAGCAAAGCAGGAAGTTTGCTCTAGAATGAGAATACCACACTTTTGAGATGCTTGAAATTGAGAACATTTCCCAATATCACTCACGTTTCACAAGGCTTGTTACAAAACTCACCAACGCCGATGTGGAACTTGATGAATGGTAAAAAACCCTTGTTATCATCAACGGACTCAACTCCAAATTCAGTCTCATCAAAAGAGTTCTGAAGACTATCCCTGACATTCAAGGACTTCCTTTAACTCAAATCATAGGAAAACTTGAAGTCGATGAAAGGGAGGCACTCAAAGCAAGTTCCGCCAAGAAGCTGGAAAAGAGAATTGCCTTAAAAATCTCAAAGTTTTTTCTCCAGGTTAGAAATGGAGGAAGAAAACTCTGACCTTGAAGATGAAGAGGATGAGATGACAACATTGGTGACCAAGCACATCAGGAAGCACTTCATCAAAGGAAAGTTCAAGAAAAACTTCCAGAAGAAGGATCTCTCTGAATACTCTTGCTATCAATGCAAGGAAAGAGGACACCTGGTAAGGAACTGTCCTAAGAACACTAATGAAGAGGACAAGTCTATGCAGAAGAAGGCCCTCTTTGCTATCTTTGGAGATGACTCAGAAGACTCTGAAGGGGAACTGGACACAAATAGAACTTCTGAAGGAAGATGCCTAATAGCCAAGGAAGATTCAACCGAATCAGACGACTCCGAGGTATCTTCTTCTGACTTTACCAAGTCTCTTCTTGAATATGATAAAAAACAACTGATCAAGATAATTAAGAAACTTGAAAATGAAACTAGTTCCCTCCAAGAGAAACTGGAAGAATATGAAGATGAGATTTCCTGCTTAACTACTGAAAACTCTGTCTGGAGTAAGAAACTTGAGGAAACTGAGAAATTACTGGCTAATCCTCTAAGAAAGTGAGAGTCTTGCAAAAATGTTAAAAAGGAACTAGTGCATGTTGACAACTCTCCTGTTTCTACTACAGATTCTGAAAATAATACCTCCTCTATGCTTACTGAAATCATGAACAAACTTGATCATCTCACTCACTCTATAAATGAGAAAACTGTGAATCAAACTGTTTTTGTTAAGCAACGTCATGGTCTTGGTTACTCTGGTAAAAACGATTCTGTGGAAACATGCTCTGCTGAGAATGAGAAACTAAGAAGGGAACTGGCCGAAAAAATGAGTCTCTCAGTTGTGCGTTACAAACCTCTCGAGACAAAACCCAGTTCCTAGAGGAGAAGGTAAGGGTGCTTGAACAAAAGCCCAAGGAGAACCAAATTTGGTTCGATGGCCAGAATGTTCACAAGATGTATGTTGCCCAAGCTCAAGGAACTAACGGTAAGAAAGTCAACTTTGAGCAAAGAAAGCAAGAAAGATCATTCCGACCAGGTCATGGTAAGTATGGTCATGTTGTCTACAATCGTGTTTGCTGGCATTGTGATAAGAATTACTGTAACACCCCTCAATTTATAGGAATATTTTGAAAATTTTCTAATTCCTGAATTACTAGACGGATTAATTTCTGAAGAGTTTTGGACTTTCTGTAAGAGGTTTGAACTCTGTAAATTTTTCCGAGTATTATAAAACACAGTTGAAGTGTATTCGGGGTTAATTTGACGTTTATGTACGAATATATTTAACCCGGAGTTAAGAAATTTAAACCAAGCCGAGTCCGGATAAGGATTAACGAAGTCGGCCTTAAAACCGCGACTCACCGCGATTGACCGCGATCAACCGCGATACACCGCGATCGGCCGCACTCGCGGTAACGCCTTTTGCTGAGCAGTGTCGTCTTCCTCAAAGGCGGTTACTGTAGCTCTGTTCCTTGATTTTTCTGGAAGGACAAGTGGCTCTCCAGCTGGCTTGACTTGTGTTCCCCAGCTTCCTGCGTGTTTCCCTTGGTGAGGCTCAGATTTTCAGTATAAAAGGGGTGGAACCAATCCGAGAGTTGCCTTCGTCTTCCTCCTTGAGCTCTCTCTTTTTCTCTGGTTTTTGCCCATTGAATTTCGCCATTTTTGTGCCTTTCGAGCTCGATTCGAGTGATCCCAAGGATTGGTGAAGCTTGCCCAGGTGTTAGGGAAGGCTTACAAGTGTTTTGTGATCGATTTGAATGCAAAACGAGGCCTCCACAAAACGGGTAAATTCCCCTCTCCGCCATGGAAGCTGTCGAAGCTTTGCCACTGTCGATGAACCGCGACTGGCCGCGACTTGCCCCGATCGCGGTAAGGGCGTCCGAGTCGTGTGTCTTGTGGTTTGTCTTTGGGCTTGGCTCGATTCCTTTGATTTCTTTTCCTATTCTGTTAGATTCATATGTAAGTGTATGGAATCTAACTTAGGGTCTCGTTTTGGATCGTTCCAATGGGATTTTTATCCAGGTTTCGTTCCAGATTCAAGATTCAGGACCCGTTCTTAAGAAGTTGTCTTAGCAATCGTCTATTCTAAGGCAAGTGGCGGTTCGCTCTTGCTCATCATTCCATACTTTCATTAATTATCAATTGTTTGTTGTTAATTAATTTGGGATGATTTACTGTTTATGTTGGGAACAGTTTTGATAAATTATTTAATAAAAGAAGTGCTGTTATAATAGGTTGTATATTGCTAGATACAGCGCTATTATGTTCGTAATAGTTTTGTGTGGATTTTAAATATGAACTTCATATAAAAGGATTATAATAGGTTGCATATACTGTTAGTAGCAACGCTATTTTGATATATATATATATATAGATTGTTAGATCTATGATGTTGGCCTTGATGGCTTTGATGTGATGTGATATATGACTGTGCTGAACTGTTAGTTAGCACGAGTATTCGTAGGATCGCTTGGACTCTGCGAGGTTCATTCGTTTCTTTATAACTGGCAAATAACAGGGCGTTCATGTCCCTATGCCAAATTTCTGGTCATGACCAACGATGATGTGTATTTAGGTTTGGTCCCGTGAGGTCCATTCCGTCGATGTATGTCCCTCATGACGACACATATATCTAAAAGCTTATAACGTGATGCGTGTGTTTTGGAAATTAATCAGATAAGTGCCTTTGTCGCACATAATTAATATACCTTGGGCGAGTAGTGCAGCTAGGAAAGCTCGTCTTAACTATTAGTCGCTCGAATGCGATACTGTGATTCTCTTTTTGTGTGTATTCTATAAATTAATGATTCCCAACATTTGTCATGTTTTCCTTTAAGGCTCATTTCATTTGGAGTCTTCTTTTGGGATTGATTACTGTGAGACTCGGTCTCCAGAATCTTCTCTTGTTCATGCTGTTTTATATATGTTAGTAGGAGTATGATGGTTGACTAGCGTACTCGGTTATTATTCGAGGGACGATGAGTCTAACCTAATACGACTGCTTCGAACCACTCTGCTTTGTACCCTTGCGTAGTCTTTCATTAGACTGACCAACCTTTATATTCCTTGCATGGTTGGCTGGTGTCATCCGTCCGATTCGGCACATCAGATAAATTAAGGATTTGAGAAGGCTAGAAGCGACTAGAAGAATGAACGATGTTTGATAAACCGTTTGTTTAAGATTTCCACTGCGTATTATTGTATTTTGTTAAGATTTCCGCTGTAGACTTTGCTGTTAAGCATTTTGTTGTACGTGGGAATGGTTGTATTCCCAGTACATTGACTTTGTAAAAGTTGTAATATATGGCAATATAAGCCGTGATTTGATTTTATATCAACTGTAAAAGCCTGGGGTGACTTCGTGATGTTGAATCCGGGGTCATCGGCGGTAATACTTTCAATTGTCAAAATCTTGCGATTTGGGGGTATTACAGATTTGGTATCAGAGCCAAAATGTTTTACGAGAGCTCTGAGTTTTCGAATAAAAAGTCATTCATAGTCGTGCCTTTTCTAGAAGTCTGATATGGAAGTTGCTTCTGTATCTAGAAAGACTAATTCTTTCTTGTTGTCCCGAAGGATGGGAGCTTGCTTGTCTTTGATTAGAGAGCTGGACGAGGCCGAGATGGCTTTGCCGTCTCCTGAGAGGCCGAGTTTTCCGACTCCTCTGAGGTGTTTTGAGATTGGTGAGTCCAGTAGTCCACCCGAGGAGGTGAAGCATGTGTTGCCTGAGTCAGTGGTGTTGAGAACCCATGCTGAGGTAGCACCAGTTGCAGAGCCAGTAGAGCCGTCAAGGTACGCGCTAGGCCACTACGACAACGACTATTCCATGGGAGTGATCCCAGAGGACGAGGAAGGTGGTGATGAGGAAGGATCATCTGATCACTACATCGACTATACCCTAGAGGTTGAGTCAGTACCGGGGTTAGATTCTGATGAGGATCCCGAGGAGGACCCTGAAGAAGACCCAGAGGAGGATCCAGAAGAAGATCCTATAGAAGTCGAGGTACAGGTTCAGGTTCAGGAACCTGATAGGTTGAGGCATTTGTTGGTTCAGAGTGACGACTCGGGGATGCAGTATATCTACCCGCGTTCGCCACCAAGACCTACAGGCCCATCCATGACAGATGCTGAGTGGAATGCAATCTTTGTTGAGTTTCGCAGAGAAAGAGGCGACCCTCAGTCAGGTATTGTCCAGGACAGGAGGAGGTCGAGCCAAGAGGTCTCCGAGATCTTTCGTCAGGACCGAGAAGTCTCTGTTGAAGAGCATCGGTTGATGAGCGAGATGGATCAGGTTCGGAACAGGGCGAGGCTTAGCACTCCAGAGCAGAGGGACGAACCGTGTGTTCCAGGACCGAGTAGGGTTAGGAGTCCGCCTCCGGATTCCGAGGACCAACCCCGCTCGAAGAGACATTGTCTAGGGAGTTTGCTCTACAGGAAGCGTTTTCAGGACGCCAAGTAGAGGGTCGACTTAGACAGTAGTAGTTCTTTCTTTTTGTGTGTTTGTTTTGTTGTATATACGGCATAGTGTAGAAATCTTCGGGCAATTTTGTTAGAAGCTCGGGAGATCTTTATTGTATGATAGGTAGTTCTGTTAGAAGTTCACCATATATATATAAAATTTCCCAGTTGATCTATTCCAAGTGACCTTATCATGATAAGTATTATGAAAAAGATATTAATACTTGAGATTTGATCGGTAAACAAATGGTGAATACAAGGAATACCATACGCGCTGGTGCTGGGCCGAGCAATCCGAGGCCAATCATAAGGGACGACCTGGACCGTGTGGAAGAACACGAGTCAATATCACAGAACAATCCTAGGGGCAATGACCAAGCTGAGGTCCAAGCTCCAGTAGTTTTTGATGCTGCGGCTGTTGCTGCTATTCGGGGAATCTTCATGCAGGCGTTTGCTGATGTGATGCGACCTGTCGCACCGCAGGCACCTGAAGTGCCAGTTCCGCCAGTTGTACAAAGGGTTGAAGAACCTAATGTTCAGGTACACCATGTTGAACCGGCCAGAAACAGGGATAATTATGGTCGAGCTTTGAAGACCATTAACTCCATGAGGCCGGATAGTTATGACGGTAAAGGAGAGCCGGTCAGGGTAGCTCATTGGTTTTCCCATATGGAACGACTGTTCCGTAACATCGAGAGCACTGAGGCTGAGAAGGTGCACATAGCTTCTCTGCAGTTGAAAGGAGATGCTAGTGAATGGTGGGAGAACACGGGGCTAGCTGATAGGGCTGATCTAACTTGGGGGATGTTTAAGACGAAAATGAATGACCGTTTCTTTTCCCAAGCTATGAGGGATGAGAAGCTGAAGGAATTTCTCTACCCCAAGAACGACGGATTAAAAGTGACTGAGCTGGCAGCTAAGTTCAATCATTTACTACAGTACGCTGGGTCAATAGTGTCCAGTGAAGATCAGAAGATTTGGCACTTCCACGAGTGGATGAGCCCGGACATCAAACCATTAATGTTGCGTCATAGATGCTCTACCTTGGAGCAATACGTTGATGCAGCATACAAATTAGAGGTGACTTTGGAAGAGTCGACCAAGCGACGGAATCGCCAGAGATCGATGCAGGGTCAATCTCAGGCCAGTGGTTTTAAGCGTCCTGCGCCACCATCCAACTTTGATAAGTCTGGTAAAGCAAGGATAGAAATGACTCAAGGTGGGTCAACACAACAGTCGGGTCAGGGCAAAGGCCGGATCCAATGTTTCAACTATGGTGCCTTTGGGCACAAGAACACTGAATGTACGAGGGAAAAGAAGCTATGTTATAGTTGTGGAAGAAGAGGGCATGTGCAGAAGTTCTGTCGTCCGGAAAAACAGACAGGGACAGAGTCACATCAAGGGTCAGTTAATCAGAATACTCGACCTAGGTTCAAACCAGCAGAGACTCCAAGTCCTTCAATGTAGACTGCCGCGCAGAACAAGGGCAAAACCCTAGCAGCTTCAGGAGATCAAGGTCAACGCTTATACGAGATGCGTGAGGCTGATGGACCTAACGCTCCAGTTACACAAGGTATTCTATACCTCCGTTCTACTTCTGTGTGCATTCTATTTGATTCGGGTGCTACCCATTCATTTATTTCGGAAAATTGCGTTAGTAAGTTAGGATTAGTGTGCAACGAGGTTTGTGAACCCTTCGTTGTTAATCTTCCTAATGGTGACCGCTTAGTGGGCACCAAGACTTTGTCAGAATTTCCAGTTACCATTCAGGGTAAGGAGTTTGAAGCAGATCTAATCTGTATTGCTATGGCTCCATACGATATTATTCTCGGTATGGATTGGTTGACACGTCATGGGGCTGTGATTGATTTTAGCTCGAGGACGGTAACGGTGTCATCTGGGGGCCAGTTTGTGTGCAAGTTCAAGGGTCGGAATGACGCTGATAACGGTAAGCTTATCAATGCGATGGCTACGTTTAAGCTGCTTCGGCAAGGATGTGTCGGGTACCTTTGCTACCTGGATTCGCCCGAGAAAGATGGACCTACAGTTCTTGAGATTCCTGTGGTCAGGGAATTTTCTGATGTTTTTCCAGAAGAAATTCCTGGTCTACCCCCGAGTCGTGACGTTGAATTTTCTATTGATCTCGAGCCTGGTACTGCGCCGATTTCAAAAGCTCCGTATCGGATGGCTCCTGCTGAGATGCAAGAATTGAAGAAGCAACTTGAAGATCTTCTTGACAAGGGATACATAAGGCCGAGTGCATCGCCTTGGGGTGCTCCGGTATTGTTCGTCAAAAAGAAAGATGGATCGTTTCGACTTTGCATCGACTACCGTGAGTTGAATAGAGTTACGATAAAAAACAAATACCCTTTGCCAAGGGTAGATGATTTATTGGATCAGCTGCAAGGAGCAAAAGTCTTTTCCAAAATCGATCTGAGATCTGGCTATCATCAGCTCAGGATTCGTGAGGAAGATATTCCGAGGACTGCATTCCGGACGAGATATGGTCACTACGAGTTCGTGGTCATGCCATTTGGGCTTACGAATGCTCCAGCTGTTTTCATGGACCTGATGAACCGATGTTTTCACCAGTACTTGGACAAGTTCGTGGTGGTCTTCATCGACGACATTTTGATTTACTCTCCGAGCATGGAAGCTCATGAGGATCACTTGCAGATCATTTTGTCAGTCCTTAGGCAGAACCAACTTTACGCCAAGTTGTCTAAGTGCGACTTTTGGATCAAGGAAGTGGCTTTTTTAGGCCACATTATCAATGAGAATGGGGTGATGGTCGATCCCCAGAAGGTTGAAGCTGTAGCTAATTGGAAACAACCTCAGAATGTGAAAGAGGTGCGTAGTTTCCTAGGACTTGCTGGATACTACAGACGGTTTATGGAGGGATTTTCGAAGATCGCTCTACCGATGACCGGTTTGCTCCGCAAGGTCCACACGAAGTTTGTCTGGAGTGACAAGTGCGAGGCCAGTTTTCAGAAGCTGAAGCAATGTCTGACCTCGGCACCAGTGTTGACGCTGCCAGAAGGAAATGAAGATTACGCGGTTTACAGTGATGCTTCAAAAAATGGGTTAGGATGTGTGTTGATGCAAAGAGGCAAGGTGATTGCTTATGCATCGAGACAGCTGAAGACCTATGAAGAAAATTATCCGACGCATGATCTGGAATTAGCAGCAGTTGTGTTCGCATTGAAGATTTGGAGGAACTATCTTTATGGCGTGAGATGTCAAGTCTTCACAGATCACAAGAGTCTCAAGTACATATTTACTCAAAAGGAGCTGAATATGAGACAACGTCGTTGGTTGGAGCTACTCAAAGACTACGATATCGAGTTGTTGTATCATCCAGGCAAGGCTAATGTTGTAGCAGATGCATTGAGCCGGAAGACGCCGCACGAGACCGTAGTAGCTTTGCTTGTTGCTCAGACCAAGCTGAACCAAGAATTGTGCGAGATTGAAGTCTTGTACGATCAACGTCGTGGATGCCTGAGTATGCTTGAGATACAAGCTACGCTTCTTGATCAGATTAGGGAGAAGCAGGTCGATGATGTGATCTTGGTAAAACTATGCAGCGAAGTGATGAACGGGAAAGCTCCCGGCTTCGTGATTCAAGATGATGGATCGCTTTGGTTTCAAGACCGAATTTGCGTGCCTGACGTAGATGGTATTCGCCAGTTGGTGATGAGAGAGGCCCATTCGTCAGCCTATTCTGTACATCCAGGCTCTAGCAAGATGTACAAGGACCTCAGAATGAAGTTCTGGTGGCCCAATATGAAGAGAGATGTGGCAGAGTTCGTGGCCAGATGCTTGACTTGTCAGAAGGTCAAGATAGAACACCGAAGACCCGGTGGAGAATTGTTACCTCTACCAATTCCTGAGTGGAAGTGGGAGGATATTGCTATGGATTTCGTCACGGGGTTACCCAAGACGCGAAGTCAGAAAGACGCTATATGGATTATCGTTGATAGGCTCACAAAAAGTGCTCATTTCGTGGCTATCAAGATAACATGGGGAATCCAAAAGCTATCGGAAGTGTTTTTACACGAAGTTATCCATCTGCATGGTACTCCAAAAACCATTGTGTCAGATCGCGATGGCAGATTTATGTCCAGATTTTGGAAGGAGTTGCATAAGGCAATGGGAACCGAGCTAAGGTTCAGTACTGCGTTTCATCCTCAAACTGATGGACAGTCTGAAAGGATCATCCAGACCCTGGAGGATATGCTGAGAGCATGCGTGCTTGACCATCCGACTAGCTGGGAAGACAGCTTGAGTCTGATTGAGTTCACGTACAACAATAGCTGGCATGCTACTATCAAGATGGCTCCATTCGAAGCTTTATATGGTCGCAAGTGCAGATCTCCGATTTGTTGGAATGAGAATGCCGACAAGATTCTGATCGGACCAGAGCTAGTCGAAAGGACTGCCTCAGACATTGTGTTGATCAGACAAAGGTTGTTGACCGCTCAGAGTCGACATAAGTCTTATGCTGATCCGAAGCGTAGAAAAGTGGAATTTGAGGTTGGCGACAAAGTGTTTGTCAAAGTATCGCCGACCAAGGGCGTGTTCAGATTTGGTAAGCGTGGGAAGCTTAACCCTCGCTACGTGGGACCTTTTGAGATTCTGGATAGAGTGGGATCTCTAGCGTACCGTTTGGCATTACCACCATCGGCACATCCAGTGCATAATGTGTTCCACGTATCCTTGTTAAGGAAATATGTGCCAGACGAGTCTCATGTGCTGAGTTATGAAGACATTGAGATCCAGGCGAATGGTACGTACGAAGAGTTACCGGTGCGTATTCTTGAGCGCCGAGAGAAGCAGTTGCGTAACAAGGTTGTACCTTTGGTACGGATTTTGTGGTCCAAGTCAGGTGCCGAAGAGATTACCTGGGAGACTTGGGAGACTGAGGTGGATATGCTTAGACGCTTTCCCGATTTGTTTTCGGCCTAGAATAGTCAAGTTTCGGGGTCGAAACTTATTTTAAGGGGGAGGTAATGTAACACCCCTCAATTTATAGGAATATTTTGAAAATTTTCTAATTCCTGAATTACTAGACGGATTAATTTCTGAAGAGTTTTGGACTTTCTGTAAGAGGTTTGAACTCTGTAAATTTTTCCGAGTATTATAAAACACAGTTGAAGTGTATTCGGGGTTAATTTGACGTTTATGTACGAATATATTTAACCCGGAGTTAAGAAATTTAAACCAAGCCGAGTCCGGATAAGGATTAACGAAGTCGGCCTTAAAACCGCGACTCACCGCGATTGACCGCGATCAACCGCGATACACCGCGATCGGCCGCGCTCGCGGTAACGCCTTTTGCTGAGCAGTGTCGTCTTCCTCAAAGGCGGTTACTGTAGCTCTGTTCCTTGATTTTTCTGGAAGGACAGGTGGCTCTCCAGCTGGCTTGACTTGTGTTCCCCAGCTTCCTGCGTGTTTCCCTTGGTGAGGCTCAGATTTTCAGTATAAAAGGGGTGGAACCAATCCGAGAGTTGCCTTCGTCTTCCTCCTTGAGCTCTCTCTTTTTCTCTGGTTTTTGCCCACTGAATTCGCCATTTTCGTGCCTTTCGAGCTCGATTCGAGTGATCCCAAGGATTGGTGAAGCTTGCCCAGGTGTTAGGGAAGGCTTACAAGTGTTTTGTGATCGATTTGAATGCAAAACGAGGCCTCCACGAAACGGGTAAATTCCCCTCTCCGCCATGGAAGCTGTCGAAGCTTTGCCACTGTCGATGAACCGCGACTGGCCGCGACTTGCCGCGATCGCGGTAAGGGCGTCCGAGTCGTGTGTCTTGTGGTTTGTCTTTGGGCTTGGCTCGATTCCTTTGATTTCTTTTCCTATTCTTTTAGATTCATATGTAAGTGTATGGAATCTAACTTAGGGTCTCATTTTGGATCGTTCCAATGGGATTTTTATCCAGGTTTCGTTCCAGATTCAAGATTCAGGACCCGTTCTTAAGAAGTTGTCTTAGCAATCGTCTATTCTAAGGCAAGTGGCGGTTCGCTCTTGCTCATCATTCCATACTTTCATTAATTATCAATTGTTTGTTGTTAATTAATTTGGGATGATTTACTGTTTATGTTGGGAACAGTTTTGATAAATTATTTAATAAAAGAAGTGCTGTTATAATAGGTTGTATATTGCTAGATACAGCGCTATTATGTTCGTAATAGTTTTGTGTGGATTTTAAATATGAACTTCATATAAAAGGATTATAATAGGTTGCATATACTGTTAGTAGCAACGCTATTTTGATATATATATATATATAGATTGTTAGATCTATGATGTTGGCCTTGATGGCTTTGATGTGATGTGATATATGACTGTGCTGAACTGTTAGTTAGCACGAGTATTCGTAGGATCGCTTGGACTCTGCGAGGTTCATTCGTTTCTTTATAACTGGCAAATAACAGGGCGTTCATGTCCCTATGCCAAATTTCTGGTCATGACCAACGATGATGTGTATTTAGGTTTGGTCCCGTGAGGTCCATTCCGTCGATGTATGTCCCTCATGACGACACATATATCTAAAAGCTTATAACATGATGCGTGTGTTTTGGAAATTAATCAGATAAGTGCCTTTGTCGCACATAATTAATATACCTTGGGCGAGTAGTGCAGCTAGGAAAGCTCGTCTTAACTATTAGTCGCTCGAATGCGATACTGTGATTCTCTTTTTGTGCGTATTCTATAAATTAATGATTCCCAACATTTGTCATGTTTTCCTTTAAGGCTCATTTCATTTGGAGTCTTCTTTTGGGATTGATTACTATGAGACTCGGTCTCCAGAATCTTCTCTTGTTCATGCTGTTTTATATATGTTAGTAGGAGTATGATGGTTGACTAGCGTACTCGGTTATTATTCGAGGGACGATGAGTCTAACCTAATACGACTGCTTCGAACCACTCTACTTCGTACCCTTGCGTAGTCTTTCATTAGACTGACCAACCTTTATATTCCTTGCATGGTTGGCTGGTGTCATCCGTCCGATTCGGCACATCAGATAAATTAAGGATTTGAGAAGGCTAGAAGCGACTAGAAGAATGAACGATGTTTGATAAACCGTTTGTTTAAGATTTCCGCTGCGTATTATTGTATTTTGTTAAGATTTCCGCTGTAGACTTTGCTGTTAAGCATTTTGTTGTACGTGGGAATGGTTGTATTCCCAGTACATTGACTTTGTAAAAGTTGTAATATATGGAAATATAAGCCGTGATTTGATTTTATATCAACTGTAAAAGCCTGGGGTGACTTCGTGATGTTGAATCCGGGGTCATCGGCGGTAATACTTTCAATTGTCAAAATCTTGCGATTTGGGGGTGTTACAATTACCACTACATTCATGAATGCATTCACAAGAAAAGACAAATGGAAGAAAATGTTAGGAAAAGGAACCAGAAAATAAATAATAAGAAAATGATGCATACCATTAATGACTTGAATAATCCTTATTATTTTGTTCTAAGTAACGTTAACCTAGTTGAAAATTTAGGTTTTGATCTAATAAGTATGTCACAGCTGTGTGATCAAGGGGGAAATGAGGTTTGCTTTACCTCAAATGAATGTTTCGTGGAGGATAGACAGGGAACTGTAATCCTAAAAGGAAAAAAGTTCAATAACGTCTACATCATTGATCCAAAGTTTGTTCCCAAAGAAAAGCTTTGTCTCTCTTTCATTGACGATCAAACAAGCCTCTGGCATCAACGACTTGGTCATGCAAGCATCAAGTTAATTCACAAGCTGCACCAAAAGGAACTGGTTCGTGGCCTTCCCAAAATAAATGCTGAGAAGTCAGAAATCTGCTCTGACTGTGTTCAAGGGAAACAAGTCCGCAGTTCCTTTAAGTCCAAAACACTGGTAAGCTCTTCCAAACCTCTGGAACTCATTCACATGAATCTCTACGGTCCTATGCGAGTTCAAAGCATTGGTGGTAACAGGTATATTCTAGTACTTGTTGATGACTATTCAAGATTCACTTGAACATTATTTATTAAATCTAAAAGTGAAGTCTTTGATAGGTTTAGTGAGCTAGTTCCCTTGCTTGAAAGATCATTGAATGTATCTCTTCGAGCCATTCGTTCCGATCATGGAACTGAGTTCGAAAATGGAGATTTTCTAACCTTTTGCAGGGAATATGGAATCGATCACAATTTCTCAGTTCCCTACACCCCACAACAGAATGGGGTTGTTGAAAGGAAGAACAGAACTTTGGAAGATATGGCTCGCACCATGCTAATCTCAAGTGGGCTCTCTCAATCTTTCTGGGCAGAATCCGTCAATGCAGCTTGCTATATCCTAAATCGGGCCATGCTACGCCCTATGCTTGAGAAGACTTCATATGATCTCCTTCGAGGCCGAGTTCCCAACATTGCTCATCTGCGTGTCTTTGGATGCAAATGCTTTGTTCACAATAATGGGAAGGACAATCTGGGGAAGTTTGATCCACGAAGCGATGAAGGGATTTTCATCGGATATGCTTCAAACAACAAAGCCTACAAGGTCTTCAACAAACGGACAAAAAAGGTAGAGGAAAGTATTCATGTTGTTTTCAATGAAAAATTGCCTTCAAAGTCTGTGTAGGATCTCTCAGTTCCCTCGGAAGATCCATTTCAACGATCAAGTGAAGACTCTGATGATGAAGCACCCTCCAAGCCAAATTCCTATCCCTCCTTCTCTAACTCTCCCAACTCAACTCCTTTGATTGATCCCAAGGAGTCGACATCCACAAAAAGCTCTCCAACTCTTCCTACTCAACCAGAAGCTGTGATCTCCGTCCCAGTTCCCTCCGATCCAACTGCTCAAGTCAATACGACCATACAGGGAACGGACAATGATCAACCTGTCGCCTCTTCTTCAGCTACCGCCCCTACAGAAGCTGAAACTCCAGGAACTGACTTGCTTGTTCCTAACAGAGACAAAAGGACAACCAAGCCCCCAGTCAGGTATGGATTTGAGGATATGACATATTGTGCTTTCAATGCTTTTCTGTCTCTTATAGAACCCAAGAAAATTACGGAAGCACTGAAGGATGCCGACTGGATCATTGCTATGCAAGAAGAAATTCACCAGTTCGAAAGGAACAAAGTCTGGCGACTAGTTCCTCGTCCTCCTAACAGACACATCATAGGAACTCAGTGAGTTTTTCGCAACAAGTTGGATGATTCTGGTGCAGTATCAAGGAACAAAGCTCGATTGGTTGCTCAAAGCTATAATCAACAAGAAGGAATTGATTACGATGAGTCATTTGCCCCGGTAGCAAGACTGGAAGCCATTCGTTTGCTTATTGCTTACGCCTCTCACAAAGGCTTCAAGCTCTTTCAAATGGAAGTGAAGACTGCCTTCCTCAATGACATTCTTCAAGAGGAAGTATGTGTCAAGCAACCTCCATGATTTGAGGATGATGATCACCCTGACCACGTGTATTTCTTGGACAAGGCACTCTATGGCTTAAAGCAAGCTCCCCGTGCTTGGTATGATCGCCTTGCCCAGTTCCTAACAGCTAATGGCTATCGCTGTGGTGTGATCGACAAGACTCTATTCATCTTGGATGTGAAAGGTGACATTCTAGTGGTCCAGGTATATGTCGATGACATTATTTTTGGTTCCACTAACTTGACCCTTGTAGAAAAGTTCAAAAATTTAATGAGCAGTGAGTTCGAAATGAGCATGATTGGGGAACTCACATTCTTCCTGGGATTGCAAGTCACTCAAAAGGCAGATGGGATATAAATCCATCAACAAAAATATCTAAAGGAACTCTTGAAGAAGTTCAAAATGGATTCCAGCAAACCTATTTCTACTCCCATCCCCCCTGCGACTCGTCTCACCGCTGATCATACAGGCCAAAGAGTGGAGGAGAAGCTCTATCGTGGTATGATAGGTTCTTTGATGTATCTAACCGCTAGTAGGCCAGATATTGTGTTTGCTGTTTGTCTATGTGCTAGGTTTCAAGCTGATCCAAGGGACTCTCACTTAACTGAAGTGAAGCGTATATTTCGCTATCTGAAGGGAACTGACGACCTATGTCTTTGGTACCCCAAGGATTTCCACTTTAATCTTCTTGGATACACTGATGTAGACTACGCTGGATACTTGGTTGATCGCAAGAGCACTTCTGGAATGGCACAGTTCCTTGGGCCCTGCTTGATCTCCTGGGGCTCAAAGAAACAAAATTCAGTGGCTTTATCCACTACGGAAGCTGAGTACATCGCAGCCGCTGCTTGCTGTTCCCAACTACTCTGGTTCAAACAACAACTCGCAGACTTTGGTATGTCCTTTGGCCCTCTCAAAATTTTATGTGACAATACTAGTGCAATCAACATATCCAAGAATCCTGTGCATCATACTAGGACTAAGCACATTGATATTAGGCATCATTTCTTGCGTGATCATGTTGAAAAAGGGAACATACTGCTAGAACATTGTAGGACTGAAGATCAAATTGCCGATATATTCACCAAAACACTAAATCGAGAACCTTACGAGTCCTTTAGGTTACTTCTGGGAATGATTTCCCTAAACTAGTAGTTCCAGTTGCCTGTACTAGTTCCCTTGCTTTGACTAGATTTGATCTTTTCTATGATTCCATTGACAATATTGATGATATCTGATCTTGTGTTGACCTCGCATGTCCTGTAATATTGGTTCTAAAGCATGTTCTTAATTATGGCATGATCGCATATTCTTTCATAATATATCTTGTGTATGTCTACATCTCTTTGTTAGCCTTAAAATAGTCAATTTGATCACATCTATCCTATATTACAAGCCGACATGATGATTGACTATAAACCGTCCCAAGCCTGATTACATCGCATAATTCCTTATGATCCATTGTTTAGTCCACACTGAGAATTATCTTTGTAGTGTCAAAATTGCCTTCCTAATTTTATTTATATGGGTATGTACTTTTCTTGAGTGATTGCTTGGTTCCCTACATCAAATATACCCATGTCTCCCTAGTTTCGTGTCATTCACTGAGGAAAGGAACTGGGAAACACGCTTCAACGGCCAGAATTCAAATTTCAAGCGCTATCAGAGTTCGCTTCCCAAGAGTAGTTATTGCCGTTGTAGCCGTTGTGTTCACAGAGATTTCAGGGGATCTCAAGCCGTTTTTGATTTGATAGATCTGCACAATCATGATGAAGATTATTTATGGGTTCCCTTCTGGTTCAGAAGATCTTGTGGCCGTTTGACAGATATCCGGTTCCCTTATTTGAAAAGATTTGGCAACGGCTTGATTTGGATAAAATTTTGTTTGAAGATTATATAAGGAAACAAGGCCAACCCTAAAGCGACACCGATCTCTCCCAATCCTCTCTGCTCTCCACAAGATTATTGCCGCGCTCTCAAGAAAAATCCCAACCAACCTTCTCTCTCCACCAAACCTCTAAAGCCATGGAACCCCAAATTCCCAAAATCACTGAGGAAGAGATGGCCGTTCTTGAGGCCTTCCGGAAACAGAAAGCTACGCCCTCCTCCTCTCAGGTGGCTACCCCACAAAAGGCACAATCCTTTGTGCCCCCACCTGCGACGGACCCAGTCCAGACGGCATCTTCCCCGGTGAAGGAACCCAACAAGTCGGTCTCGTCGGAGCACACCCCGTCCAAGCAGACCTCCCCAACACCGACAAAGGAGGACTCCCATCACTCCTCTCCCTCTCAGAAGAGTGATCCAATCGACGTGGATTTGCTTCCGACGCCGACCCCCTCTCTTCGACTCCCTGGCGACTCCCAATCTGTTGCAGGTCGAGTCAAGCGTCGCGCTTCAAAGGGTGGTCTTGGCATCTCCTCGCTCAATCTTGAGGAGCCAACCCCGGCAAAAAGGGCCAAGCTTTCCCCAACCGCCAAAGGCAAGAAACCGCTGACCCAATCCCCTACTCCGTCCTCTCAAGTTCCCTTCAAGGTGGACTCTGCTCTTGCCAAACGCAAAATCTTGGAGCCCCTCATCGTCGGCGAAGAATTCTGGGCCTCCGTTGATGATGAGAGCATCATAGCCTCCCATGCCAAGCTCCAACTCCAGGGCTGGGACACTCTGGTTCCTGAGCCCTTTGCTGTGAATGAGGATCTGTTCCGTCTCTTCTACTAGAACCTGCAGTCAGTCGCTGCTAAAGACGACCAACCCATCCACGATGCTATTCTCACTTGGGGAGGTCAACTTATCCCCTTATCTGCTGCTGTTATTGGTTTTGTGCTCGGCCTGGAAACTGGAAAAGGCTTTGGGGTGATTATCAAGCGGAACTGGCTGGGAAAGCGCAAAGCGGCCATACTCAAAACTGTGTTTGATGGGAACGCTCCCTCCAAAGGCTCCCTCCTCACCAAATACCTTAGCCTTGAAAAGAAAATCCTCCATACCTTCCTAATCAAAAACATCATCCCCCGCCAAGAGAAGCGAGACAATGTGCTTGTCTCCGACGCCGTGCTTATGGAGAAGCTTATCTTGGGAGACCCTATCGACCTCCCTCGCATTACCCTTGCCCACATGCAATTCTGCAAGGCCCACTCCACCCATGCTCTCCCCTACCCTCACATCATCAAGAAACTGCTCAGCCGCCTTGGTCTTTATCCCACTGAGATCGCAGAGACACACTTCTCTCGCCTTCTCACCATGACCACAGTGAAGCGACTCGCGCAGAAGGCGCATGTTGATGAGGTGTTTGAAGCTGAGGAAGAACAAGAGGAGATGTTGCCTGGCCAGTCTGATCCTCGTCTGGTTCCTGACACTAATGTGCTTCTCAACAGTCTGGGGCATATTGAAAATGCTTTGATTACCGACTTCGACAAGGTGGCCTCCGCTATGGAAAAGGGTAGCAACTTCACCAATGAGATGGTGGTGGAGTTGTGGAAGGCAACTGCCGCTCTTGTCAATAAAATTGAGAAGTTGGTAGACAGCAAGATCGAGGAAGACAAGGCCAAGGGCCGGAAGTAGAGTAGGCCAGTGTTCAGTTCCCTACTCAGATGACACGGAACCTGTAGTTCCCTTAGGATCCCACTTCCATATTATGATCCTCTTTTGTGCGTCTCTGAGTGTTTTTATTTTATCATTATGCTGTTTATGTATTCTCTGTCCCAGTTATATTTAATGAACTTGTTTGTGTTCCTTGCACTGCTTATGATCTGCTTTGAATCTTTATTACGGTGCCATTTCTCTAGAGTTTAGCATTAGCTTATTTATCTCTCTAAGTTCTCTTTGTTATTCATCTAACTAACTCTTTTCGATAATGTCCAAAGGGGGAATGAACTTGGCAATCTGGAACTAATAGGCTGATAGGAACTCTGAACTGGTTGTTACCTTAAGGGGGAATTAAGGAATTAGATCTGTTGTTAAGGGGAAATATGCAATTCACTAATGATTATCCTACATCTAGCTATGTTTCTGCTTTTCCTCATATATTAATCATGCCTATTTCGAAATGCCAGTTCTACATGTTTGTCATCATCAAAAAGGGGGAAATTGTTAGGACGTAAACTTTTGGAAACTCCAGTTCCCTACCTAGTTTCTTTCCTCAGTTTTCATAGTTTTGATAATGACAAACACCTTTGCTATTAATATTTCCATTAGTGTGACAAGAAGGGAACTCTGGATTCGGAAAGCACAAGACATAGACGTTGACGCCAGATTTGGGAACTGGCGGAAGGAACTGAGGCTTGCCAACGCTGGAAACACTTGGAACAATATGTGAAGAGCGGCGGCGAGCTGATTAGGGTAGATCTTTGGTTGAAGAGAGAAGTTTAAGATCTTATCCTGTTTCCATATATTTTAGGAGCTTAAAGTATATCTTTATGAAACAAAACATGTAAAAATCGGTAAAGATTATATTTGGTAACAAATGTTATCTTTAATTATTACTTTTGATTATTTTATTTGTGTGATCTGGTTGTTGGAGATTTGTTTCTTCCATCAATTAAATCATATAAATAAAGTAGTCAAACCTCTCTCATTTTACACGCATTCACGCAATTGAAGAATTCCGAGTGCTGAGAAGAAAACGTGCCAAGTTCTTTGAAGAAGAACTGAGTAAGTTGCTTGCTTGTTGTTTGCTTGGTTAGGTCGAACTAGGTAGAGAGTCTTTAGTGTGTCTAAGACTTAATCTGTATGTTCTAGCCTATTGATTTTAACCGAAGCATTAATACAAGAAGTAGACTTTGAAATCCTCTTGCAAGAGAGGTAGTGAGTTTTATCCTGGATAACTAGTTGGTTATCAAAGGTTCCCACTCTAAGAAACTTGTCTTGATTCTGTTATTGTTTACTTATTCCGCTTCTAAGGAACTGGACTCCCAGTTCCCTCGATAACTAACAAGTACGATTCTACACTAGACATTCAAAATAGTTGTCAATGATTCCAAGTTTTCCACTCTGTTTGGACATTCTTTCATATGAAGTAAAAGAAACTGGTGCTGATGGCCATGAGGTACTTCTGCATCATTTGTTAATTATCTATATTGTTGATATCGATGTCCCTACTTTTATGGATTAGGGTGCAGGCTAGCACCAATGTAAGTATCACTCTTTGTGGTATTCTTGCCTCTTTTGCTGAACTCTTTCTAATTTTCATTAGATGCATTTGAAGTCCAATAAATCTTAATAACCATTTGTATTCCTTTTTCAGGTATGAATTATAGCAAACTGAAGATTCTCAACTTATGCATCAACCTGTCCAAAAAATATATTTCATTAGCGGTACTCTCACCAACTCTTTATAATTCTAAAAAGTTCAGTTAAAGCTTAAATATGTCATAGGCTTTAATACATACACCTAAAATAATAAATTATCTCATGAGCTCTACTGTTACTCATGAAAAAAAGGAACTTTGTTTCCACGCCCTTTATTAGTAGATCCAGTTAGAATTTGTTTTCATCTTTTATTTCAGTTTAAACTGAGTGTGGTTTTGATAATTCATTCTTTATTTAACTTCCAATCTAATTGCAGCGTTTCCAGGAACACTAAAGCTTTTGCTTGAGTGGAGGAATTTGAATCGGGCGTTTAGTAAATTTTGTTACTTGATTTGTTTTTGTGGATAATTCTGTTGTTGCATAGTCTTAAGTAGTATAAGAATATAAAGGATTGAACGAACAACGCTACGTTATTAAGGATGATATCTATGGATATGTACAATTGTGTTTTTTTTATCTGTGCATGAAATATGTTTTACATTTGACTCAAATTATTACTGCTTGATTGTTTGCGTTTTTGTGTGTGTTATTTCTTGATGTTTTTTAATACGTGTTGTACCTTATATGTTCATGAGTGTGACATGCTATGTTATACCTTTGTTTGCATTCAAATATTGTATGCAGTGCATTTTTTCTCTGTCTTGCTACTCCAATTCATATAGATTCTATCTTTATATGCAAGAACACATCCTATTAGAAAGATCATTGTATCAAAATAATGGCTAGCAATTCTACATCAGTAGTGGCACGTAGCATGAAAAGACGAAGGGGTCGCATACAAGATGAACCAGTTTTTGCAGCACTTGGTATGGAACACGTGCCCGTGACAACACTTGTGCTGCCAAGTTCAACTATATATAAGGAATGCAATGCGGTCAAATTTGCATATGAATTTCCAACATTTTGTTGTTGTAACGGTGAGATTCGGCTTGCTGCAAATGAAACTCCACAAGAGCTTGTTGATTTATACACAAAGGATAGCAGCACAAATTTTAGAAAGTATGCTAGGTTGTATAACAACTTCTTTGGTTTCAGTTCTATAGGTTGAAAGTTTAAGAAAAAAAATAAGAATGGTATATATACGTTGGCAGTACAAGTTCAACTATATATAAGGATCGCAACACAAATTTTAGAAAGTATGCTAGGTTGTATAACAACTTCTTTGGTTTCAGTTCTATAGGTTGAAAGTTTAAGAAAAAAAATAAGAATGGTATATATACGTTGGCAGTACAAGGGCAAATTTATCACTTCATTTTTGATTTGTTGCCTGCTGAAAATAATCCAAATTATCTCCAAATGTATTTCTAATATGGTTCTTCTGAAATTGAAACAAGGGTTCAACTTTTTGAGACCTTGCGTGCAGATATTCCTTCAACTCTATGACATTGATGGATCAAAATCCGTATGCATTTTTCTTTCACTCCCTAAGAGAGGTTGGAATAACAGAAAATTCAAGAATTGTCATTTCTCATAATCCGGTATTAGATCAGCGCGTTCATAATGCTCCAACAAGTAACGAAGTTGCTGCAATATTTATTGAAGACACAAATTTTGAGCAAATACATAGTCCCCACATTGTAGTCTATGGCAAATCAAAATTTTACATTATTATGGATGCTACGATCCTTTACAATATCCTCTTTTATTTCCAAAAGGAGCATCAATGTGGCATAGAGGTTTGAAGAGAATAAAAACAAGGACTACACGTATGAATGACGATATCACTTTTCCAATATCATCGTGCTTGGTTCAGGATGCATCAAATATTGTACTTTGAGAGGCAACATGTTCTTAATTTATCTCCATAACGCTTGTCCATATATATTCATACGATAGTACTAATGTCATGTGTCTTTTTTGTAGTATCCACATCAAGGCCACCAAAAGAAGGCACTGCGATTTCTTGAAGAGAATTTTATGCTTATAAGCTTCAAATGCGACCGAACAATTTTTTGCTTCAGTCTGGAAGAATATTTCTTCAATATATAGTTGACATGTATTTGAAAATCTAAAAATATAGAAAGTGAGTTGTATCAAGGTATTGTCGATAGTGTGAACGACGATACCATGAATGCCTCTAATGTTGGTCAACGTGTGATACTACCATCATCCTTCATTGGTGGCCCTAGAAACATGAGGTGCATATATCTCAATGCCATGACTCTTGTACAGAAATTTGGCAAGCCAGATCTATTTGTTACGATTACTTGTAATCCAAGCTGGCCAGAGATAAAGGAAAAAATAAAACCAGGAGAAAAGGCTCAGGATAGACCAGACATAACAACCAAGGTTTTTAGATCAAAGCTTACATTGCTGAAAAAGAAAATAATGGAAGACAATATATTCGGTCCAGTTAAAGCAAGAGTTGAAGTTATTGAGTTCTAGAAACGCGGCTTGCCACATGCGCATATCTTATTAATATTGTGCTCCACCCATAAGATACTAAGACCAGAAAGTTTTGACCAATATGTGTGTGCTGAATTACCTTCCACTGAAAATCCAGTTTTGCGAAAGCTTGTTATAAAACATATGATTCATGGTCCTTGTGGAGCTCTTGATCTGAGCTGTGCTTGCATGGAACAAAAGGGCTTTCGAAGTCAGTGCAGATTTAATTATCCAAAAGACTATGCATACTTTACAACTTGCGGAAATGATTCATACCCGATTTACAGAAGAATGCAAAACGAAGACTGTGTTACCATTAAGGGTGTTGATTTAGATAATCGATGGGTAATTCCATATAATCCTTATATTCTTGCAGCCTTTGATTATCATGTAAATGTTGAAGTTTGTTCCACAGTAGAAGCAGTCAAATACATTTATGAATACATATAAAAAGGCCATGATCGAATTTCTTTTAACACTTCTGATACTGCTTCCAATATCCAAGATGAAATCACATCCTTTCAATCTGCTAGATGGGTATCTCCTCTGGAATCTGCTTGGAGGATATTCGGCTTTGATTTATATCAAATGACTCATGTTGTAATTCCGCTACAAATACATTTACCCCACATGCATCATATCAGATTTCATGAGTCTGAGAACCTTCAAAATGTTATCGCGAATGAAAATCGCCAGATAACTATACTAACGAGATTTTTTAAATATAACAATGATCACCCGGATGATACTCCATATCTATATTATGAATTTCCGCTGCACTATGTTTGGAATAAATCTAATAAGTCATGGACAAATACAAAGAAATCTCTTGCGGTTGGAAGACTTACACATGTTAATCAAGCAGAGGGAGAACGTTATTACCTTCGACTTCTTCTCATACATATTTGTTAGGAAACGGAACTCTGGAACTTCAGTTCCCCTGAGAGTTCCTTTCCTCAGTTTCTCTACTTTTGAAGATGACAAATATTATGATACTAATGTTTTATCTCAAAGATGTGCTTTAAGGAACCACATGAATATACCGAAGGCAAGAAAGCCAAACAAGACAAGAGAACCAAAGGAACAAGACAAAGGAAGGAACCCAGAGGAACCCAGGTGTGCCCAGAAACGTAGCATGCGAGGTTGCGATTCCCGAGAAATCTGGGAACACCAACCTCGGACAAAAGGAAGTCGAAAGCGACTTGAGAGAAGCTTCCAAAAGCCTGCCACCATCCAAGAGCAAGACTCCAAGACACCTAGAACGCCGAACCTCGGACAGAGAAAGGTGAAAGCGACAGGACATGGAACCTGTCGCTGTCCAGAAGTCAGTTCCCAAGCGCCCAGAGTGTCAAACCTCGGACAAAGGAAGCTGTAGAATGACTTGGCTGAAGAGGTTGACTAACCTAGAAGGATTCTGAGCTGCCTAGGTTGTTTGCACATGCCAAGAACAAAGTGGACCAAGGAGAACCACTTATCCTAGGGCAAACTCAATCTGTGGGAACCCAGAGAAGATTAAGCTGCGAAGAATCCTCTATAAAAGGAAGACTAACCCAAGGGTTATCTTCAAGCACAAAAACACGACTCACACTCATTAGCAAATATCTAGTGTGAACCTCCAAACAAGATCATCAAAGCAAACCGAGATCAAGAGAAACCAGTCAAGGAAGAAGAGCTGAGTGCTAAGTTCATGTGACTGTAAGTGATAGTTCCTAGGTGCGAAAGTCTGTTTCTTGGATTGATTATTGATTGTGTTAAGTTATCTAGGATTGTCTAATTGTGTGTAAGGCAAAGGAACTGTGTGTTCGTTCCTAGGATAAGCTGTAACCAAAAGAGATAAGAAATCAAGAAGTAGACTTTGAAATCCTTTCGAAAGAAAGGTAGTGGTTTTTATCCTGGATTGCTAGTTGGCAATCAAAGGTTTCCACTATAAGGAACTGGTAATTTGTTTGATTGTTTATTTCTGCTGCGAAGGAACTGAGAATTGATATTATGAGTTTCTTAAGTTTTTATCTAACAATCACGATCCTACAATTGGTATCAGAGCCGGAAAAGCTCTAGATCTTTGTTAAGTTTGCAGATCATGTCTCAACCAAGCAAGTTTGAGCTCGGAATCTCCACCAACAAGCCACATCTCCGAAATAAAGGAGAAGAAACATGGTGGGAAAAGTGCATGGAAAGCCACATCAAGACCAACGACTACCAATGCTGGAGGATAGTCGAAAATGGAGATGGCTATGTCGATCTTATCATGAAGGAAGAAGATTGGAAACCAGAACACTATGTCATCATGGAGAAGAATGCCAAGGCCAGGCAGTTCATCCTCAATGGATTAGACAGAGAAGACATGGACAAGGTCATAGGCATCAAGACAGCGAAGGAGATGTGGAAAGCTCTCAAGGAGATGCATGAAGGAAGTGAGGAACTAAAGCAAAGCAGAAAGTTTGCTTTGGAAGGAGAATACCACACCTTCAAAATGATGGAAACTGAGACCATCTCAGAGTACTACTCCCGCTTTAACAGATTGATTGGAAAGTTGACAGCGGCGGGAGTCGATCTGGATGAAGTTTCCAAGTCCCTAGTGGTCATCAATGGACTCAACTCCAAGTTCACCCTTCTCAAGGGAATCATGAAGAACACTCCAGGCATCCAATCCCTTCCCTTGACCCAAGTCATAGGGAAACTGGAGGTTGAAGAAGGAGAGCACACCAAGGCCAATGCCGACAAGAAACTGGAGAAAGGAATTGCCCTCAAGATCTCCAAAGCCTTCTCTAGGCTCGAGATGGAGGAAAAAGAGAACTCAGACCTTGAAGAAGAGGAGGACGAACTAACAACCCTCTTCACAAAGAACATCAAAAAATTCTTTGTGAAGGGAAGGTTCCAAAAGGGCAGTTCCTCTCACAATGGACCAAGAAGAGATCTCAAGGAAGTCTCCTGTTACGAGTGCAAGGATAAGGGACACTACGCTAAGAACTGTCCCAACAAAGAAGAGTCCAAGGAAGAGGAAAGACCTCAAAGAAAGAAGGCTCTCGTAGCATCATGGGGAGAAGACTCAGATGAGGAACTGGATCTGAGTGGCTTCTCTGGAGGGGGATGTCTCATGGCAAAAGGAGACTCAAGCGACTCAGAAGACCTTGAGGTAACTTCTGACGATCTCTTAAAATCCCTAGTTGATTGTGATAAGAAACAACTTCTTAAGATCATAAAGAAACTAGGAAAGGAAACCAGTTCCCTTTAACAAAAACTAGATGATTGTGAAGATGAAATTGCTTGCTTGACTGTCGAGAATTCTGTTTGGAGTAAGAAACTTGATGAAACTGAGAAAGACCTAGCTGAAACTCACTCCAAACTCATTGATATTAGAAATATGCATGCTAGTCACCTTAAAATTTGCAAATCTTGTGATGAAACTAGCATAGACTCTGTCAAAGTTCCCTTGCATGCTAACCCACCTGGAAATGACATGCTTCAATCCATAATTGATAGGTTAGACATTCTCACTGATTCCATTAATGAAAAAAACGATAAATCAAACTGTTTTTGTGAGACAACGCCATGGAATAGGATATGTCAATAATAAAGGGAACAATGATGCTGAAGAAGAAAAGGCTAGGCGAGAACTTGTTGAGATGAATGAGAATCTCAGTATTGCTCTTGCCACTTCTCGTGATAGGAATCAATTCCTATCAGAGAAGATCATGGTCCTTGAGAACAAGGCTGAGGTTGCCAAACGTCTCAATAAAGGCTCTCAAAGTCCTAAGAAGGAACCAAAGGGAAAAGAAAAGATGGTTCCTGAAAACCAATGGTTCACCAATTCCTTTGCTCACAAAAGATATATTGACATGGCCCATAGCAAGGTTAGGAACAATGTTGATTTTAACAAAAGGAAAACTGAAAAACCTTTTAGGCCAGGAAAAGGAAAATATGGACATGTTGTTTACAATCGTTTGTGTACCTACTGTGGTAAGAATGGTCATTATAACACTGATTGTGCTAAGAAAAGGAACTTTGAAAAGGAGAAAAGTACTCATTACCATGAAAGGAACCAGTTCCCTGGTTATTCACAGACTCGCAATGCTAATCCCACCAGTAAAGCCAAGCTTCGCTGGGTTCATAAATCTTAGTTCCCTAATGTGCAGAAAGAAGAGAGGCAACCTCAACTATGGTACATCGACAATGGGTGCTCATGCCATGTGACTGGAAGAAGAAATCAAATGACCTCTCTTCAACCTCTCCAAGGAGGGAACATATCCTTTGGAGACAAAAGCAAAGGGAAAATCTGTGAAATAGGAACTGTGAAACTCAACGATCACATTCAGGTAAACAAGGTTCACCTTGTTGATAATCTTGGTTTTGACCTAATAAGTGTATCACAGCTGTGTGATCAAGGAGACAATGAAGTTAGATTCAGATCAAACGAATGTTCAGTCCTTGACTCCTCGGGACAAATCATCCTAAAAGGGAAAATATTCAACAATGTTTACATAATTGATCCATCCTTTGTTCCCAAGGAGAAACTTTGTCTCTCAACTGTGAATGACCAAGCTTATTTGTGGCATCAATGCCTCGGTCATGCTAGCACCAAGCTGATTCAAAAGCTACACTCAAAGGAGCTAGTCAGAGGACTGCCAAAGCTAAGTGGCACATCTAAGGAACTGTGCTCTGACTGTGTAAAAGGGAAACAAGCTCGTAGTTCCTTCAAGTCCAAAAACATGGTAAGCACCTCAAGGCCTCTTGAACTCATCCACATGGATCTGTGTGGACCCATGAGAGTTCAGAGCCTAGGAGGGAACAAGTATATCTTTGTTCTTGTCGATGACTTCTCTCGCTTTACTTGGACCATCTTTATTATATCTAAGAGTGAAGTTATTGACCGCTTTAAAGATCTGGTTCCCTTGTTAGAAAAATCTCTTGATTGTTCACTCAATGCTATTCGGTCTGACCATGGTACCGAATTCGAAAATGGAGAATTTCTAACCTTTTGCAGTGAGCATGGAATTGATCACAACTTCTCTGCACCATACACTCCTCAACAAAATGGAGTAGTGGAAAGAAAGAACAGAACTTTGGAAGACATGGCTCGGACTATGCTGATCTCAAGTGGACTCTCTCAATCATTTTGGGCTGAGGCAATCAACACAGCTTGCTACATCATCAATCGAGCCATGCTTCGCCCAATCACAGAAAAGACACCCTATGAGCTCCTAAGAGGAAGAGTTCCCAACATCTCACATCTGAGAGTGTTCGGATGCAAGTGCTTTGTGCACAACAATGGGAAGGACAATCTTGGCAAATTCGACCCAAGAAGTGATGAAGGAATCTTCATTGGATACGCCTCGGGTAGCAAGGCATACAAAGTCTTCAACAAAAGGACTAAAAAGGTAGAAGAAAGTGTTCATGTTATTTTTAATGAAAAATCACTTGGAAAGATTGTGCAGAACACCACCAATTCCTTTGAAGACCCGTTTTCCAAGTCATATCAAGAAAATCCAGATGAAGATGTCACTCCACCCAGTTCCTGCACTGCTGCTCGGAACCCTCCAATGGCTCCTCCACCAGTTCCCATGAACAATGAACAACAATCCATTTCTGGGAATCATGAGCATGAAGACAATATCTGTGGAGACCTCAATGACTCATCTTCCCACATGATCTTCAATGGAGAAGGTGATCCCAACCAGGAAGCTGAATGCTCAACTCAGAATGTCTCCACATCAAATGCTCTAGCCCCCAACAGAGAAAGAAGAGTCGTCAAGCCTCTAGTCAGGTACGAACATCTAACCTTCTTTGCCTTCAATGCCTTTCTGTCTATTGTGGAACCAAAGAACATAGGTGAGGCACTGAAGGACGCGGACTGGATCCAAGCTATGCAAGAAGAGCTTCATCAGTTTGAAAGGAACAAAGTATGGCATCTAGTTCCTCATCCCAAGGATAAACACATCATAGGAACCATATGGGTTTTCAGAAACAAGCTGGATGATACAGGAGCTGTGATAAGGAACAAAGCGAGACTTGTAGCTCAAGGATACAATCAACAAGAAGGAATCGACTATGATGAAACCTATGCTCCAGTGGCAAGGATTGAGGCAATAAGATTGTTGATTGCCTTCGCATCACACAAAGGGTTCAAGTTGTTCCAAATGGATGTAAAGACGGCCTTCCTCAATGGAATTCTTCAAGAAGAAGTCTATGTGAAGCAACCTCCAGGTTTTGAAGACGATGATCATCCAGATCATGTCTACTTTCTAGACAAGGCACTCTATGGCCTCAAGCAAGCTCCCAGAGCTTGGTATGATCGTCTTGCCCAATTCCTACTCTCAAATGGTTACAGACGTGGAGTTATTGATAAGGCTCTCTTCATCCTAGAAGAAGAAGGTAACATCTTAGTGGTTCAAATCTATATTGATGATATCATTTTTGGTTCCACTAACCTGTCCCTTATAGACAAGTTCAAAGACTTGATGAGCAGTGAATTTGAAATGAGTTTAATTGGGGAACTCACATTCTTCCTCGGATTATAAATCACTCAAAATGAAGATGATATTCAAATCCACCAACAGAAGTATGTTAGGGAACTACTGAAGAAGTTCAAAATGGATTCATGCAAGCCTCTCTCCACTCCCATATCTACCATTGCCCATCTGGATAAGGACCACTCGAGTCCTCTAGTGGAGGAGAAGCTCTATAGAGGTATGATAGGCTCACTCATGTACCTAACCGCTAGTCGACCAGACATTGTCTTTGCTGTTGGCTTGTGTGCTAGGTTCCAATCTTGTCCGAGAGAAACCCACTTGGCTGCTGTGAAGAGAATACTTCGATATCTCAAGGGAACTGACGATCTCTGCATTTGGTACCCCAAAGAATGTCCCTTTGAGCTCATGGGTTTCAGTGATGCTGATTATGCTGGATATTTGGTGGATAGAAAGAGCACTTCTGGAATGGCACAGTTCCTAGGCCCTTGCCTTGTGTCATGGGGATCAAAGAAACAAGTTTCAGTCTCCCTCTCCACCACAGAATCCGAGTACATTGCGGCTGCCTCCTGCTGTTCCCAACTTCTCTTGCTAAAGCAATAACTCGTAGACTTTGGTATGTCTTATGGCCCTCTCACTATTCTTTGTGATAACACTAGTGCCATAAACATCTCTAAAAATCCTGTGCATCATACTAGGACCAATCATATTGACATAAGACATCATTTTCTTAGAGATCATGTTGAGAAGGGAAACATCATTATGAATTTTTGTAGAACGAAAGATCAGGTTGCAGATATTTTCACCAAGGCATTGAATAGAGTTCCTTTCGAGAACCTTAGATTGGAACTAGGAATGATTCCTATTACTCAGTAGTTACCTTAGTTTAAAGAATTCCTTCCAGTTCCCCTGATTGACTAGTTTAAGTTATTTAACTTGTTGAGTCTTGATATCCTTGTGTTATATCTTTTGCTACAAACCCTTCTTGTCATAATGGTTTCTTACAAAGGCTTAGATAAATTTTTCTGATTCGTTTCCTTTTGGTCCTCATTATTCTTTCAACTCCTCATTGTTTAAATTTCTTTGATGGCCCAAAAGTCACAATCTGATCATATTTCCATCCCAACAATACAAGCCGAAATGATGATTGTGTACTAAGACCTACCCTTGCCTCATTGCTCAATTCAATTCTCTATGATCCATCTCTAAACCCTCTCTGAGAATTAATGTGCAATGCGATAAATGGCCTACCCTGATTTCGCGTATGAAAACGTATCTTTTGGTTCCAATGTTTGACCCACATCAAAGGTTCCCATATATCCCTCTAGCACACTGAAAATATCGCCAGAAAGGAACTAGGATGGGCTACCCCTTAAACGGCTAGTAAGAGAATTGCTCCTCCCAAGACAGTATTTATGGCAATTCTCACAGCGTCAGAGACGTCTTCTCAGCCTTGAATAGTTGCCATTTTTGAGCATTTTATCTTTGAATTTGTGATCGTTGCAAAGGCGCAAAAGCTTCAAGAAAATTAGCCGTTTCAACTCTTCAGAGTTCCCAGAAATATCTCCAATGGCTTGATTCTCAACGGCTCCAAAATTGCTCAAAGGTTATTTAAGGTTTCCTGTTTGATTGAGCCGAGCACTCTGTTCTCTCACGCCTTCTCTCAATCTCATGTTCACCTGTCTCTCTCAAAACACAAGCTCCTCAAATGGCCAAGAAAAACCTTAATCTTAACCTTGCTCAATTGGAGGTAATCATGCCGATAAGATGACAACATGCCAAGATGAAGAAACTGCATAAAAGAAGGAAACTGAAGAGGAGGCCACTACGCTGCCATAGGAACGTCTCTCCTAGTTCCCAGTGCTATAACATCACAGTGTGCTAGTAATTCCCTATGGTCCTACTCCCCTCTTCTATCCTTATTTTGTCTAATGTCAAGTTGGTTATGCTCTTTTGTTTCTCTTTCCACTATGCATCTCTGGGCAATGTTCTTGACTTTAATGATTAATGAACTCTTATGGTAATGTTTCTAATGCATCATTTGTCTTTGCCTTAAGTTTCCATTATGTTTCTGTTATGGGTTTGCTGCAATTGTGTATTTACTTGAATATCCCGTTCTTAACTTGTCACTGATCTTTTCGATGATGTCAAAAGGGGGAAGAAGGATAGAAACCTTGAACTTTGGAAATTACTGGACTATTAGGAACTCCGAACCCGTTCCACTTCTAAGGGGGAACTTGAATAACTTAGTTCATCTGCTTAGGGGGAATTTGCAACCATTGAATGTTCTCTCATTATTTTATAACGTTGTAAATCCCTTAAATTCAACTGGTCTCATGAAATTCAAAGTCCTATTATGTTTCCAGGTTCCTTGTATTTGTCATCATCAAAAAGGGGGAAATTGTTAGGAAACGGAACTCTGGAACTTCAGTTCCCCTGAGAGTTCCTTTCCTCAGTTTCTCTACTTTTGAAGATGACAAATATTATGATACTAATGTTTTATCTCAAAGATGTGCTTTAAGGAACCACATGAATATACCGAAGGCAAGAAAGCCAAACAGGACAAGAGAACCAAAGGAACAAGACAAAGGAAGGAACCCAGAGGAACCCAGGTGTGCCCAGAAACATAGCATGCGAGGTTGCGATTCCCGAGAAATCTGGGAACACCAACCTCGGACAAAAGGAAGTCAAAAGCGACTTGAGAGAAGCTTCCAAAAGCCTGCCACCATCCAAGAGCAAGACTCCAAGACACCTAGAACGCCGAACCTCGGACAGAGAAAGGTGAAAGCGACAGGACATGGAACCTGTCGCTGTCCAGAAGTCAGTTTCCAAGCGCCCAGAGTGTCGAACCTCGGACAAAGGAAGCTGGAGAATGACTTGGCTGAAGAGGTTGACTAACCTAGAAGGATTCTGAGCTGCCTAGGTTGTTTGCACATGCCAAGAACAACGTGGACCAAGGAGAACCACTTATCCTAGGGCAAGCTCAATATGTGGGAACCCAGAGAAGATTAAGCTGCGAAGAATCCTCTATAAAAGGAAGACTAACCCAAGGGTTATCTTCAAGCACAAAAACACGACTCACACTCATTAGCAAATATCTAGTGTGAACCTCCAAACAAGATCATCAAAGCAAACCGAGATCAAGAGGAACCAGTCAAGGAAGAAGAGCTGAGTGCTAAGTTTCTGTGACTGTAAGTGATAGTTCCTAGGTGCAAAAGTCTGTTTCTTGGATTGATTATTGATTGTGTTAAGTTATCTAGGATTGTCTAACTGTGTGTAAGGCAAAGGAACTGTGTGTTCATTCCTAGGATAAGTTGTAACCAAAAGAGATAAGAAATCAAGAAGTAGACTTTGAAATCATTTTGAAAGAAAGGTAGTGGTTTTTATCCTGGATTGCTAGTTGGCAATCAAAGGTTTCCACTATAAGGAACTGGTCATTTGTTTGATTGTTTATTTCCGCTGCGAAGGAACTGAGAATTGATATTCTGAGTTCCTTAAGTTTTTATCTAACAATCACGATCCTACAATATTAAGGCCCAAAAATCTTTCATAGATCTTTGCACAGTAGATGGCCAGACGTGCAGTACATTCCGGGAAGTAGCTGAGAAGTACAAGTTGGTGGAACGAAATGAATATGCTGATTCATGTATGGAAGAAGCAAAACAAGCCAAGATGCCATCGACATTGCGCAGACTGTTTGCGCCATTGCTTGTGCATTGTGAACATATAGATCCAATATCATTATGGGACGGACATTACAAATCATTTTCAGAAGATTTCGAGTATCGACATAGAGGAGAAACTGAAACAACTTTACATCTAACATGTGTCGAGATTGGAAAGTACTTGGATGCAATGGGAAAAAGTCCAGAATATTATAAGTTAAATGTTTATCACAAGCTGGAGATATTTAGTCATAAGCTAACTAAATACATCAATGAAGCATTAACCGCATGTATTCCTGCTTGTTATGTTAATGTGCCAAAACTTCTTAATGTAGAACAACGAGCTGCATACAAATGCATAATGAACTGCATTAAATCGAATAATCCTGGTGCTTTTTTTATTGATGGTCTGGGTGGAATCGGCAAAACCTTTCTGTATTGTGCCCTTTACGCCAAGACCCATTCCCATGGAAAGATTGTTCTTCCAACCGCTACATCAGGAATTGTTGCATCAAATATACCCACTGGAAGAACAACGCATTCACATTTTAAACTGCCCATTTATGATACTGCACCTTTAACCTGTGATGTCTCGAAACAAAGCAGTCTTGCACACTTGCTAAGAGAATCTTCCCTTTTAATATGGGATGAAGCATCTATGGCAACAAAAATATTGAAGCATTGGATCTACTCCTACAAGATATATGTGATATCAAGGAACATTTTGGTGGAAAGGTCATAGTTTTTGGTGGAGATTTCAGACCAGTGTTGTCAGTCCTACCACAGAAAACACAACATGAAGCAGCTTGTGCTAGCTTGGTAAATTCTTACCTTTGGCCAATACTCATTAAGTTCAAACTGACAACCTATATAAGAGCAATTCAAGATCCTGTCTTTTCTGAGTTCCTGCTACAACTTGGGAATGGATCTCTGCAAAAGACAGAAAAAGCTTTAATCAAAATACCTGCTGAAATTTCAGACTGCATTACCATTGATGAAAATTGTTTCGATCTTTTGGTTAGCTACATATTCCCAGAAATGAATGGCCCTTCATTAGATACCTCTGGTTTTTATAGCAGGGCCATACTAACTCCTACAAATGAAGATGTTGATGTAATAAATGCCGCTTTGATTGAAAAATTCCCTGGAGTTTCATCCACATTTATGAGTATTGATTCTGTTATAGATGACAATTGCAAAGTATATCCGATGTAATTCATCAATACTCTATGTCCCTCAGGAATGAATCCACATGAATTAATTCTAAAAAAAGAATGTCCTGTAATTTTACTGCGGAATCTAGATCCTTCATCTGGTTTGTGTAATGGAACAAGAATGATTTGTAAAACATTTTATCGCAATATAGTTGTTTGCGAAATTTCGTCTGGCTATTATAAAGGGGAACAAGTTTTTATTCCACGGATTATGCTTAGAACTCCATCATCGTCGAAGTTTCATTTTCAATTTCAGCGAAAACAATTCCCTATTAAATTGTGTTTTGCAATGACGATCAACAAGTCCTAGGGGCAAACACTTGATAAAGTTGGAATATACCTGCGGCAACCATGTTTTTTCACACGGACAATTTTATGTTGGTTGCTCAAGGGCTAAGGAAAAGACTAATCTTAAAGTATTTACAAATCCAACTACGACAACCTCTTGCAGTAAACAATCTGTTGAAAATGTAGTATACTTTGAAATCCTTGAAAAAGCAAGAGTATTATAGGTTCGCGAGTCTTTCATCGCTCGGATTGTAGCTTAAGGTATATCTATTAGTCTACTATTATTCATAATATGTTATATTAAAAAAATATTATAATCCTTATAAACGCTCTATTACTCTTTGTAGGATCGTACGTTGTTAGTTAAACAAGGAAACTGAGAGTTCAGTTCCTAAGCAGCGGAATAAGTAACGATAGAGAATTCAAGACAAGTTCCTTAGAGTGGAAACCTTTGATAACCAACTAGTTATCCAGGATAAAACTCACTACCTCTTTTGCAAGAGGATTTCAAAGTCTACTTCTTGTATTAATACTTCAGTTACAATCAACTAGAGTAGAACACACAGATTCAAGTCTCAGACACACTATAAGACTCTCTACCTAGTTCAACCTAACCAAGTAACAAGCAAGCAACTTACTTCGTTCTTCTTCAAAGAACACGGCACAAACTTTTCACTGCACTCGGAAAACTTCTCTTTGTGAATGCGTGAAGAATGAGAGAGGTTTGACTACTTTATTTATATGATCGAATTACTGAAGGAAGCAAATCTTCAATAACAAAATCATACAAATAAAATAATCAAAAAGAAATCGTTAAAGATAACATTTGTTACCAAATATTATCTCTACCGATTTTACATGTTTTGTTTCCATAAAAGATATTCTTTTACGCTCCTAAATATATGGAAACCGGATAGGATCTTGAAGTTCTCTCTCTAACCAAGATCTACCCTAAATCAGCTCGCCGCCGCCTTCACAGATTTATCCAAGTGTTTCTGGCGCCAGCAAGCTTTAGTTCCTTCCGCCAGTTCCCACGACTGGCGTCAAAAGCTCTGTTCCATGCTTTCCTCGTCCAAAGTTCCCTGTTTGTCACACTAATGGAAATATTAATAGCAAAGGTGTTTGTCATTATCAAAACTAGGAAAACTGAGGAAGGGAACTAGGGTAGGGAACTGAAGTTCCCAAAAAGTTCACTTCCTAACAATTTCCCCCTTTTTGATGATGACAAACCTGTAGAACTGACATATCGAAATAGGCATGAATTATATGTAATGAGAAGACAGAACATAGCTAGATGTAGAATGATCATTAGTGAATTGCATATTCCCCCTTAACACCAGATCTAGTTCCTTAGTTCCCCCTTAATGAAACAACCAGATTAGATTTCCTTTTAGCCTATTAGTTCCAGATTGCCAAGTTCATTCCCCCTTTGGACATCATCGAAAAGAATCAGTTAGATGAATATCATAGAGAATTTAGAGAGATAATCAAGGTACTGCTGAACTCTAGAGAAATGGCACCGTAATAAAGATTGAAAGCAGATTATAAACAGAGCAAGGAGCACAAAATAAGTTCATGAAATATTAAAGGGCAGGAACTACATAAGCATTGCAACAAACAAAATAGAAACACTCAGAGACACGCAAAAAGGGATCAAGATATGGAAGTGTGTTCCTAAGGGAACTATAAGTTCCGTGTCATCTGAGAAGGGAACAGAACATTGTCCCTAGCTACTCCTGGCCCTTGGCCCTGTGTGCCCTGTCCTCTGCAATCTTGTCTTCAACCAACCTTCGAATTTCCTTGGCGAGGTCCCCAATGCACTTCCACAGTTCCACTACCATCTCATGGGTGTCGTGGTTCCCTTTCTCCACAGCAGTAGCAACCTTGTCAAAGCCAGTGATCAAGGCATGCTCACTATGAGCCAGGCTGTTGAGCAGCACATGAGTATCTGGAACCAGACGCGGATCAGATTGTCCAGGCAGCATTTCCTCCTCAAAATCTTCAGCCTCAGACACCTCATCAATATGAGCCTTCTTGGCAAGGCGGCGCACTGTAGTCATGGTGAGGATGTGAGAGAAGTGGGTCTTTGGGATATCAACAGGATAGAGACCAAGGCTGGAGAGGAGTTGCTTAATGACATTTGGGTAAGGGAGAGCATGGGTAGTGTGGGCCTTGCAGAGTTGCATATGGGCCAAGATGATGCGAGGGAGATCGATGGGTTCTCCCAAGATGAGTTTCTCCAACAGTACAACATCAGAGACGGCAACAGTATCACGCTTTTCTTGGCGAGGGGTGATGTTTTTGATGAGGAAGGTATGGAGAATTTTGCGGTCAAGGCTCAGTTGTTTGGTAAAGAGGGTACCTTTGGGGGGAGCAGTTCCATCAAACATGGTACGGAGGATGGCCGCCTTTTTTTTGCTGGGCAGTTCCTCTTGAATATTACTCCAAAACCTTCACCAGTCTCCAGACCGAGCACAGTGCCTATCACCGCATCAGAGATAGGAAAAAGCTTACCACCCCAGGTAAGAAGAGCATCATGAGCAGGTTGGTCCTCCTTTGCAGACACAAACTGCAGATTCTGATAAAAGAGGCGCACCAAGTCCTCATTCACAGCGAACGGAGAGGGAACTAGAGAATCCCAACCCTGAAGTTGAAGCTTGGCGTGAGCAACAATGACACTCTCGTCATCGGAGGAGGTCCAGAACTCATTTCCGACGATGAGGGGCTCCAGAACGTTCTTGGAGGCCAGAGAAGCCTCCAACTTTGGCGTCTTGATGGAGGAGCGAGTCGGGGATGAAGACAGCGGCTGCTTTCCTTTGGAGGATGGGGAGAACCTGGCTTTTTTTTCGCCGGAGGCGTTTCCTCAAGTTTGAGGGAGGGGACACCGGAACCACCCTTAGCAGCGCGGCGCTTTACTCGACCGGCGACAGATTGCGAGTCGCTCAGCTTCGGAACAGAGGGGGTCGGCGTTGGTATGAGGTCCACATCAATGGGAGACTCTTCTGAGAGGGAGAAGAATGATGAGAGTCCTCTTTTGTCGGAGCAGGGGAGTTCGGCCGAGAGAGTGTATGCTCTGAAGAGGCCAAGAGGCTTGGTGCCTTCTCCGGGGAGATCATCGTCTCAGAGAGATCCACCGCAGGTGGGGGCACAATAGGGAGTGCCTTTGGCGGGGAAGCCACCTGCGAGGATGAAGAAGTGGCCTTCTTCTTGCGAAGTTCCTCAATGAGGGCTATTTCTTCATCTGTGTACTGGGGTGCTTTGGGTTCCATGGAGAGTGTTTGGGGTGAGAGAGAGAATTCAGAGGAGGGAAGCAGAAATCTTGGTAGAGCAGAGAGAATATCAGAGGCGGTGCCGAAATTTGTCTGCTCTGTTTGCCTTTTATAATTCTCACCCAACGGCCAAATCGGGATCAAATAATATCTTTCCACATCTTGTGATCAATTAAGGGAGCAGAATAACTCTCCAACGGCCATAAGATCTGCACCCAAGATAATATCCATAATGATCCTCATAAAGATAGCATCAGATCAGTCAAATCAACTCAAGCTTCAAAATCGGCTGAGAAACGGCTAGAAGTATTTATGCATCTCGAGAAGCGGAGTCTGTCAGAGTTGCAGGATTCAAAATATCTGGTCGTTGTGGCGGCATACTCAGTTCCTTTCCTCAGCGAATGACAAAGAACTAGGGAAATATGGGCACATTTGATGTAGGGAACCAAGCAAACACTCAAGAAAGTACGTACCCATATAAATAAAATTAGGAAGACTATTTTGACACTACACAGATAATTCCCAGTGTGGACTAAACAAGGGATCATAAGGAATTATACAGTGTAATCAGGCTTAGGGACGGCTTATAGTCAATCATCATGTCAACTTGTAATATAGGATAGATGTGATCAAATTGACTATTTTGAGGCTAATCAAAGAGATGTAGGCAAGCACAATAAATATTATGAAAGAATATGCGATCGTGCCAGAATTTAGAAATCGTTACGTTGTTATTCATCTAACTGAAATCGTCAGTTCTCAATTCTCCGTGCTATTCATCTAACTGATTCTTTTCGATGATGTCCAAAGGGGGAATGAACTTGGCAATCTGGAACTAATAGGCTAAAAGGAAATCTGATCTGGTTGTTTCATTAAGGGGGAACTAAGGAACTAGATTTGGTGTTAAGGGGGAATATGCAATTCACTAATGATCATTCTACATCTAGCTATGTGATAGGTGTTATTTCATACACCTTTACTAGCAACTATTAGCATAATTTGAAGGAGTTTTGGATGAGTTTTGGTGCTAAGTCTGCAATCCAGATGTTATGGAGAGAAGTGAAGAAATCCAAGGATTTGCAGCTTAGATGGAGCATGAAGATGAGGATGGAGCTGCTGGAGCATTTATGGAGAAGGCTACCAGTACTTGGTAGTAATGGAGAGCAGCAGAAGAAGAGAAGAAGAAGAGAGCTGGAGGATTGGAGTTCACCGCCCCGCGGCGATCCTCGCCGCGACCCGGCGATGACTCTCAGTAAAGAAGGAAGCCCGCGCCAGAGGAAGCCATCGCCCAGCGGTGGAGAGTTCGACGCCCCGCAGTGGATCTTCACCGCCCCGCGGTGGCTGTGCTTAGTGACCTCGCGGCCAGAGTTATTTTATTTTACTTTATTTTCTTTTATGCATTAGTCAGATTTCCTTTATTTTATTATTTTATTTCCTTGTAAGATATGGTTTGTGATCTTGGGGATTTAGGTTAACTCTATTTAACCTCTTTTCCCATAGCCTCCAAACATCATCATCAGACGCACTATTGTTTCAACGTAATTTCTAATTAGAGTTTTTCATCCCCTTTAATGGAGAGCTAATTTCCCTTTGTTCTGCTAGACGATTGAAGCAGTACAGTTGATGTGTTTGTGAGATTTCTATTCCTTGTTCTTATCCTTATAAGTGTTGGATTGATTCTCTTGGTTATATTGATTATTGATTTCTTGTTATTCTTCTTAGCCTGATCAACTAGGTTGAATACGTTTTATCAATTGCTAGGATTGCATATAGGGGTTCCGAGTGCATATCTAGTGGCAAACACAATTGTGCGTATAGGGGTCCCGAGCGTACAATTGTGTGTGAGAATCAATTGCATGTTAAGTAGGGGAGTGAGTACTTGTACGTCTTTCTACTTGCATGTATCCTATATCCTTGTGTGCATTGCTATTGCTGTGTTGGTGATAAAGTACGCTGACAACTGTGAGAATCAGTTGTGTTTTATCATTGGCATAGTAATAAGTCTATTGACAACTGTGAGAATCAATAGTACTTACGACCATGGTGGGAACGACTATAAGGATAAATAAACGAACTTGGACAAAATAGATTTAAGTGATCAAACCCTATCTCTGTATTGTGGATTTCGGTCTAGTGGAACTACTTCCCCTCATCATACTTTCTTCCTACATAAACCAAATTTGTTTACTTTGTTTGTTTGCTTTCTTGATTACAAAACCCCCCAGTTACTTGTTACTTGTTATTCGTCATTTACGTTTGCATACTACATCATACCTTCTCTGTGGGATTCGACCCTTACTTGTCTGCTATACTCTGTTTAGTAGGTTGGTTAGGATAATTTACTTTGATAAGGCTAATCAACGACATTTGCTTGTGCATCTTTAGCCCCGTCAAATTTGGCGCCGTTGCCGGGGAAGGTTTTTGTTTGTTGTGTGTTTTCGTGATTGATTGTTGGTGGAGACCTATCTTATGGTCGACACCCGTAGTACTGACTCTCCCCTTCTAGCTTTGGATCCAGAGATTGAAAGATCTTTTCTTGGAAGCCTGCGCAATCAAAGAGGGGAGGAAGAAGAGACCGAAACCGTTGAGACTGCTACTACCCCAGCTATTGCAATGGCTGGAACTGGAACCCTGAGAGAGCTTACTGAGCTGAATATTGGGGCTCAACCCCTAGCTGTCATCATCCCTGCACTCGGAGAAGGGGTGAACTTTGAATTGAAGTCGGGAGTTGTTGCTTACCTCCCTAAATTCCACGGTCTGAGTGGAGAGGATCCGATTTCTCACCTGGGCAAGTTCCACAATGTCTGCATGACCATGAAGCCTAGGAACGTGACCAAAGATCAAATCAAGATGAGAGCTTTTGGTTTCTCTCTACTCGACTCTGCGAGCGATTGGTATTATCACCTGCCGCCAGGAACCATAGATACATGGACGAAGCTTCACAAAGCATTCCTGGACAAATATTTTCCCACGAAGAAGGCAAATGCTTTGAAAAAGGCAATTGCCAACATCGAGCAGGCTGGTGATGAAACACTTTATGATTATCTGGAGAGGTACAAGAGGCTTTGTTCCAGCTGCCCATTCCACGGGTATGCCAAGCAAGATCTTGTTCTCTATTTGCATAATGGTCTGTTGGACCAAGAAAGAAGAATGGTTGATGCTGCATGCGGTGGAAGTATTCTAAACCTGACACCAGATGACGCTATGAATAGACTCCAGGAAATGAGTGAGAGCACCCGGAATTTCGGAAAGACATACCAGAGGAAGGCGGTCAATGCTGTGACCCCTGCAAGACCAAGCCCGGTATTGACTGAGTTGGCCGAGTTGAAGGAGATAGTTATGAATCAGAATGTCCCACAACACGCCAGAGCATGCGGTCTCTACTCTAATCAGGCCCACCACACCGAGGCTTGTCCTCAGCTGCAAGAAGACGGTGTTGCCGAAGTCAATGCTGTAAGAGGCTACGGCGCTTCTAGACAACAATATGGTGTATAGCCTAATTACAACCAGAGAGGCCGTGATCACCCAGGATTCCGATGGAGTGACCCTCAGGGCGGTCAGCAACCAGCGCAACAGCAATACCAGCCGGCTCAGCCACAACAATACCAGCAAAGGGCTCAGTACCAACAGAGACCTCAAGGTCAAACTTCTAGAGCTTCTACAGAGGATTTGCTAAAGACGTTGACTCAGCACTTTGCCATACATGTGCAAGCCACTGAGTCGAGTATCAAGAACATGGAGAGGCAGATTGGCCAGTTAGCCGATGAGGTGACCAAGATTAACCAAAGGGCCTCAAACTCTCTACCATCCCAGACCACTGTGAATCCCAGAGAAAACCTGAGTGCTATCACGCTAAGAAGTGGTAAGACAGTCGTTGTTCCTATTGCTGAAGAGGAGAACGAGAATCCGGAGAAAGAAGTCACTGAGCGCCCCGCGGTCAATGACACCGCGACTTTACCGCCCCGCGGCAACCCTCACCGCGACCCGGCGTCTGTGCTCAGGAAAGACACCGCGACCCCACCGCCCCACGGCGACCACTTATGCCCCGCGGTGGGCTCGCCGCGACTTGACCCTCGAAAATCTGTTCCCGCTGAAGACACCTATGTTGATCAGAGAAGCCCCCAGCACCTTTTCCAGAGGCGCTAAAGGCTAAAAGAGTTGTCGACGACAGGGATCTGTTCGAAACATTTCAGAACTGTGAGGTGAACATCCCCCTGCTGAAGCTTATTAAGGCTATCCCGCGATACGCCAAGTTCTTAAAGGAGCTATGCACGGTGAAGAGGGCTCAGAAACAAAAGACCCAGAAGAAGAGTCCAGTGGGTGAACAAGTGTTAGCGGTGGTTCAGAAACGTCTCCCTGAGAAATGCAAGGATCCAGGTACTTTTACAATTCCTATCACTATAGGTGGGCATCTTTTTGAGAAAGCACTGCTAGACTTGGGTGCCTCAATTAATGTCCTACCCTATTCTTTGATTGAAAAACTGGAATTAGGGCCCTTGCATGATTCGAATACTGTTATACAGCTTGCTGATGGTTCTTGTGTGCCCCCTAAGGGAGTTATAGAAGATGTACTTGTTAGGATAGGTCCTTTGATTTTCCCTGCTGATTTCTTTGTTATGGACATGGATTACGATGAACAAGTTGCTCCTGTTATGTTAGGGCGACCTTTTATGAAAACTTCCATGATAAAGATTGATGTAGATAGTGGCACTTTGACTATGGAATTTGATGGAATTATGTTTAAACATGACATTCATAAAGCTAACCCCATTAAATTGCCCACTCCTCTCTGCAGTAGCGCTAGTGATAACTCTGTGCACGAAAATGTTAAAATTGATGCAGTAGAGACCGTAGTTGAGTGTCCCACTACTAGAGGACCTATTGATTTGCATGATTTGCATGAGTTGCTTACTAAGGATGTGTTGTTAGATGACATAGGAGATCCCTCTACTTTGGGCACTTGCCCCCCTGCACTAACCATACAAGGCTGTGAGCCTTTATCTAGTGACGTGCATCATATGCAGATTGAGCCATATCGGCCCCCGCATCGTTCTAAGTATGGGGGAGACACTCCGAAGAGAATGAACATGGAGTGGTTGGCAAAGAGGGAACATGGTCTTAGGTTTAAACCCTTCCATGAGAGATCTCCACAGGAAGAGACGAGTTGGAGGATTCCGAAGGGATCCTATTCGAGATGGTAGTTGACTTGCAGTACGTCGAGCCAACGATGATAACCAAGGCGCTGTCCGGGAGGCAACCCGTGTTAGTTTTTCCTTGATTTTCCTCTTTTATTAGATTATTTTCGTAGTTTATTTTGCTTTATTTCGTTCGTCTGTTACTCACATTACAGGTGCGAAAGTAAAATCGAGAAGAGATGTGGTACCCAGCCATTCTCACCGCCCCGCGGTGGACCTCCCCGCCCCGCGGTGAAGGTCATGTATAACTTCTCAACTCTTAAAAAAAAAAAAAAAAACAAGAATAATGGGCCCCGAAAAAACCTTAAACGGGTGAGTAAAAGCTTATTTCTTCAGTGGTCACTAAGGTTTTGACGGATTGGGCCTCTTTATGGGCCAAGATTTCTCTTTTGGGCCATGGTACATGACTGGCCCAACATCCCTTTTCCTTTCCCTTTTCTTGACCTAACCCACTATCTAACCCCCATTCCAACGCCTCCCTTAAACCCCCATATCTATTTCCCCTCTCTCTCCCTGAATCCCCTCTCGACCTTGAGCATAATCTAGCCCCCAATCCCCAAATTGGAGTCTAGCCTCACAACCAAGCCCAAACACAACCCGCCGCATCGCCATAGTCCCGCCTCGCCGTTGTACCGCCTCGCGCTGCCCCCGCTTCGCGTCGCTGCTGCCACCGCCCCGCGCCGACTTCGCCGCGACCCGGCCACAGCTCTCAGTTTCTCACCGCGACCCTTACCGCGCCGCATTGAGACTCTCCAGGCTGCGTGTTTGCTTGGTTGTAAGTTCTCTTGTTTGCCTTTGCTTTGAGCATTTCAATTTCCTACTTATGGCATCCAAAGGCAAGAAGAAAGTGTCGACTAAGGATGAGAGTGAGGTGTACAACATTGTGAAGGAGAGGAAGGTGTTGGCTTCGAAGTTCTTCCATAAGCAGACTCTGGAGCAGATGGGTTTGCTCGCTTGTGTGACAATGTGTTTGACACAATGTGGGTTAGGAAACTTTCTGGACAAGACTGCCCCTGCCTATCCAGAGTTGTGCTACCAGTTTATTGCCTCCTTCAAGAGGTATACTAATGACTCTGATGATAGGCATCTGCGGAAGATCACGTTCACTTACAATGGGCTTGATTACTCCTTATCTCTGAAGTTGATACATGAGGCCCTGGGTATTACAAAGGACCCAACTGATGGATGGTCGAATGGAATTAACGAGTCCGAGATGATGGAATTCTGGCGGGCTGCTACAGGAAGAACATTCAGGAAGGGTCAGGAAGTGAATTCCAAACTGGTGAACCCGTGTCTGCGGTTGATCCACAAGGTGATGATGCGAGATTTCTTCGGCCATGCGGATGATGGGAAGGTGCCCATGAAGGACTTCCAGTGGTTTATGAGCATCTTGGGAGCTGTCGAGTATACGCCGTGTTGGGCTTCCCTTTTCTTGGGTTCCTTGAAGAGGATTCGTGATGGCGAGGCACGTGATATTTGTGGGGGTGGTTTGATTACACTCCTTTGTGCTCGAGTTATTGCCTGCGATCAGATTCCTGGGCCTGTTGCCTACGCGGTGTATGATTTAGCGCACATGAAGGTGTGCTCCATGATGAAGCCACTGGGGCGGGATGGTGATTTGGTTTGGTCATCCTATGAGGGCCACATTCTGATTGTTCCCCGGGATTTTGCCTATTCGCCCTCATATGTGGGTTGGTGGATTCCCAGTGATAGCCGGATGCCGACCGATGATGCCCCTGCTGCTGCTCCTTCCATTCCGTTTGGAGAGGGCCCTAGTGGTGGATATGCTTCCGCTGATCCTGTAGAGGAGGACGACCCCGGTTCTTCACAGTTCGAGGAGCATTCGTCTATGTACGGACCTGTCGCACCATGGCAGGAGATGTACTCTAGATGGGACGCTTTCTCCACGCGCCAGGATCAATGGAATTCCCGAGTAGAGACCAGTCTGCAGACTTGGCAGACCCAGCTCCACGCAGAGATAGATGAACGTCTGGACACTATGGACGCTCATATGAGGGACTACTTTGGGATGTACCCACCACCACCACCTTCAGGGCCACAGTGAGTTTATTTCTTCTTTCCCCTATCATTTGATGTTCTCTTTTCCACATTGAGGACAATGTTCGGTTTAAGTATGGGGGAGGGATATAGACTTGCTTTCTTGCTAGCTAGTGTACATAGTTTATTTCTGCGTTCGTTTCCTGCATTGTTGTTTCCATTTCTGTTTAAAAAAAAAAAAGCCAAAAAGAAATAAAAAGGCAATCAAAATCCTGGGATGGACTGAAAACCCGAAAGGGCAGTCCAGGTAAAAAGCAGGTAGTCCGACTGGTATAGACCAGGGCAAAAGTGGACTGGAGTGATATGAGTATTGGTGAGATATCTAGCAAAATGAAATGAGTGGCTAGGTGAAAGCCCGAAAGGGCGCCTAGGCAAGATGAGCGTAAAAGAATAAGAGTGATTCTAGGATTCCTCTTCATATCTTGGTGGAGGCGTCATAAGAAGGGAGTCAAAGAAGGACTGCCGGGTAGGCCACTCATGGAGCGATAAGGAGCTAGATTGGAGTTAGGATTAGACTATCTTTGCATCACTTGTTTTGGTTGTCTGGAGCTTATCGTTGATATGTGGTAGTTGCTAGTGTCACGTTTCTTGTACTTCCTGAGGCCTTGGTGTTGATTGAGAGAGTGAACTTTTCTTTAGTTTACTCAGGACGAGTAAAGGTCTAAGTATGGGAGAATTTGATAGGTGTTATTTCATACACCTTTACTAGCAACTATTAGCATAATTTGAAGGAGTTTTGGATGCGTTTTGGTGCTAAGTCTGCAATCCAGATGTTATGGAGAGAAGTGAAGAAATCCAAGGATTTGAAGCTTAGATGGAGCATGAAGATGAGGATGGAGCTGCTGGAGCATTTATGGAGAAGGCTACCAACACTTGGTAGTAATGGAGAGCAGCAGAAGAAGAGAAGAAGAGAAGAAGAAGAGAGCTGGAGGATTGGAGTTCACCGCCCCGCGGCGATCCTCGCCGCGACCCGGCGATGACTCTCAGTAAAGAAGGAAGCCCGCACCAGAGGAAGCCATCGCCCAACGGTGGAGAGTTCACCGCCCCGCGGTGACTGTGCTTAGTGACCTCGCGGCCAGAGTTAGTTTATTTTACTTTATTTTCTTTTATGCATTAGTCAGATTTCCTTTATTTTATTATTTTATTTCCTTGTAAGATATGGTTTGTGATCTTGGGGATTTAGGTTAACTCTATTTAACCTCTTTTCCCATAGCCTCCAAATCATCATCATCAGACGCACTATTGTTTCAACGTAATTTCTAATTAGAGTTTTTCATCCCCTTTAATGGAGAGCTAATTTCCCTTTGTTCTGCTAGACGATTGAAGCAGTACAGTTGATGTGTTTGTGAGATTTCTATTCCTTGTTCTTATCCTTATAAGTGTTGGATTGATTCTCTTGGTTATATTGATTATTGATTTCTTGTTATTCTTCTTAGCCTGATCAACTAGGTTGAATACGTTTTATCAATTGCTAGGATTGCATATAGGGGTTCCGAGTGCATATCTAGTGGCAAACACAATTGTGCGTATAGGGGTCTCGAGCGTACAATTATGTGTGAGAATCAATTGCATGTTAAGTAGGGGAGTGAGTACTTGTACGTCTTTCTACTTGCATGTATCCTATATCCTTGTGTGCATTGCTATTGCTGTGTTGGTGATAAAGTACGCTGACAACTGTGAGAATCAGTTGTGTTTTATCATTGGCATAGTAATAAGTCTATTGACAACTGTGAGAATCAATAGTACTTACGACCAGGGTGGGAACGACTATAAGGATAAATAAACGAACTTGGACAAAATAGATTTCAGTGATCAAACCCTATCTCTATATTGTGGATTTCGGTCTAGTGGAACTACTTCCCCTCATCATACTTTCTTCCTACATAAACCAAATTTGTTTACTTTGTTTGTTTGCTTTCTTGATTACAAAACCCCCCAGTTACTTGTTACTTGTTATTCGTCATTTACGTTTGCATACTACATCATACCTTCTCTGTGGGATTCGACCCTTACTTGTCTGCTATACTCTGTTTAGTAGGTTGGTTAGGATAATTTACTTTGATAAGGCTAATCAACGACATTTGCTTATGCATCTTTAGCCCCGTCAAATTTGGCGCCGTTGCCGGGGAAGGTTTTTGTTTGTTGTGTGTTTTCGTGATTGATTGTTGGTGGAGACCTATCTTATGGTCGACACCCGTAGTACTGACTCTCCCCTTCTAGCTTTGGATCCAAGGATTGAAAGATCTTTTCTTGGAAGCCTGCACAATCAAAGAGGGGAGTAAGAAGAGACCGGAACCGTTGAGACTGCTACTACCCCAGCTATTGCAATGGCTTGAACTGGAACCCTGAGAGAGCTTACTGAGCCGAATATTGGGGCTCAACCCCTAGCTGTCATCATCCCTGCACTCGGAGAAGGGGTGAACTTTGAATTGAAGTCGGGAGTTGTTGCTTATCTCCCTAAATTCCACGGTCTGAGTGGAGAGGATCCGATTTCCTACCTGGGCAAGTTCCACAATGTCTGCATGACCATGAAGCCTAGGAACGTGACCGAAGATCAAATCAAGATGAGAGCTTTTGGTTTCTCTCTACTCGACTCTGTGAGCGATTGGTATTATCACCTGCCACCAGGAACCATAGATACATGGACGAAGCTTCACAAAGCATTCCTGGACAAATATTTTCCCATGAAGAAGGCAAATGCTTTGAAAAAGGCAATTGCCAACATCGAGCAGGCTGGTGATGAAACACTTTATGATTATCTGGAGAGGTACAAGAGGCTTTGTTCCAGCTGCCCATTCCACGGGTATGACAAGCAAGATCTTGTTCTCTATTTACATAATGGTCTGCTGGACCAAGAAAGAAGAATGGTTGACAATCAAAGGTTTCCACTATAAGGAACTTGTTATTTGTTTGATTGTTTATTTCCACTGTGAAGGGAACTTAGAATTCATATTCTGAGTTCCTTAAGTTATTTTCTAACAATCACGATCCTACAATTGGTATCAGAGCAGGAAAAGCTCTAGATCTTTGTTAAGTTTGCAGATCATGTCTCAACCAAGCAAGTTTGAGCTCAGAATATCCACCAACAAGCCACATCTCCGAAAGAAAGGAGAAGAAACATGGTGGGAAAAGTGCATGGAAAGCCACATCAAGACCAACGACTACCAATGCTGGAGGATAGTCGAAAATGGAGATGGCTATGTCGACCTCACCATGAAGGAAGAAGATTCGAAACCAGAACACTATGTTATCATGGAGAAGAATGCCAAGGCCAGGCAGTTCATCCTCAATGGATTGGACAGAGAGGACATGGATAAGGTCATAGGAATCAAGACGGCCAAAGAGATGTGGAAAGCTCTCAAGGAGATGCATGAAGGAAGTGAGGAACTAAAGCAAAGCAGAAAGTTCACTTTGGAAGGAGAATACCACACTTTCAAAATGATGGAAACTGAGACCATCTCAGAGTACTACTCCCGCTTCAACAGATTGATTGGAAAGTTAACAGCGGCGGGAGTCGATCTTGATGAAGTCTCCAAGTCCCTAGTGGTCATCAATGGACTCAACTCCAAATTCACCCTTCTGAAGGGAATCATGAAGAACACTACAGGCATCCAATCCCTTCCCTTGACACAAATCATAGGGAAACTGGAGGTTGAAGAAGGAGAGCACACCAAAGCCAATACCGACAAGAAACTAGAGAAAGGAATTGCCCTCAAGATCTCCAAAGCCTTCTCTAGGCACGAGATGGAGGAAGAGAACTCGGACCTTGAAGAAGAGGAGGACGAACTAACAACCCTCTTCACAAAGAACAACAAAAATTCTTTGTGAAGGGAAGGTTCCAAAAGGGCAGTTCCTCTCACAATGGATCAAGAAGAGACCTCAAGGAAGTCTCCTGTTACAAGTGCAAGGAGAAGGGACACTACGCTAAGAACTGTCCCAACAAAGAAGAGTCCAAGGAAGAGGAAAGACCTCAAAGAAAGAAGGCTCTCGTAGCATCATGGGGAGAAGACTCAGATGAGGAACTGGATCTGAGTGGCTTCTCTGGAGGAAGATGTCTCATGGCAAAAGGAGACTCTAGCGACTCAGAAGACCTCGAGGTAACTTCTGACGATCTCTTAAAATCCCTAGTTGATTGTGATAAGAAACAACTTCTTAAGATCATAAAGAAACTCGGAAAGGAAACCAGTTCCCTTCAACATAAACTAGATGATTGTGAAGATGAAATTGCTTGTTTGACTGTCGAGAATTCTGTTTGGAGTAAGAAACTTGATGAAACTGAGAAAGACCTAGCTGAAACTCACTCCAAACTCATTGATATTAGAAATGTGCATGCTAGTCACCTTAAAATTTGCAAATCTTGTGATGAAACTAGCATAGACTCTGTCAAAGTTCCCTTGCATGCTAACCCAATTGGAAATGACATGCTTCAATCCATAATTGATAGGTTAGACAGTCTCACTGATTCCATTAATGAAAAAATGATAAATCAAACTGTTTTTGTGAGACAACGCCATGGAATAGGATATGTCAATAATAAAGGGAACAATGATGCTGAAGAAGAAAAGGCTAGGCGAGAACTTGTTGAGATGAATGAGAATCTCAGTATTGCTCTTGCCACTTCTCGTGATAGGAATCAATTCCTATTAGAGAAGATCATGGTCCTTGAGAACAAGGCTGAGGTTGCCAAACGTCTCAATAAAGGCTCTCAAAGTCCTAAGAAGGAACCAAAGGGAAAAGAAAAGATGGTTCCTGAAAACCAATGGTTCACCAATTCCTTTGCTCACAAAAGATATATTGACATGGCCCATAGCAAGGTTAGGAACAATGTTTATTTTAACAAAAGGAAAACTGAAAAACCTTTTAGGCCAGGAAAAGGAAAATATAGACATGTTGTTTACAATCGTTTGTGTACCTACTGTGGTAAGAATGGTCATTATAACACTGATTGAGCTAAGAAAAGAAACTTTGAAAAGGAGAAAAGTACTCATTACCATGAAAGGAACCAGTTCCCTGGTTATTCACAGACTCGCAATGCTAATCCCCCCAGTAAAGCCAAGCTTCGCTGAGTTCAGAAATCTTAGTTCCCTTATGTGCAGAAAGATGAGAGGCAACCTCAACTATGGTACATCGACAGTGGTTGCTCATGCCATATGACTGAAAGAAGAAATCAAATGACCTCTCTTCAACCTCTCCAAGGAGGGAACATATCCTTTGGAGACAAAAGCAAAGGGAAAATATGTGGAATAGGAACTGTGAAACTCAACGATCACATTCAGGTAAACAAAGTTCACCTTGTTGATAATCTTGGTTTTGACCTAATAAGTGTGTCACAGCTGTGTGATCAAGGAGACAATGAAGTTAGATTCAGATCAAACGAATGTTCAGTCCTTGACTCCTCGGGACAAATCATCCTAAAAGGGAAAAGATTCAACAATGTCTACATAATTGATCCATCCTTTGTTCCCAAGGAGAAACTTTGTCTCTCAACTGTGAATGACCAAGCTGACTGGTGGCATCAACGCCTCGGTCGTGCTAGCACCAAGCTGATTCAAAAGCTACACTCAAAGGAGCTAGTCAGAGGGCTGCCAAAGCTAAGTGGCACATCTAAGTAACTGTGCTCTGACTGTGTAAAAGGGAAACAGGCTCGTAGTTCCTTCAAGTCCAAAAACATGGTAAGTACCTCAAGGCCTCTTGAACTCATCCACATGGATCTGTGTGGACCCATGAGAGTTCAGAGCCTAGGAGGGAACATGTATATCTTTGTTCTTGTCGATGACTTCTCTCGCTTTACTTGGACCATCTTTATTAAATCTAAGAGTGAAGTTATTGACCGCTTTAAAGATCTGGTTCCCTTGTTAGAAAAATCTCTTGATTGCTCACTCAATGCTATTCGGTCTGACCATGGTACCGAATTCGAAAATAGAGAATTTCTAACCTTTTGCAGTGAACATGGAATTGATCACAACTTCTCTGCACCATACACTCCTCAACAGAATGGAGTAGTGGAGAGGAAGAACAGAACTTTGGAAGACATGGCCCGGACTATGCTGATCTCAAGTGGACTCTCTCAATCATTTTGGGCTGAGGCGATCAACACAGCTTACTACGTCATCAATCGAGCCATGCTTCGCCCAATCACAGAAAAGACACCCTATGAGCTCCTAAGAGGAAGAGTTTCCAACATCTCTCATCTGAGGGTGTTCGGATGCAAGTGCTTTGTGCACAACAATGGGAAGGACAATCTTGGCAAATTCGACCCAAGAAGTGATGAAGGAATCTTCATTGGATATGCCTCGGGTAGCAAGGCGTACAAAGTCTTCAACAAAAAGACTAAAAAGGTAGAAGAAAGTGTTCATGTTATTTTTAATGAAAAATCACTTGGAAAGATTGTGCAGAACACCACCAATTCCTTTGAAGACCCGTTTCCCAAGTCATATCAAGAAGATCCAGATGAAGATGTCACTATACCCAGTTCTTGTCCTGCTGCTCGAAACCCTCCAATGGCTCCTCCACCAGTTCCCATGGATAATGAACAACAATCCATCTCTGGGAACCAGGAGCATGACGACAACATCTGTGGAGACTTCAATGATTCATCTTCCCACATGATCTTCAATGGAGAAGGTGATCCCAACTAGGAAGCTGAATGCTCAACTCAGAATGTCTCCACATCAAATGCTCTAGCTCCTAACAGAGAAAGAAGAGTCATCAAGCCTTCAGTCAGGTTCGAACATCTAACCTTCTTTGCCTTCAATGCCTTTCTATCTATTGTGGAACCAAAGAACATAGGTGAGGTACTGAAGGATGCAGACTGGATCCAAGCTATGCAAGAAGAGCTTCATCAGTTTGAAAGAAACAAAGTATGGCATCTAGTTCCCCGTCCCAAGGATAAACACATCATAGGAACTAGATGGGTTTTCAGAAACAAGCTAGATGATACAGGAGCTGTGATAAGGAACAAAGCTAGACTCGTTGCTCAAGGATACAATCAACAAGAAGGCATCGACTATGATGAAACTTATGCTCCAGTGGCAAGGATCGAAGCAATAAGATTATTGATTGCCTTCGCATCTCACAAAGGGTTCAAGTTGTTCCAAATGGATGTAAAGACGGCCTTCCTCAATGGAATTCTTCAAGAAGAAGTCTATGTCAAGCAACCACCTAGTTTTGAAGACGACGATCATCCAGATCATGTCTACTTTCTAGACAAGGCACTCTATGGCCTCAAGCAAGCTCCCAGAGCTTGGTATGATTGTCTTGCCCAGTTCCTACTCTCAAATGGCTACAGGCGTGGAGTCATTGATAAGACTCTCTTCATCCTAGAAGAAGAAGGTAACATCTTAGTGGTTCAAATTTATGTTGATGATATCATTTTTGGTTCCACTAACCTGTCCCTTGTAGATAAGTTCAAAGACTCGATGAGCAGTGAATTTGAAATGAGCCTAATATGGAAACTCACTTTCTACCTTGGATTACAAATCACTCAAAAGAAAGATGACATACAAATTCACCAACAGAAGTATGTCAGGGAACTACTGAAGAAGTTCAAAATGGATTCATGCAAGCCTCTCTCCACTCCCATATCCACCATTTCCCACTTAGATAAGGACCATTCGAGTCCTCTAGTGGAGGAGAAGCTCTATAGAGGTATGATAGGCTCACTCATATACCTAACGGCTAGCCGACCAGACATTGTTTTTGCTGTTGGCTTGTGTGCTAGGTTCCAATCATGTCCAAGAGAAACCCACTTGGCTGTTGTGAAGAGAATACTTAGATATCTCAAGGGAACTGACTCTCTCTGCATTTGGTACCCCAAAGAATGTCCCTTTGAGCTGATGGGTTTCACTGATGCTGATTATGCTGGATACTTGGTGGATAAGAAGAGCACTTCTGGAATGGCACAGTTCCTAGGCCCTTGCCTTGTGTCATGGGGATCAAAGAAACAAGTCTCAGTCTCCCTCTCCACCACAAAATCCGAGTACATTGCGGCTGCCTCCTGCTGTTCCCAACTTCTCTGGCTAAAGCAACAACTCGCGGATTTTGGTATGTCTTATGGCCCTCTTACAATTCTTTGTGATAACACTAGTGCCATAAACATTTCAAAGAATCCTGTGCATCATACTAGGACCAAACATATCGACATAAGACATCATTTTCTTAGAGATCATGTTGAGAAGGGAAACATCATTATGAAGTTTTATAGAACTGAAGATCAGGTTGCAGATATATTCACTAAAGCATTGAATAGAGTTCCTTTCGAGAACCTTAGATTGAAACTAGGAATGATTCCTATAACCTAGTAGTGACTTTAGTATAAAGGTTCCTTTCCAGTTCCCCTGATTGTCTAGTTTAAGATTGTCAACTTGTTGAGTCTTGATATCTTTGTGTTATATCTGTTGCTTCAAACCCTACTTTTCATAATGGTCTCTTTAAAAAGGGTTTAGATAAATTTTTCTGGCTCTTGTCCTTCTGGTCCTCATTATTCTTTCCACTTCTTCATTGTTCAAGTTTCTTTGAATGGCCCAAAAGTCACAATCTGATCATATTTCTAACCCAACACTATAAGCCGAAATGATGATTGTGTACTAAGACCTTCCCCTGCCTCATTGCTCACTTTAATTCTCTATGATCCATCCCTAAACCCTCTCTGAGAATTATTGTGCAATGCGATAAATGGCCTACCCTGATTTCTTGTATGTGAACGTATTTTTCTGGTTCCATTGTTTAAACCCACATCAAAGGTTCCCACTTGTCCTTCTAGCACGTTGAATATATCGCCAGAAAGGAACCAGGATGAAGCACACTTCCAACGGCTACTTTGGCTCTCCCCCAAAGCTATTTATGGCAAAATCGCATAGGTCAGTCACGTCCTATCAGTTGGCAGACCTCCCTCCTCTCTGAAAGGGTAAGCTTTGAATTTGTATTGACCGTTCGGAAAAGTTGCAAAGAGCCTTCAATGCTCCAAATTCTCCCCAATCTTCTCAACGGCTAGATTTGGCTCAACGTCCCTTCCGCCCTCACCACCTTTAAGAGTTGCCCTGTTTCTCTAAGCTAATCCCACAACTCGCCATCTCTCTGATCTTCCACTTCTCTCTCTCTCTTAAACACAAAAATCCTTAACCTCTCAAAAATGGCCAATCCAAACCCCAATGTTATCCTAGATGAAGAGGAGGCAGCCCTTCTCAAAGCCTTTCGCGAAAAGAAGGCAACATCTTCCTCCAAGCCTATTTCTGCCACCACTTCTCCAAAAACCCAACCTGAAGATAAAACTGTGGAGACAACAACAGAGAAACCTGAAGAGAAACTTGAGAAGCCGTCAAAATCACAGGCTGAGGAGAAAGCCTTAGCCATCACCCCGGCCTCGGAATCGGCTACAAAATCCATCCCCGAAGGTGACTCTCATGACTCCTCCCCTGACAAGTCTATCCAAATGCTCTCCAGCCCTGAGCCCTCACCAGCAAGCCTCAAATCAAAACCCCCTTCCAATCCTGGTCCCTCTGTTGCCACCAGGCTACAACAACGGAAAAGGAGTTCCCAAGCCTTGGTTCCCTATGATCCTCAATCCAACGAGCAAAAACCCTCCAAAAGAACCAAAGCCCTAACCGTCTCGGCCTCTTCCTCCCTGGGTCTCGTCTCCTCTCTCTTCTCTAAGAGGAAGATCCTCAAGCCCCTCATAATCGGCAAAGAGTTCTGGTCACAAAAACTGGAAGAAGAAGATGAGGATATGTTTGGAGAAGCCCTTGCTGAGTTCCACTCCCTCCTGCAGTACTAAGGATGGGACGAGATGTTGATTGAGCCCTTCTCTGCTTCTGATGAGGTCGTCCGCCTGTTTTACCAGTCTATCGAGTTTGTACCCGCTAAAGACAATTGTCCCTGTAACGATGCTATTCTCATATGGAAGGGAACCAGCTATCCCCTATCCTCCAACCTCATCGCATCCACTCTAGGGATTGAGTCTAGGTCTGGGTTTGGCATTCTCCCTCAGAAAAAGGGGTGGCCCAAGGGAAAGGGCTACAAATCCAAGGGAGCAGTGGTCAAGAAAATCTACGACGGTGCCTCCCCCCAATCCTTGGAGACAAAGGACCTCTCCATCACAAACAAGATGTTACACTTCTGGATCACCCATAATCTAGTTCCCAGACAGGAGCACAGGAACGACGTTCTCATCACAGACGCCATTTTTATGGACAAGGTGCTCTCTGGTGTCCAGATTGATCTCCCTCGTATTGTGTTGGCTCATATGCAGTTCTGTTCATCCCATGCCTCCCATGCCCTACCCTTCCCTCATATCATCAAGTCTATTCTCTCTAACCTTCACCAATACCCAGATGATTTGCCTGAGACAGTCTATAGTAAGTGCCTTACCATGGCCACTATCCGGAAGTTGAAGACAAAGGAACAACAGCCCAACCCTTCTGACGCTTAAGCCAATCCGCCTAAGGAAAAGGCGAGTTCCCAAGCCCCTTCTAGCTCCCGACCACAGCTCAACCCCTCTTTAGACTCCTCTGCGATCCTCTTTGCTTTGGATCGTATTGAAAAAGCAATCATGGAAGGCTCGACTGCCATCCCGGTCGCCCTCCGTGATCAAGTACAAGAGTTGGGAAAAATGAGCTCAGCTGTGATAAGTCTGGTGAAAGTCCTTCAGATGAATTGGGAAGATGCAATCGGTGCTCATCAGGCCACAGGCCAAAATGTAGGAACTGACGACACAGTTGATGAAGAGGAGGCCGTTGCTCTGCCATAGGAACGCTTGTTCTGGTTCCCAGTGCTGTAACATCACAGCGTGCTAGTAGTTTCCCCTAGGATCCTACTTCCCTTTTCCTTCCTCATGTCGTCTTTCCTAACGATTGCTTTTGTTGTTGCCCTCGTCGTTTGTTATTTTGTTGTTGGTTCTTGTCGGTGGTTGTTAAGTTATTAGTTTGTGTTGTTTTATGGATTATCTTATCCTTTCTATGAACAATGATCAGTGTTAAGTTTTAATGACTATCTTTTGGTTTCGTTCCAATGATCAATTTGTCTTTGCCCTAAGTTTCCATTATGCTTCTGTTATGGGATTGATGCATTTGCATATTCACTTGGATATCCTGTTCTTAACTAGCATTTAATCTTTTCGATGATGTCAAAAGGGGGAAGAAAAGGATAGGAACCTTGAACTTTGGAAACCACTTGACTAATAGGAACTCTGAACTAGTTCTACTTCTAAGGGGGAATTTGAAATAAACTCGTTCACTTGCTTAGGGGGAATTTGCAACCATTGAATGTTCCTCATTACTCTGTAATATTGAAAATCCCTTAAAACTCAATATGGTCTCATGAAATTCAAGTCCTATTATGTTGCCAGGTTCCTTGTATTTGTCATCATCAAAAAGGGGGAAATTGTTAGGAAACGGAACTCTGGAACCTCGGTTCCCCTGAGAGTTCCTTTTCTCAATTTCTCTACTTTTGAAGATGACAAATATTATGATACTAATGTTTTATCTCAAAGATGTGTTTTAAAGAACCACAGGAATATACCAAAGGCAAGAAAACCAAACAGGACAAAGAGAACCAAAGGAACAAGACAAAAGAAGGAACCCAGAGGAACCCAGGTGTACCCAGAAAGGTAGCATGCAAGGCTGCGATTTCCGAGAAATCTGGGAACACACAACCTAGGACAAAAGTTGTTGAAAACGACTTGTCCGAAGTTTCCAAAGGTCTACCAATGTCCAGAACAAAACAACAAGATACCCAGAAACGCTGAACCTCGAACAGAAAAGATGAAAGCGACATGACATAGAGATGTCACTATCCAGAAGACAGTTCCCAAGCGCCCAGCTTGCTCAACCTCAGACGAAAGCACTTGAACAACGACATAGCAAGACTCGTCTGAGGTAGTTGACCAACCAAGAGAGATTCTGAGCTGCCTAGGTTGTTTGCACATGCCAAGAACAACGTGGACCAAGGAGAACCACTGATCCTAGGGCAAGCTCAATCTGTGGGAACCCAGAGAGGATTAAGCTGCGAAGAATCCTCTATAAAAGGAAGACTAACTCAAGAGAGTTATCCTCATGCACTGAAATACGAATCACACTCATTAGCAAATATCAAGTGTGAACCTTCAAACAAGATCATCAAAGCAAACCGAGATCAAGAGGAACCAGTCAAGGAAGGGAAGAGCTGAGTGCTAAGTTCCTGTGACTGTAAGTAATAGTTCCTAGGTGCGAAGGTCTGTTTCTTGGATTAATTATTGATTGTGTTAAGTTATCTAGGATTGCCTAACTGTGTGTAAGGCAAAGAAACTGTGTGTTTGTTCCTAGGATAAGCTGTAACCAAAAGAGATAAGAAATCAAGAAGTAGACCTTGAAATCCTTTCGAAAGAAAGGTAGTGGTTTTTATCCTGAATTGCTAGTTGACAATCAAAGGTTTCCACTATAAGGAACTTGTTATTTGTTTGATTGTTTATTTCCGCTGCGAAGGGAACTTAGAATTCATATTCTGAGTTCCTTAAGTTATTTTCTAACAATCACGATCCTACAGAAATCCTCTTGCAAAAGAGATAGTGAGTTTTATCCTGGATAACTAGTTGGTTATCAAAGGTTCCCACTCTAAGGAACTTGTCTTGAATTCGCTATCGTTACTTATTCCGCTGCTTAGGAACTGAACTCTCAGTTCCCTTGTTTAACTAACAACGTACGATCTTACAATTGGTATCAGAGCGAATTCAAGACAAGTTCCTTAGAGTGGGAACCTTTGATAACCAACTAGTTATCCAAGATAAAACCCACTACCTCTTTTGCAAGAGGATTTCAAAGTCTACTTCTTGTATTAATACTTCGGTTATAATCAATTAGAGTAGAACACACAGATTCAAGTCTCAGACACACTATAAGACTCTCTACCTAGTTCAACCTAACCAAGTAACAAGCAAGCAACTTACTTCGTTCTTCTTCAAAGAACACGGCACAAAATTTTCACTGCACTCGGAAAACTTCTCTTTGTGAATGCGTGAAGAATGAGAGAGGTTTGACTACTTTATTTATATGATCGAATTACTGAAGGAAGCAAATCTTCAATAACAAAATCATACAAATAAAATAATAAAAAAGAAATCGTTAAAGATAACATTTGTTACTAAATATTATCTCTACCGATTTTACATGTTTTGTTTCCATAAAAGATATTCTTTTACGCTCCTAAATATATGGAAACCGGATAGGATCTTGAAGTTCTCTCTCTAACCAAGATCTACCCTAAATCAGCTCGCCGCCACCTTCACAGATTTATCCAAGTGTTTCTGGCGCCAGCAAGCTTCAGTTCCTTCCGCCAGTTCCCACGACTGGCGTCAAAAGCTCTGTTCCATGCTTTCCTCGTCCAAAGTTCCCTGTTTGTCACACTAATGGAAATATTAATAGCAAAGGTGTTTGTCATTATCAAAACTAGGAAAACTGAGGAAGGGAACTAGGGTAGGGAACTGAAGTTCCCAAAAAGTTCACTTCCTAATAAGGTTCCCGATTTAGTGCCTTGGTGAATATATCAGCAATTTGATCTTCTGTCCTACAGTGTTCTAGCAATATGTTCCCTTTCTCAACATGATCACGTAAAAAATGATGCCTTATATCAATGTGCTTGGTTCTAGTATGATGCACAGGGCTCTTAGATATGTTGATTGCACTGGTGTTGTCATATAAGATTTTAAGGGGACCGAAAGACATACCAAAGTCCGCGAGTTGTTGTTTGAGCCAGAGGAGTTAGGAACAGCAAGCAGCAGCTGCGGTGTACTCAGCTTCAGTGGTGGAAAGGGCGACTGAATTTTGCTTCTTGGATCCCCAAGAGATCAAGCAGGGACCAAGGAACTGGGCCATTCCTGAGGTACTTTTGCGATCAACCAAGAACCCAGCATAGTCGGCATCGGTGTAGCCAAGGAGATTGAAGTGGCAGTCTTTAGGGTACCAAAGACATAGGTCGTCAGTTCCCTTCAGATAGCGAAAGATGCGTTTCACCTCAGTGAGATGAGATTCCCTTGGATCGGCTTGAAACCTGGCACAGAGACACACGGCAAACACAATATCTGGCCTACTAGCGGTTAGATACATCAAAGAACCTATCATACCACGATAGAGCTTCTCTTTAACTCGTTGTCCAGAAAGATCAGTGGTGAGACGAGTTGCAGGGGAGATGGGAGTGGAAATGGGTTTGCTGGAATCCATCTTGAACTTCTTCAGAAGTTCCTTTAGATACTTTTGTTGATGAATTTGGATTCCATTTGGCTTCTGAGTGACTTGTAATCCCAGAAAGAATGTGAGTTCCCCAATCATGCTCATTTTGAACTCGCTACTCATTAGATCCTTGAATTTATCTACAAGAGCCAGGTTAGTGGAGCCAAAGATAATATCATCAACATATACCTGGACCACTAATATGTCACCCTTTACATCCAGAATGAAAAGAGTTTTGTCGATCACACCACGTCGATAGCCATTTGCCGTTAGAAACTGGGCAAGACGATCATACCAAGCACGGGGAGCTTGTTTGAGACCATAGAGCGCCTTGTCCAGAAAATACACGTGGTCAGGGTGATCATCATTCTCAAATCCTGGAGGTTGCTTGACGTAGACTTCCTCTTGAAGATTGCCATTGAGGAACGCAATTTTTACATCCATTTGGAAGAGCTTAAAGCCTTTGTGAGACGCATAAGCAATGAGCAACCGAATGGCCTCCAATCTTGCTACGGGAGCGAACGTCTCATCATAATCAATCACTTCTTGTTGATTATATCCTTGAGCAACCAGTCGAGCTTTGTTCCTTGAGACTGCACCAGAATCATCCAATTTGTTGCGAAAAACCCACCTAGTTCCTATGATGTGGAGATTGGCGGGGCGAGGAACTAGTCGCCAGACCTTGTTCCTCTCGAACTGGTGAAGTTCTTCTTGCATGGCAATGATCCAGTCGGCATCCTTCAGAGCTTCCGTGATGTTCTTGGGTTCTATAAGAGACAAGAAAGCATTGAATGCACAAAAAGTCATATCCTCATAACCGTACCTGACCGGGGGCTTGATTGTCCGCTTTTCTCTGGTGGGAGCAAGCAGGTCAGTCCCTGGAGTTTCATGATTTTTAGGGATGGGAGTTGAGGCGACTGGAGCTGTGGTGTCGATTGCCTGAGCGATGGAGTTGGCTTGAGCTGTTGAGCTGGAGGGAACTGCGTCTTTCAAGGGAACTGGGTTATCGACCACATTGTCCTATTGAGTGGGTAGAGCCGGGGAGCTCTCCATGGACATTGATTCCTTGGGCTCAATCATAGGACTCGATTGATGATGATTAGCCTGTGAGGGATAAGACTTTGGTTGTGAAGGGGCTTCATCATCGGAGTCTTCTAGTGGGCGTTGAAATGGATCTTCGGAGGGAACTAAGGGATCCTGCACAGACTTTGGAGGCAGTTTTTCATTGAAAATAACATGAATGCTTTCTTCTACCTTTTTAGTCCGTTTGTTGAAGACTTTGTAAGCTTTGTTGTTTGATGCATATCCGATGAAGATCCCTTCATCACTTCGTGGATCAAATTTGCTCAGATTGTCCTTTCCGTTATTGTGGACAAAACACTTGCATCCAAAAACACGCAGATGGGCGATGTTGGGAACTCGTCCGCGAAGGAGCTCATATGAGGTCTTCTCAAGGATGGGGCGTAGCATAGCCCGATTTAGAATGTAGCACGCTGCATTGACGACTTCTTCCCAGAAGATCTGAGGGAGCTCACTAGAGATGAGCATAGTACGGGCCATATCCTCCAGCGTTCTGTTCTTTCTTTCAACAATTCCGTTCTGTTGTGGAGTGTAGGGAGCTGAGAAGTTGTGATCAATTCCATGTGCCCTGCAAAATGTTAGAAAGTCTCTATTTTCGAACTCAGTTCCATGATTGGAACGAATGGCTCGAAGAGATACATTTAAGGATTTCTCAAGCAAGGGAACAAGCTCACTAAACCTATCAAAGACTTCACTCTTTGATTTTATAAATAGAGTCCAAGTAAATCTTGAGAAGTCATCCACAAGGACAATAATATACTTGTTGCCACCAAGGCTTTGAACGCGCATAGGACCGCAGAGATCCATGTGAATGAGTTCAAGAGGTTTGGAGGAGCTAACCAGTGTTTTGGATTTGAAGGAACTACGAACCTGTTTCCCTTGGGCACAGTCAGAACAAGTTTCTGACTTTTCAGCGTTGATTTTGGGAAGACCACGTACTAGTTCCTTTTGATGCAGCTTATGGATGAGCTTAATGCTTGCATGAGCAAGTCGTTGATGCCAGAGATTTGTTTGATCATCAATGGAAGAGAGACACAACTTTTCTTTGGGAACGAACTTAGGATCAATGATGTAAACATTATTGAACCTTTTTTCCTTTTAGTATCACATTTCCCTGTCTATCTTCAACAAAACATTCCTTTGAGGTAAAGCGAACCTCATTGCCCCCTTGATCACACAGCTGTGACACACTTATTAGATCAAAACCCAAATTTTCAACAAGGTTAACATTACTTACCTTAATGTGATCTGTGAGATTCACGCTTCCAGTTCCGCAGATTGTTCCCTTTCTCTTGTCTCCGAAGGAGATAGTTCCTCCTCGGTGTTGCTGAAGTGACGACATTTTCTTTCTATTTCCAGTCATATGGCACGAGCATCCACTGTCGATGTACCATTGATCTTGTTGTCGCACTTCGTCCTGCATAAGGGAACTCAAACTTTTTGAACCCAGCTAAGCATAGCTTTTCTGGGTGAATTAGGTTGATATCTTGTCTATGGGTTAGAAGAAGGAGCAAAGTAGTATGGATCATTCAAATCAGTAATAGTGTGTGTCCTTTTCTTATTGTTTATTTTCTGGTTCCTTTTCTTAGCATTTGCTTGCATTTGTTTCTTCTTATGGATGCAATCATGATACGTGTGACCATTTTTACCACAATGCCAACAAAAAACGATTATAAACTACATGACCATACTTACCTTTACCAGGTCGGAAGGGTCTTTCCTGTTTTCTTTGCTCAAAGTTGATATTCTTACCTTTAGTTCCCTGGGCTTAGGAAACGTACATCTTGTGAGCATTTTGACCATTGAACCAGGTTTGGTTCTCTTTGGGCCTTTGTTCAAGCACTTTTACCTTCTCCTCTAGGAACTGGGCTTTATCACGTGAGTTTTGCAGTGCTCCACCGAGGAACTCATTTTTCTCAGCCAGTTCCTTTCTTATTTTCTCATTTTCAGCAGAGCATGATTCCTCAGAATCGCTTTTACCAGTATAACCAAGACCATGTCGTTGCTTAACAAAAACAGTTTGATTCACAGTTTTCTCATTTATAGAGTGAGTGAGATGATCAAGTTTATGCACGATTTCATTAAGCAAGATGAAAGTCCTTTTTTCAGTATCTGTGGGGGGAACTGAGGGAATATCAGCATGCATGAGTTCAATTTTAATATTTTTGCAAGACTCACACTTTCTTAGGGGATCAGCTAACAATTTTTCAGCTTCATCTAATTTCTTACTCCAGACAGAATTTTCAGTAGTTAAGCAAGAAATTTCATCTTCATATTCCTCCAGTTTCTCTTATAGGGAACTAGTTTCCTTTCCAAGTTTCTTAATAATTTTGACTAGTTGTTTTTTGTCATATTCAAGAAGAGACTTAGTAAAGTCAGAAGAGGATACCTCGGAGTCGTCCGATTCTGTTGAATCTTCTTTGGCCATTAGACATCTTCCTCTGGTAGTTCCCTTTGTCTCTTGTTCTCCTTCAGAGTCTTCTGAGTCATCTCCGAAGGTAGCGAAAAGAGCCTTCTTGTGCTGAGTTTTGTCATTGTCGTTGGAGTTCTTAGGACAGTTTCTTGCCAAATGTCCTCTTTCCTTGCATTGATAGCATTGATATTCAGAGAGGTCCTTCTTTTGGAAATTCTTCTTGAACTTTCCTTTGATGAAGTGCTTTCTGATATGCTTTGTGACTAAGGCGGTCATCTCGTCTTCTTCATCCTCAAGATCAGAGTTTTCTTCTTCCATTTCTAATCTTGAAAAAGCCTTTGAGATTTTTAAGGCAATTCCCTTTTCCATCTTCTTGGCAGAACTCGACTTTGATGTTTCTCTTTCGTCGACTTCAAATTTCCCTATGATTTGAGTCAGGGGGGGAGCTTGAATTCCAGGAGTAGTCTTCAGAACTCTTTTGATGAGGCTGAACTTTGAGTTGAGACCGTTGATGATGACAAGAGATTTGGACTATTCGTCAAGTTCCACACCGGCGGTGGTGAGTTTTGTGACGAGCCTTGTGAAACGAGAATAGTACTGAGATATGTCCTCGGTTTCAAGCATTTCGAAGGTGTGGTACTCTCCTTCTAGGGCGAACTTCCTGCTTTGTTTTAGTTCTTCACTGCCTTCATGCATTTCCTTCAAAGCGGTCCAGATCCCTTTAGCAGTTGGGATTCCTATCACCTTGTCCATATCTTCTCTGGTCAGCCCATTGAGGATGAGTTGACGAGCTTTAGCGTTTTTTTCCTTGATGACGTAGTACTCAGGCTTCCATTGGTCTTCAGTTAAGTCCTTAGGAATGACTCCATCACCATTTTCTATCACGCGCCAGCATTGATAGTCTATGGTTTGAATGTGGTTTCCCATGCTTCTTTGCCACCATTCTTCTTCTCCTTTCTTGCGGATGTGAGGCTTGTTGATGGAGATTCCCAGACTGAATTCACTTGAGGTAGACATCTTGAAATCTGTAAACTAACACAAATCTAGAGCGCATGCTCTTATACCAATTGTAGGATCGTACGTTGTTAGTTAAACAAGGGAACTGAGAGTTCAGTTCCTAAGCAGCGGAATAAGTAACGATAGCGAATTCAAGACAAGTTCCTTAGAGTGGGAACCTTTGATAACCAACTAGTTATCCAGGATAAAACCCACTACCTCTTTTGCAAGAGGATTTCAAAGTCTACTTCTTGTATTAATACTTCGGTTATAATCAACTAGAGTAGAACACACAGATTCAAGTCTCAGACACACTATAAGACTCTCTACCTAGTTCAACCTAACCAAGTAACAAGCAAGCAACTTACTTCGTTCTTCTTCAAAGAACACGGCACAAACTTTTCACTGCACTCGGAAAACTTCTCTTTGTGAATGCGTGAAGAATGAGAGAGGTTTGACTACTTTATTTATATGATCGAATTATTGAAGGAAGCAAATCTTCAATAACAAAATCATACAAATAAAATAATAAAAAAGAAATCGTTAAAGATAACATTTGTTACCAAATATTATCTCTACCGATTTTACATGTTTTGTTTCCATAAAAGATATTCTTTTACGCTCCTAAATATATGGAAACCGGATAGGATCTTGAAGTTCTCTCTCTAACCAAGATCTACCCTAAATCAGCTCGCCGCCGCCTTCACAGATTTATCCAAGTGTTTCTGGCGCCAGCAAGCTTCAGTTCCTTCCGCCAGTTCCCACGACTGGCGTCAAAAGCTCTGTTCCATGCTTTCCTCGTCCAAAGTTCCCTGTTTGTCACACTAATGGAAATATTAATAGCAAAGGTGTTTGTCATTATCAAAACTAGGAAAACTGAGGAAGGGAACTAGGGTAGGGAACTGAAGTTCCCAAAAAGTTCACTTCCTAACACTCTTAAAATTCAACATTCTATTATTTGTATTATGAATATATTTCATTGATTGAACTTTGTGGAACTGACTCTACTACCGTGATACTTGCGTCAAGTGAGCAAATCATGTTAGACGCATTTTTCACCAACAAACAGTTTAGGAGCGTTTGAATACAACTGGTGATGAACGAGGATGCAGAAGTGTTGAATGCAAGTTAAAGGTATATAGGCAAGAAGTACATATACAATTTATTACACTAAATGACTTTTTAAATATTTTATACTCTTTTATTAAGTTACATATAATAGCATCTATATATTTGATAAGGAAATGCCTTTCGTTGTTTTACTTAGCAATCATCTCAAACTTTTACCTCCATGTTATGTGATTTGCAGGTTCAAAGAGAGCTTCTTTACAATGAGTTCTCAACTAAGAATGTTGAAGACATGACAATGCTTGTAAGGTCTTTCTTGCACCGGGCCGCTCTCCCATGAATCATGAGACATCTTTATGCTCACTATATGTTAAGTTATTTTCATGTTTCAGTCTCCTATATAAGGATTTGGTAATAGATTTCGCTTTAATGTTTGTTTGTACTATGTTACTAATAGTTCAGGTACTTTGTAAACAAATGTATGTTTTCATATTTATCATGTGCTACTCAATACTTTTGTCTTTGGATATTAGCCTTTGCTTAACAGGTGCCTGTATATTCGTATTGGTTTGTTTAGATTCCCGGGTGTTGATCGAGCTTGGATTAATTCATTTTTTTCCTGCTTGTATGCGTGTATCAGCATGTGTCCTACATCAACCTAATTGAGAACTACAAGACAAATTATATTGAATTCCATTCCTGGATAATGCTTGCATGCTTAAAGTAGCAGTTTTTATTTTGCTAATATTGTCATTATTAAATTTATAATATTTTGAACTAAAAGCTGATGATTTTATTTTCTTTTAGGACCACATCATTGCTCGCCTTCAACAACCTTATTCACTAGATTATATTCCTATGGAGGAGGAATTCCATGTCAGTTGTTGGTAACATCTGCTCGGATGTATTGGAATGGAAATTGGTAATTGGATCTTCTTGTTTCTTATTTTTCTTGTCCCATGGGTATAATCTGCCCTTGGAAATAGAGAGAATGTGTGTTAATCAGCAAATCTAATATAAATATAATCTATGTGTTGGTTGGTTTCGTTTTCCTCTCTCGTTGCTTGAATGTGTTTTGTATGATTTGGCTACTCTAATTGCCAATGGCATTTTCTTTATTTTAGAGCTGGAAACCAAGAGAATTTTGCTTGATATATTTAAGGAGAAGCAACAAAAGAGTGTTGATGTTGGTGCAATACCAAGCTTCTACAAAAAGGCATGTACGGTTTAAAGTTGCACCTTAAGGGCTTGTGCTCATGCCTTGTCCTTAAATTAACAATAGTAAGCATACGGAATATCTTAACTATTTTATTGATCCCCTTTGCAGGTAAAGTTGGGAAATATATAAAAGCTTATTCAAAAATATGAGAGCCTTAAGGTTTGTTTTTCCTCCTTAAACATCGGCTACATATTTACAAATGTTGAGTATGCTTGAATTCAACTGAGGGCCGACGCCGGGTCGCGGTGGATTTGGACGCCCCGCGGTGGGGCAACTGAGAGTTGCCGAGAGCTGTCGCCGGGTCGCGGTGAGGCTGGCGCCTCGCGGTGGAAAGGCCACCGCCCCGCGGTGGAAAGGCCACCGCCCCGCGCTGGATGGATTCATCTCGCGGTGGCCCATTGGGCCGGTGTCATGAGGCCCAAAATCTGTCAGGGTAGATTAGCACTATATATAGTCGTCTAATGTAAACCCTAATTATAATCTGAAATTTCTGCCTCCTAATACAATCTGATCTCACTCTATTCGTGGACGTAGCCAATTTGGTGAACCACGTAAATCTGTGTTCGTTTGTTCTTGTTCTTTCTTGTTTGTTTGTTTGTCTCTCTCTCAATCCGCACAACAAACTGGTATCAGAGCTTCGGGTTAGATCGGCATTTGTAATCAGGAGAGAAGGATGCCTGCTATGAACATCAAGATCGACAAGTTCACAGGGAGGAACAGTTTCAGTCTATGGCAGATCAAGATGCGGGCTTTGTTGAAGCAACATGGTCTATGGGGGCCGCTGAAGGTAAAGGCAGGCGAGAACGTCACCGCTGAGATGGCCATTCAGGAGGAGAAGGCACACTCAACGATTATGTTGTGCCTGGCAGATGATGTCATCACCGAAATTTCGGATGAAGACTCTGCTGCTGGGTTGTGGTTGAAGTTGGAGAGTCTTTACATGACGAAGTCTCTCACCAACAAGCTACTTCTGAAGCAACGTCTATTTGGCCTGCGTATGCAGGAAGGTACGAAACTCAGGGAGCATTTAGAACAACTTAATACTATTCTGTTAGAATTAAGGAATATTGATGTTAAGGTTGAAGATGAGGATGCTGCCTTGATTTTGTTAGTATCTCTGCCCAATTCGTATGAGAACTTTGTTCAATCATTCATAGTTGGGAAAGATACAGTAACTCTGGAAGACGTCAGGTATGCCCTTCATTCAAGGGAACTACGTCATCAGGCAAATGACACGAGTTCAGATAATCAGGCCTCTAGGCTGTTTACCAGCGGAGGCAAGGGGCAAGGAAAAGGGAAGAAGAAGGAAAAGAAGCCATCTTCTTCAAAGGGTCCTAAGCCGAACGATGTCTGCAACTACTGTAAAGAGAAAGGGCATTGGAAGAACGAATGTCCTAAGAAGAAGAAACCGCAGGATTCTGGTTCTGCAGCTGTTGCAGAAGATGATTTTGCACTTGATGAGGATATAGCTCTGGTTGCTGGTGGACACACTAATCAGGATGATGTGTGGGTTCTTGACTCCGGGGCTTCCTATCACATATGTCCTAAGAGAGAGTGGTTCGAAACCTATAAGCAGGTAGATGGTGGCAGTGTTTCCATGGCCAACAGTTCTGTCTGCAAGGTGGTTAGAATTGGCTCTATCAAGATCAGGACACATGATGGCAGATTCTGTACATTGAACGAGGTCAGGCATGTTCCACTTATTACCAAGAATTTGATATCTCTGAGTCTGCTAGACAGTAAGGGGTTCTATTTCAAGGGTGAAGGTGGAGTTCTGAATGTCTGTAAGGGTTCTGATGTTATCCTGAAAGGTGTCAAAAAGGGCACTTTATATTTCCTGCAGGGTTCTACTATTTTTGGGTCTGTTTCTGTTGCATCTTCAGAGATTCACAAGGATGATATGACTAAGTTATGGCACATGAGACTTGGTCATATGGGTGAAAAGGGGATGCAAATTCTGGCAAAGGAAGATCTTCTTGGTGGTCACAAGATCACGAGTCTTGACTTCTGTGAGCACTGTGTCTTTGGGAAGCTACACCGCAACAAATTTCCAAAGGGTATTCATAGGACAAAAGGCACACTTGATTACATCCATTCGGATTGTTGGGGTCCGGCTAGCGTTGAGTCTCTTGGAGGTCAGAGGTACTTCTTGACTGTCATTGATGATTACTCAAGAATGACTTGGCTGTTTGTCATGAAGCACAAAGGAGAAGCTTTCAAGAACTTCAAAGAGTGAAAAACGTTAGTGGAGAATCAAACAGGGAAGAAGATCAAAAGGCTGCGAACTGATAATGGTCTGGAGTTCTGTTCGTCTGAGTTTGATCAGTTCTGCAAGGATGCTGGAATTGCTCGTCATCACACAGTCAGGCATACACCACAGCAGAATGGTGTAGCTGAGAGGATGAATCAGACACTACTGGAGAGAGCGAGGTGCATGCTCTCTAATGCAAAACTGGATAGGAGATTTTGGGCAGCAGCAGTGACTACAACATGCTACTTGATAAACCATGGACCTCACACTGGCATAAACTGCAAAACACCTTACGAGGTGTGGTCTGGTAAGCCTGTTGATTACTCGAGTCTGAAGGTTTTTGGCTGCACAGTTTATTATCATGTGAGTGAGGGCAAACTAGAGCCAAGAGCAAAGAAGGAAGTATTTGTGGGCTATGGAGATGGTGTCAAGAGATACAGAGTTTGGTCTCCATCTGAGAAGAGGGTTATTATGAGTAGAAGCGTCATTTTTTATGAGAGTTCTATGCTTAACTCTACTGTGAAGTCCATAGAAGAAAGTAGCAGTGTTGATAAATAGGTGGAGTTAGAAGTTCCTGTACAAGAAGAAGAGGAAGAACACCACAGTAAAGCTGAGTCGCCAGAATCTACACCATCAGATTCTCAACCATCAGAAGCTATTCATCAAAGTTTAGCTGAAGGTCGCTCAAGAAGGGTTGGAGTTAGGCCACCACAGAGGTATGGTTTTGAGGATATGGTGGGCTATGCACTACAGGTTGCCGAGGAGGTGGATACGTTTGAACCATCCACCTACAAAGAAGCTGTATCAGGGTCTGAAGCTGCACAGTGGTTTGCAGCAATGGGAGATGAGATAGAATCACTTCATAAGAATCAGACTTGGGAGTTGGTCTCACTGCCTGCAGGGAGAAAGGTTATTACTTGCAAATGGGTTTTCAAGAAGAAGGAAGGGATATCTGCTGCTGAAGGAGTCAAGTTTAAGGCTAGAGTTGTTGCTAGAGGTTTCAATCAGAGAGAGGGAGTGGACTACAATGAGATTTTCTCACCTGTGGTCAGACACACTTCAATCAGGGTGTTGCTAGCAATAGTACCACATCAGGATTTGAAGCTTGAACAACTTGATGTGAAGACAACTTTTCTACATGGAGAGCTAGAAGAGGAGATATACATGACTCAGCCAGATGGTTTCCAAGTTCCAGGAAAGAAAAAGTATGTTTGCAAGTTGAAGAAGCCCTTATATGGACTTAAGCAGTCTCCTAGGCAGTGGTATAAGAGATTTGACAGCTTTATGATGGAGCTCGGCTACAACAAGAGTGCATATGATTGTTGTGTTTACTACAACAAGTTGAAAGATGGCTCTCTCATCTACTTAGTTTTGTATGTAGATGACATGTTGGTAGCTGCAAAGAGCAAGGCAGAAGTTCAGAAGTTGAAAGATCTCCTAAGTGGTGAGTTTGAGATTAAGGATCTGGGAGCAGCTCGAAAGATTCTAGGAATGGAGATTCTTAGAGATAGAGGTCAGAAGAAACTTTTCTTATCACAAAAAGGTTACATAGAGAAGGTGTTGTCAAGGTTTGGTATGTCAACCGCTAAGCCTATCGATACACCTTGTGCTGCTAATATCCATCTTACTACTCTGTATGCACCTCAGTCAACTGAGGAGAAGGAGTATATGTCTAGAGTCCCCTATGCTAGCGCGGTAGGGAGCTTGATGTATGCTATGGTCTGTACAAGACCAGATCTGGCACAGGCTATTAGTGTTGTGAGTAGGTTCATGGTTCAACCAGGAAAGGAACACTGGCAAGCTGTGAAGAGGATATTCAGGTATCTGAGGGGAACATCTGATATTGGTCTCATTTATGGAGGTGATACACAGTGCTTGGTCACAGGGTATTCAGATTCTGATTACGCTAGAGATGTTGATAGCAGGAGATCTATGACTGGTTATGTTTTCACTCTTGGTGGTTCTGTTGTTAGCTGGAAGGCGACTCTGCAACCTACTGTGACTTTGTCTACAACGAAAGCAGAGTACATGGCTTTGACGGAGGCTGCTAAAGAGGGAATATGACTGAAAGGACTGGTTAGTGATCTGGGTCTACATCATGATCAGGCAACTGTCTACTGTGACAGTCTGAGTGCTATATGCTTAGCCAAGGATCAGGTTCATCACGAACGGACTAAGCATATTGACGTGAGGTATCATTTTCTGAGAAGTGAGAAGAGGATAAAGGTGAAGAAAGTAGGTACTGCTGATAATCCTGCTGATATGTTCATCAAGCCCGTTCCACATAGCAAGTTCCAGCACTGTTTGGACTTGCTAAACGTCAGAAGCTGTTAGTTTGCCCTGTGGGGCAAGTCTGGATCTGAGAGACAGAGGAGATAGTACATCTGGCATTGCCTAATGCATCTGGTACATCTGGGAGAATTCAAGTCAAGGTGGAGATTGTTGAGTATGCTTGAATTCAACTGAGGGCCGACGCCGGGTCGCGGTGGATTTGGACGCCCCGCGGTGGGGCAACTGAGAGTTGCCGAGAGTTGTCGTCGGGTCGCGGTGAGGCTGGCGCCTCGCGGTGGAAAGGCCACCGCCCCGCGGTGGAAAGGCCACCGCCCCGCGATGAGGGACACCGCCCCGCGCTGGATGAATTCATCTCGCGGTGGGCCATTGGGCCGGTGTCATGAGGCCCAAAATCTGTCAGGGTAGATTAGCACTATATATAGTCGTCTAATGTAAACCCTAATTGTAATCTGAAATTTCTGCCTCCTAATACAATCTGATCTCACTCTGTTCGTGGACGTAGCCCATTTGGTGAACCACGTAAATCTGTGTTCGTTTGTTCTTGTTCTTTCTTGTTTGTTTGTTTGTCTCTCTCTCAATCCGCACAACAACAAAGAGGACAATCTGATGCTCAGCTAAAGCATCCATTTCTTGCACATCAGGATGCTGGAAAGCTCGATGCTTATATTGATAAGAGAAGGAAAAGAAATGCTTCCAAGGACCACCAGTTCATGCCCTACAGAAGGCCGGACAACAATGAGTGATCAAGTAAACAATTTTGACTCTCCTATAGAGAACCATCCTATATTAAAGAGGTTGATGAGCGTCTCAAAGAGCGCTTTTCAGAGGCTTTTTCTCAACGTAAGTCTAATCTTGTTAGTTTTTAGCTTGTTCGAGGATCTCGTAAATTTCCCTAGGTAGGAATCTCACATGTTTCTTTCAATCGAACAAGTTTAATTGGGCTCAATCTTACACAGTGCATAATTATATTGAATTAACATTTTCAAAGAGGCAATTGTTGCTTGGCTAAAGAAGAAGACAAGCCCAGGAGTTCGTAATGTAACAACAGCAGAGGAAGCTGGGAAAATCTTGAGCACTGATTCTATTGTAGTGGTGGCATTCCTTGAGAGCTTGATGGTATTCACAACATATATCTGACATTTAGTTTCTTGCCTTCCATTTTTACATTATGTTAAGCATTGCTTGTGTCGATGTCCAACACCATAAATCTTAATTATAGCCTTGCAATTGCTTTAAAAATGTGTATCTGATTGCTCCGTTTGTGGTATTTCCAGGGTCCTGAAATCAAGGAACTTGAGTTTGTTTCACAGCTAGATGATGACGTGGATTTCTACCAAACTTCTAGCGCTGACGTGGCGCCCTGCTTTGGTTTATTGAAAAAGGAGGCTGAGAAGCTGACCACATTCAATTAGCTTTCTTTATATCTACATTTTCTAGAGAGTTCAAAAGTCATTCTCACTTAGTGCTGATGAAGTCATTTCCTAGGATTTGCAGATGGTAACTTCTCCAATTCAACAATCTTGGAGTTTGTATCTACCAACAAATAACCTTTAGTGTTCAAATTTTCCAGGGAAACTAGATCAGTTATTTTTGAACATCCTATTAACAAGCAGGTACATATATTGGTGTCGTTAATCCAACCTTAATTATCTCCTTATTCACCTTGTTATAGTGATCATTATAAGTACCTTTCACCTTCATAGGTGATGCTTTTTGCCACGGCCAATAAATAAGAGAAGTACATTCCTGCTTGATTATTGGAATTGCATACTAATGTTTTAGAATTCCACTAGTGACTTTTCATCTGATACAATAATTATACAATCTTAAATGACATTTCTCTTACACATTTTCATGAAATGATTGCGTCATTTCATGAAATTTTTTCATCTGATACAATAATTAATTATCTCCTAAATGACATTTCTCTACTAGTAAGTTTAAAATTTTATAACTTAGGTATGCTTTTGCGGCCCTTTATAATAAAGTGAATTCCCTTTATGATCCCTAATATTTCACTCTTGTTTAGTGTTGGTCCTTAATAATTACAAATGTTTGAGTTAGTCCTTAACCTTTGATAAAGGGTCACTATATGATCCTCTTTCATTTTAAACTTTAATATTAATTATATAAAATCTCCCAAACTTAAATTGTTTTCTCAAAATATCAATTTTTATTGTTTTTAGAAAATTATTTCTTCTCTTGTTTTATTGGGAGGACAATATAATCTATCACCCCTTTTACACTTTCTCACAAAACATAAGTCTTTTTTTATGTTTTCTTGAACTTTAAAAAATTTACCACTTGTAAAAAAACCCTACTTTTTCTATCTTTCAAAAGCTCCTTAAATATTTTTTATTAAGTTTATATAATATTTGGAATAAATATTTAAATTTATATAATTCCCTTACAAATTAATTATATACATTTTTGAAACAAATATATTTTGTTAAAAAGTGATAGATATTTTATGAAAAAATGGATGGTTTTCAAATATATGTTTTTATACGAAAAGGAGTACTATTTTTGTGAAAATTGTAAAAAAAAAGATTATTGTTTAATATCTCTTGAAAAGATTATAAATTGAGGTTAATTTTTAAAAATGATAAAGATTGACATTTTGAGAAAAATAAGTGTAAAGTTTGGGAGATTTAGTTCCATAATTCCGCCAAAGGAGTAGAGCATATCCCAATTTTGAGCACAAAACCATCATCCCAAGTGATGCCAATCCCGGATTACCACGAGACCCCCCATCCGTATTCAATTTGGACCACCCAAGAGACGAGAGGAATTTGAATTGACAGTATTATGGCAAGCCTAGCTGGTATATCGTAGTTGGAATACAATTTCATTTCTCCACCTTCGCCCCCGCCAAATAATAGTAGCAAAAACAACTGACCACAGATTAAGAAAGAATTAGTCCTACCTGATAAACACTAGGGAGTAATTAAGGTACGCCATATTTCAACGATAAATAACACCTAGCTACGTACAGTCATGCATGCAGTACGTACATGAAGTACTATAGTTTGGCTATGGCCCCTATATATATATATATATATATATATATATATATATACCATTCAAACTCCGCCATCCGGGTTAGTAAGGATCCGTTGGTGTACGACCAATCACATGAAAACCCGCACTCCGCCAAACACATTAGTTTGTAAGTAGAAGAGACCGAAAAAGAGGCGATCTATTGACAATGCATGGGAAGAACTTGCGTGGGAGGTCAACCACAGTTTCCATGCCATAAATGGCGAAACTTCCATCTTGTCAATTACTCCCTCCGTCCCATAATATAAGCCACATTTGCCAAAAGTGTCGTCCCAAAATGTTTGCCCCATTTACTTTTCGACCCAATCATTAAATTTGTTTTATTCTCATTAATTTACCTACCCATATTTACTTTTATTACTCTTTCCCATAAAATCAACTTACCTACCCACATTACCCATCTCCCCCCATATCTCTCTCTCTCTCATACCCCTCTCTCACACCCTCATTTCTCCGATACTCTCTCGAATCCTCTATTTGCTTTTGCTGCTGCTCTCTCTCTCACACTCAACTCTAATCTCTCTCTCTCGAATTCTCACTCTCGAACTCTCTAATCTCTCTATGCTTCTCTGCTCTCGCTCTATCTCACACTCAAACCCTAATCTGTCTCTCACACTCAAACGCCGCTCGGACCCTAATCTCTCCCTCTCACACTCTCGATTCACTGGATCTTGGTTTCTGGATCTCGTCCCCTCTTCGATCTCATCTCTGGATCTTGCTTTGTGGGTTAGGGTTTCTGGATCTCGTCCCCTCTTCGATCTCATCTCTGGATCTTGCTTTCTGGGTTAGGGTTTCTGGATCTCGTCCCCTCTTCGATCTCATCTCTGGATCTTGCTTTGTGGGTTAGGGTTTCTGGATCTCGTCCCTCTTCGATCTCATCTCTGGATCTTGCTTTGTGGGTTAGGGTTTCTGAATCTCGTCCCCTCTTCGATCTCATCTCTGGATCTTGCTTTCTGGGTTAGGGTTTCTGGATTCAGAGCCGCTTCTTCATCATCTCTGGATCTCATCATCTCTGGGTTAGGGTTTCTGGATCTCATCTCTGGGTTAGGGTTTCTGGATCTGGTCTCGTGTCCTGTAGATCTGCTTTTTGAGAATCCAGAGATGAGCTTCCATTGGACTAGCTGCTCTGATGATGGCAAGGCGGCCCCGAAGCAGAAGAAGAAGAAATCTTCTTCTCACTGCTCTCAATACCCTAAGTGTGAATGGGGAAACCAGTGCCAAGGATTTCACAGCTTCAGTCCCCATTACTCTGAAGATACTGTTGAGTGCTCCTGGAAACCTGAGGCCAAGGTGAATGAAGAAGTTGTCGATCAGCTCTCCAAGTCCCCGGAGAAGGAAGCAGGACCCTCCAGAAAAAAAATCCCTGCAAAGGTTGAGATTATTATAATCTCTGATGATGAAACCGATGGTTGACTTCTAAACTCTTTCCTCTGTTGATTCCATGTTCAATTCGTCCCCTCTTTTGCTGTTGATTTGATTGCATGTTCATTCTCTGTAATGTCCTCTGTTGATTACATGTTAAATTTCGGGATTCTAGGGACAACTGATTTTGCTTGCATGTTCAATTTCATTGCATGTTGTTGATTTATACTCTGTTGTTCAATTAGACGGATTACATTTTACTCTGTTGTTGTGTATCAACTTATTTGCTGCTGTTGATTTTGATTGCATGTTCATTGATCTGCAAATGCTCTTTATGATGAAATGTTCTGCATGATCATTGATCTGATGTGTTGTGAAAATGTATACATGTCTGCAAATGGTTTAGGGTGTTCTGTCTTGTTCATTGATCTGCAAATGCTCTTGTTATTACATGATTTTTGTTGTTGTTGTTATGTTGTGTATTGATAAACAATGATGAAGTCTTTGAATACTGAGCAACTTGTACTTGATCTGCACATTAAGTTGTGATGTTCTGAAAATGTATGTTCTGAAAATGCTCTTGTTATTACCTGGTTTCTGTTGTTGTTATGTTCTGAAAATGATAAACAATGATTAAGTTGTTATGTTCTGAAAATGTAGTTGTTATGTAAACTGAATGTGGTTTCTATTGTTGTTATGTTGTGATTGATAATCAATGATGAAGTCTTTGAAAACTGAGATGCATAAGTTGCCATAAGAAACCAGTTTATATTAACTAAATGCGGCTATGTGTGTATGTTAGTGCTGTGAAAATGTAGTTGTGTCAGTGATGATTGGGGACAACTGAGATTATAAGTCTATAATCAAGGATGAAGTCTTCTTAAAATGAGATGCAACTTCATGTAATTCACTGCATTAATGTCCCATGAGAAACCGGTTGATATAACTGAATGAGGCTTATGGTATTCTTAGTGGGCTTGTGTCTGTGATGATTGGGGACATCTGAGATTAAATTGTTAAATGTTTCTTAGGTTTTTAAAAAGATGCAACTTCATTGTTTGACTTTTACTTCTTCTATGTTCCTGCATGACTACAAAATATCAACCATGTTCCTGCATGACTACAAAATATAGTTCTTGCATGCTTACTTACAAAATATCAACCATGTGCAAATGAAAACTATGTTCTTGCATGCTTACTTACAAAATATAGTGAGATGCAACTTATTTGCTATGTGCATGCTTACAAAATGTATTGATGTGCAAAATACCAGGCTAGTCTAGATAATAATATCCTGTTCTTCTTCTTGAGTTTCTTCTTCTCTGTGTTGCTGTGTATTTGATGGACCTGCTTCTGCTTGCATTCCTTGTGCACCCCCGTGAACAATGCCCCATGCTTCCATAACTGCCTACATTGGTGCATGAACTTCTCTTGGCATAATTCCTTGAGCTTCCAATCTCTTTTTATTATTATGTGGAACATCATAATCATTGCCCCCTTTTCTTTTGAGTATTTCATTCATAACATATTGTAATGTCATCCACACATTACCTAATGTTTTAGAGTCTAGTTCATAAAATGCTTCATGAACTGCATCTAACATGTGATCAACATCCTTAGGCATCTTTTTGTGTATCAGTGATTGAATGCTCCTAAAAAAACCTAGATCTAATATGTTTAAATCAAGGCTATTAGGTGGTTGTTGAGTCAAAATAAATGTAAATCCTTCCTCTTGATATACCTGCTGCCATTCTGCATCTGCTTGAGTTATATGAGCTTTTGCATTGTCCTGTTGTATAAATGTCACCTTGTGATGTCCATCTTGTGGCCACTTTGCCTTGATTGCTGGAACTATTTGGTTGATTAACATGCTCCTTGTCACCTTCTTGTTTACTGATTCAACTAGCTTGGTCACCAATGTCCCATTTCTTCTATTTTTTTATGATCTCTTTGCTGGCTCTGTGTATGTGAATGGAAAAATACCAATTTTTCCATCAAAGGTACATTGCCCTTCTGAATTGAACCTTGGTCTTGCTACTACAGCAGTGAACATTACTTTTGGAATGAACTTGCTTGAACTAGCTGCTCTGTATTTGCCTTTCTCATGTTGTGCTAGATAGACCCTGTGTGACTTCTTGCTCAAATAAAACCATTTCTCATCCAAATGAACAAAGTCATACATTGGAATGTATTCTCTCTTTGTTTCTGCTGTATCACCTTGTAGTAGCCTTAGCACCCAATCCAGTCTTGTCACTTTGTTGTTGTCATTCAATCCTGGATGGAGTGAATTTGTGTGTGGCTTGATTTCGCCCCTCTTGATCATTCTATGAGCTGTGCTCTTTGATATGTTAAGGTTGCCTGCTAAATCTCTGATGCATGATCTCTCCCCCATATTCAGATTTGTAATAGACCCAATTGATACCTGAACTCTCTTTCTACCTGAGTTGTGATATTTTGGTGTGAGATTGTACATTTGGTTTGCATCCCTCTGTCTCTTGCTTATGCTCCATATGCTTTGTATACACCATCTTGATACATTAAATTGTGATGCTGCAGCATTTATTGCACCATATTATAGCTTTCCATTTACTGATCTCTCTACAAGCCACACCAAAATGTTCATTCTCTGTAATGTGCTGAGCCTGCTTCTGTTTGTCTGATGATGACTTGTTGCTTCACTGTGATGCTCTGTTTCTGCATGAATTGTTGCCTCTGTTTCTGGTTCTTGGTTGAGATCAAAGAGAACTTCATCTTGTTCCATGTCCCCATATGACTGGTTGAGATCAAAGAGAACTTTATCTTGTTCCATGTCCCCATATGGATGGTTGAGATCAAAGAGAACTTCATCTTCTTCCATGTCCCCAACTGAATGGTTGAGATCAAACAGAACTTCGTCTTCTTCCATGTCTTCATCATCAGTCAGAAAATCATGTACCTGGTCTACATCATCATGTGGAAACAGAGCTGGAATATTAAGATTAAAGTCTGAAGACATTCTGGAGCAGGCAGTGATGCTGTTAAATGCAGTTCTCAGAGATGAAATGGTGTTAAATGCTTCAACAGAGATTCAATGGTGTTTTTTGGAGTATTTTAGAGTTACAGTGATGTAAATGGCTGGCTTTGCAGAAATTTATAATGTTTAGACTGGATCTTGACAATCCGTGTGACCCTAATCCTGTGTTTCTATTGGTTGAAAAATATCAACCATGGATTTGCAGGTTTACTTAGTATCTGTCCCCATTTGTCAACAATTTTCCCTGTAAATTTTTTATACTTACTGAGCAACTTATACTTGATTTTCAATATAAAATTTCTCCTTAATAAATGTGCCCATTCTCAAATAGGGGTTATATTACGGGTACATTTACCCTAATCACCTCCTCCGATCCGATATTCACCCGGGAAATTAAACTAATACTGATCATGTGTGCCGCAACAAATTAAGTCATCATCTTCGGAACGTACCCGCATACCACCAACTCCCACACGAGCAACTCTTTTTGCCGGCCATGTACGCTGTTTGTCTGGAGGAGAGGAGAAGCCAAAGGTCGTCCCCCGTCATCATTCTCAGCCATCTTGAGTACGTTTCTAGCACAAATTAAGTCTCCATCCCAGGCCACAAGCAAGCCTTGAAAGACACTCTTGATACCACTACACTAAGTTACGTTGTTACATATGTAATGAGTCCCCATAAACTTGTACATGAGGGTAACTAACAACATACCTGAAGAAAGTATGGAACTGTTGTTGGGTGACAGATCAAGCAAGCAGATGAAGAAGCCAAGCCAGCAAAAAAGGATATGGTTTCATTCGATATATATCGCCCGCAATTTTGTCTCTTTATGTCGGGCCCACTTTCAATGTGGGCCCGGCCCATTTGTCTACCGCCCACCTTGAACGACAAATTTTATATGTTTAATTAGTTTGAAAAAGACAAATTAATATTTTGAATAATAAAAATGAGTGTAATCTAATGCAAAGAGAGAGATAGCATCTCATCTCCCATTCTCATACCCCATTTGTAATTCTAACCTATCCCTTTTGTATTTTGTAAATATATCTTATAGATTATTTTTTTTGCAAAAATACCCCTAAAAAAAGATAAATTAAAATTAGAGTTTTCTTTTTCTTTTGGAAAATAAAATATGACATGGCAATAAAAAAAATTTAATATTGAAAAATTTAAACTAAAAATAAAATTTGCTTAAATTGAAATTGAAAACTGAAATGGTTATTTTTTCAGTTTTCTAAAGTTCATTCGCTCTCGGACGAGAATCTCCAAACTGAAATCAAAGGCTTTCTCCTCTAGCTCGTCGCGATTCTTCCTCTGGTTCGAAGGTCCACCGACGTCGCCTTGTTCCTCTGGTTCTTCGCGATTCTTCCTCCTCCGACGACGCCATTCAACGACGTTGTCTCGCGCTTCCAATTCTTCCTCCTCCGACGGCGCCAGTTTGCAGGTCCACCAACGATGCCATTCAACGCTGTTGGCTCGCGCTTCCAATTCCTCTTCCTCTTCTGTTTATCTCGTTTGAGCCTTCGAGGTATGTTTTCCTTCAATTTCTACTCCATTCAAGTTGCCCTGTTTCATGTCCGTCGTTTTAGAGTTGCAACCATTTTTGCTTTCTCCTTTATCTCGGCTGGGTATGTTAGGGTCTTAGGGTTGCTTCACTGGGTTGATTTTTACCATTCAACGCCGTTGACGATGCCATTCAACGCCTTTTTAGGGTTGCTTCAAGTATCGCGAGGGTTGAGATATTGCTTCTTATGATTTTTCTTCTGCCAAAACATCTATTATTTTAGTTTATTTGTGTTGTTCACTGGGTTGATTTTTATCGATTGCTATACTTGTCATGAATTCTATCCCCCAAATTTTGTCTCTTTTCACCTGAAATTAAATGAATTTAAACACAACGAACGAATTGATTTTGTTGAAAATTTGGGTAAAAAACGACCCTTGTGGTGCAAATGGGGATGGTAACTAAAATTGATTTTGATAAACATGTGAAAACTTTTTGTCTATTTCTTCAGTGCTATTATAAACCTTAATTGGAAACCCTGTATGTAGACGGACTGTACTATTTCTTGAGAACCTGTGAAAAACTCATCTTAAATTGCTCCCTTTCTACATTAGGGTCAAGGTGTTCATATTTGTGTCACATGGTATAGTTGTATTGTCGCAATAAACAATGAGAATGTCATATAAGTTTTGATTTTTGTCACAATCGCACGAATTACCATTGGTTGAATGCTTCATGCCAGTGTTGTTAATATTTTTGTCACATGGCATAGTTATATTGTTGAAATGAACAATTACAATGTCAGATAAGTTTTGATTTTTGTCACAATTGCACTAATTGCACAAATTACCATTGGTTGAATACTTCATGTCAGTGTTGTTAATATTTTTGCCACATGGTATAGTTATGTTGTTGAAATGAACAATTACAATGTCAGATAAGTTTTGATTTTTGTCACAATTGCACGAATTATTATTGGTTGAATACTTCATGTCAGTGTTGTTCATATTTTTGTCACATGGTAGAGTTATATTGTTGAAATGAACAATTACAATGTCAGAGAAGTGTATATTTTTGTCACAATTGCATGAATTACCATTGGTTGAATACTTCATGTCAGTGTTGTTCATATTTTTGTCACATAGTATAGTTATATTGTTGAAATGAACAATTACAATGTCAGATTATGAAACATTGTTGTGTGTTAAAAGTTAATGTTTTTATTTGTCTCAATTTATAGCTATCTTACTCTCGCAACTTCCTTCTCTTCTCTTCTCATCTCTACATCTCAGTGTGTATGAAATGATGCTTCTTCACATGATTAATCTTCCTTTAACTTTTGCTTTTGGTGAAGGATGTTTAGGTGAATATGAGGAAGAATGATTTGAGACCATAATTAGGGCAGTTTGTTTAAAATTTTAACCATTTGTTATGAAAATGAGAACCATTTTGTGCATAGAAAAAACTCTAATGTTGATATTCTTTGTTGTTTGTCTATGTCCAGCAGGCCAACTGAAGTGTTGTAGTCGATTAAAGAATACACGGAGGATTTAATTTCACCGAAAACATAATATTGCTAGTTTTTCATGTTTCTCTTTTATTTCATTTTTTTACTGAAAAACATATGGTTGCCTCTAAAAAATGAGAGGAGCTCAACATTCCTTTTTCACATCCTGTTATGTAGTTCTTAAGTATATGTTCCTTTTGTAATTATTGTCCTCATATAATTTGTATTGTTTATGGTCATTTATTGAGATTTGAAGGGCAAAAATTGAAAGGCAGAGTCAACCAAAACCGTCGACGTGAACTGCTGAAAATTATTGAGAAATGCCTCTCCCCTGTGGACTGGCAGAGGATAATAGATGGTCCATTTGGACCTACTGTGAAGATGGTTCATCGACAAACCTTTCCATGCCAGCTTGTGCATTACGCTTTATTCCGTCAAGTAGAAATGAGCAAGTTGTAGGAGACGTGGTATGAAATGCAAGGACATCATGCTGCGTTTTTCAATGAAAGGGTTCGCACTTGTCATGGGGTTAAACTATGGTACAACTACGGATTATGATCTGAAGCCGGATAAGAATGCCGTGAAAGAGGTATTTGATGTACAAAATATGACCTTGGCTGAGCTGGAGATCCTATTTATGCGTACACGGGATGACAACCCTTTGAAATATAAGATGGCATTATTGATGATATTAGAGGGCAGCATTCTTGGGGTTGAGAAAAGGGTTCACATAAACACGGGTCATGTCAAATTATTGACTGATATGGATCGATTCACGAAATTCCCATGGGGCAGGGTTTGCTACATTGAAATTCATCAGGGTTTAAGTTCAATGTTGAAGAATAGATTGGAGACGATACAAACAAGCAAAGAAGCAAGTACAAGGTTGGGTTACAAACTCAAGGGGTTGCCAATGGCCTGTGGAGTCTTCGCATTTGTTGGAGAAGTGAAGGACAATTACTTTGACAAGGTAGTTGAGAAATTTGAGATAAGTAAGAAGAGGTCTATCAATGGTAGAAGAAAAGAAAGAGTGTTTCGGCCCCTGCCCCTGCTGCGAAGACCTCAGGCCTGGATGCTAGACAGGTGATGTGCGCTGTGAAAGAGATGATTGAGCGTATGAGTAATTTGGAAAACAAAGTGGAAGCAGGATTTAGTGCTATCAAAAAAGCCTTAGGCATAATGGAGGATGACGACAAAGATATCCACAACAACTCAGATGCAACATATGATAAAGAAGAGGACATTGAACATGAGGAATGGGAGGTAAGATTACTGTCAACAATTGTTATTATGTTTTTTTAACTTAGATTGATCCATGTAGGTTAGTTTTATTTCTTGCAAGTTGAAGCTATGTTTTTGTTGGAATGTAGAATAGGAATGTCATAAACTCATATTAAAAAGTTAAAATGTCACTGTTTTTAAACTTGATATTGATACACGTAGTTATATTTCTTGTAAGTTCAAGCTTTTTTTTGCCAAACACTATAACAGGAATGTCATACTAACAAAATAGAATGTCAGTGTTTTTAAGTTGGATGGATGCATGTAGGTTAGTTTTATTTCTTGTATGTTAAAGCTTTATTTTTGCCAAACACTATAACGGGAATGTCATAGTAACAAAATAGAATGTCATAGTTTTTAAGTTGGATGGATGCATGTAGGTTATTTTATTTCTTACAAGTTAAAGCTTTATTTTTTGTCGAATTGTAGATTAGGAATGTCATATTTACAACTTAATATGTTTAGATTGATGCACGTAGCTATAATTCTTTTAAGTTAAAGCAAATTTTTTCTTTATTGAAGCAGAATGTTGTAGATGGTCGTGATGAGGATGTCGAAATGGATGGAATGGGGGGGGGGGGGGGGTCTGCTTCAAATCTAAACGAATGGGTACAAGATGACGATGATAATGATGACATTCAAGTCGACAATGCCAATGTACGAGCTATCGTTGTTTTTCAAACGCAAAAGGATGATGGTGATGATAGTGCATTTGAAAATGCCAATCTACTAGCTGAATGTAGTGTTGAAAAGGATGATGATAATGGTGGTGCAGCCGACAATGCCAATCTACCAGCTGAAGATAGTGTTGAAAAGGAAAAGGATGATGATGATGGTGGTACAACCGACAATGCCAATCTACCAGCTGAAGATAATGTTAAAAAGGAAAAGGATGATGATGGTGGTGGTGCAGTCGACAATGCCAATCTACCAACTAAAGATAGTGTTGAAAAGGATGATGATGATGGTCTAGTTCAGGATGAGAGGAAATCTGGAGAAACGATGACTGAGAAGTTGGATATGATTCCGCTTGAGGTATTCATCAATAATTAAATATTAGCTTACATAATTTTTTTTAATAACGACATTCGATCCATTTGTTTTAATGTAAAAATCAGCTGTAGTGACAAAAGAAGAAGCAAAGGTGGAAGGAGAAGAAAATGCTTGTGAAATTGAAGAAAAAGATATCAAAGAACCAAAAGTATTCACAAGGAAGACTCATTCACAAAAACAGAAGGATGATGAAGTTGATGCAGTTCAGAATGAGGGGGAAACTACAAAAGGGACGACAAAAGAAGTTGAGGTATGCATCAATAATTAAATGTCGACATACTTCGATAACAACATTCCAACTACTTATTTATGAAAAAATGTTAGTGCATACGCTAGTTGTAGCAACAAAAGAAGTTGAGGTGGAAGGAGACGCTACCAAAGAAACATCTGGAGTCTCAACAAGAAAAATCCGCTAAAAAAATACAACTGCTGAAAAGAGGGACCATCCTCAAAGGAAGAGAGGACTGTCCATACAAGTATCGTCTCCATCATGTGTAGTCGATAAACCCAAACGATGCAAGGTTTCAACTTCGAAAAGTCTTTTAGACACGAGTAAATTGTGTGCTTGGTTAGACTCGAAGGAAAGGCTAGGAAGTTGTCCCTCCTATTTTGATAATATGAACGCTTGTTTGTGATGCTGTTAATTGAACTATCTTATGATGTAGTGAGGAATTTGAGTCTCCAACTGGAGAACATCTACATAAGGATTTTTGTGAGCTATTGTTGCGACCAATGGGGTGGCTGAGATCTCTGGTAAACCTCTTTCATTTTTTATATAAATATTCGGTGCAACAAGTCTTCAATTTCTGGTATGACATCTATTATATTTTGTGTTTGTAGCACTTGGACGAATGTATGTATTATCTTTGTTGTCTTGTGCGTGACAAACTAATGGCAATATTGGACACCTATTTTCAGCGGAACTTGGAAAAGGAAATGAAGAGATGGTTGTTAGATAAGGAAAATTATGTTGTTGATCCATCTAAGATGAGATACTTGCATGGGGAACTTCCTGCACTTTATGGAAATGATTGGAAGGACGTAGATCGTATATACATCCCCTTCAATTTCAATGAGAAACATTGGGTAGCTCTAGAGATAGAACTGAGTAAATGGTCTATCATTGTATATAAATTGTCGGACATCCATAGGTTCCTTGCAGAGTTGACATTTATTTTGCCTGATATGATAACATAATATGAGCCCTTAGCAACAATTTATGATGATAAGGGGGGGGGGGGGGGGGGGGATCCCCTAAATGTGACTCGTGTTGCTACATTAGAGAGAAACAAGAGAGGGTAAGTTGTTTACATCAATAGTTGAATATTTGGTTTGAAAGTGGTTATAATATCAGGAAACTAACTACATTTTTTACTTGTGCAAGGGCGATTGCGGCGTCTTCACAATCAAGTACATATAAATGCTAAGTTCTGGATGTCGTCAAAACATCGTGAACGTGGGTAACAAGCTTGTGGATCACTATAGAAAAAGGATAACCGTTAGTATTTTCGATATGAAGTGGTTTGACTAGTAAAGGATATCTGAATTAGCACATTTTATGTAATGTTTTATGGTGGTATATTTTTTGTAGTTGGGATAGCTTGGTGGTGGCTGATTGTGTAGTTCTTGCTAGAATTGACTTGTCATGCTGAGAATAAGTGGTGCTCAAATTATTATGGAAATCTAGCAAAATTGGTTGGTGCATTTCTTCTTGGCTAGATGTAGCTGGCAATTTTCCTCGTACATGTTGAGATATGAATTGCACAATACATTGTTGAGATATGAATTGCACAATACATGTATACTTCCTGCCAATTGTGTTCATATTTTTGTCCCATGGTACATGAGTATTGTCACAACGAACAAATACGATGTCACTGAAGTTTATATTTTTGTCAAAATTGCACAAAATGCACGAATTATCGAATACGAATAATTCATATCAGTGTTGTTCATATTTTTGTCACATGGTACAATTCTATTGTCGGAATGAACAAATAAAATGTCAGTTAAGTTTAGTTATAGCAGTTTCCTCCATTTCCTGTAAATTGAAGCCTGATCGTACGACGACTGCGGGTTTAGGAAAAAAAGTATATCTACTGACCAATCCACATAACCCAAAGTATATATCAAATACATGAGATTAGAGCTGGTCTATCTACTGACCAATCCACATATAACCCAAAAGAGGCAAGTGTATGGACCAACTACATTAGTGTTAATCACACTACATAAAGGAACACAAAAGAATTTAACTTCTTAGAGAGCACCAAAACTATTTGTGTTTCAAAAAACCATCAAAAGAGTTAATCTAACCAATAAATTGAAACCTGATCATGGGGCGGCTGCGGGGTTAGGACAATTTCGTGAGTTATGGACGAGGGTGCCAAAACTTCCACACCTTCTCCTCGGACCCCTGTATTCTCCACGTGACGGGATTCTTTTCTTCCTTGGTCTTCCTGATTTCCTCCTAACGTTCGGGGGCAAGCATGCTTTATTCAAGACAATTTCAGGAACTTCCCAACGATCAAAGGTAGGGACCGGATACAATGTGTCCTTGTATACATACTTCCACTTTTCAGCCGTAAATAAGGGATGCACTAGCTGTATAGGATCGACACCACAATCCTTGGCAACCGCGATGGCATGCGTACAATGAATTTGGTCAATTTGGAATGCGTTGCAGTAGCATGTTCGAGCATGAAGGTTTACCAAAAATGTAGTTCCATTGGCATGCACTTCAAACTCATATTGATTCAACCTAGTCACAACCATTGTCAACGACCTCAAATAATCAACTTCTAGCTCATGACAAAATGTCGGGGTTAGCACTTCTGAACAAGATTCTCCCTTTTTCCTCCGTTCACAAAACCACTGAATCATGACATTCACTATACCATCAAGCAAGCCAATCAACGGCAGTCGACGCGGCCCCATTAATCGACTATTAATGGATTCTGCATTGTTCGTCGTCATAATATTGAATCTATTCGCGGGCATATGCGACCTTGTCCACGCTTCAAATCCAACACCCCTTAGGTAGGTACCCACTTTTGGGGACTAGGCGCAAAGTTTGGCATACTCACGGTTGAACTCATGTTTGGTGTAGGCTTGATTTGCCTTTTGGTACAGAATCCATAAGTCATTCCTTTTAAATCTTGCCTTCATGTTTTGAAATAGGTGAAGTGTGCAACACCCATGCTTCGTGAAGATGTAGTGGTCTCTTACACCTTTGTAGATGCTTCCATGACAGCCAGACACAAAGACAATGATGCGACCCTGCCCTCCATGACGGCCATAGAGGAAGAAGAAGCCATGAGCTTGCGCTCAGAAGGGGTCGTGACAAGATCGCATGTCAAGGCCATCGCCAACGCCGCGCATTCCCTCATCGCACGCGTCGTTGCTAGCCAAGGAAAGCTTGAGACCGCGGCCTCTCTTAAGCTCCTCGCCACCATCGGCACCGCGTCAACGGCTATATCCTAGTCACTTAGACTCTTTTGCTATTTTGAGACATTCTAGTTTTGGCATTTTCTAATTTTAGTAGTTACTATTTTTAGTTATTTCTATTTTTGGGTGTACGCTCCACGCGTGTCGCGTGAGCTAGCCCATTAGGCGAGACTTGGCCCATCCGAGTCCCGCAAACACTGTTTAAGGCCATCTCGGCCACTTGTAATAGTTTACGTTCAATTTTAATCGAAGCTTGAGTATTGAGTGCCAATCGCCTCCTCCATTCGATCGGACGTCACAAACCCTAGTCTATCTTCGCATCCCCTTCACCTGCAGCCGATGCTATGGCACCGCTCGACCCATAGAGCCACTTATCCCTCCATCGCGCGTAGTCCTGAGGCCGTGAGTCCCACACACACCATCGCATCGTTATCGTTAGCGTTGTGACACTCCACCGTCATCACATTGCATCGCCACCGTCACCGCGCTCCATCGCTCGCGTAGTGTGACAATCATCGCGTTCTATCACTCAACACTTGAAGCCGAGATGAGCGACTCACCACCAAGACCTAGATCCGACGCCGCCGCGATAACTTGGTCGGCATCCGAAGGCAGGAACACATCAACTGGCATCAGAGCCCAGCAGTCTTGTAAGTCGCTATCTCAAGTTTCCATTGTTCACAATTTTTTTTTCTTGTCCATTACCTTGCTTCCGCATAATTGAAAAAAAATATAAAATCTTTCCTTCTCCCTTCGGTTTCGCAAGGCAAGTCCTTGGCATTTTTTTTTTCTTTCCCTCCAAGTTTGGTGTGTTTGGTAAGTTCGGATATCCTCCGAGATGTTGTGGTTATTTCCTTATCTTTTGCGTGATTTAGTTACCATATTTACTTGATTTGCTTTTTAGTTGTTAGCCGCAATTTCCTTATATATATATATACAAAAAAAATCAAATCAAATCTTCTCTCTCTCCTATCTCTAAGATCGCGTGTGATCTTTTCTTGTTACTTAGGCTGTTATTTTTATTTTCTTTCTTATCCGATATCTTCCAAAAGTCTAAGATATTTGGATATTTAATTAAAAAAAAGAAAAAAAAAAAGAAGAAAAGCCAATCGGTTAACAAAAACAAAAGGCAACCAAGTGTGAGGGAAAGCCAAAATAAGGCAACCCTACGCACCCCCCACCACCGCGGCCTAAGCTCATCTTCTCAACCCCACCGCCGTCTAAGTTAGCCCTAGAAGGTAAGTTTTGCTTGTGTCTAGCCTTAGCCGCCCTCACGACAAGCCAACAAAGTGAACAAACCCTCCTTACGTGAACATTGTTTGCTTGACTAGTGCTTGCTTGCATGTTGTTGCTTTTGTCTTTTGTTCGTTTTTACTTCGATGGCTAGCCATATTGTTATAGGTAGCATGACGGCCCCTACTCATCCAAGTGGAGACAGTAATGGTGCTAGGGCTGAGCACGGGCCGAGAAAACCGAAGCCCGAACCGAACCCGACCTAAACCGAACCCGAACCCGCATGAATTTGGTTCAGATTTCGGTCCAAATATTTTAGGATTTCGGGTTCGGTTCGGGTTCGGTTTGGTTCGGGTTTGGGTTCAGTTTTTAGTGCATTTTTATGTAAAAAAGTTGTTTCGGCCCGAACCCGAACCGAACCCGAACATTCGGTTCGGTCTTCGGTCCCATTTTTTGGGGGTTTAGGGCTTTTCGGGTTCGGTTCGGGTCGGGTTTAGGCCCGTGCTCAGCCCTAAATGGTGCCAACACCGACCCGCCGAACCCTGCCTTGGTTCCACCACATGACCAACAACATGAAGATCCAATCTTGGAGCTATCGGCTGAGCAATGAGAGATCCAGGATCTACGACGCCAAGTTGCTCAACTCCAAGCCATGCAGCGCATCGCGCCCGTGGTGCCCACACCGACATTGATGATCCCAATGGATGCGGTGGGAGCACCACGCCACACTGACGTTGGCCCAAGCCAACAACGCGTGGACAAGAGAAAGGGGTTGATGCCCTCAACCTCCAACCAACAGCCACGCCTCCACAGGATACAATCGGTGATAGAGAGCCGCCAGGGACACGTTTTGCCGCGTGACCGATACGTGCCGCGTGCCACCCATGCCGACTTCGACAGCGGCTCCGACTGCGACCATGATTCCTGAGGTGAGTATTCGGATCCTTATGATTTTGATGACATGTATGCCACCAGAGGCGACCGTCGCCGTGTACCTGCCTATGCGCCGCGTGACAGTGGAGGGCACCGTGAAGCACGCAACTCTAGCGCGTTGCATCACCCAAGTCGACGCCCATGGCGCGAGGAGCCCCGCCTGAGGAAGCCAGCCCGTACACCAATGCCGTTCGACGTCAACGACCACCTTGTCCACCAAAGTGCGTGAACACCGCGTTATGGCTCCGATGGCTACGGTTCGGCGACGCCGACGATCCAAGATGACTTCGACGAGTTCGATGACGAGGAGATGGAAAATTCAGGCATGATCAACCCCTGCTCCTACCACCCCCTTCTTGGTGACCCTATTGAGTTGCAGGATCGACCCGCGGACTGGGTTCCGCCACCACGGCTCCCTGTCAACCCACCACAGCAGCCACTCCACGACAACATGGAACGTGACACACGCGACCAACGCCGTGATGACATGCCGCAGGATTATCGTCATCGTGACGAGGCCGGAGCCCAACCGCGACAACGACGCCATGCCGATGCCATCGCGTTCAACGATGAGTTCGCACATCGTGATGTCCTAGCAGGCTGTGATCGCCGCAAACTAGGTCGCGCCCCACCTCCAGCAGCGCGCCCTTACATGGAGGCCCCGTTTGCTGCCGCGCGCCCCAGCACGCCCCGATCGCGCCCTGCTACCAACGCCATGAAGTGAAGGTAAAAATCGAGCATTTTTTGGGTGAATATGATCCCGCTATTTTTCTTGAATGGGTGCAAGCCACTGAGTATATGTTGAGGTATTGCCATGTCCCACCCGAGGAGCACGTCGACGCGGCAACGCTGCACTTCCGCGGCACGGCGCGCATGTGGTGGCATCGATTTGTGGACGATCGCATCCGGCGCCATCTTGCTCCAGATATAGAGTGGCACCATCTTGTCTATTTGATGACAACAAAATATGTTCCAGCCGACTATAGAAACCAGATGAGGATGGAGATCGCAATGGCTCGCCAAGGCAACAAGACCCCTCTTGAGTTCTTTTCCTAGTTGGAAGACATGTACTACAAAGCAAGCATTAGCATTGCCCCATCTACGCTAAGAACCAAGTTTTTGAGTGGCTTGAACACGCCCATCCGCAACCAACTTGAGATCTTTCCCATCAAAGACCTCAACACGTTGACACACACGGCGATGCAGCTACACAACCAGCTCAACCGCCCCAAGCACTACTCATGGCAGTCCAGCCAACGCACGTATGACTCTTCCCCTGGTCAATCCGTTTCTACTAATGTGTGTGTCCCCGCCTCAGGTTCTGCCGCGTCTAGCCAAGGCCGCCAGCCGCAAGCCGCGATGCCACAAACCGTGAGCCATGAGCCGCGAGCCGCGTGCCCGCGCCCAGGAACTCTTCAACGGGCATTGAGCGAGCGCGAGACTTGGAGTGCTACAAGTGTGGAGGCCGTGGACACTATAAGAAGGATTGCCCAAATGCCAAGAATGTCCTCTTCTCCACCACTGCAGCCGGATATGAATCCTAGGAAGAGGAAGAGGCCCCGCTTGAGGCCATCGAAGAAGGAGTCGAGGAAGAGACCGAGGACGCTTATGCGTGTGAGGCTGCCGCGCTCCATGCAGGCACACCATTGAGCCTAGTCACGCAGCGCATCCTCACCGTCAAGGAAGCCAGCCTTGTCGACCAGCGCGAGAACCTTTTCCACACACGGTGTCTAGTCAAAACCGCTTCATTGAGTGTCATCATTGATGGAGGCAGCTGCTGCAACATCATCAATGAGAAAGTGGTCAACCATTTTACCTGCCAACCACGCCTCACCCACAACCCTATGGCCTTCAGTGGATTTCTTCGAGTTCTGGTAACATTGTAACTCGACAATGTCTCATCTCTTTTTCCATTGGTCAGTATTCGGACTTGGTCCTATGTGATGTCATTGCGATGGATGCCACACATCTCTTGTTGGGGCGCCCATGGCAATTCGACCGGCGCGTTCTTCACAATGGCTATTTAAACACTTACGTGTTTACTTACCACGGGAAGTGCGCCACCCTCTTACCCATGTCTCCCCATGAGATTTTACAGGATCAGGTAGAGTGAGATCGTCAGAAGGCTATCGAATCAGCCGCGACCGAGGCCACACCGCCGCGATCCAACTCCAATTCTGTCGATTCTTCTACGTCTCCAAACACTGGAACCAGGAAGTCGCGTACTCAATCAGGCCATCATAACGCTTCTCACAATGACCGCACAGCCACCAACGCCGCACCCAAGGAAAAAATGCATTGCAGGGACATTGTGAGTACCGCGCCAACGAGCCCTGCGTTGTAGGGCAGTTGTGAGCACCGTTTGCTTCTTACGCGGCCCAGCGACCTCACTGCCACTTTTAACGGCAAGGCACCCTGTTTCCTGTTGGTGCCAACTCCAATCATGCACAACGCGCACATCGCCGATCCTTTGCCACCAGCTTTCGCCGCGTTGCTTGACGAGTTCGCCGCAGTATTGCCAGAGGAGCTTCTGCAAGGCCTCCCACCCTTGCATGGCATTGAGCACCAAATCGACTTGGTGCCTGGTGCCTCGCTCCCAAACCGAGCCGCATACAGCGCCGGCCCTGAGGAGACCAAGGAGTTGCAACGCTAGGTACAGGAACTTCTCAATCGGGGCTACGTGAGTGAATCCTTGAGCCCTTGTGCCGTGCCAGTGATCCTAGTGCCCAAGAAGGACAGGTTGTAGAGAATGTGTGTTGACTGTCGCGCCATCAATCAAATCACGGTAAAGTACATGCACCTCATTCCGCGCCTCGACGACATGCTAGATGAGCTCCACAACACGACTCTCTTCTTCAAAATTGATTTGAAGAGCGGCTATCACCAAATCCGGATGAAGGAAGGTGATGAATGGAAAACCGCATTCAAAACAAAATATGGGCTTTATGAATGGCTCGTTATGCCTTTTGGGCTAACCAACGCCTCGAGCACGTTCATGCGGTTGATGAACCACATTTTAAGGGAATTTTTGGGAAAATTTGTTATGGTTTATTTTGATGACATTTTGGTGTACTCAAGAAGTCTTGATGAGCATGTAGAGCACCTTAGGCTTGTGTTAAAGTGCTTGCGACGCGAGCAATTGTATGCCAACTTCGGCAAGTGTCGTTTTTGCCCCGGCACCACTAACTTTCTGGGCTATGTCATCTCCAAAGATGGCCTGCGCGTGGATGAAGACAAGGTGAAGGTAATACGGGATTGGCCGACGCCTACGACTCCAACGATGGTGCGCAACTTCCTTGGCTTGGCAGGTTTTTACAAGCGGTTTGTCCGCGACTTCAGCTCCCTCGCCGCGCCACTCCATGAGCTCACAAGGAAGGACGCCACGGTGAATTGGTTGGAACGCCACGAGAAGGCTTTCGTCGCGTTAAAGGAGGCCCTGTGCAACGCGCCCCTTCTCCAACTTCCAGACTTCAACAAACACTTTGAGATTGAGTGCGATGCGTCAAATGTCGGCATTGGCAGCGTCCTACACAAGGAGAAGTGACCCATCACATTCTTTAGTGAGAAGCTCACAGGAGCCACCTTGAATTACCCAACTTACGACAAAGAGTTTTACGCACTCGTCCGTGTGCTCAAGACGTGGGAACACTATCTTTGGCCGCAGGAGTTCGTGATTCACAGTGACCACGCCGTGCTCAGCTACCTGAAGAGCCAAGCATGCACGTTGGGTGGAGTTCCTTGAGACGTTTCCCTACGTCGTGGTCCACAAAAAGGGTAAGGAGAATGTGGTTGCCGATGCCCTTTCTCGGAGGTATAATCTCTTAACTCATGTTCAAACTAAGGTTCTTGGCTTTGCTTTGATTAAGGAATTATATGTGATTGATCCTTTCTTTAAGCCCATTTTCTAACATTGCCTTAAGGACCGAGAGTTTGACACCTATTTTCTCCATGAGGGTTTGTACAAAGCAGGCCGCCTATGCATCCCTAGCTCATCCATTAGGCACCTTCTCATCCAAGAAGCCCATGATGGTCGTGGCCACTTTGGAGTTGCCAAGACGCTGGCCGCGCTTAGAGAGCATTTCTTTTGGCCACGCATGACCCACCAGGTGACCCGCTACTGTAGGAGTTGTGTGACTTGCCAGCGCGCCAAAGCCAGCTCTAGTCCATATGGCCTCTATACCCCCCTGCCCATCCTTACCGGCCCTTGGGAAGACCTCTCCATGGACTTTATTACAGGTTTGCCCCTCTCTCATCGAGGTAAAGACTCCATTTTTGTGATTGTGGATAGGTTTTCGAAGATGGCCCATTTTGTAGCTTGCAAGACGACCCATAGTGCTAGTGCGATAGCCGAGTTATTTTTTGAGCACGTGGTACGTTTACATGGGGTACCTCGAACTATTGTGAGTGATAGGGATTCTAAGTTTGTTGGCCACTTTTGGAGAACTCTTTGGGGAAAGCTAGGTACAAAACTCCTCTTCTCCACTAGCTACCACCCCCAAACCGATGGCCAAACCGAGGTGACAAACCGCACTCTAGGCGCCCTCCTACGCACCATGCTCAAAGCCAACCCTAGGCGTTAGGAGGACTTACTTTCTATTGTCGACTTTCTTATAACAGATGTAGGCACTCGGCAACCAAGCTCACCCCATTCGAAGTTGTCTACGGCAGGATCCCACTGACGCCGCTAGACATGTTGTCGCGCCCCCTGAAGGACCATGAGCACACAACCGCGGCCAACCGCGCAGAGCAAGTCCAAGAGCTCCATCGCAGGACGCGCGCAGTTGGAGAATCGCGCTATACAGTACGCGTCGCAACACAACCGTATCGCATCGTGTTCGCACCCAGAGACCTCGTGTGGGTGCACTTGCACAAGGAGTGATTCCCCTCGAGGCGCAAGCACAAGTTGGCTCCACGTGAAGATGGGCCATTCCGCGTTGTGAAGACCATTGGAGATAACACTTACCAGCTTGAGCTCCCCGACGACTATGGAGTCCACGCGACCTTCAACGTCGAGGAATTGCAACCGTACGTGGAGCCCGAGTTCGATGATGGTGAAGCGGGGACGCTTCACAACCAAGTGAGGGAGGGTGATGCGACCCTGCCCTCCATGACGGCCACAGATGAAGAAGAAGCCATGAGCTTGCGCTCAGAAGGGGCCGTGACAAGATCGCGTGCCAAGGCCATCGCCAATGCCGCACAATCCCTCATTGCGCGCGTCGTCGCTAGCCAAGGCAAGCCCGAGACTACGGCCTCTCTTAAGCTCCTCGCCACCATCGGCACCGCGTCAACGGCTATATCCTAGTCACTTAGACTCTTTTGCTATTTTGAGACATTCTAGTTTTGGCATTTCCTAATTTTAGTAGTTACTATTTTTAGTTATTTCTATTTTTGGGTGTGCGCTCCACGCGTGTCGCGTGGGCTAGCCCATTAGGCGAGACTCGGCCCATCCGAGTCCCGCAAACACTATTTAAGGCCATCTCGGCCACTTGTAATAGTTTACGTCCAATTTTAATCGAAGCTTGAGTATTGAGTGCCAATCGCCTCCTCCCTTCGATCGGACGTCACAAACCCTAGTCTATCTCCGCATCCCCTTCACCCGCAACTGACGCTACGGCACCGCTCGACCCATCGAGCCACCTATCCCTCCATTGCGCCTAGTCCTGAAGCCGCGAGTCACACACACCATCGCATCGTTATCATTAGCGTTGTGACACTCCACCGTCATCACACTGCATCGCCACCGTCACCGCGCTCCATCGCTCGCGTAGTGTGACAATCATCGCATTCCATCACTCAACACTTGAAGCCGAGACGAGCGACTCACCACCAAGACCTAGATCCGACGCCGCCGCGACAACTTGGCCGACATCCGAAGGCAGGAACACATCAGACAAGGTCATTCTCGTCGGCTACAACAGAATGTAGGTGTCGGAAAAAATATGACCATGAACTGTCATTTATCGCTGTCAACTATAGCAAAAGCCATTGGATATATCTTTCTGTTTTCGTCTTGTGTCACTACTACTAGAAGTGTGCCCTTGTACTTTGATCTCAAATAGGTACCATCCACTGTTATTGATAGGCTAAATCGCACACCTAATCAAAGATAAACCTAATGTTCACCAACTAATATTGACTCGAGAGTTCATATGCCTGGTGTTGTAAACGCAGGGCTGATGCCAGAAAAGTTCGATGGAACTGGCTTCAAGACATGGCAGCAGAAGATGTTCTTCTTTTTTACCACACTGAAGCTCGAGAAGTATCTGAATGAGGATAAGCCTGTGCTTTCGCCTCACAATACAGATCCGTTTGCCCTAGCCAACGTTGAGGCCTGGACTCATGGGGATTTTTTGTGTAAAGGTTGGGTTCAAAGCCGCCTGATAGATCCACTGTACAATGTGTATAACAAGATCAAGACTTCCAAGGAACTCTGGGTTGCCTTGGAAAAGAAGTACAAGTCTGAGGATGCAGGCTCCAAGAAGTTCGCAGTGGAGAAGTTTCTGGACTTCAAAATGGTGGACTCTAAGCCTATCATGGAGCAAGTTGAAGAGCTGCAGCTTCTCACGCATGAGATCATTGCTGAAGGAATGTCGATCTGTGAGACGTTCCAAGTGGTTGCGTTCATTGAGAAACTCCCTCCAGGATGGAAGGATTTCAAGAGCTACCTAAAGCACAAGCGAAAGGCGATGACCGTCGAGGACTTGATTGTCAGGTTGCGGATTGAGTCAACCAACCGCAAAGTAGATGGAGTTCAGCCTGTTGAACAGAATGCTAACTTGGCTGAACACAAGGACAAAGGGAAGAAACGAAAGTTCCAACCCCAAAGCTCCAACAACTTCAAGAAGCAACCAGCTAAGAATTTAGTGGGAAATGCCACAAGTGTGGTAAAATGGGTCACAAGGCTGACGAATAGGGGTGTGCAAAGTCGGACCGGACCGGAAAATTGGACCGGACCGGACCGGACCGAAAATGCCCGGACCGGACCGGGGGAATTACGGTCCGGTCCCCGGTCCAGATATTTGAAAAATTCCGGTTCCGATTCGGTCCAAACCCGGGCGGTTTCCGGTCCGGACTGGATGGACCGGTTTTTTATTGTTTTTAATTTATTTTTATATATTAATATCTCATAATATTATTAAAAAATAATTTTTACTATAAATAAAAATAAATAACAAAATATATTATCTAATATTATACACAATAGTTATAAAAAATAAAAAAATAATTAAATTTTCATTTATATAAAACTAAAAAATATAAAAATATATTTACCGGTCCAAGACTGGACCGGGCCGGAACCGGACCGGACCGAATCATACCGGTCCGGTCCGGTCTCCGGTCCAAGGTTTGAAAAAATTATGGTCCGGTCTGGACCGGATGCACAGCCCTACTGACGAATGTCGAAGCAAGGCTGATCCACGCAAAGACAAGGGGAAATCCCAAGTCAACATGACTGAAGGCAGACTCTCGGATGCAGATCTGTGTGCTGTTGTGTCTGAAGTCAACAAGGTTGGAAGCAACCCAAGGAAATGGTGGTACGATACAGGTGCTATCAAACATATCTGCTCTGATAGGGGAATGTTCACCAATTATCAGCAGAGCAAGAGCGACGATCATCTATTTATGGGGAACTCGTCCACATCCAAGGTAGAAGGTCATGGCAAGGTGGTGTTGAAGCTGACTTCCGAGAATGAGCTGACTCTCAACAATGTCATGCATGTGCCAGAAATAAGGAAGAATCTGATCTCCGACACTTTGCTGAGCAAGAACGGCTTCACGGTGAAGTTCGTGTCTGACAAGCTAGTTCTCTCTAAGAATGGGGTTTATTTGGGAAAGGGATATGTAAAGGATGGACTGGTCAAATTGAATGTAATGACAGTCATCCCAAAATCTATTGTATCCAATGTTTCAATGAATAAGAATAATCCTATTGCTTATGTTGTTGAGTCTTTTAATATTTGGCATGAACGATTAGGGCATGTGAATTACAAGTCTATACAAAGACTAATTAACATGAATCTGATTCCAAAATGCAAATCAAGTAAAGACAAATGTGAAGTATCCGTACAAGCCAAACTCACAAAAACACCATCCCCACATATAGAGAGAACAACCGAACCTCTAGGTTTAATACACACAGATCTGTGTGATTTAAAATTTGTGCAAACTAGAGGCGATAAAAAGTATTTCGTAACCTTTATCGATGATTGCACAAAATACGGTTATGTATACTTGCTAAGAAGCAAGGATGAGGCCTTGGAAAAATTCAAGGAATACAAGTTGGAAGTTGAAAACCAACTTAGCAAAACCATAAAAATAATCCGAAGTGATAGAGGAGGCAAGTATGATGAACATTTCAACGCGTTCTGTAGAGAACACGAGATTATTCATCAAACAACTGCTCCCTACTCACCAGAATCTAACGGGGTTGCAGAATGAAAGAACCGAACTCTGAAAGAGATGATGAATGCAATGTTGCAGGAATCTGGGTTACCCCAGAACATGTGGGGGGAAGCGTTGCTTACCACAAATTATATCCTCAGTAAGATACCGCATAAGGTTACTGGCAAGACGCCATACGAACTTTGGAAAGGTAACGTACCATCGTACAAATACCTCAAAGTGTGGGGGTGCCTAGCAAAAGTGGCAGTACTACCTCCTAAAAAGGTCACAATCGGACCTAAGACCGTTGATTGTATTTTCATAGGATATGCACACAACAGTAGTGCTTATCGGTTTCTGGTATATAAATCTGACATACATGCAAATACAATAATGGAATCAAGGAATGCGTCCTTCTTTGAACATGTGTTTCTGTGCAAGGATAAAGAACATCCGAAACAAACTCGTGAACAAAGAGAAGCAAGCAATTCTGTAAATGAAACAGAAGATGAACCTAGACGAAGCAAAAGAGCTCGAAAGGAGAAATCCTTTGGGCATGAGTTCATAACGGCCTTTCTTTTAGAGAATGAGCCTAGAACATTCAAAGAAGCCATGTCTACACCTGATATACCTTCATGGAAGGAAGCAGTCAAAAGCGAAATAGACTCCATTATGCAAAACCATACATGAGAGTTAGTCGATTTGCCACAAGGGTGTAAAGTACTTGGGTGCAAATGGATTTTCAAAACAAAATTGAAAATCGATGGCTCAATAGAGAAGCACAAGGCTAGGCTTGTGGTGCAAGGATTCCGGCAAAAAGAGGGCTTGGATTTCTTTGAAACTTATTCTCCGATTACGAGAATAACTTCAATAAGAATGCTAATAGCAATAGCAACATTACGAAACCTCGAAATCCATCAAATGGATGTGAAAACCGCCTTTCTAAATGGAGAATTAGAAGATGAGATATATATGAAACAACATGAGGGTTATGTTGTCCCTGGACAGGAACACAAGATGTACAGACTTGTCAAGTCTCTATATGGACTCAAACAAGCTCTAAAACAGTGGTATGAAAAATTTGACAATGTAATGATGTCAAATGGCTTCAGCATCAATGAATGTGACAAATGCATCTACTTCAAAAACACTCCAACTGGGTACATTTTGTTGTGTTTGTACGTAGATGACATGCTTATTATTGGAAGGAATAAAGACATGATCAATCGAACTAAGAACATGCTTAGTGGGAAGTTTGACATGAAAGACTTGGGACTAGCAGATGTCATACTAGGGATCAAAATCACTAGACACTCTGAAGGAATTATTCTATCTCAAGCTCACTATGCTGAAAAAGTACTTGAGAGATTCAAGAACTACTCAAGTGGGACTGCAAAGAGTCCCGTGGACCCTCATCTCCACTTGACTAAGAACTCGGGGGATACAGTGTCACAATTGGAGTATGCACGTGTGATTGGAAGTCTGATGTACTTGACCAATTGCACGAGACCTGACTTGGTGCACTCAGTAAATGTACTAAGTCGCTACACAAGTAATCCAGGACACGAACACTAGAAAGGGATAACTAGAGTATTGAACTACTTGCGATATACTCAAAGTTATGGGCTGCACTATGGCAAATACTCAGCAGTTCTGGAAGGATACAGTGATGCAAACTGGATATCAGATTCCGAAAACTCAAAGTCCACAAGTGGATATGTATTTACACTTGGTGGTGCAGCAGTATCATGGAAATCTTCCAAACAAACATGGTTTGCCAGATCCACTATGGAACCTGAGTTCATTGCTTTAGACAAAGCAACAGAGGAAGCTGAATGGCTTCAGAATTTTTTGGAAGATATCCCAATGTGGGATAAACCAGTGCCAGCATTATGTGTACACTGTGACCGTCAATCGGCTATAGCACAGGCACTGAGTCGTTTGTACAATGGTAAGTCACGTCATATAAGAAGACGACACAAAACCATTAGACAACTACTCTCGAATGGTGTAATCTCAATAGATTATATCAAATCGGCTGACAATCTAGCGAATCCATTTACTAAAGGTCTGTCACGAGATCAAGTTGTCAAATCATCAAGAGGAATGGGTTTAAAGCCTATGACCAAAGAGGATGCTTGATGGAAAACCCCACCTACGTGACTGGAGATCCCAAGATGTGGGTTCAAAGGGAAAACTAAATCAAGCTGAATCCAGATGAGCACTGGGAGACTCAGTTCTCCTCCCAGTTCCTAGGATGATGAACAATGCTACATGTATGAGTTAAGGTTAAGCTTGGATTTTAATGATTCCATAGCTTTGCAATAAAAGTGGGGTATGACACCTACTAAGGTCTGGTGATAAAATATCCCGACACAGGGGCATTACTTACCGGATCGGCATACGAAATTGTGGATTTCACTAAACTTATCCCGTCCGAAATTCGCGCGGGAACATCCACTTTGAATTTTAAAGAAAAGGTTCGAAAACATATTTATTCTGACTCAGAGGGAGAAATGCACTGGAGTACCGACGTGGACCATGCACCCGAATTTACATATAGTAATGTTCATCTCTTACCAAAAACAAGTCATTTATGGATATTAGCAGGAAGGCCACACAAATCCATTGTGGCCCCGCGTTCGCTCCACAAGGATCAAGATCAAACGAGCGCTCATTTTCTTTCTGTCGAACAAAGATATCTTTCTAACTCTTCAGTGACCAATGTTCACACGAGACGTAAATTTTTGAGTTCGGATCTTTCTATTTCTAGTAATAAAAAAGGGGGTAGGATTCCTGATTATTCAAAGCTGAATCGAATCGTAAGAACTGGGCATTATAATCTCATATATCCTGACAAAAACTCTGATTTATTGGCAAAGAGACGAAGAAATAGATTCACCATTCCATTTCATCAATCGATTCAAGAACGAGAGAAAGAATTAATGCCCCCTTCAGGTATCTCGATTGAAATACCCATAAATGGTATTTTCTGTAGAAATAGTATTCTTGCTTATTTTGATGATCCTAGATACCGAAGAGACAGTTCGGGAATTACTAAATATGGGACTATAGAGGAGCATTCAATCATAAAAAAAGAGGGTTTGATTGAATATCGAGGAGTCAAAGAATTTAAAGCAAAATACCAAATGCAAGTAGATCGGTTTTTTTTCATTCCCGAGGGAGTACATATCTTACCGCGATCTTCTTCCATAATGGTACGGAACAATAGTATTTTGTTTTGGTTCGCATACGAAATTATGGTCAATCACCTTATGAGTGTGAAATGGGGCCGTTTCTAGGAGAATGAAGAGAGGCTACATTCTCCAAGTTCACTCATGAATAACCAGGGATGTTCAAGGCCAAAATGAACACAACAAGAGAACCTAGTTCTGTGAGAAGATGAAACTGTGTGATAGTTGTTGTTTCGGTTTACATCAAAGCCCGAGTGGTTCAAGACATCATGTTCACTACCTGGTCGAGTAAATCCGGATGCTACTCACTATGGGTGGTTCAAGGCTGAAAAACGCTACCAGCCTAGATGCAGTGATTTTTCGATTGTACTCTCAAAAGTCTTTATGTCTTTCTACATATGTTTTAGAATCATTTCTATTCATGTGGGGGATTGTTGGAACTCATTTTTATATGGCACCGATAACTTTTCCGGGCACAATTCCGATGGGCTCCGGCCAATGACAACACCGGAAAATGGAAGCATTGGCTTCGTCTCCGCGAGCACATTCTCGTAATGTACTCATACGATAAAAATGATTTCCGTTTGAATGAGAAATGGAGGCCCAAAGTTGATTGCATGAAGTGCATAACTTGGGACAATTTGGGATGAAATGTGCATCCCACATTGGAAGTTTGGGACAAATTTCACTAATATATATACTAGGAAATTGGATCCAAGGTTGTGGCCTTGGGTCATCACCAATGTATAATGGAGAGAGGACTTAGCTCATCAAGACCACACGTGCGCCGAGCCGCGTCGCGTCGGGTCGGGCTGGGATCGGCTTGGGCCTTGGGCCCAATACGTAGCTTGGACTGGCCAGCCAACGCTACTTTTTGGACCGATCCAGAGTCCGAAGCTGCTGGAACTGCTTTGACCCATTTTGGAGAGAATCCGGGGCAGTTGCGCTGCAAACTCGGTCCACCTTCTCCACTTCGTTAGTGGCTCCTCCAGAGGCTCTTTAAAAGAGCAGCTCTGCATCTCATTCGAAGGCATCCGAACAACAATCTCGTCTTCCTCCTTCACTGTTTTTTCGAGTCTGAGAGTACACACAGAAAGCTAAGTTCGTAGGCTTCTGAGGTTTGATTGTGCAACACAGAAGAGCAATCACAGTTGTATCCTGGGATTCGGATCGCTACAGAACCGTCGCAATACAGAGCGATTTCAGAATTAAGGATATAGATCCGTCTCGCCTCTGCAACCAGATTCAATCCGAATTATGTTCGGTAGTTTTTTCGATGTTTTGTTTACAATCATTGTGCGTTTAATTTCCGCAGTTTATTAATTCTGTTCGATTCAGGAATAGTGTTACAAGAATCATATAACATAATCATGATCATACTATCTAGAGCATACATGCTCTCTCGAGTCAATGTATCCCTTAAAACATCAGTCTAGCAGGCTCTCGCAATTTACTAGATTCGTTCTACCTATTATTGTAAGCCTAACAATGTGTTGATACCTCTCAGTACATAACTCAAAAGTTTGCAAGACTAATTAATCAAACATGGCCACTATTCAATTAACAAGCAAAAAATAACGAATAACAGGAGAATAGTATAAATCAATCAACCAAATCAAATCATCAAAATTAAACCCCTTTTATACATTCATAGATACACTGGCCCTAGTTTTAGACTACTCACACATAATAAAAGAGATTGAAGAGCAATTCATCATGAAACCAAACTCTCGACAATTTAGGGTTTGAAAAACAACGAGGGAAATAAAAAATAATCTAATAAAAAACATGAACCAACGAAAGGGAATAATGAAATTAATACCTTAAACTTGATCAATCATTGGAATCGTTCACAATCTTGGTGAAAATTCATCAAGAGATCTCTGAAGCAAAACTATTCGAGAATGCTAGAGTAAAATAACCATCCCCTTTTTCAATCATGCCCCCGGCTCCACCTCCCCTCCTTACAAATTAATTCCATTCTAATATTTAGCGGTTTCTAATTTCTTTCCTAAATAAAATATAAAAGAAAAGAAATAGAAACGTGGGTGCTGTAAGGAAGGGCGAACGAGAGCACTAGTTTGATGTGCAATGTGTGACTAGCAACGAGCGATAGCTATCTCGCCAATGAGTGAGAGTTCGCTTGCGGGTGAGCGATGATGACCTTTACGACGATCAAGCGACAAGCGGTAACCAACACTATGCAATCCAAAGCCTCCATAATCCGGCTATGCTCGCTCCAAGTACAAGTTCCTCCGTGTTAGCACAAATGAGTAGAAAGCGAGTCAAATCCTACACAACAAAGCAAGAGAGCAAAGAACCACAACTAGGAGGAAAATGTTAGACGAAATAGCTCTAAAAGAGCGCAATAAACACCATCAAATGCTAAAGGATAGGAGTTGTGGTAGCATGAATTTGTACCACTAATATTTGTTAATTGCGACGACGATCGATCTTCTATGAACTCGAATAACGAACATAACACGAACAATTTAGAGTGGAAAACCCTAGTACCAAATAACACACATGAAAAAACCACTACCTCCTAGCTTCTTGCTAGAAGGATTTGAACGGTCTACTTCTCTTATTCCTTCTTTCTTTTGTTTACAACAAGAACATATACTCAAAAGCTCTCTCCCTATCAATGGAGGCTACCAACTGATTATCCCATTCTCTAGGGTTTAGGATAGGTTTAGGTTATTAAATACCTCCCCTATTTATGTCTTAATGGGCCTCATTTAAGTAAATGGGCCTGATCTTCTGTTTTAGGAAAGTGGGATAATTTCCCCTTTCATTTTGCCCCTCGGATTCTTCGAGTTCGACAGAAACCGTAGGATCCGATAACTCCGGGTCGTACCTCGAATCAGCATTTGGATCTGAATGATTTTCGTCTCGATTTTGCAACACTCGGTCATCCATCTGATGGACCTAAGCTACCCAAGCCGTTTTGTAATGCGTTGGCCCTTGCCTAACTGGTTTATGCTTGCTTTTAGGTGTTCGGATTCGACTCCTATACTCATCTGTGGGTCGCTCAGATTCGGCGCCCGTATGGCTCGTTACCACGAAAATACATGCCTGACTACGAGTAGCTCAAATTCGGCTCTCGTGTCGGACTTACACTGCTGGATCTTGCCTAGCGTGGGTCGCTCGGATTCGGAGCCCGTGTGGCTCGTTACCACAAAAATACATGCCTGACTACGAGTAGCTCGAATTCGGCTCTCGTGTCGGACTTACACTGCTGGCTCTTGCCTAGTGTGGGTCGCTCGGATTCGGCACCCATGTGGCTCGTTACCACGGAAATACATGCCTGACTACGAGTAGCTCGAATTCGGCTCTCGTGCCGGACTTACACTGCTGGCTCTTGCCTAGCGTGGGTCGCTCGGATTCGGCGCCCGTGTGGCTCGTTACCATGAAAATACATGCCTGACTACGAGTAGCTCGAATTCGGCTCTCGTGCCGGACTTACACTGTTGGCTCTTGCCTAGCGTGGGTCGCTCGGATTCGGCGCCCATGTGGCTCGTTACCACAGAAATACATGCCTGACTACGAGTAGCTCGAATTCGGATCTCGTGCCGGACTTACACTGCTGGCTATTGCCTAGCGTGGGTCGCTCGGATTCGGCGCCCGTATGGCTCGTTACCACGGAAATACATGCCTGACTACGAGTAGCTCGAATTCGGCTCTCGTGCCGGACTTACACTGCGTTGTGAAAGATCACCTTGTCATTCATATCCTATAGCTTCCCGCTCTAATGCCCCTTCCCGCCATTACATGGTAGGGTCCCTTTCGTTCGCTTGTCGTCCATGCACTATAGCTTGTATGCTCTCATGCTCTGTCTTCTAGTCCAAGCTTGTCGTCCATGTACTCCAGCTTGTATGCTCTCATGCTCTGCCTTCTAGTACAAGCTTGTCGTCCATGCACTCCAGCTTGTATGCTCTTATGCTCTGCCTTCTAGTCCAACTTGTCGTCCATGCACTCCAGCTTTTATGCTCTCATGCTCTGCCTTCTAGTCCAAGCTTGACGTCCATGCACTCCAGCTAGCATGCTCCGTTGCCCCTAGGATGATAGAATGAACGACGCGTCTCGTGCTATCATGATTTCCAAGCAGGTTGTGCTCGATGCCTCTTGATCAAAATTCATAGGGATTGTTGCATGCCCCCATTATCGTTGTAAGATAGCTACATGAGAACTTTATTAGCCCCAAATCTCAATCCCTTGATGGCCAATGCTTGGATCTCATTTCCGCTTTTATTAACGGTTTGCTCCGAGTTCGTACCATGCATGATATAGACAAGCAACAATTATACATTAATTAAATTGGATCATTCTAAATATAGTAATATACCATCATTAATAAAAAAAATCGATTCAATTTAAATTGAATAAGTTCGGTCGAAACTTACCGATGTGACTGTACATGGCTTGATTGGCTTCTAATCCACAGAATCCAAACTTTACCAATTGGCCCCACTAGCCAGAATTCGGCCCAATAACCATGCTTTGGCCCACTGAGATTTTTTCCAACACAAATCATCGTCTCCCTCGCACAATCTCATTACCTGCACACAAGTTCACCAATGGCGGTGAAGAGACTAAGCCTACATAACCCATATTCGACTATAGCTTGCAGTGCTACTTGTTCATCATCGCCGCTAATCTTGCTCAATTCGTACGTCGTTTGAGACTCCAAAGAGGCGCTTGAACCTTGTACCTTTCAAAGACATGCTGAAAAAAAACATATAGCGAAGCACTCCTAGATCATATTTGTTGGGCCTGGCTTCCCCTGGGAGAATGGGTCGAGTAAATCAAGCCCAAGCCCACGATAGATCGGAAGAACAAGGGAAAAGCCCAGAGGAGGCGATGAGACTTCTCTGGTCGAATGCCCTCCGACAGGATCACAAGAATCTCGCCATACATTAAATGCCCAGATCACGCAACGGCCGCAACATTCAAGCCACCGCAATTACAATGATTTAATGGCATAATCCCCGCCATTACTCTCAGCATTGAAGATAAAATATACGATCAAGACATAACGGTAAGAAGAGTAAAAAGACTTACCATATTTGGACGAAGAGGAAGATAAGAAGGATACAAACACAAATTGCGCCACACACAAGCATTCTCGCTCAGAAATACATCAGAACAACATATCTGCTCCAAGCTTAGCTCTCCGAGAGTCATCCACGCTGATTCGTCACCGGTCGCAACCTGAAAGCCACCGGTCGAGTCCTACCCGATCTCTTGTCTTACTACGATAAGTTGTATCTCGATTCGATCCGATTAACACGACATCTAATAAAATCATATCGCTATTCTCCATTTATTCTTTGTTTGTCTATTATTTATTTAGGTCGTCCGATCTTTTCGCCCTAAAACAATTTGGCGCCCACCGTGGGGCAACTTGCCGATCACCCTTCCGAAACTTTCCAACCATGACTATTGACCCACCTACCAACTCTGAAGAACCACGTCTTGAAGACGAAACCCAAACCGCAGGGAACACCACCGAAAATCCTACTCCAACCCAGTTCCAAGAACTTTCCCAGAAAATGGCCACCCTACAAGAGGAACTAGCCCAGCAACGCCAAAAGACCGAAGCCCTAGTCGCTTTGTCAACCCAATCCGAAGCCGAGATCGCACGACTAACCCGTGAAAATGAGTCTCTTAAGTCGCAGGTACAATCAATGGCTTCAGGATCTAGGAGTATGCCCATCCACAGCAACGCCCGAACACGCCTCGACATGGACAACGTCGAGCCAATGCCCCTGGGCGTACGACGATCCGGATACGCAGAGGGTACATCTCGAACTCCTATTGCCCATCCGTTTTCGACTAACCATGTCACTTTTTCCACACCGATTGGGTCGACAGGGGCCCGAATCGACGAACCACAGGTTACCAATCCACCAGACGTCCTGGCTCTCTTCCAGCAGACGCTCGACCAACACATGAAGACGATCGACGATCGCTTCAACAGGCTTCCAAGAGTCCTGCAGCCAATCGAGAGGGAAGCGACCGACGGATTTGAAGAATCCCCGTTCATTGAAGAAATCGCCAGGGTCGAGATCCCTAAGAAGTTTCATCTTCCCAGCATGGCGACATTAGACGGCACCAGCGACCCAGATGACCATATTTCTATATATAAACAAAAATTAATGGCTGCATCTGTTTCAAGGGAGAACCGCGAGGCCGTCATGTGCAAAAGCTTTGGCACGACCCTCACAGGTTCCGCACTAACTTGGTTTATGCGTTTGCCTCAGGGAACGATTGCATCGTTTGCGGATCTGGTCAACTCCTTCAAAAGTCAATTTGCCAGTAGTCGGAGGCTCGAAAAGCAGTCGAGTGACCTCCATCGAGTCACACAAAGGTATAACAAACCTCTCAGGAATTATCTCAATAGGTACAATAAGGAGAAAGTGGCGATCCCCCACTGCGACGTCACAACCTCCATCGAAGCCTTCAGACAAGGACTGATCAAAGACAACAACCTTTACGACAAGATTACCAAGTACCCATGCAAAAGCTTCGAAGACGTCCAGGCCAAGACCATGGCCGAGGTAAGATTGGAAGAGGAACGTGAGTCGCGTAAATCCTCACGCGGATCCGATCCATCCGATCGAAAAAATCCCTGCGATAACCGTCGAGACAGGCGTCCTCATCCCTATTCTCGTAATCAAAACGAACCAAATCAGGTAAACTCTTTCCAAGACAAGTCACAAGATTGGAGAGACGGTCCGGCGTTGCCTCCTAGAGTCCAGTCTTATAACTTTAACGTTTCCGTGTCGGAGCTCGTCAAGAGTTTCGACAAATATGGAAAAGAGGTAAGATGGCCCCGAAAGAGCGACCGACCGGACGTCAAGAAGGACATGAGCCGATGGTGCGAATTCCATGGCGACCACGGGCATTCGACCGACGAGTGCATCGCCTTGCGAAAGGAAGTCGCTAGGCTGCTCTCACAGGGGCTCCTGTGCGACGTAATCTCGGAACGGGCAAAAGCTACCATGGAACGACGAGACCAGGTAAAACAAAACAAACCCCCATCTCCCATTCATACAAAAATTGTCAACACTATTTCAGGTGGATCGGACATATGTGGAAACACATACTCCGCGGCTAAGCGGCACGCCAAGGAAAGCAAGGGCGACAAGCCCGAATCATCAGAATTCAAGCTAAAGAAGACTTCCAACTTTCCGACGGTCACGTTCGACGAGTCCGACTCCGACGGGTCGGATAGGCACCACGATGGTCTGGTAATCTCTTTATCCATTGGTAATTGCTTAATACGGAGAGTACTAATCGATACAGGGAGTTCGACCAACCTCTTGACCCTTGACGCTCTTAAAGAAATGGGTCTAACTGAGAATGACCTAATCAAGAAGTCGACCCCACTGGTCGGGTTTAGCGGTGAGGTCAAGCATACGACTGGCAAAATCATTCTAACCACATACGCTGGAGGAATCAACCAACAGGTGAAATTCTTAGTCCTAGACTGTCCGTCTCCCTATAATTGTATTCTTGGTAGGCCATGGATACACACTATGAAGGCAGTACCTTCAACATATCATCAAGTCATCAAATTCCCCACTGAATGGGGAGTCCAAGAAATCAAAGGAGATCAAAGGACCGCTAAGGAGTGCTACGTCACTTCTATGAAGAGCACAGTCAAACACAAGACCGTATAGCAACCACAGAGCGGCAAAGGACCTAGTCGGTACGTCGAACCAGAAATGGAAAAACTCGACGAGATCGCACTAGATCCTTCAAAGCCAGATCAAATGGTAAGGGTCAGGTCAGACTTGGACGACTCGACCAGACAACAACTCCTTGACTTTCTCAGGACCAATGCCGACTGTTTTGCATGGTCGCATGAGGATATGGTCGGAATATCTCAAAACATTATTACTCATAAATTAAATATGGATCCATCTCATCCTCCTGTCAAGCACAAATGCAGGAAGTTCTCCCCCGAGCGGAACAAGATAATCGACGACGAAGTCAAAAGCTTATTGGAAACAGGAAAAATAAGAGAGGTCCATAACCCTGAATGGCTAGCCAACGTGGTCGTAGTCCAGAAGAAGAATGGCAAATGGAGAGTCTGCATCGACTTCACAGATCTCAACAAAGCTTGTTCCAAGGACTCATTCCCACTACCCCACATCGATGCCATGGTCGACGCCACAGTAGGGCACGAAATGCTTACTTTCATGGACGCTTTCAGCGGCTACAATCAAATCCTCATGGAACCCGACGATCAGGAAAAAACAGCATTCGTCACTAGCCAAGGTATCTACTGTTACAAAGTAATGCCCTTTGGCCTAAAAAAATGCAGGGGCTACCTATCAACGACTAGTCAACAAAATGTTCAAAGATCAAATCGGAGATACGATGGAAGTCTACATAGACGACATGTTGGTCAAGTCCAAAAAGAAGGAAGATCACATAAACATCTATGCGACAACTTTGAGGTACTCAAAAGGTACAACATGAAACTAAACCCTACTAAATGCTCCTTCGGAGTGTCGTCAGGAAAATTCTTGGGGTACATGGTGACACAAAGAGGAATAGAAGCCAGCCCAGAATAGATCAAGGCTCTCATCAACCTTCGATCCCCCCGATGCATCAAAGACGTACAAAAACTTACAGGTCGGATAGCAGCTCTGAACAGATTCATCTCCAAATCGTCCGACAAGTGCAAACCCTTCCACGACACTCTCAAGAAGAACAAATCCTTTCAATGGACGGGATAACACGAAGCAGTATTCCAGAACTTAAAAGAGTACTTGGCCAGTCCCATGTTGCTGACCAAACCTAAAGGCGACGAGCCCTTATTTCTATATCTTGTAGTGTCAGAATCAGCCGTAAGCGCAGTATTGGTCAGAGAAGAAGATGGCAAGCATTCACCAATATACTACGTCAGTCGAACGCTGCTACCAGCCGAAACGAGGTATTCGTCACTTGAAAAGCTCGTGCTATAATTGGTAATGGCTTCGAACAAACTCAAACCGTATTTCGAATTCCATACTATTACTGTTCGCACTAATCATCCCATGAGAGCTATCATGAGGAAACCTGAGTTTACAGGACGAATGACTAAATGGGCTATACACCTCAACGGTTATGACATCGAATACGAGCCCAGTACAGTGATCAAGTCGCAAGCCTTAGCCGACTTTGTGGCCGATTTCAGTCCGACCCTAGAGCAAGAAGCCACAAGAGAAGTGACGCAACTACTCACCACGAATGAAACAGGCACATGGGAGCTCCACACAGATGGAGCATCAAACGCCAGAGGATCGGGGCTAGGGGTCATACTGAAATCGCCGTAAGGGGACAAGATAGCTCAGGCCGTCAGATGTGAGTGGGACGCAACTAACAACGAAGCTGAGTATGAAGCACTCATATTCGGACTCGCCCTGGCTCGCGACCTAGGAGTCCGAGAGATCGAAGTCGTTTGCGACTCCCTGCTGGTCGTAAACCAGATACAAGGATCGTACAGTGCTAAAGACGTCAGGATAATAGCCTACCTGGAGGTAGCCAAGAAGTTGATCGGACAATTCCAAACATTCAACATCAGACATGTACCTAGGGATCTTAACTCCCAAGCCGATGCACTTGCCAATCTAGGATCCTTCCTAGACCCGAAGGAATTTCCACACATACCATTGGCCCACATCATGACGCCAGCCGTCCCAAGGACATCCGTCGAGTCAACGACACCTCTTGAAGAAACCGTCGCCATGGAGGTCGACGACCAACCAGAAGAAGACATTGTCGACAACAATGACGATTGGATGCTACCTTACATCAGATGGTTGAAAGACGGCATCTTGCCCGACGACAAAACAGAAGCAAAAAGGCTCAAGGTACAAGCACTCTCTTACGATATCATAGATAACATCTTGTACAAAAGATCTGTCATAGGGCTACTCCTACGATGCCTCAAGACCCCAGAAGTCGGACGTATCTTGCAATCGTTACACGAAGGAGAGTGTGGCAACCACACCGGCGGACGAAGCCTCTCGGGAAAAGCCCTACGAAACGGATACTATTGGCCAACGATGAACAAAGACGCTATGGAATACACCAAGAAGTGCGACGCCTGTCAGCGGCATGCACCCGTCCATCATCAACCCTCAGAGCTCCTCCATCCGACTCTGGCTCCATGGCCCTTTATGAGGTGGGGAATGGACATTGTCGGGAAGCTTCCGCCCGTGTCGGGACAAAGAGTTTTCTTCCTTGCCATGACGGACTACTTTTCTAAATGGATCGAAGAAGAAGCCTACAGAGAGGTAAAAGATCAACATGTCATTTCATTCATAAAACGCAATATCTTGTGCAGATTTGGCGTCCCATCAGAAATCGTGTGCGACAATGGCTCCCAATTCATCAGTCATAAGACTCGAGCCTTCTGCGACCAATGGAACATCAAATTGGTCACGTCCACACCTCGGTATCCGCAATCCAACGGACAAGCCGAATCCAGCAACAAAATCATTATCAACAACCTCAAGAAACGCCTCACTGGGGCTAAAGGCAAATGGGCAGACGAACTCCCACTCATTCTCTGGTCCGACAGGACCACTCCAAAGAATGCGACTGGACAATCACCTTTCTCTCTCGTCTACGGGAGTGAGGCAGTCATCCCGGCCGAGTTACTGGTTCTGACCGCTCGTTGCAAACTTCAGACAAACGAGCAAAACGACATCGAACTAGCACACAACCTAGACACAGTGGACGAGATCAGAGAAAGAGCCCGAATCAGGATGGTCAGATTTCAACAACAGGTCGCAAGGAGTTACAATAAGAATGTCCGGATCAAGGCATTCAAGGTCGGAGACTGGGTCCTAAGGAAAACTTTCTAGAACACCAAGAACCCATCCGACGGAAAGCTAGCACCACAATGGGAAGGACCTTACTTAATCACCGAAGTAGTCAGACAGGGAGCATACCAATTAGAAGACAAGGACGGACGACCGATCCCGAGAAGTTGGAACGCAACACATCTAAAGCTATACCATTTCTGAACCAACGAGGTAAAAACATCACACAATTTTATACATTGCTATCTATCGCATATACATCGATATCTATCGCATATGCATCGCTATCTATCGCATATACATTGCTATCTATCGCATATACATCGCATCTTATCGCATGTACATCGCTATCTTCTTTTACATGTTATCACCTGACACTAAGCGAGGACTTCCTCCTTATAAAAACACAAATGCAGAACAACATTTACATTGGATCCAGTCATCCGCAAAAAGCGCTTACATTACATTACACGATCGATCGGAACACAGGGAGATGACAACACAGGCACGTCGGCACACCGCCTGCCTTACACAAAACATAAGGTACAACACCTTATTACATTTACGCAATAAAACATATTGCTTACCTCCCCGGCATACAGTCATGACTAACACACATACGAACATTCACAGGCCTGTTCTACACACATATATACGGGGAGCCCCACTCGACGGAGCACACGGGCGAAACCGACACATCAAACACAAAACGCCATCGACAGTTCTCTTGAATGTCTGACGACATGTACAAAACAAGCAAACGTACGATCTTATATGTAAAGACAAATTGCATTAAATAAAAGTATTGGCATTTTTATACAAATACGCAACCCGTGATGGTGGACGGGTCGCCAAAACACATTGTCTGCCTACACATCTGTAGGACTTTACCAACATTCATTCAGAAATATCCTGTGACCCGCGATGGTGGACGGGTCGCCAAAACACATAATATTCAAACCCACACACAGGTGGGGCAAACGAAGTCAAACTACACAACGAAAACAAATCAGGTGTCGGGGACAACGGCATTACCTTCGGCAGGGGCTGGCTCCAGAGAGGCTACCTCGTCAGTCGGCTTGACATCGCCAGAGTGGGCCTCGTCCTCGTCGACGCCCTCATCCATGACTTCTTCTCCGACGCCGGCCAAGCAAAACAGCTCTTGACCAGGATCTCCCTTTGGGAACATGGAGTCCAAGGTCTCCTTCTCTGCCTTCAGATCCCAGAGCTCATGCTTGCCTTCGTTGAACTCTTCGATCATCTCGATGCGCGACTTCACCGCATAAAAGGCCCCAACGTCACCAGCAATCTGGCCATCCGCAATCCGAGCCCGCTTCACCTCTTCCTCAACGCCTGACCGACACTCTTCAAACTCCTTCCGACATGTGACCAACTCCCCTTGACAGCTTTTTAACTCCCTGGTGAGGCGACGTTCAATCTCACGGCAACGACTCTCCGCTCCCTCTAGCTTGGTCCTCAAGGACGCAAGGTCGGACTCTGACCTAGCAGCCCTGTCCTCAGCCTTAACGACCATTGCCTTGACACCGGAGTATGCCCTCAAGAGGTACTGGAAAGACTGAAGTCTCACACAACAGCACGACACACAATCAGAAAACACGATCGAACGAAAGAAAAAGAAAAGAGCACAAACAAAAGGCAACTCACCTTCCACGCGGAGCACCCTGCTTCACCAATGCAATCAAGAGGGGAGACATCATCGACCTCCGACTTCAAAGTCGGGTCCTGAGTGTGAAAAAGGTCGGCGATCGATTGTCCGATGGCACCGATCTTACCGATCCCCTCGGTTGTCGCCTCCTTCTTCCTAGGGACCTCCTCCACCTTGACGTCTTCAGGGCGAGCGCTCGCCTTCCTCTTGGAGCCAGCTTTGACTGGAGCCGTCAGATCCACCAGAGCCGGTTTGCTTGATGCAGCTTTGGCCGCCGCCTTCCTTTGCTCGATCAGGCCTTTCCCTGACACTACCCTCAGACGAGCACTCGTTCGACCACCAGGGGAACCTGACACGACAGAACAACAAAAAAGGAGAAATCCTAAAGTACACGACAAAATGAAAAATAGTAAAGGACTCCTAGAGCTGAGAGTCTACCTTTTGCGTGAGACGATGAAACAGTCGACATGACTTCCGGACTAGAAGGGGATGTTGACAACAGATTGACGTTGGTAAAACTCCTCTCCGACGCTGGGACAGCTAGGACAATCTTGGACAAACCTTTCGATCGACCGCTCACTTCCAAATCTTCTGGTTCGGGAACTACAAAAAAGAAAAGTTAAGACAAAGAGTTAAGACGCATAAAACAAGCAAAAGGGAAGACAAATACACACTCTCAACTCGCCACTCCGTCAACAAGAACAGACATTCACCCTCCTTCTCCAGAGAAGAACGTTCGACAAAAAAGAACTTCGACCCCCATCCGCGGTCGTTGACATCCAGATTCTGCACCAAAGGCTTCCGACCATGTCGGATACGCAACTGAACGCGAGAGGAACTCTTCGATCCAATGAAGTAGTTATACCACAAAGCGTCAAAATCAAAATCGGCCCCAGATCGAACATTTACAAGGTCCAAGACCCTTAGAACTCTCCACGCTTGAGGCATTACTTGGCATGGCGCCAACGCCAGATGATACGAAAAGAGGGATGCTCTACTCGTCTCGCGCACGGATCTAGATCGAGATGTTCACCGTATCGCCAATTGGTTTTGTTTGGATTGATTAGGGATAAATTGTGTTTGATTTGTAACAAGAATAGATGACGTTGAGGCCAAGGGGAGGAGTAAAACTCAACTGCAAAGCTTGGCTTAATTTCAACGTGATTAAAATGAAGTACAAGAGAGCCTTTTAAAGGCAAATAGATCACCCAAAAACCCTAATGGGCTTTGGCCTTATTCTAGCTAAATGGGCCGGCCCACTCTACAAGAGTTGGCACACGCCCGAAATAGAAATGACTGAAATAAAAATACTAAAATGGAAAATATACTAAAACTGGAAATAACTAATAATATAAAAATATATAATAACTGAGCTAAGTACTACTCCAGGGAGGACGCCATGGTCTTGGTTGACTCGGCCTCTTACTGAACCATCTGATGGCGGGCCAGTACCGCATCATTCTCCCTCCCTTAGAATCGAAGCGTCCCCGCTTTGAACATGTACGGGCAAGGGTGAACAGACGATGAACGACTGGAGGCACGTCCAACACCATGGAATCTATCGAAGCGAGTGCTGAGATCACCAGAGGGGGCGGTTGGGTGTTCACTGGCGTCAAGGGCTCGGTGTCGGTCACGATCGTGGGCTCCCAAGCATACCATTCGTCGTCCTCGGGATAGATATCGTAGACTGGTAGCGCGTCCTCGACGTAGTCATCATAGACGGGCGATGCGTCCTCAGGATAGTCATCATAAATGGGTGGCGCATCCTCGTCGTAAATGAGAATGCCACGCATACTCCTAAAACAAAACTTAATTCTCTTTTTTTTCTCTCTTTTTTTTTAAAAAAAAAAATGAAAACAAAACTAACAGTAACTTAATCCTAACCTAATATTTCCCTCTTTCTCGGTTTTCCTGTACGCACAGCCGCACCTTCAGATCAACTTCGGCGACGTGAGGCGGTGGGCACTGGAACTTCGCCGACGACGGGGCTGCCGGTGGCGTCGGATAGGGAGGGGCGGCGGCAGGTTCACGAGCAGCAGCGAAACCACCGAAATAGAGGACGAGGGAGAGCGAGGCGGGAGGTTGAAGACGAACTCGCAGGCGGTGGCGTGGAGATCCGGCCGTGGCGAAGTGGTTGAAGACGACTGCGACACCAGGGCTGCGAAGGAGAACGCGCGCGGTGGTGGCAGATTTGGTTATGGGCGACGACGCGAACCGGTGGACGTCGGGGCGACTTTGTGGCGAAGGCTGGAGGTTGAAGACGACCGGGGGCGCGAGCAAGGTGATGCAGATCTGGGTGTTTGGTGGTCGGAGATGAAGGCGGGTGGTGGCGGAGTGGATCTATAGATCCGGTAATGGTCGCCGAAGATCGGAACAGCGGCGGCGATGAAGATGGCGGATCTGCGATCTGCCCCTTGATCCGGCGATGATGAATGGCGGATCGCGAGATCGACGGCGGATCGACGATGCGACGGCGATGCGCAGATCCGGTGGTGTGATGTTGGAGAAGATCGCCTCCGCAGTGGTGGATCTGAGCGGTGCTGATGATGATGCGGTAGGGGTTCTACAGATCCGAAATTGGTGTTCGATCAAAGGGGTGAATTTGTTCGATCGTTGTTGATGAACGATGATGATGATGACTGGGCGTGATGAATAGTGGGTTGAAGTTCGGAAATCAGAATAGTGAATTGGTGATGATCGGACGATGGGGGTGGCGACTCGGGGTGGCTCAATCGACTGGCGCTCTGATACCAGTTGATACGTAAAGAGGGATGCTCGACTCGTCTCGCACACGGATCTAGATCGAGATGTTCACCGTATCGCCAATTGGTTTTGTTTGGATTGATTAGGGATAAATTGTGTTTGATTTGTAACAAGAACAGATGACGTTGAGGCCAAGGGGAGGAGTAAAACTCAACTGCAAAGCTTGGCTTAATTTCAACGTGATTAAAATGAAGTACAAGAGAGCCTTTTAAAGGCAAATAGATCACCCAAAAACCCTAATGGGCTTGGGCCTTATTCTAGCTAAATGGGCCGGCCCACTCTACAAGAGTTGGCACACGCCCGAAATAGAAATGACTGAAATAAAAATACTAAAACGGAAAATATACTAAAACTGGAAATAACTAATAATATAAAAATATATAATAATTGAGCTAAGTACTACTCCAGGGAGGACGCCACGGTCTTGGTTGACTCGGCCTCTTACTGAACCATCTGATGGCGGACCAGTATCGCATCATTCTCCCTCCCTTAGAATCGAAGCGTCCCCGCTTTGAACATGTACGGGCAAGGGTGAACAGACGATGAACGACTGGAGGCACGTCCAACACCATGGAATCTATCGAAGCGAGTGCTGAGATCACCAGAGGGGGCGGTTGGGTGTTCACTGGCGTCAAGGGCTCGGTGTCGGTCATGATCGTGGGCTCCCAAGCATACCATTTGTCATCCTCGGGATAGATATCGTAGACTGGTAGCGCGTCCTCGACGTAGTCATCATAGACGGGCGATGCGTCCTCAGGATAGTCATCATAAATGGGTGGCGCATCCTCGTCGTAAATGAGAATGCTACGCATACTCCTAAAAAAAACTTAATTCTCTTTTTTTTTCTCTCTTTTTTTTTTTTAAAAAAAATGAAAACAAAACTAACAGTAACTTAATCCTAACCTAATATTTCCCTCTTTCTCGGTTTTCCTGTACGCGCAGCCGCACCTTCAGATCAACTCCGGCGACGTGAGGCGGTGGGCACTGGAACTTCGCCGACGACGGGGCTACCGGTGGCGTCGGATAGGGAGGGGCGGCGGCAGGTTCACGAGCAACAGCGAAACCACCGAAATAGAGGACGAGGGAGAGCGAGGCGGGAGGTTGAAGACGAACTCGCAGGCGGTGGCGTGGAGATCCGGCCGTGGCGAAGTGGTTGAAGACGACTGTGACACCAGGGCTGCGAAGGAGAACGCGCGCGGTGGTGGCAGATCTGGTTATGGGCGACGACGCGAACCGGTGGACGTCGGGGCGACTTTGTGGCGAAGGCTGGAGGTTGAAGACGACCGGGGGCGCGAGCAAGGTGATGCAGATCTGGGTGTTTGGTGGTCGGAGACGAAGGCGGGTGGTGGCGGAGTGGATCTGCAGATCCGGCAATGGTCGCCGAAGATCGGAACAGCGGCGGCGATGAAGATGGCGGATCTGCGATCTGCCCCTTGATCCGGCGATGATGAATGGCGGATCGCGAGATCGACGGCGGATCGACGATGCGACGGCGATGCGCAGATCCGGTGGTGTGATGTTGGAGAAGATCGCCTCCGCAGTGGTGGATCTGAGCGGTGCTGATGATGATGCGGTAGGGGTTCTACAGATCCGAAATTGGTGTTCGATCAAAGGGGTGAATTTGTTCGATCGTTGTTGATGAACGATGATGATGATGACTGGGCGTGATGAACAGTGGGTTGAAGTTCGGAAATCAGAACAGTGAATTGGTGATGATCGGACGATGGGGGTGGCGACTCGGGGTGGCTCAATCGACTGGCGCTCTGATACCAGTTGATACGTAAAGAGGGATGCTCGACTCGTCTCGCACACGGATCTAGATCGAGATGTTCACCGTATCGCCAATTGGTTTTGTTTGGATTGATTAGGGATAAATTGTGTTTGATTTGTAACAAGAACAGATGACGTTGAGGCCAAGGGGAGGAGTAAAACTCAACTGTAAAGCTTGGCTTAATTTCAACGTGATTAAAATGAAGTACAAGAGAGCCTTTTAAAGGCAAATAGATCACCCAAAAACCCTAATGGGCTTGGGCCTTATTCTAGCTAAATGGGCCGGCCCACTCTACAAGAGTTGGCACACGCCCGAAATAGAAATGACTGAAATAAAAATACTAAAACGGAAAATATACTAAAACTGGAAATAACTAATAATATAAAAATATATAATAACTGAGCTAAGTACTACTCCAGGGAGGACGCCATGGTCTTGGTTGACTCGGCCTCTTACTGAACCATCTGATGGCGGGCCAGTACCGCATCACCAGAGTAGCTAAAAAATCCCTAACAAGGGGAGAAAAAGGAAATTTATGCCCTATTCGAAACGGGTACGCATAAAAACAAACTCATCCTTCATAACGAGCATCAGCCCTCTCATCTGGATGAGGCAACCTAGCGATCGTCTCCGGGGGAAAGCCCCCAACTTGAAGAATCTGATCCAGTTCTGCCTGAGACAAAGTGCTAGTCAGCACATCCGACTCCTTCAAGATGAAACGAGGAGGAGCTTCGCCTTCATGCGGATCAGAAAGAGTCTTCGACAACTCGAAAGCCTCGCTAGAAACCATTTCGAGAATGGAAAGAGAGGGGAATCGAAGAGCTATGACTAGAGAAATCAGAAAGCTATGGCGAGAGAGACCGAGAAGCTTACCAGAAGAAGCTTGCAAAGGAAGACGAGATGAAGACTAATCGATTCCCTTTGCTCCGAATTTATGGAGGGAAGTGAAGATTTGCAGAGGCATCGCATCATGCCCCGATCACATGCCACGTAGCCCTGAACAAACGCGCCAAAAAAGGATGGTGGAGATCGTGTTTACGGAAGTTGCCTCGGATTCCACTTTCCTTGCTTAAACCGAAAGCCCAAGGCAACTTGGGGCTATTGTTGGGCCTGGCTTCCCCTGGGAGAATGGGTCGAGTAAATCAAGCCCAAGCCCACGATAGATCGGAAGAACAAGGGAAAAGCCCAGAGGAGGCGACGAGACTTCTCTGGTCGAATGCCCTCCGACAGGATCGCAAGAATCTCGCCATACATTAAACGCCAAGATCACGCAACGGCCGCAACATTCAAGCCACCGTAATTACAATGATTTAATGGCATAATCCCCGCCATTAATCTCAGCATTGAAGATAAAATATACGATCAAGACATAACGGTAAGAAGAGTAAAAAGACTTACCATATTTGGACGAAGAGGAAGATAAGAAGGATACAAACACAAATTGCGCCACACACAAGCATTCTCGCTCAGAAATACATCAAAACAACATAATTGCTCCAAGCTTAGCTCTCCGAGAGTCATCCACTCTGATTCGTCACCGGTCGCAACCTGAAAGCCACCGGTCGAGTCCTACCCGATCTCTTGTCTTACTACGATAAGTTGTATCTCAATTCGATCTGATTAACACGACATCTAATAAAATCATCTCGCTATTCTACATTTATTCTTTGTTTGTCTATTATTTATTTGGTTTGGATTGTTTTCTATCACCCGATCGACTAGTTACCCCGTCTAAGGCGATTTAGGTCGTCCGATCTTTTCACCCTAAAACAATATTCACGCCACTTTTCTGAATCCAGTGAAACAGTGCAGCCCTTGGGACCCTTACTCGAGCAATCCACGTAGTGCTACGAATCCAACACCGTTGGCGTCGCCCCAATCAGACTCCATCTGAGCCTCCAATGAGTCGCTCAAACCTGGACCCTTGCTAAGACGCATGCTGGAAATACATATAACAAAGCACTCTTGAGCCATGTTCGCGTGACTCGTCTGCTTCTAGCGAAAGGGGACAGCTTATGCGACTCACATTCGATGAATCCTTGCAGCAACACGAACCCAATGATACTGGCCTTGCTCCATGTCGTCGTCGTTTGAGCCGCCAACGAGCCAATCAAACATGCCTTCTTGCTGTTGGGTTATGGAGCCTGAAGCGTAAAGATTGACGCGTAAGGGCTCGCACGGTCACCGGCACGGTCTACAGACCATGCAGGAACCACGGAAGGAAGCTTAACAGCGAGCACGGTTAATGGCACGGTTTGCTAACCGTGCCAGATCTCGGAATTGCTCTCGAATAAATGGCACGGTTAACGACACAGTTTGTTAACCGTGCGGGACCTTTTTCGGGAGTTAGATGGGCCAATTTCAGTGTTGCGTTTTGTGGGCTTTTCTAGGTTTTGTCCGTGTTGTTATTTAAACCCTAGTTGATCAATTGTAATCTTCAAGTCATTGTAAGTTGTCATCACAATATTGAGAGGAGAAAATACCCTGGCTTGGTAGTGCCCCCAGACGTAGTCAATTCTTGACGAACTGGGTTAAACAATTCTTGTGTTCTTTGCTTCGTTTTCTATTCGTTACCGCGTTCGAATCCTAACAACTGGTATCAGAGCTGGTTCTGGTAGTGACGATGGGAAGCGGAAAATCACCAGTGGAGAAGTTCGATGGAACGGATTTCGGATTCTGGAAGATGCAGATCGAAGATTACCTGTACGGTAAAGATTTGTATTTGCCGCTGGGTGAGAAGCCGGAAGACATGAAGGAAGAAGAGTGAAAGTTGCTGGACAAGAAAGCGATGAGCTTGGTCCGCCTATCGCTGTCCAGGAACGTGGCACATCACACGGTCAAGGCAGAGACGACGAAGGGTATGCTGGAAATTCTTTTCACGATATATGAGAAACCCTCTGCGGTGAACAAAGTTCATCTGATGCGGCGGTTGTTCAATCTGCGGATGACGGAGAGTACAGCGGTGACCAATCACTTGAACGAGTTCAACATGACGATCGCACAACTGAGTTCAGTTGAGATTGATTTCGACGATGAGGTACAAGCCCTAATCCTATTATCTTCTTTACCAGAAAGTTGGAGTGGGACAGTTACTGTTGTTAGTGCTTCGGCGGGGAAGGCGAAGATCAAGTTTGATGAAGTCAGGGATCTGATTATCAGCGAAGAAATTCGCAGGAAGGCGTCAGGTACTGCTTCTGGATCAGCTTTGAATACGGGTAGCAGGGGGAGGTCAGACTCTAAGAAGTCGAATCGTGGCAGATCGAAGTCTAGAGGGAAGGATAATCCCAAAGACAAGATCAGAATCAAGTGTTGGAATTGTGATGAAAACGGTCATTACAAGAGTGAATGTAAGGCACCGTTGAAAGATAAATCAGCGAATTCAGCTAGTGAAGATATTGCAGACGCGTTGACTCTGAGCGATTCAACAACAGGAACCACTACAGATGCATCGATTCTGAGCGCGAGCAGTCCATTGGAGTCTTGGGTGTTAGACTTTGGAGCTTCGTTTCATTCATGCAGCAATGCTGATATATTGGATCGCTACACCTCTGGAGATTTCGGAAAAGTCTATCTTGCTGATGATGAGGCTTTGAAAATCGTGGGGAAGGGTGATGTGCGAATCAAGGCGCCGAACGGATCTGTGTTGCAGTTGCATGGAGTAAGGCATATTCCTGGTCTGAAGAGAAACATGTTTTCTATTGGACAGTTGGATGACGAGGGTTATGAAGTAACCTTCGGCTGTAACAGCTGAAAGATAACCAAAGGAGCTATGGTGGTAGCTCGAGGAAAGAAGGAGGGGACGCTGTACATGACGAGCAACGTCCGTGATAGTATTGTTGTTGTAGGAGTAAACTGTGTTGCAGATTTATGGCACTATCGTCTGGGCCACATGAGTCAGAAAGGGATGAAGGTGTTATGCTCGAAGGGTTTGTTGCCAGGTCTCAAATCCGTTGAAATCGGATTGTGTGAAGACTGTGTGCTCGGGAAGCAGAAAAGGGTGAGCTTTGCGAAGGGTGGCAGAACCTTGAAGAAGCAGAAGTTGGAGTTGATCCACAGTGACTTGTGGAGACCAGCACCTGTGACATCTCTGGGTGGAGCGTCATACTACATGACCTTTATTGACGATGCTACAAGAAAGGTATGGGTCTATTTTCTGAAGCAAAAGTCTGATGCATTTGACACCTTCAGAAAGTGGAAGGCTCTAGTAGAGACTGAGACAAGTCTTAAAGTGAAGTGTTTGAGATCTGATAATGGTGGGGAGTATGAGCTTCGTGAGTTCAAGGAGTTATGTGCTGAGAATGGAATTCGCATGGAGAAAACCTTAAAAGGAACCCCTCAAGAGAACGGCGTCGCTGAACGTATGAACAGGACCCTGAATGAACGTGCTAGAAGCATGAGGCTGAAGTGTGGGCTTCCAAAGATGTTCTGGGCAGATGCAGTCAACACTGTTGCATTCTTGATCAACCGAGGGCCATCAACTCCCTTGGAGAACGGGATCCCAGAGGAGGCTTGGAGTGGCAAAGAGGTAAATTTGTCCTTTCTTCGCGTATTTGGGTGCGTTTCATATGTTCATATTGCTCATGTTGAGAGAAGCAAGCTGGATGCAAAGTCTGTCAAGTGCACATTTATTGGATATGGTGGGGATGATTTCGGATACCGGTTCTGGGATGAGCAGAACAGAAAGGTTATTCGCAGTCGAGACATCGTGTTCAATGAGCAGGTGATGTACAAGGATAGTCTGGGTGTATCAGAAACAGCTAGTACAGGACCTGAGGTTGTGGAGTTAGATATCTCAAACTCGGGTGGGAGCAAGGTGGTTCGTAACGACCAGGAGGCTGTTGAGGAGGAGCCGAGCACCCCAGTGATTCCGCTGCGGAGGTCCACCAGAGAGCGTGGATCGCCTGATAGATATTCGCCGTCAAACTACTATATGTTGTTGACTGATGGTGGTGAGCCAGAGTGTTATGCAGAGGCATCTCGTGGAGAAGATGTGAGCAAGTGGAAGCTCGCCATGGATGATGAGATGGATTCATTGATGACCAACGGAACCTGGGAGCTAGTTGAGCTTCCGGCAGGCAAGAAGGCATTGCATAACAAGTGGGCTTACAGATTCAAGGAGGGGGCGAATAGAAGGAAGCATTACAAAGCAAGGCTGGTTGTGACGCGAAAGACTCGCAAGGTCTTGCAGTTGATGAAGATTCGAGGAACTGAGAATCCTGCAGACATGCTGACTAAGGTTGTGACCTTAGAGAAGTTGAAGCTTTGTATGGCTTCAACTGGCCTTGGTAACTGAGTTGAAGGCCTGGCACTACTACCAGCTATGGGTTGACGAGGAGGACGATTATGATTGGAGTCAGTCTCCAGGTGGGAGATTGTTGTGTTATGGAGCCTGAAGCGTAAAGATTGACGCGTAAGGGCTCGCACGGTCACCGGCACGGTCTACAGACCGTGCAAGAACCACGGAAGGAAGCTTAACAGCCAGAACGGTTAATGGCACGGTTTGCTAACCGTGCCAGATCTCGGAATTGCTCTCGAATAAATGGCACGGTTAACGGCACGGTTTGTTAACCGTGCGGGAACTTTTTCGGGAGTTAGATGGGCCGATTTTAGTGTTGCGTTTTGTGGGCTTTTCTAGGTTTTGTCCGTGTTGTTATTTAAACCCTAGTTGATCAATTGTAATCTTCAAGTCGTTGTAAGTTGTCATCACAATATTGAGAGGAGAAAATACCCTGGCTTGGTAGTGCCCCCAGACGTAGTCAATTCTTGACGAACTGGGTTAACAATTCTTGTATTCTTTGCTTCGTTTTCTATTTGTTACCGCATTCGAATCCTAACACTTGCAAGCAAACATGCCATATGGATAAATATATAGCAGTTTCAAAAGGAGTACCTCTTCCTTCCTCGCTCGGAGAAGATGCCCCCACCACTGACACAACCATATCCTTCATCGCTCCGTCGGCGGACGATGCTTCTCCGGCTCTGCCTTATCTGCACTCCCCCTCCGGTGATCCGGACAGCGCCAGCCCGTTGACGATGGCCTCCCTGGCGGACTCCCTCCGGCGATGTTGGTGGCGCCCGCTGACAGGAGAAATCGACCTCCCTCTACGAACCGAGGTCTCAGAACTGGAAGACCCGTGAAGTTGCCCGGACGGAGCCCGTTGGCGCGGCGAAACATGGCATCCTCGTTGGTCGGACTATCGCCCTCCGGCACTGGAAGCAGAGGAAGAAGTTCGCGCCGCCACCACCGCCTGAACTCCTCATGCTCTCGCCCCCAAGCCACGAGATCGGGATCGATCCCTGCCTCCCGCTTCTCGCGTCGAAGGCCTCGTCGCGCCCTCGGATCCCGCTGCGTATCCAGATCTGCGTCATCTCGGTCGATAGGGTTCCGGTGGCGGCCCAGATCCAGACTCGTCCCCGCTCGCCTATGGCTTTGACGGCGCTCGGGCTATCTTCGGGGCCTCACCTTTCGTTGAAGATGGATCCGCCACTGGTGTGAGGCAATGATCTAAGTTTGAAGGTGATCACAACAGGTGGTACCTGGCTGTTGAATGACGTCGGGAGTAGTCCCAAAAACACCCAAAAATAGATGCATCCTCCCGATTGGCTTGTTTCCGGTGTAGTTTGAACCTGTCCTCGTAGCCTGTCGGCGTTGAAGTCTCGTATCATCGTCTTCGTTTCCCACAGACGACGCCAATTGTGGTAGCATGAATTTGTACCACTAATATTTGTTGATTGCGACGACGATTGATCTTCTATGAACTCGAATAACGAACATAACACGAACAATTTAGAGTGGAAAACTGATGTGACCCTGCCTCCCATGACGGCCCAAGACGAGGAAGAAGCCATGAGCCTATGCTCACAAGGCCCAGTGACAAGGTCCAGGTCCAAGGCCATCGCCGCCGCCGTCGCGTCTCTGATTACACGCGTCGTCGCCAGCCAAGGAAGCCCAGAGACCAAGCCCAGACTCGTCGTCCTCGCCACCATCGAGAGTGAAAGAACGCGTTCTTCTGAAGACTTTGACATGTCGTCGTCTCACGCGATGATCACTTCAAAGCCTTCATCGCGTCACTGAGTTTCACGCGTTCTTTTACAGACGATATCTATATTTGGTATTTCCAGCTTGTTTAGATAGTTTCCTTATTTGCAACGTTTTAGATAGTTTCCTTATTTATAGCGTTTAAGATAGTTTCCTTTTATATTTTAGGGTTTGTGCCTTTTGCATGCTTGCATGGGCTAGCCCTTAGGCTCGTTTCGACCCAAGCCCATTAGGTCTTGGTCGAGACCCCTTCCCTATTTATACCCTACTTTGTACTCTTTATTTCTCACGTTCAAGTTAAAGTTCAAGGTTTAAAGTCGAGTGTTAATCCCTCCTTCCCTTGATCGGACGTCACCCATATCCCTCTCATCCTCATTCACTCCGTTGTCGACGCTATGGCAACCACTCGATCTCCATCGAGTTTATCCCCTCCGCAGTCGACGCTATGACACTAACGACTTGTCTCTTCAAGTCGTTTATCCCTCCATTCAATCGCTTCCGCCACCGCTTCCATCATTCCATCAATCGTTTCCATCGCCACCGATTCACCGCGTTCTTCTGTTCGCGATCATTATCACCACGTTCCATAGCAGAATACTGGAGACGAGTGACTTCTCAACCAAGACTAGATCCAAAAGACGCCACAGAGCACGAGTCACAGAATGGCATCAATTAGTCTACGTAATGACCCGGAAATACGTGCCTCCAGACTACCGGAATCAAATGAGATTGGACATTGCCATGGCTCGCCAGGGCTCGATGACTCCACTCGAGTTCTTTTCCAAGCTTGAAGGCATGTATTACAAGGCCAACATCTATGTTGCACCATCTACTCTGAGGACCAAATTCTTGAGTGGCTTGAACACTAACATCCGTGATCAGCTCGAGATTTTGCCCATCAAAGACGTGAACACACTCACCCACACGGCGATGCAGATTCATGCCCAATTATCTCGCCGGAAATCTTACACATATTCCAGTGGCCAACAAAGGTATTCTTCTAACTCTAGTGGTTTACCTTCTACTAATGTTTGCCCTAGTGCCTCTACCACAGCCGCGTTTAGCCAAGTCCCCAAAGCAAAGACCGCGCCACCGGCCACCACGCCGGGACAGAACGCGCCAAGACAGGCGCCAGTGAACAATGATTGCGCGCGTGATATTGAGTGTTATAAATGTGGTGGAAGAGGCCACTACAAGAAAGATTGTCCCAATGCTCGCAAAGTGTTGTTCTCCACAGCCGCTGCCGGCTACGAGTCTTGTGAGGACGAGGAGGCCACACTTGACGCGATCCCTGAAGACAATGCTGAGTAGGATGAAGACGCGTATGACTGTGACCCCACGTCTCTACACGTGGGCACACCATTGATCTTGGTGACGCGTCGTCTCCTCACCATCAAGGAAGTCAACTTAAGCGATCAACGAGATAACTTGTTCCACACAAGGGCTCTAGTGCAAACAGCTTCCTTGAGTGTCATTATTGATGGAGGATCTTGTGCAAATATTGTGAATGAGAAGGTTGTCAACCACTTCAAATTGCCTACGACGCCTCATCCACAACCTTATGCCCTCCAATGGATTTCTTCTAGGCCAGGTAACACAGTATCTCGCCAATGTTTAATTTCTTTTTCTATAGGCCAATACTGTGATTCTATTCTTTGTGATGTCATTGCAATGGATGCCACCCATATTTTTCTTGGGCGCCCATGGCAATTTGACAGGCGCGTGCTCCATGACGGGTATTTGAACACTTATATGTTCAATTACCACGGGAAGCGCGTCACTTTGCATCCAATGTCTCCCCATGAGATCTTGCAGGACCAGGTCGAACGCGATCGCCAGAAGGCCATAGAGACCGCGTCCACTACACCCCAATCTGGTCACACTTCATCTCCTTTAGGCGCTAGCAAGAAGAAGCACAACGCCACAACTGGGACACCAAGTGCCCCCCATCATTCGTTGCCCCCAGCACGTCCTTTGCAAGGAACCTGTGAGCAACGCGTTCTTTTGGCCAGGCCCAGTGACCTCATTGTATGTGTCACTGGCAAAGCGCCATGTTTTCTACTTGTGCCAACCCCGTGCATACCAGCATCGTCGAAGAACGCGGTCTTACCATCATCGATCGCGAAGTTGCTTACCGCGTTCCAAGACGTGTTCCCAGATGAGTTGCCATAAGGATTACCTCCCCTAAGAGGCATTGAGCACCAGATTGATCTTGTTCCAGATGCTTCTTTGCCCAACCGCGCTGCTTATAGAGATGGTCCAGAAGAGACCAAAGAACTACAACGCCAAGTCCAAGAATTGCTAGATTGCGGGTACGTAAGGGAATCTTTTTCCCCTTGTGTTGTGCCTGTGATCCTTGTGCCTAAGAAAGATGGCACCTGGAGAATGTGTGTTTATTGTCGTGCCATAAACCAGATCACGGTCAAGTATAGGCACCCTATTCCCCGCCTTGATGATATACTTGATGAACTTCATGGCGCAACACTCTTCTCCAAGATTGATTTGAAGAGTGGTTATCACCATATCAGAATGAAAGAAGGTGATGAATGGAAGACGGCATTCAAAACCAAGTATGGGCTCTACGAGTGGCTAGTCATGCCCTTTGGGCGCACGAACGCGCCCAACACATTCATGCGCGTGATGAACCACGTGTTGAGATCTTTCCTTGGCAAGTTTGTTGTCGTTTATTTCGATGACATACTTGTGTATTCCCGAAGCCTCGACGACCATGCCGATCACCTTCGACAAGTGTTAGAGTGTCTTCGCCAAGAGCACCTATTTGCCAATCTGGCTAAGTGTTCCTTTTGCTCCGCGTCCACCAACTTTCTGGGCTACATTGTTAGTAGTGATGGTTTATGCGTTGACGAGGAAAAGATCGCGGCCATCAGGGACTGGCCCACGCCTACAACTCCGACACAAGTGCGAAGCTTTCTAGGTCTCGCGGGCTTTTATCGGTGTTTTGTACGCGACTTTTCCTCCATTGCCGCGCCACTTCACGAGCTCACCAAGAAAGGAAGCACAGTTTTGTGGCAGGATTCCCATGAACGCGCCTGCTTCGCCTTGAAGACCGCATTATGCCAAGCGCCATTGCTTTAGCTTCCAGATTTCACCAAACACTTCGAAGTAGAGTGTGATGCCTCTGACATAGGCATTGGTGGTGTGCTACACCAAGAAAAGAGGCCAATTGCCTACTTCAGTGAGAAGCTCACAGGAGCCACTCTCAATTACCCCACCTACGACAAAGAGCTTTATGCCTTAGTACGCGTGCTGAAGACTTGGCAACACTACCTCTGGCCGCGTGAGTTTGTCATCCACAGTGATCATGCCGCGCTGAGCTATTTGAAGAGCCAAGCTCACCTCAATCGCCGCCATGCTCGCTGGGTGGAGTTTCTGGAGACATTCTCTTATGTCGTTGTTCACAAGAAAGGGAAAGATAACATCGTTGCTGACGCGCTGTCTCGCAGGTATGTTCTCTTGACTCAAGTGCAAACTAAGATTTTGGGTTTTGCTTTGATTAAAGATTTATATGCTAGTGACCCTTTCTTTGCCCCTATTCTTGAGCATTGCCTGAGATCGCATGAGTTTGAGACGTTTTACCTTTCTGAGAGATATTTGTATAAGGCTAGTCGTCTATGCATTCCTAGATCTTCCATTAGGCTCCTATTGATTGAGGAAGCACACGCGAGTCATGGACACTTTGGGATTAGGAAGACCTTAGATGCGCTGAGAGAACATTTCTTTTGGCCTAACATGACCCACCAAGTGACTATGTTTTGTAGGAGTTGTGTGACTTGCCAGAGAGCCAAAGCTAAGTCTAGTCCTCACGGCCTCTACACTCTTTTGCCCATTCCGAGTGCCCCCTGGGAAGATTTGTCTATGGATTTCATCACGGATTTGCCCCTCTCTAGACGAGGTAAAGACTCTATTTTTGTGGTCGTAGATAGATTTTCTAATATGGCACATTTTATAGCTTGTAAGACCACCCATAGTGCTAGTGAGATTGCTGATTTATTCTTTGAGCATGTGGTGCGTCTTTATGGAGTCCCGTGTACCATTGTTAGTGACAGGGATTCTAAGTTTGTTGGTCATTTTTGGAGAACTATTTGGGGAGAGCTTGGAACCAAACTCCTATTCTCGACTAGCTACCACCCCCAAACCGATAGCCAAACGGAGGTCACCAATAGAACTCTAGGAGCCCTCCTTCGCACGATGCTCAAAGCCAACCCTAAGCATTGGGAGGACTTACTATCAATTGTCGAGTTTTGTTACAATAGATGCAGGCACACGGCGACCAAGTTGACACCTTTCGAAGTGATGTATGGCCTCAACCCATTTACACTGCTGGATCTGTCGCCGCGTCCACTACGTGACCCAGTGCACGTCTCCGCCTCCAACCGCGCCGAGCAGGTGCAGGAACTTCATCGCAAAACCAAGGAGCAGCTGGAGAGGAGGGCCACGCAGTATGTCTCATAGAAGAACTCAGGCCGCCGTCGCGTCGTATTTGCCCCCGAAGACTTTGTCTGGGTGCATCTTCGCAAAGAGAGATTTCCCTCGCGGCGAAAGCACAAATTAGCACCGCGTGGAGATGGTCCCTTCCGCGTGGTCAAGGCCATAGGGGACAATGCCTATCAGCTCGAGCTCCCACCTGATTTTGGAGTCCACGCGTCCTTCAACGTGGCCGACTTGACTCCATATGTTGAGCCAGAGTTTGATGATGGGGAAGCGGGGACGCTTCACAGCCAAGTGGGGGAGGGTGATGTGACCCTGCCTCCCATGACGGCCCAAGATGAGGAAGAAGCCATGAGCCTACGCTCACAAGGCCCAGTGACAAGGTCCAGGTCCAAGGCCATCGCCGTCGTCGTCGCATCTCTGATTACACGCGCCGTCGCCAGCCAAGGAAGCCCAGAGACCAAGACCAGACTCGTCGTCCTCGCCACCATCGAGAGTGAAAGAATGCGTTCTTCTGAAGACTTTGACATGTCGTCATCTCACGCGATGATCACTTCAAAGCCTTCACCGCGTCACTGAGTTTCACACGTTCTTTTACAGACGATATCTATATTTGGTATTTCCAGCTTGTTTAGATAGTTTCCTTATTTGCAACGTTTTATATAGTTTCCTTATTTATAGCGTTTAAGATAGTTTCCTTTTATCTTTTAGGGTTTGTGCCTTTTGCATGCTTGCATAGGCTAGCCCTTAGGCTCGTTTCGACCCAAGCCCATTAGGTCTTGGTCGAGATCCCTTCCCTATTTATACCCTACTTTGTACTCTTTATTTCTCACGTTCAAGTTAAAGTTCAAGGTTTAAAGTCGAGTGTTAATCCCTCCTTCCCTTGATCGGACGTCACCCATATCCCTCTCATCCCCATTCACTCCGCCGCCGACGCTACAGCAACCACTTGATCTCCATCGAGTTTATCCCCTCCGCAGTCGACGCTACGACACTAACGACTTGTCTCTTCAAGTCGTCTATCCCTCCATTCAATCGCTTCCGCCACCGCTTCCATCATTCCATCAATCGTTTCCATCGCCACCGATTCACCGCGTTCTTTCGTTCGCGATCATCATCACCACGTTCCACAGCAGAATACTGAAGACGAGTGACTTCTCAACCAAGACTAGATCCAAAAGTCATCACCTTTGGCAATTCGACTTGTCACAGGAGACAAGGACACATCAAAAACCCTAGTACCAAATAGCACACAGGGAAAAACCACTACCTCCTAGCTTCTTGCTAGAAGGATTTGAACGGTCTACTTCTCTTATTCCTTCTTTCTTTTGTTTACAACAAGAACATATACTCAAAAGCTCTCTCCCTATCAATGGAGGCTACCAACTGATTATCCTGTTCTCTAGGATTTAGGATAGGTTTAGGTTATTAAATATCTCCCCTATTTATGTCTTAATGGGCCTCATTTAAGTAAATGGGCATGATCTTCTGTTTTAGGAAAGTGGGATAATTTCCCCTTTCAGGAGTATATAACTCTATATAAACAAGACACATCAAACTCCCCCAAACCAAACCTTTGCTTGTCCCTAAGCAAAGCAACCATTGATGAGAATCAAGAACAATCACTTCGATCACCCTAGTGAAACAAAACATAATTTATGATCCAAGGGTCAGCTCCAGGAGAGCACGAATCAAGACCAATCAATCAATATCACCTGACCATAAACCACCCTAAATAGCAATCAAATGGCTCAAAATGTATGCACAAAGATGACTAGAACAACTAACCATGGACGTCGCTCCACTCTTTGTGGCGGGTGAAAAGTATAGAGAATACCCGATCTCTCTCCAACCCACCATTTGAGTAGAAATTTAACCCTCCTAGCTCACAACACTCATGTGTTTAAAGGGTTTCCAAGCCGCTCAACCTACGCTGGAGTCGACTCGAAATGCCCACATACTCTTTAACCTTGACCTGGGACTAGTTTCATTCAGTTACACATACATGTACGGTGATATAAAAGGTATTTTATATTAAGCTTGTAGTGGGGCCACGTAAGGGGGTAGAAAGTGGTCTGGGAATTGTGAGTGTAGGGCCTAACTTGGGGAGCAACACGAACCACGTATCCATGGCAATGATGATGTCAAACAACTCCGTCGGACGAACTCGAACTATACTAAAATCATGCCTAAGGGAAAGAACCAATATACAATGCACTACTAAGTAATCCTTCATGCTTCCCTTGTCCTTGCTCTATGTACACTAATGAACGAAATTACTTCTTTTTCTTTTTTTTTCTTCTCTTTTTTCTTTTTTTTCATTTTATTTGTAAATCAATTAAATACAGTAGACTAACTATTACAACTTAAGTGCCATCAAAATAAGAAACTATTCTGAAATGCCATCCAAGAGTAGCCACGAAGTAATCAACAAGCTTCATGAACCGTAGAAACATATGCTCCCTCAAGCTAGGTTTGGGTTATAGGCTTGCAATGTGGTGAATAAAACAGTGAAGGGACAAAGCTGCAACACGGGAATAGAAAAATGGGAACAAGTGTGTCTAATTTCCTCTGAAGGCTTCTTAAAATAAAATGGACTCTTATCGTTTGCACCGTACATGAATGTTAACCAAACTACTAATAGTCCCATGGAAAAACTAAGATCAATGCAACACCAGGAATTAAGCACACCAGAATAGTTAAATAAAATTTTCAGGCTTAAATCCTCACGGCTAACACAATTCAAGACCAATGTACATACATAGGGAGACCAAATTAACTTCTACTAGGGGTGAAAGCAATCAAGATCATGTCATGGTTAGTCTATCATCAAAGCAAGCTTGCTATATCACCTTAAATAAAAAATCATTTTGAAACAGTAGGGGCATACGGAAGCAATTGTCTCAATTTCATCAACCAACATCATTTTTTTTGAAGCAATAAAGCAAAACTAAAGCAATTATACATATTAAACTAACTACCCAACATGTAAACAAACACACAAAACCAATCAAACTACCTAATAAAACGGATTTTTCCAAGAAAGTGACTTGAAAGAGTGGGGATTAGGATGCATTCCTTGTAACACCTACGCTCTCCTAGGATTTTGTATGTTTTTGGCTTACCATGAATGAAAATCTTATAACATTTTCATTCAAAAAGTTTGAAATGATTTTGGCTCAAAAGAGGAATAATTAGGGTTCAAGAAAAATGTTCAGTTCATCGGCATATGAATTTGGAAGATGGAGGTTTGGCACAACTGATAGAGATACAACTTGAGATGGGCGGGAAAAATGTACAGTAAAAGGAGGGAAGATTGTGTAGTTTGGGAGGGAATTATTGTTCTTTTGAAGGGAAATAATAACAATGCTTTTGTGCTTCTTTTTTGTTTCATTTTTATTTTCATGAATTTTCTTGCTTTTACTTAATTTCTGAATTAAATGAAAATATTTAATATTTTGCAAAAATATCCCAAATAGTGTATATATGCAAATCAAAAAGCAACTTGGTATTCTGGCAAGTGACTTTCCCAAATGGTGTATATATGCAAATCCGTGTACTTAATATTGGGGATCTGGTTCTTATGAGAAAAAAAATTCATGAGAGAACTGAGAATGCACCAGAAGCGTTCTCGTCCTCGCGCGCGTATCTGTTCTCAATTAACACGGATGTTCACTGTTTTGTTCGTAGATGTTCATCGCAGTATACAACGATGTTCACCGTTTACACTAAAAATAGTGAATTGCTAGTGTTTTTATCCTTCTTCTTTTCCTTTCTAAGCTCTCAAATCTTTATAAAAATGATCATTTAATGTTCATTTCATGTTTATATGACGCAATATTAGTAATCTTTAATATAAAATCAAGTTTAAAGTAAGTAAAAGAAACTTTTGTCTTGTATGTGTTTTATGATGCACATGTAGGCTTAGTTGTTCACATGTATGCTTAAAACAAGTGATGAACATCAAAAAAATGTTCACAACCCCTCAGTTAGAACAAATATTCATTGTTTTGTTTGTAAATGTTCATCACAGTATAGTGAACATCTGGAATGAAAGTGGTGAACATTTATGGACAAAGTGATGAACAAAAATTTGCTCACAACCCCTCACTGAACACGGATGTTTACTGATTTGTTCGTAGATGTTCATCATAGTATACTAGTATAGAACATATGGATTGAAAGTGGTGAACATTTATGGACAAAGTGATGAACATCGAAAATATGTTCACAGCGAGTGAAAACGTATTTTTCCAACAAAAAAACACGTATAATAAAAATTCGGGTAAAATTGGGGGGAAATACGGGTAAAATTCGGCTGGAATAATGAATATCTTGTATAAAAGTGGTGAAAATTTATGGGCAAAGTGATGAACATCGAAAATATGTTCACAGTGAGTGAAAAGTATTTTTCCCAGAAAACGCGTATAATACGGGAAAATTTCGGATAAAATTGGGGGGGAAATACGAGTAAAATTCGACTGGAATAGTGACCATCTTGTATGAAAGTAGTGAGCATTTAAGGCCAAAAGTGATTAACATCAAAAATATGTTCATATCGAGTGGAAACGGATTTTTCCAATAAAACGCGTATAATACGCGAAAAATTCAACAAAAATACGGGAAAAATTCGACACGACCGAATTATTCGCCTTTTAATGAAAGTCTAATCTTGGTCGTTCTTTCCCTCAAATCTGGCGGCCCACGATTGTTCTCATTTCTCTCCTAACTAATGATTCTCATTTGATCCACTTCCTTAATATCGGTATCAAGAAGCTAAAAATAATTTAAAATTATAATTATAATTTAATACGAAGTAGCTAAGATTACATATCTATATATAATAATAAAAAGTTGTGTACAAGAGCATTTATTACACTTATTAAATTTCTAAAATATTATGTTGTTATTATTAAGAAATTATATAATGACAAGAGGGGCACTCTAGCACAATGGTTAAACACTTGAAATTATTGATGGAATATTGTTTGCCTTGAGGTCTAAGGTTCAAGTCTTACAAACTCATTCTTATTTTCTTAACACCTTATTATATCTTTTTTCACAATTTAAAGTCATTTTTTATTATATTATGAGACCTATACTTAAAGGTTCAATTCTTGCTATTGTCAAATTGTGAATCATTGTTTTTTTAATATCTCTTATATATAGAGAGCTGGGTTATTGCTCAATGTAATGCAATTATAAAATTATGTTGATCGTCTATACCATTTTCCATTATATAGTTTTAAATAGCTTGGATATTTACTTGCCCACTAAACGTACAATATAGCTTATTTCATATGCAAAGTTAGTAAATTTCTCATTATTGTAAATCAATACCCGTAGTATAAATTTTACCAAATTATGAGATTGCAACCGTTTCTATTGTTTATGTAATATGCTATGTTTTCTATTGATACTCAATGTACTAATCAATCTAGATAAACTGTAAAAACTAAATCACACTCATCGCCTATAAAAAGTAACGTTTGTGTTTCAGTTTATTGTTCAAACAACATTAAATTGTACAAAAAATAGTAACACCCTTATATAGTCGATCATTAATAAATAAGAATTATTCGCTATTTATTATTGTAACCGAAACATGAATTGATGATCCTCAAATAATATATATATATAGGCGGGTTCAGGTAGAACGGATTTTGTAGTAAAACGGAAGTACTAACAAGAAGCGTCAGATGAGGGAAAATCAATGGTCAGATTTAGAGTTGAAATATAGGTGTATAGGATAAATCACATGTGATCATATTTGTGGAATCTAATTTCCTAAAATTATGGAGGTTATTATTGATTTTTTTGATAAAAGGGATCTTATGAGACAATTATGCTGATTTTATGAAAGATTAATAAGGAATTTTGATATGTGAATTTGTAGATCTGTAAATTCGTTCTTCTTGCTTTTGTCATTGTTTCTTGAATATCGACCATGTATGTATGAATATATATGTTTAATATTTGAATATTTTAATTTCTTACAGACATGCATATCATCACTTAAAACATGAACAATAACACTTGATATTATGAATATCACCACTTGATAATATGAATTTCATACTCAATTACATGAATATCACACTCTATTACGTGAATATCACACTGAGTTACGTGAATATCACACTCAATTACGTGAATATTACACTCAATTACATGAATAAAACAATCGATTACATGAATATCACCACCCAAATCATGAATATCAATCACCACGCAATTACATTAATATAACCACCCATTTACATGAATATCATCACCTAAATATTACACGAATATCACCATCCAAAATCGTGAATATCATTCTCTAATATCGTGAATATCATCTTTTAGTCGACTTTTTTCTGAAGCTTTAATTCACGACGGTTAACAATGGCGTTGTTGTGCCAAAATTGGCTCATGCAATCGCGCGGCTAGTGCAGTCAGGATTTTTTACATTCTTCAACCATGACATAACTATAAATCATAAATATCAAATGCATCAGCGTGATTAATTAACGTCTAATAAAAATATCGAACAAATCAACGTGAATACCAATCAACCCTATGACATCAATATTCTTCTAAAATCAATGTCATGATATTAAAAAAAGTAACAATATGATGTATTTTTCATATGTACAAATGCATACTAACCAAATGCTCACAAGTAATGTCTTGATTATTATTTGGTGAACCTGTAAGTATGCAATACGAAATACATATACCATCAAAACAACAAATTTTGCAATTTTAAATATCTCTACATCATCAACGTAATCTTCATTTCTAGATGTCAAATGCCACTCATCGTCTTATTCCCGATGTTGGATAAGCGGAACAAATATAAATCATAAATTATATACAGAATAATCTCAAAAAGTAACAGTTCAAGGGTACTAACCATTGTAAGAACGGTTGACGGATCCGACTAAAATCATCTGATGTTCGTTGCGCGAGAGAGAAGAGACGAATATGAGAGCTTGAGGGAGACGACGAGAACTTCAAACTAGAGATTTGAGAAAGGTTGAAGAAACTACTGCAATGGAGAAGTTGGTGCTGCTTAGGAGATGAGAGAGAAAGACGATTTTATTAATTAGGGTGAAAGATATCATGACATTTATGGGGGGAGATAATTTTGGAACAAAATTGTTTTGGGAAGATAAATAGTAGGGAATAAATTAAATAAAAAATCTCACAAAATCAGGATATGGAAGTAATCAAGTGTGGCACCAATTTAATTTTAATATGTAACCAAAAATAGTTCAATCCAGATCGTCCATTATATCTCATCAAACGGATGTGGTTGTTACCTTCGTTTTACCGTAATGCTCTGTTTCACCGGAACCTAAATCACCGAATTGCAAAAATACCCCAAATGCATTAGTGAGTTGTATATATATCACTTTGACTTTTTTTTTGCATATATACACCAAATGGGGTATTTTTGCAAAATATTTAATTTTTTCTTTTAATTCAGAAATGAAATAAAATAAAAAAAAAGCATGAAAAGAAAAAGGAAACAAAAAGCCTAAAATAGTAAAATAATAATTTTTAGGATTTCCCTCTAAAACCCCAAAATATTTCCCGCCCCCTTCCCTCCCACTTCCCGCCCACTTCCCGGCCATCCCGGCTTCCTCCATCCCGTCGGCCGGTGCATCAACAGTTGAAAGTGAAAGATTTAAACCCATCCTCCCTCCCCTCCCCTCCCTCTCCCTTCCATTCTGCAAACGTCCTTGTAACTGTTAAAGTGAAAGATTTGAACTGGTAGGTAGTTATATTCAGAGGGTTTTTTTCATGGCGAACTGTGCAACTGTAAAAAAAGGAATGGCGATGTATCTCCATGGCGATGTAAACAGGAATGACGATGTATCTCCATGGCGAACTGTGCAACTGTTAAAAAGGAATGGCGATGGGCGAGAGAAGGGTTGAACCTCAGCATATGAACCCGAAGAACTGTTGAACTCAGCAGATTGATTAAGAAGCAGTTTTCAAGGTGAACTGGTAGTTATATTGACAAGGTTTTTTTCTGAAGTAAAGAAATGATTCTAGTCTGGATGAACTGGTAGTTAAAGAAATGATTCTAGGGCTAAAGTATGTAAAAACAAATATTCAGAAGGGAGCAAATGTAAAACCCAAGTGAAGAGATGAAGTGGAAATTTTCTGAAGTAAAGAAATGATTCTAGTCTGGATGAACTGGTAGTTATATTAAAAATGTTTTTTTTTTCTGCTATAATAGAAAGTTCTTGTCGGACTTAGGAAAACAATTGTCATACTTAAAAATAAAAATGTCATAACTACAGCGTTGAAATTGGATATATGTCTACTAAGAAGGTGGATAGTTCATCTCACTAATCTAAATACAAGATGTCTTAATTAGATCTCCCGCTCTTGATGCTATACTTCTTTGGCAATTTTACTTTACATAGATATTAATTGCACTTCATCTCACCAATCTACTTTAAAGATATATTAATTAGAAAATGCTCCATGTTTGAGTATTTTTAGGTACAGAGGAGGCACTTGTAGTGTTGGTGATTTCCAAAGCGTGACATTTTAAATTGTTATTGTGACATACTATTTATACTATTTTCACAGTGTAATAATGTATGATTGACAAATGTGACCGTATTCAGACTGATTTACTTCGCAGAGGTCTTACTTTATGGAGATAGTAATGGCACTTCATCTACCCCATCTCATTGGAGTGTGTGTTGTTTGACTATCCTAACTGTACATACTTCCAGTTCTACTCTCTCTTTGTTTCACTTCATCTTACCCATCTCTTTCCTCTCCTTAGAGCAGCTCGTGTGGTTGTTAGTGTTTTTTCCTGGGGAGTCACAAACTTCAGTTGGATTTTAATTGAGTGGCAAATAGGTATGGATGATGAATACTCCACCATTGGAGACAAGGGAGAGGTTGGCTTCATCGATGTTCCTTCAGTCACAACATCATCGCCAACTGAGGAGGGTCTTGTCATGGTGTCTGTGCCATTTCCATTTGCTGGAGGAAAGCCTCAATCGGTTCCTGTGAACGAGGTTGCCGTGGCGTCATTCACCATAGAAAACACCACAGATGAATATATTTTACTTTGGGGTGTGAAGATTTATGCTTCAATTCCTGAAGATTCATTTGTGTTGTCATTGATGAAACCTCCATCTGGCCAGCCAGATGACATACCCGAGGAAGATTTTGTCCCTTGTTTTGATATGGAGGAACGAAATTTGAACCCACATGGTAGCCTGACTATATGGATGTCTTGTGTGCCCATGGAGATTGGCCTTTTCACATCTATACTGCATATCCAAACTGGTCAGGGGATTATTGAACGACTTGTCTTCCTCTTGGCTGAAGATGAGGTATCCAAACCTTTGGCACCTCAGAGACCATATAACATACCAACACAGATCAGGAAAGCGATAGAGTTTGAGGAAATCCCTGAAGTGGTCTTACAAGGCTTAACAGAGGAAAATTATGTGTCGTATTTCATTGAGTTGTTAGGGGTGGAGGAACTTCTGATTATGGTAAGTGTTATGTTTTCTATGTATGGGGGTTGGGGGACTGAGGGGATAGCTAAATGGCATCATTATGTCGTAGTACCAAGTTGTTGAATGACTTTTTTTATATATTTGTTTACAGGAGTATGTCAAAGCTTATAATATGAAGTTTGTTACTTTAAGACAAAGGTATAATGTCAAGCTTGTATCACTTAAAGTGCCAGGACTAGGTGAAAGAAGGCCCTCAGTTGTCAGTGGAGATGTGGTGAATGTTTATGGAGAATATTCTGTCCATCAGGTATGTCAATAATGTTAGGTATCTTATGTTTTTTTGTCAAAGTGTTATATACTATTGTCGGTATGAATTATGAAATTGCACGAATTATCGTTGTCAAAGCTATGTTCTCATGTTGAACTTGCTAATGTTATTTGAACAGGGCGTGATCGACCGTGTTGAAGCTGATGAATTAGTATTGCAATTTAATGATGAATTTTACCAAAGGCATATAGATAGCAATGTGTATGAAATCTGTTTTGTGTTCAACGGGACAAATTTCCGTAAGCTTCATGAAGCCATTCTATCTGCAGAGGCATTACATGAAAACTTCCTCTTTCTCCATGAGTATCAGTCAAAATGAAGGATTACAACCAACAATTTTGTGCCTATCTCACTTCTTCTTGATGAGGAACAACAAAATGTTGTTCGGTTAATTTTAGGCTACAGAGGAGGAGCTCCTTATGTGATTTATGGACCCCCGGGAACAGGAAAGACAAAAACACTGGTGGAGGTGATCCTACAACTCTATACAACTAGACGTGATTCTCATATACTGGTATGTACTTATTCAAATTGCGCGGCAGATCACATATTAGAGAAAATCCTTTGTGAGTGTCCTTCACTTAGGGAGGAAGATATTTATAGGTTGAATGCCACACATCGTCCCTTACAAAGAATAAACGCTTCATTATTGAGGTTATGCACCTACAGTGCTGGTTTCTTCACTTGCCCTTCTCGAGATGCACTCCGCATGTACAAGATAATAATAACGACATACACGAGTGCATCTTACCTCTATCATGCTGAAAGGGTTAACCGTGGCCACTTCTCCCACATCATCTTAGATGATGCAAGCCAAGTTTTAGAGCCAGAGACAATGATCCCCATATCAACCCTCATAGAAAAGAACACAGTTATTGTTCTTTGTGGTGATCCCAAACAACTTGGGCCTGATATTTTTTCAAAGCAAGCTGAGGCTTATGGTTTGGGAAGATCTTTTCTAGAGAGGTTGTTGGACTTTGAAGTTTACAGATCAGGGGATCCTATGTATGTCACAATGTTGTTGAACAATTACCGGAGCCACCCTGCTATTGTCAATGTTCCTTCAAGACTATTTTATAGTGGAGCATTGAGGCCAAATCGAGAAGACAGTAAGACATGTTTCTTACCTTGGGCTGATATGCTTCCCAATAGGAACTTCCCTTTCATGTTTTGTGGCATCCAAGGCTTTGATGAGAGGGAAAAGGGCAGCCCATCATGGTTTAATAGGATTGAAGCTAGCAAGGTGGTTGAGCTCGTACAGAGGCTGATAAGAAGGAATGTGCCTGAGCAAGACATCGGGATTATTACCCCTTTCCCACAACAAGTACTAAAGATAAGGAAGGCTCTCATGTCTCTACGTATGAGGCATATTGAGATTGGCGGGGTTGAGCAGTTTCTGGGTGAAGAAAAGGAAGTGATCATCCTGTCAACAGTCAGATCGACCGCTAACCACGATGAATATGACAGGACTTTCCGCATGGGATATCTGAGCAACCCAAAGAGGTTAAATTTTGCCCTGACTCGTGCCCGATCATTGCTTATTATAGTTGGAAACCCTTATATTTTAGAAAAGGTAATTCCCGGTAAAAAAAAAGTAGAGTTGGTCATTGTTGTTGGTCATTGACAGGATTAACAAGGTTGATTAACTACGGTGTTTTTGGTCTTTGACAGGATTGGCACTGGCAAGAAATCCTAAAGGATTGTGTATTACGTAGCGCCTATGAAGGTTGTGCATTCCGCGTGCATGAGTAGTTTGACAGTAGGTAGTTGTGATTCTAGTAATGTAATGATAGCATCCAGTTGACAACTATCCTTTTTGTAGAAATGTAATGGTAGCCCACGCTACAATATTGTAGGAATGTAATGATAGTATCCAGTTGACAACTATTCTAGTAAGGTAATTGTCGGTGTGTGTAGTGTCGACATTAATGTTTTGGCAATCTGACATGTAGATTACAAATGCTGAAACCATGCTTTCTAAAACTATTCGAAAATAAAATTCAGCCTCTTACATAAAAAACCAAAGTCATGAGGTACATACTTCATAGTCAATTCATCCTCAACCATGCCTACATGCTCGATTACAAATGCTGAAAGCACTAATCCCTAGAATCACACCAGCACCAAACGCAAAAATAGGAAATATTACATGGTTTCTGAAGTTTGCCTGGGAGTGTAGTGCCTTGTTTTCAGCTTCAATTTCTGCCACCCTTGCATTTAGTCGCCAAATTGCATGATCGAATTGCATCTCAGTTGTATTGAGTTCCATGATTCTCTGTACAAGTTCATGTATCTCAGTACGTAGGCGTGTGATTATTTCACCCAACATGTTGGAACGTGGGCTATTCGTTAGCAACATGTCTAACTCTTCTTGCAACTTCTCCTCTAATTGAGAAGGTGTAGGAGATGAAGGTGGATGTTCATATTTGTGGGGGTCCCCGCTTTGAAAACTTGAGGTGTCGTTGGATGACATTATACTCAAGTACTGCAGAAACAAAGAAAGATTTGCAGCAAAAAATAAGTGATACGTGCTTACTGATCCAGTATGAAAACCACACAATAAACAAAGAGGGTTACCTTCAAGTTCGGCGCAGAGAGGGTTTAGGGATTATTGAGGAAAAATGAGAAGGAATGGTCGGGGGTCCCCGCTGAGGTTTATTTAGCTGTTTTTGTTGGAGAAATATTGCTTCATAACTATTCACCTGATATGACTTCTGAAAATGTAGTACACACTTAGAGGGAAAACCTTTGTTTTCCCTCTAAAATTTCCCTCCAATTTCTACCCCTTTACCCACGTGTTAGGGATTGTTATCCAAGCATAACCCAACCTGTAAACCTGCACAAAGCTTCTGTAACACCACAATACCTTAAATCCACAAAGCTTCAAAATAGATTGTGCATCGTCTTCAATGTCTTTGGAATAGAAGAAGTTTAATAATGGGTGAGTTCTGACTTTCACGTTCTTATTCCTATTCTTCTTTACAATAAAATCTTTTGTGGTCTTGCTTACTCTTTCATGTCGGTGTTAGGGCATTGTCATACGGGGGTCCCCGTTTGGCCCTAATAAAGTATTGAACTTGTGTTTGCTTTTTGTTCGTGTAACAGGTTCAACATCATACTACTTGACTCTGAAAACAGGTGGTGAATGGACATGTAAGGGAAACAAGTGGGTTTTTGATGGGATCACAATGACAATAGGACTTCTTTTGTATGCAGATATGAATTACTCAAATCTCAGGAAAAAGTTAGCTGAGAAGATTAAATGCATCGACGAGATAGATGAAATGGAGATAAAATATCTGTCATTGTGGAAACCACTGGCACAACCAATCGATGTCAAAGATGACGAGGACCTTGGTGCGTTAAAGTTTTTGAACGCACACTCGCACGATAACATTTGGCCTATCGAGTTATATGCGAGTATGAAAAAGAAGGGAAACAAAGTGCCAGAGGTTGTGGTAGGTTGCCATCCAAGTAGAAGTGATGACGAGGACATCACAGTGTGTCTGACTCCGCCACCGTTAACACAAACTCAAGAGGCAGAGCCCGAGGCTGTGGTAGATCGCCATCCTGTCACTGATCATCCCAAATCCGACAAGAACAATAAGGTAAGCAACAATTATCCCACTGATGAAATACGGAATATCGTTGATTGTGACATGTATGAACTTAAACCAAAAATTTGGCGTGTAAACAATGGGGAAGTTCAAATAGTTGACTTGGTGAGCCATGTGATCGTTTTGGCCGTTAGGCTCATAAGCCATGGTTAGTATGAGGAAACAAACGAAACAAGAGAAGGGAAATTTTTGGAGCGGATTGTGGAAGAAGTTTTGGAGCGGATTGTGGATGAGGAAATATGGTTTGTATGAGGGGGTATATAAAGAGGTTTTTGGGTTGGTGGCGGTTAGGGTTTCATTTATTAGGGTTAATTGGGTTAATATCCTGATTGACAGGATTTGGTGGGCATTTAATGAAAGTTCATGACGGTTGACTATTTTTTTATTGTCAGTGAAGTTGTCATAAAACTTGTATGCAATCTAAAAAAGTTCAATTTCAAGTTGTCATATTATCCTATCATTGATTGACAGGAGTTGGTGGGCACTTGGGCAGTTAGTGAAAGTTCATGACGGTTGACTACTTTTTTCTTGTCAGTTAAGTTGTCATAAAACACATTGTGATCTAAACGATGTGAGCAATCTAAACAAGTTCAAGTTGTCATAAAACACGATGTGATCCAAATATCCAAAAATCTTATATCCAAATAAACTTCCTTGTAATCTAACCGATGCACACTCTCATATACTCGACCTCCAGACCCCGTCAAACACGTTGTGAGCCATGTCGCTCCTGAAGTCGTCATGCATGCGTACAAATCCTATCACCATGCCTTATCAAAATCATGCAAACACTCAATGGAATTATCAAAATCCTGCAAACACTCCAGACCCCGTCAAACACTCAATGGAATTATCAAAATCCTGCAATCATAATAACCATGTCATGCATGCGTACAAATCCTGTCACCATGCCTTTTCTTGTAAAACATAAAAACTCACAGACTATAAACTATAAATCTTGTCACTTCGTACAAACAATAATGTCATAGTAGGGATGAGAAATTGATAATTTTCATACCTATTTTCCTTCAGCTTGTACCTTCTCCACCGCAGCCTCCTGAACCTCAGCCTCTACCTTCTCCAACGCGGCCTTCTCCTCCGCAACCTCCTTAACTTCCTCACCATCAGTCTCATTATCGTCATCAGAAACTTCCTCCTCCGCAGCCTCCTTAACTTCCTCACCATCAGTCTCATTATCCTCATCAGAAACTTCCTCCTCATCAGAAACATCTACCTTGTCATCCTCCTTCGGTTTGCCACCACCCTGCCGAAGTTCTTCATTGTCATTAGCCTCATCACCATCACCAGATTCATCATCATCATCATCATCATCATCATCATCATCATCATCACTCTCAACCTCATCACTCTCAGATAAAACACCCTCAACTTTCTTATCATCCACCTCATCATCCTTATAAACTTCCTCCTCTTCCTCATCAGACTCACCATAGGATTCATCCTCATTCGAATAATTCTTTGATTTCCCAGTACTCTTGAGCTTACGCACCTCTTCCTCCTTTGATACCCTATTTTCCAGCATTCTCATCCTGTCAAGCACTCCTTTTTCCAACCTCTTCATCATTCTGAACATCTGACTTATCACCTCTGATGACTGCACAGATGCATTACTCGAGCTCGCTCCATCTTTTCCTTGCTTCCCCTTCCCCTTCTTTTTCAAACCCTTCATTGATTCCTTCACAATTTTGTCAAAATGCGGGTCATCCAATTCAACAACATAGTAGCAGTCGGACAGCTCATCCTCATCGGGAATAAGAATGGGCTTAACCACATGTGTAGGATCAGCCAAAGACAACTCCAACACTCCATGTTCAGGGGCGTCATCTGAAAACCAACGAAGACCTCGAGGCATTGCAGATTCACTCAACTTTGATGCAAATTGGAGACCAAATGTTGGCACAGCTTCCCATACCCATATCTACAATAACAAGCGGTTTGAGAATTAGCAAATTAAGATACATTATTTCATTTTATCCTATCACCCTATAATTTAGATTAGGTCACCCTAAAACAATATGGAATGCAATTAAAAGTATGTTGGAAAACTACTATGTAGTGTCAATCAAACAAGAAAAACTTTGGGCATATTCACCATGATCCTGTCACCAAGTACTCAAATATCATGTCATAGTATAGCATAAAGTATACTACTATGCTGCAAATAAAACACATTCAGTAATTAATATTTCGACCATTACACATTTAGATCAGGTCACCCTAAAACAATCTGGAATGCAATTAAAAGTATGTTGGAAAACTACTATGTAGTGTCAATCAAACAAGAAAAACTTCGGGCATATTCACCACGATCCTGTCACCCAGTACTAAAATATCCTGTCATAGTATAGCATAAAGTATACTACTATGCTGCAAATAAAACACATTCAGTAATTAATATTTCAACCATTACAAATTTAGATCAGGTCACCCTAAAATAATCTGGAATGCAATTAATAGTATGTTGGAAAACTACTATGTAGTGTCAATCAAACAAGAAAAACTTCTTGCATATTCACCACGATCCTGTCACCCAGTACTGAAATATCCTGTCATAGTATAGCATAAAGTATACTACTATGCTGCAAATAAAACTACCTGAAACACAACTGGCATGCCTTGAATGGAATATGGAATTCTTGGTGTGTCGGAGAGTAGCTTTGCCTTCTCTACTGTTTGCATCCTTTTGGCCAATGTTGTGGTCAATGACTTGTGAAGCTCTTCATAATCAACCCTTTCCCATGGATAATCCCAAAAGTTATCCATATTCTCTAGCAGCCTAACATGCAGCGGCTTCACTAGCCTCTTCTTATCCCCTCCCAGCAACAGACCATCAACTATCAACAACAGTGCCAATTTCATTTTGTAGTTGTCCAATTCACGATGTTCTTTAAATCTGTTGTAAACATCTTGTATGGTCGTCTTAGGACCACCAGGACTACCAAAAAAACGCTCCATTACTAGCCCGTCTGCTTTAGTATCCACAAATGGAAGTTCCCCACAATTCAGTCCAGTTATGAGAGAAAACTCCTTAATCGAAAACCTCAACTCTTTCCCTGCCACCTCATACCAAGACTCCCACTTCTTTTTTGTTTCAAGTTTCTTAAATAGAACTGCATGCACTGTCTGTGAAGAAAATGATACCTGCTGCAACATTTTCAAAACTTTTCCAAACGGGCCATCCAAAACCCGTTGCCAATCCGCATGTGTCAACTTGTTTTCAATCTCACGAACAAAGTGCACCCTACAGTTTATGTTAATTCTGCCGTAGAAAGGTGCACCTCTGAAATAACTGTACCTAATCTGCAAGCCAAATTAAAATAACCATAAACACACGCAATCGAACCATTTCAGAAGCCTCAGACGACAGATGAAAAAACATAAAACCCTAAAAAAACACTCCTGATACAAAGTAAACCATTTCAGATGGGTGACAGGACAATTGAAAAATTACGCTAAGCCCTAAACAAAAAAAATTAGACAACTTACATCCTCTTTAAAGATTAAGGGTTTATTCCCCTCTTCATCATTCGCTTTTGGCCTCGACCTGCCCTTCGCGGCTTTTTTCCCTATGGAAATGTTAGAAGTTTTTCCGCCTTTCGCCTGCACTACACCTCTCTGCTTCTTCTTCTTTCGAACCTGGCTGTCGTCTTCTTTTCTCTTCCTTTTCTCTCCACTCTTCTTTGGGGTCGATTCTTTACGGTCTCTAAGCACTACCATTTTCTAGGGTTCTTTTGTAACGCGTTAATGGAGAAAGATGGAGGAGGGAGTAAGTAAGAAAATGTGGAGATGGACTTCAAGTGTAAGTAAGCATAAATCGAGAAAGATGGAGGAGTTGAAGAGTCGCCTTCTGGGGAAGAAGAAAATGTCTGATAACAATGATGGATGTTTGCAGTGTCGCCTTCTTGGGAAGGAAAAAGAAGAAATGTGGAGGGAATTTTGGAAGGTAAACACGGAGGGGCTTTTGGGAGAATTCGAACTTCGAAGAAAGGTAAATCGGTGTATGTCTTACGCTTTTTATTCTAAATTAAATATTATTAAAACGGTCAAATCGGTGAACAAATAATATTACAAAATAATTGTGTAGCCTAAAACAACAGAAAAAAAGGATATTTCCGACAATAGGAGTATACAATGTGACAAATAACATATGTGCAACACTGGCAATTACCCTAGATTTCCAAAACAACACTGACATGAATATTGAACAACACTGGCAGGAATTTTGAACAAGAAATGCAACAACCAATATCGCTACATTTCCAAAACAATCTCAACACAACTTATTGTCAACAATACAAGTCAATTCTAGCGAAAACCCCCCAACAAGGAATCATACAACACTAGCACTATCCCAACTACAATGAAGCTTACATGAAAGTGAATAACATATCCTCCACTAGTCAAACCAGTTCATAACGAATATACTATCGGCTATCCTTTTTCTGTACTCATCCACAAATTTGTCACCCACATTCATGATGTTTTGACGTCCGAAACTTAGCATTTCTATGTACTTGATCGTGAAGACGCCACAATCGCCCCTTCACACAAGTAAAAAATGTAGTTGGTTTGCTGATATTATAACCAATTTCACACAAACAAATGAACAATTTATGTAAACAACTTACCCTCTCTTGTTTCTCTCCAATGTAGGAACACGAGTCACATTTAGGGGATTTCCCCGCCTATGTTCATAAATTGTTGCCAAAGGCTCAAATTGTGCTATCATGACAGGAAGAATATATGTCAACTCTGCAAGGAGCCTATGGACTTCCGACAATTTGAACAAATTAACGTCGGGATCGTATACAGTGACACACCATTTACTTAGTTGTATCTCCAGAGCTACCCAATGTTTGTCCTTGAAATTGAAGGGGAGGTATATACGATCCACATCCTTCCAATCCTTCCCATAAATTGCAGGCAGTTCCCCACGTAGGTATCTCATCTTACCTCCATTAGCAACATAACTTTGCTTATCTGATAACCATCTATTCATTTCTTTGTCCAAATTACGCTGAAACCAGGTGTCCAATATTGCCACTGGTTTGTCACGCACGCGACACCCAAGATAATACATACATTCGTCCAAGTGCTACAAACCAAAAATATATGTCATACCACAAATTTGCTACATGCCACGATAATTTATATAAAAAATGAAAGGAGCTTACATTAGATTTCAGCCACCCCTTTGGTTGCAACAATGGCTCAAAAAACTCTCTCTTTAGATATTCTCCAGTTGGAGAAACAATTTCCTCACTGCATCATAACATGGTTTAATTAACACCTCAAACACGCATTCATATCTTCAAGACAGGTTCATATAATCAAGACAGGAGGGACAACTTCCTAACATTTCCTTCTAGTCTAACCAACACTGCAATTTATTCATGTTTGAAAATCCTTTGGGCGTTGAAACCTTGTATCGTTTGGGATTATCGGCTACTCTGGATAGTCCTCTCTTCCTGACAGGATGGTCCTTCAGTTCACCAGTTGTATCAATTGTTTTTGTTGAGCTGCTTTTTCTTGTTGAGAGTCGAATTGATTCTTTGGTAGACTCTCCTTCCACCTCAGCTTGTTTTTGCGTCTGTAAATAAGTTTTTTCATAAATAACATGTTGGTGATCTGAGGGACCATCCTGTCAGGATGGTTTATTGATACATACCTCAACTCCTCTTGTCCTCCCTATTTTATTTTTTGCCTCATTCTGAACTGCGCCATCTTCATCACCCATCTTCTTTTCTGAGCGAGTCTTCCTTGTCACTACTTTTCCTTCCTTGCGATTACTTTTCCCTTCATCCTGTATTGCACCCTCAACATCATCTCTCTGAACTGCACCATCTTTATCATCCTTCTTCTTTTTTGAACGAGTCTTCCTTGCAACTTGCTTTCCTTCTTTCTTATCGTCTTTTTCTTTTGTCATCATTTCTCCATTTTCCCCCTCATCTTCTACTGCACCCTCAACATCATATCTCTGAACTGCACCATCTTCATCATCCTTTTGCTCTCGATAAACAACCATGCTTCCTAAATTGCCATTGTCGATTTTAGTGGCACCTTCATCATCGTCATCCTGTAGGGGATTTCAATCAGACCCCCCCATTCTATCCATTCTGACATCCCCATCACGACCATGTACACCATTCTGCTTCAATAAATTACAAGTTAGATTTAACTCAAAAGAATAATCAGTAAGTGCATCATTCTATAATGTTTGTCAAAAATAGAGCTTTATGCATAACTAAATTACAATTCAAAATGACATTACTATTCTACACAAGTACAAATGCTTGAGCTTCCACGACATATATATATCTAAGTTCCCAAACATAACTTAATAACGATTGTTGACAGTTATCTTACCTCCCCTTCCTCTTGTTCATCATTTGTTGAACCTGACTTGTTGAATACCCTCTCCTTGATCATATGTTGCATTATGCCCAAGGTTTTATTCATAGCACAAAACCCTGTGTCCACTTGGTTTTCCAAAGTAATCATACGCTCATGAAGCTCTTTCATAGCGCACATCACCTGTCTTCCATCCAGGCCCGAGGACTTTGTAGCAGGGGCAGAGTCCGAATCATTCTTTCCTTTTCTTCTACCATTGATAGACCTCTTATTACTTAGCTCGAATTTCTCAACTGCCTTGTCAAAGTAAGTGTCCTTCACTTCCCCATAAAATTTGCATTCTTTTAAGACCTCCACCTCTGCTTCTTCCTCTATCAACACCACATTTGGAATAAAACGGGATGTGGCCTTCCCTAAGAAAGACTCCACAGCCGTCGCATCAGGTTGTGAATCTGATGACCATCGTAGACCGCATGGGTAGGCCTCCTTATCCACCAAATGTGCAAACGCTGAAGCAATTGGTTTAACAGCTTCAAACAGCCAAACCTGAACAGCCAAACCATCAATATATTGTAACTACAATACCAACTTCAATACAATATACATTACATCCTGTCATGTTACCTGAAAGGCCATTGGCAACCCCTTGAGTTTGTAACCCAACCTTGCACTTGAGTCTCTGCTTGTTTCAACCGTTTCCAATCTATTCTTCACCGTTGAACTCAATCCCTGGTGAGTTTCAATGTAGCTAACCCTGCCCCATGGGAATTTCGTGAATCGATCGATATCAGCCAATAATTTCACATGACCTGTGCTTATGCGAACTTTTTTCTCAACCCCAAGAATGACGCCCTCTAATATAATCAATAATGTCATCTTATATTTCAAAGGGCTATCAAGCTGTGTACGCATAAATAAAGACTCGAGCTCAGCCAACGTCAAATTCTGTACATCAAATAACTCTTTCACGGCATTTTTATCCGGGTTTAGCTCATTATCTTTCATTCTGTGGCAGCATAACCCCGTCACAAGGGCAAATTCCTTCATTGAAAAACGCAACAACTGTCCTTACAGGTCATACCACGTCTCCCACAACTTCCTCGTTTCTACTTGACGGAATAAAACGTAATGTACAAGCTGGCATGAAAAGTTTTGGCGACGAACCATCTTCACAGTAGGTCCAAATGGACCATCTATTATCCTCTGCCAGTCCACAGGGGAGAGGCATTTCTCAATAAGATTCAGCAATTCACGCCGACAGTTTTGGTTGACTCTGTCGATGAACTTTTTCCCTTCAAATCTCATTAAATGACCCTAAAAAATACAAATTATACAAGGTCGATAAATACAAAACGAACTTAGACTTAAACACAAACTGACAGGATGTCAACTATGGAAAACTACACACAATGAGCTAAACAAAATTTACCTTTTTACCCATTTTAATCTCCTCCGTTTCAATATGAAGAACTATACCACTTCAGCTGCACTGGGGGAGATAGACAAACAACATAAAATATCAACATTTAAGCTTTTTCTAAGCACCTAACTCAACATACTCAGTTGTAGAGATCACACGAGAAGACAAGGAAGTTGCAAGAGTAAGAGAGCTATAATGTCAGGAAAATATAAACATTATAATTTCAAGTAAGGAAGATAATCTGACATTCATGACAATCAAATTGATCATTTCAACAATAACACTATACGATGTGACAAATATTTCATCAACGCTGACAAGAAATGTTGAAACAATGGTAATTCCTGCAATTGTGACAAAAACAAACATAATCTGACATTCTCATTTTACAAACACGGATTTCACAGGTTTATACAATTCGCTGCATTCAACCTCACTTCCTCACTTCATTTCAGCTCAAACAACAGCGAATCAACCCTAAAAACCAAATGAAGAGCAACGGAGCAACCCTAAAATGGCGTTACTTGACTTGAACTCTGAAAAACTTGACATACCTACCTCCAACAAGGGCCTTAATCAGAGCAACCCAAATGAACAACAAGGCTCGAAGGAGATAGACAGAAGAGGCAGATGAATCGGATTCACGACCGAATCACAAGGGCCTTAATCGGAGCTCAAGCGGCGATGGGATTAAGCTACCTCGAACGGTGAAGAAGGGTTTAAGCTACCTCGAACGGTGAAGAAGGGTTTAAGCTACCTCGAACGGTGAAGAAGGGTTTAAGCTACCTCGAATGGGTGAAGAAGGGTTTAAGCAAACAAACCTGGAAGAGAAACCTTCACGCCGGAATCGGTTAAATTCGCCGGTAAAAAAACAGATCTACACTCCGCCGGAGAAGATGCACATTCCGCCGGAAAATATCAGATCTGGGAGAGAGGCTTGGTTTTTTTCCTGTTGCGAAATTTTCAGATTTCATTTGGGATTTCAAAATTATTTGAGATTTGTTTTTTTTCGCATTTAAAATAGTGTCATATCATATTTTATTTTCCAAAAGAAAAGGTAAAGTCATATTTTAATTTACCTTTTTATTTGTGGGGTATTTTTGCAAAAAATAAGCCAAAAATAAGTCAATAGGGTATATTTGCAAAAAACAAAAGTACTAGGGTAGAATTGCAAAGCCATATATGATTTGGGGTATTGGTTGCTATTTCTCAACCTAAATCTATATATATATATATACCACATCACCATTTCAAGGAACGAACTAAAAAAATGTCAATTGTTTGTAGTACATAGAAGCTATCATTTCAAGGAACGTACGAAACAAATACACAATCACCAAGAATCATTGTGGAGGCAAGCAAGGTATCGCTTCTTTTATTTTAACAAGTACACTACCACCGAGGAAGTTGTCAATGTTGCTCATAAGAAAGGCTCATACTATATACACGACAAAATTTAGTTGTACGCAGAATATTCTGTACGCCAGAAATTGGCATACGCAATGTCTTGGCGTACAGCATATTTTATGATTTTTTTTTGAATTTCTGATTTTTTTTTGAATTTCTGTACTTTTACCCGTATGCTGTATTGTAGCGTACGCTAAAATACAACGTACAGGAAAATAGTCGTTGGAAATGGCCTGTACGCCAGACCATTGCGTACGCTAGACCATGGCGTACAGAATTAGCCGTTATTCCAACGGCTATTTTATGCCCTATAAATAGCAAGCCAAATCCCTCATTTTCTAAAAATCCAAAATAACAAATCTTACAAGAAATGGCATATAATGAAAACACATCGAGTAGTGGAGAAGAGAATGAAGAATACGACGATCAAGATTTCGACGATGAAGATTTCGACGATGGAAATTTTGAGGTTAGTAATTATGGAATGATTAAGATTGAAATTAGTTATAATTAATATAGCTTAAGTACGTATAGTTAATAATGGAATGATTAGAATTGAAGTTAATGGAGAAGATGATGACGATGTTGCGGTAAAGGCCTATATTTATTATGTTAAAAGATAGATTAGTATTTAGTTGTAGTGGATAAGATGATGACGATTTAGCGGTAGAGGCCTATATTTGTTTTGATATATGTTAAAAGATTAGTATTTAGTAGTAGTGGAGAAATTGATAATTGTTGTGAATTTGATATATGTTAAAAGTCCTATGTTTATTTTCAAAAGCGTTAAAAGAATATGGTAATGGAGAAGATGATGATGATGATTTAGTGAGATAAGCTATCAATTTGTTTTTCTTTAGTTTAGTTATGTATTACAATTATAGTTTTGTTTTATAGTTAATATTGGTTAGCTACAAACATATAACTTTCACAAATCGCAATCCATATATTGGAACATTATTGATTATGTAAACATGTATAGGGGAAAGATTATGGAGATGAATTTCGTAACAATCTGAAGTGGGATAGCCGAGAGGAATTGATTGAGTGGGTTAAGAATAGGGGCAAAGATTTGATGATGGTTTTAGTCACTCGTAACTCAAATGTCAGAAGTGTTAGTTTGACGTGCGAGCATTTTGGTGAATATAGATCGGGGAGAAAGAAAGGTAGTGAATCAGAAGAGGAACTTGAGATAATTCGTAAAACAAAGTCGAAGAAGTCCGAATGCACATTTGAGTTGTGTGGTGTTAGATTGAAGAAGAAGCCAGGGGAAGTGACTCATAAATGGATCATGAATGTGGTAGATGGATGCCACAACCATAAGCTTCCGACTAGCTTTCTTGGGCATGCATACATTGGCAGAATGACCTCGGATGAGGAGCGCCTTGCCAAAAGTTTGGGCGAGGCGTTCGTGATGCCTAGGACTATTGTTGCGGAGTTGAGGAACTTCTTCCCCGGAAATGTTACATCCATGAAACAAGTTTCCAACTTTCTGCAGAAGATGCATTACGAAGATCGGGGGGAATTGACGGTTATGCAATGGACTCTAAACTTTTTACAACAAAATAGTTACCGAGTATTTCCGCTTAGAAAGTTGTCTACGAAATAGACTGATATCCTATTTTTTGCTCACCCGGACTCGCTCCACCTATTGAAGATGTTCCCGTACGTGGTAATTATCGACGCCACATACAAGACAAATAGGTATGTGATGGATTTGTGTTACAATTTCAACACAATTTAATAGTAGTGATTTATATCATCGATTTGAATTATATCTTATATTCTATGACTTCTTACATTCATTTGTTTTCTTAAATTCATCCACATGTATAACATGCCATTGGTGGAGATTGTCGGTTTCACTTGCATGCACAAGACTTTCAACATTGCGTATGCATTTACATGACAAGAAGAAGTTGTGCATTACAAGTTCATAATGGAGAAACTTTTGTGCTTGTTTAAAGATGCGGGTGTTATGCCGACCGCCATAATGACTGATCGAGAGAAGGCTCTCATTAATGCAATTCGGATAGTTTTCAAAGATGAAGTAAAACACCTATTGTGTTGGGTGCATTTTAAGCACAACATAGAAGCATATGCTTCCCCAATATTGAAGGATAAAAAACAAGTGAAAAGGTTTTGAGGCCAATGTTGGGCACTTTGGTGTTCAACCACGGAGGAAAGCTACGAAGAGAGGCTTGCGAAATTGAGGACATCGTGGAAGAGTGGCCTCGTTCGATACATTGAGAAGACGTGGACTAATCCTCACAAGGAAAGCATAGTGAGAGCATGGACTGATCATCATCTTCACTTCTTCACGAGGACTACAAACAGGTAACCCTTGTACAATGTTCAGTAGTTTCTAGGTTCAGGGCTCAATGTGGGACTAACACAATGCTTTTCATGTGTTTTGATAGGGTTGAGGGTATGCATCACGTGTTGAAGAAAATTCTGAATTCTAGCGTTAGTGGTTTTAATAGAATGGTAGTGAGGATATACCATGCGATCGAGGGTCAAATTGGGCAGGTGTGTACAACCATGGAGATGTCACGGACCAAAACACCAACAATGTTTGATGGTGTGCCGCCAGAAATAAGAGTGTTGTTTTCAAGGCTATTCTTCAAAGTGTCGGATAGGTGCTTGGGAATGTTGTTTGATCTGTATAAGCAGATAGAGGAGGAGGATTTCCCTGATGATTGTGATGACCATTGGATGAGAGACTGCTTTGGCCTGCCGTGTGTCCATAGAATCACAAATGTCATCATTAATAAGACGCCGATCATGCCGAGTGAGATACACCGCTTCTGGAAGCAATTGCAATGGGATAGGGTTTACACGAAAGAAGATCTAGTTGAGGACACAACACAGATGTATGTTCAAGAGTTGAGATGGAAGCTAATGGATGACATGTGGCACGCTAAAACATTGAGCAAGGACCAAATAGACCAAATCACCGAGTTGTTCTAGGACACGCAACACCCGCATGAAACTTCGATGCAGGAGCCCACAGGAATCATTTCAAAAGGAAGGCCAAAGGGTTCGATAAAGTACGACACCAAGAGGGAGCCGAGCTTGTTTGAGCATCGAAGGGCTGAGTTAGAAGAGATTGAGAAGAATAAGGCTAGTGGAAGCCAAGGTAGAGGTCGGGGTCGTGGCAAGAAGGGACCAAGTGGAGCTTCGCTGGGCATTGGGACCCAAGGGAGCCAATCCGAAGGGACAAGATCGTAACAGCTCCCTGAACAACCCATGATTTATATGGGGGTGAACTTTGGGGTTAAGAATGTGGATTACTTTTGGTTTCCGTACATTAACGGGGCCAGAGATGTATATCCAGACGGGCATTGTGGATATCGGACACTAGCTGTATTGTTGGGATCAGAAGAGACTGCATACCCCATGGTTCGAATGCAGGTGGCGGGCGAGTTGTTTGACAACAGAGATGTGTACATGCCCATCTTGCCCGTACTACACCTGGGGATCACTTATGAGGACCTTATATTTCGGGTCAACTATGTCATCAGTCCTTGCAGCGAGGAGTACTGGCTCGACATGCCGATGATTGGTTTAGTGTTTGCCACGCTATACCAAGTTGCTATTGTCCTATTATCCTGGGATGGCCCGTGCTTGTGCTTACCAATGAGGGCCTCTGACGAAAGCCTCGGCCCTCCAACACAGATATTGACGATGGCCCTCGTAGGAAACCGAAACCACTTCGTACCGGTATAGTTATTGTTTTTAAATAGCTAGTAATGTTTGTGCTTACCCTAAAACACAAAGCTCAATCATATTTTGTGTTTTCTATGTAGGTGTCGCTGAAGGATGGTTGTCCACTACCTCCCCCTCCGTACGCTTGGCGTCGATTCAAACACCCAAGTGTCGATGGTTGGGACTCTCAATTTCAGTCGAGGATTCAACTATTTCGGGATTATCGCATTAGATATAACCGTCCTCCAGATCCCCCGGTGTAGTTTAAGATGTAGATTATATTTCAAATGTAATTTCATATGTAATTTTAGATATAATTTCAGATGTAATTTATTTTAAGAGCAGATATCAACTTCACATTTGGGTCTGAATTACTTGTGTAATCTCAATTTGAAAATCCTGATAATATATCTGTTTTCTTAACATACATAAAATCCAAATCAAATTACAAGAGCGATACAAACATTACATCAACTTATTTACGCCCTTGTATCTCTCTTGATAACTGCTCATACTTAGATTTGCCCATCGCTAACTTCCCTTGTTCCTTAAGGCGCATCAACCTTGTGTGAATGGGAATCAACTTAACAAGTTCTTCATTTTTGTTACCAAGCTCTTCATTTCGGTTAGCAAGTTGTTGTTTTTTGTTCCACAGTTGTGCTATAACCCTCTGTGTCCTCTCATCGTAGCATGGATCAATCCACTTCATGAAGCGACACCCCCCTTCCATAGTCGGACATCCCCAATACCTCCTTCTATAGTTGAACTACATATGCCACTCACGGATAATCGCAGATCTCTTACAATTGCATAACCAACCAGCATTTGTTGACGATGAAGATGAAGATGCCATTATGCGATATAGTGCTTGATTTTCCTATCAATATCATAAATCCATTAATAAATGTTTCATAAACATAAAACTCAAACAAGATCTAAGTTGAGAGGATAACCTTACCGAATAATGGTGATGAACAACATAGCTTCAGTTGGAATTGTGAGAACTCAGTAACCCTAGGGGTAACACTATTTATACAAGTGAAGAGTTGTGCATAACAACTAGCACACAACTGTAAAACACTGAAGTTGTGTAGAAATGTGAATAATAGTTGTAAAACACTCAGATTGTGCATAATAGCTATGACACAGTTGTAACACACTGAAGCTGTAATTGGAAGGGTTATATAAGAAACGGGTGAAAAACTGGAAATTTGAGAAATTGGGCCCAAATAGGCTCAATAGGAAGGATTGTAGAAGAAACAGGTGAAAAACTGAAAATTTCGAAATTGGGCCCAAATAGGCCCAATAGGAAATATTATAGAAGAAACGGGTGAACAACTGAAAAAATGAGAAATTGGGCCCAAATAGGCCCAATAGGAAAGATTGTAGAAGAAACGGGTGAAAAACTGAAAAATTGAGCAATTGGGCCCAAATAGGCCGAAGAGGAAGTATTGTAGGAGAAACGGGTGAAAAACTAAAAATTTCAAAATTGGGCCCAATAGGAAGGATTGTAGAAGAAACGGATGAAAAACTGAAAAAATGAGAAATTGGGCCCAAATAGGCCCAATAGGAAGGATTGTAGAAGATACGGGTGAAAAACTGAAAAATTTCGAAATTGGGCCCAAATAGGCCCAATAGGAAGGATTGCAGAAGAAACGGGTGAAAAACTGAAAATTTTGAAATTGGGCCCAAATAGGCCTAATAGGGAGGATTGTAGAAGAAACGGGTGAAAAAATGCGAAATTTGGCCCAATAGGAAGTATTGTAGAAGAAACGGGTGAAAAACTGAAAATTTTCGAAATTGGGCCCAAATATGTAGTTACACTTATATATTATAGTATTTCTCATTATATTTCATGTACTTACACTTATATACTATAGTATTTTATTATATTTCATGTAGTTACACTTATATAATATAGTATTTCGTTATATTTCATATAGTTATACTTATATACTATAGTATTTCGTTATATTTCATGTAGTTATACTTATATATTATAGTATTTCATTATATTTCATGTAGTTACACTTATATATTATAGTATTTCATTATATTTCATGTACTTACACTTATATACCATAGTATTTCGTTATATTTCATGTAGTTATACTACTATAGTATTTCGTTATATTTCATGTAGTTACACTTATATACTATAGTATTTCTTTATATTTCATGTAGTTATACTTATATACTATAGTATTTCGTTATATTTCATGTAGTTACACTTATATACTATAGTATTTCGTTATATTTCATGTAGTTACACTTATATACTATAGTATTTCGTTATATTTCATGTAGTTAAACTTATATACTATAGTATTTCGTTATATTTCATGTAGTTACACTTATATACTATAGTATTTCGTTATATTTCATGTAGTTACACTTATATACTATAGTATTTCTTTATATTTCATGTAGTTACACTTATATACTATAGTATTTCTCCTTATATTTCATGTAGTTACACTTATATACTATAGTATTTCGTTATATTTCATGTAGTTACACTTATATACTATAGCATTTCGTTATATTTCATGTAGTTACACTTATATACTATAGTATTTCTTTATATTTCATATAGTTACACTTATATAATATAGTATTTCATTATATTTCATGTAGTTACACTTATATACTATAGTATTTCATTATATTTCATGTAGTTATACTTATAAACTGAAAAAATGAGAAATTGGGCCCAAATAGGCCCAATAGGAAAGATTATAGAAGAAACGGGTGAAAAACTGAAAAATTGAGCAATTGGGCCCAAATAGGCCGAATAGGAAGTATTGTAGGAGAAACGGGTGAAAAACTAAAAATTTCGAAATTGGGCCCAATAGGAAGGATTGTAGAGAAACGGGTGAAAAACTGAAAAAATGAGAAATTGGGCCCAAATAGGCCCAATAGGAAGGATTGTAGAAGATACGGGTGAAAAACTGAAAAATTTCGAAATTGGACCCAAATAGGCCCAATAGGAAGGATTGCAGAAGAAACGGGTGAAAAACTGAAAATTTTGAAATTGGGCCCAAATAGGCCTAATAGGGAGGATTGTAGAAGAAACGGGTGAAAAAATGCGAAATTTGGCCCAATAGGAAGTATTGTAGAAGAAACGGGTGAAAAACTGAAAATTTTCGAAATTGGGCCCAAATATGTAGTTACACTTATATATTATAGTATTTCTCATTATATTTCATGTAGTTACACTTATATACTATAGTATTTTATTATATTTCATGTAGTTACACTTATATACTATAGTATTTCGTTATATTTCATATAGTTATACTTATATACTATAGTATTTCTTATATTTCATATAGTTACACTTATATACTATAGTATTTCGTTATATTTCATATAGTTATACTTATATATTATAGTATTTCATTATATTTCATGTAGTTACACTTATATATTATAGTATTTCGTTATATTTCATGTACTTACACTTATATACTATAGTATTTCGTTATATTTCATGTAGTTATACTTATAAACTATAGTATTTCGTTATATTTCATGTAGTTACACTTATATACTATAGTATTTCTTTATATTTCATGTAGTTATACTTATATACTATAGTATTTCGTTATATTTCATGTAGTTACACTTATATACTATAGTATTTCGTTATATTTCATGTAGTTACACTTATATACTATAGTATTTCGTTATATTTCATGTAGTTATACTTATATACTATAGTATTTCGTTATATTTCATGTAGTTACACTTATATACTATAGTATTTCGTTATATTTCATGTAGTTACACTTATATACTATAGTATTTCTTTATATTTCATGTAGTTACACTTATATACTACAGTATTTCTCCTTATATTTCATGTAGTTACACTTATATACTATAGTATTTCGTTATATTTCATGTAGTTACACTTATATACTATAGTATTTCGTTATATTTCATGTAGTTACACTTATATACTATAGTATTTCTTTATATTTCATATAGTTACACTTATATACTATAGTATTTCATTATATTTCATGTAGTTACACTTATATACTATAGTATTTCATTATATTTCATGTAGTTATACTTATAAACTGAAAAAATGAGAAATTGGGCCCAAATAGGCCCAATAGGAAAGATTGTAGAAGAAACGGGTGAAAAACTGAAAAATTGAGCAATTGGGCCCAAATAGGCCGAATAGGAAGTATTGTAGGAGAAACGGGTGAAAAACTAAAAATTTCGAAATTGGGCCCAATAGGAAGGATTGTAGAAGAAACGGGTGAAAAACTAAAAAAATGAGAAATTGGACCCAAATAGGCCCAATAGGAAGGATTGTAGAAGATACGGGTGAAAAACTGAAAAATTTCGAAATTGGGCCCAAATAGGCCCAATAGGAAGGATTACAGAAGAAACGGGTGAAAAACTGAAAAATTTGAAATTGGACCCAAATAAGCCTAATAGG